>JASUUG010001017.1:2400000-3600000 GCA_030449905.1 Luvunga scandens | reverse complement strand
AACCGACGTTGCATTTCTCTGGTAAGTTTAGCATTTTCATCAAGGTGAATGTAATGCATACAGTCTACTGGGTTTATACCTTTTATGTTGGCTATGGTCCATCCTAATGCTCCTTTGTGCACTTTTAAAACTTCCAAAAACTTACCTTTTTGTTTGTCATTTAGGGATGATGAAATGATTACTGCCAGAGTGCTTTCTTCTCCCAATAACGCATATTCCAAGGTGTCGGGTAATGGTTTGAGCTCAAGTTTTGGTGGTGATTCTGATGATGGGTTTAGTTTCTTCTCTAATGGTGCTAGTTGTTCTGCTCTTGACTTCTATTTATTAGTGTCTATGGATGGTGTTGAATCAAGTAAGGCGTTAACCTCATCCACTGATATGTCAATATCAAAATCCAAACCAAAGTGAGTTAAACATATTTGTAAAGGGTCATCACTAAAGTTTAAAAGAAAAATATTATCAACTAATTCTTCTATTAAATCCACATCAACAATTCCATCATCTGCATTGTGAGGTTGTTTGGCAATGTTGAAAATATTAAGCTCCATTGTCATATTGCCAAAGGACAACTACATATTTCCAGTCTTGCATTGAATGTCAGCATCAGCAGTTGCCAAAAAAAGTCGTCTTAGGATAATGGGAATGTGCTTCCTGAATCTTGGACTGATTGAGTGTCAATTATAATGAAATCAACAGGAAAATAAAACTTATCTACCTGTATAAGCAGGTCCTCCACAATACCACGAGGTTTTTTCATGGACCAATCTACAAGCTATAACACCACTGGAGTTGGGTGTAATTCTCTCAGTCTAAGTTTCACAAATACTGCGTAAGGTTACAGATTTACACTAGCTCCTAAGTCCAACAAAGCATTCTCAATTGTGTGGTTCCCTATACTACATGAGATAGTAGGGGAGCTTTGGTCTTTGTATTTTACAGGAATTTTATATTGGAGTATAAAACTCATGTTTTCTATTAAAAATGCCTTCTTTTGAACATGAATGTTTTTCTTTTTAGTACAACGGTCTTTAAAAAACTTGGCATATGATGACACTTGTTTTATAGCGTCAAGCAAAGGGATGTTAACACTTACCTGTTTAAAGATTTCAAAAATCTCACTTGTTGACTTTTCCTTCTTTGCTTTAGCTAACCTTTGGGGAAATAGAGCTTTAGGAATGTATTTTCGTGGGTGGGTTTCTTCTTTCTCCCTTGATGATGAGTCATCTGCATTTACCAATACAATTTGAGTTGTTTTTCTCACCGACATCTCCATTTTGTTGTTGACTTCTTTTCCTTTTCATAAGGTCATGACGGCTTTGACCTCCCCATGCTGCTGAGGTGAACTGGACTAGCTTCATACACTCTTTTAGGATTAGACACTGGTTGACTTGAGAATTTTCCTTTCTCAACAGTCATTGCCAAGGTTTGAACTGAAGAAACAAGTTGTCCCACCATTTTTTCAAGGTTTGAAACTGATTGGGTTTATGAGTTAAAACTCGCTCTCATCTCATTTCGCAGTTCATTAATGGTGCGGTTTTGTTGATCGATTGTAGAGTGAATAAGATTCTTAAAATTCTGAAATAAAATTATCATTTTACCCTTAGTAAATTATTAGCTGCTAGATTAGTTTCAAGCTTTGGTTGAAGGTGAAGCCTCAACATGATCCGTGGGCTTAGTTAGGTAAGTTTATTTTCTTTTCCTCTCTAATTTATAAAGCTGTTTTGACTCATTTTCGATAAGCAGTGTATCCTGTCTAGATTTTCCATGGTATACCGGCTCCCTAGTGAAGGATTGTTATAGTTTGGCATAGTGAGCACTTAGCATGATATTAATTAAAGAGAAATTTTCCTTCTATTATTTTGTTGGTTTTCTTGACTCAGTGTCGACAGAGAGTGTATCTAAGTTATTTGGCAGATGGTCTTGTCACGTTGTCGACAGAAGGATTATTATTGTCTGGCATAGCGAGTTCTTGAGACCACATTTAGTGGAAGATTGTTACCCTCTAGCACACTAAGCGTTTGATACCGTATTTATTAAAGTGAGGATCATGAGTGGAAATACCCTCTCATGAATTAATTAGAACTAAAAGTAAATATCAAGCCCATGGTGAATGGTAAGTATGAATCCAAGGACTCAAGTGTTTTATTTGCATTGTTTTCATCTTTAATTCATTCCTGGCATTTTGTTTTAAATCTTAAGATAAAAAAAAATTCACTTCCAACCAACTTACGTATAAACTTAGAAAATTAATGTTTCGCATAATTAAATCTACCTTCTCGTGGGATCAATACTCATCACCACAAAACCTATTCTACAATAGATTTACGTGCTTGCAAGTACAGTAAAATTTATACAGCAACAATTGTAAAAAAAAGACATGGTCTTTAAATAAGCTCATATAAAACTATATTTAGTAAAAGTAAAGACTGAAGAATGATAAGGCAGAAGGTGCTCATTTAGCCTCTATCTTAAAAGGCAAGGACAGAGGCAAAAAAAGAAAGAAGAATAAAGAAGTTGAAGATACAACACCTCAAAAAATAAAAAGTAAAAGAAACCAACTAATCTAGAAGGTACTAATTATTTCTTCTATAGAGTTAAAGGGCATAAAAAAATGTATTGTAACAATTATCGTACATGGCGTGCTAACAAATGTGTGCTTCTTAATTTGGTTAGTTTCTAGGTTAATTTAACTTTCAATTATTTACATAATATACTTATAATATTGGTTTTTATGATAACAAACCATGGGTGTCAAAGATTAAAAATGTTGGAGGCCTTAAAATTGAATGAAATTCTTAGGCCATAGAATGTTTTGGAACAAAATTGAGGTTCTGGAAATAAACAAGTAACCGCTAACTTTGAAATGATTAACTAATAACTTAAGGTTACATTTTGATTAATTTTGGATGATAACAAATAACTTATAATAATGTAAACGGTAAGACAACTTCAAACAAGTGAGTTTTTAGAATTAAATGGCAAACCATTATGCGAAAACGGCAAGCTAGCTTTGATCAGTGAACTCTCTGGAATCAAACGGCAAATCGTTACTTGAAAGCGGAAAGTTGACTTCAATCAGTGAACTCTTTAGAATTAAAAGGCAAATTGTTACATGAAAGTGGCAAGCCGAGTTTGATCAATGAACTCTCTAGAATTAACGTAAATTGACAATTTCAAACACTGATCCAATAATTTAAATTTTAGCATAACAGTTACTTGGCACAAGTCAGAACGGCAAATTAAGTGAGGTTAATTGTGATTCGATAAATTTCAAAAAGTCAACAATGGCTAGTTTTCTTCTCCAACTATAAAGCATCAATCAAAATCTAATTTAGGTGTAATTCAATAATTGTCATTAAGCTTGCTTTTGCATATTCAAATTGGATTGAATTCAAAAGTGTTTATACTTTCATCAAATCACACTTTGAGCATTCATTTGTAAACACATGCATTGTGTGAGGGACAGTTTATTTCATCTTCATTTCAATATCAAGATTAAGTAATTGTAAGTGTGAGAAACACTTTTGGAAAGAGGTGAAAGATCATCTCATATTGTAAAAGTTTTATGGATGCATTAGAAGTCAATTGTAAGCATCTTGAAGCCTTGGGTTGTAAAGTCTTGGATAATGGAATCCTTAAACTCGGTTACTTGAAAGGCATGGATATAGGCGGAGTTTGTTGAACCACATAAAAATTATCGTATTTGCTCTTTTTTCCCTTGTCTCTTTAAATTTATTTATTGCCACAAGGCAAGTCTACCTGATATCCTATAACATAATTGATAATACTCTATTTAATAAGTATTCTATAAAATCTCCCCTATAGATGTAATATTTCCAACCTACAATTTATAAAACAACCACTCCAAATATAGTTCAATACACAACCAACCTGTACAATCACATTCCTTAATCAAAATACCAAATATCATCCAAACATTTTAATGTCAAAATACAATCGGTTATCCTTCATTACAAAATATAACAAAATTATACAATACACAATATCTCAACAAAAACATCTGACTCCTAACACCATCACTTAACCATAATACCTAAATAACTATTATTGCTAGGTTGATTGTTGTATCTACAAATCTTCTATAGTGGGGAAAATATAATAAAAATGGGGTGAGTATAAAACTCGATGAGCTTAGTTGGTGGATAGCAGGTTTTGAAAATACACTTACTTTAAAATAATTATATCTTTCGGTAAATAATTTACCAAATTTCCATTAGAAACTTAAATAACTTATTTAATTATAAACATCATATATAATACAGCATAAAAATCAAGAAAATCATAACACATTATAAATATCAAATACTAACTTCTGAAAACTGTCACTAAACAAGTACCTAGGGGAAAATGCTCGTCATACCTGGACCTCGACGAATGGGCAATGATGTACTATCAGGGAATAACTATGCCCGAACCAGCAACGGAAAGACAAGGAAGTGCCATCTCATATGTTTCATAAATCTCATCATATCTCTGCACATATAAAGTAGTCCCAAAAAGGCAAAGCACCCGAAAACACAACCTAAAGCCTTTATGTGTATTCAGATGGGTCCCAAAGGCCTATATCTATTCTATATCATCTGTATTTCAATATTTGTATCCTTTTAATCATCACACTGCATGCATATGGCCCTAAAACTCATAAGCGCCCAAACGTACAACCCAAAACTTCTATGTGTGTTCAGACGTCCCTAAAGCCCTCTGATCACATTTACATCACTATTTTTCAAAGGGAAAGGTACTGTTTAATAATTTTAAAAATAATCTATATACTCATATTCATATACCTTTTAACTATACTTTAAATCATATTTTTCTTTCATAACACATTTGAATCCACTTTTCCTAGCTATAAAATACTATCACGCTTTATCCAAAATAAATATGGAAAACCATAACAATACACTTTTAAATAATATATCAATAAGAGAAATAAAATCTATTTTGAGAAAATCATTAAATTCCAGTATTTCACAAACAAACATTACTATCATAATAAATTATGAAAATAGGTTTCGTATATTTCGTTCATAGTGACAATGTTCAAACTCGTGTATAGTCAACACCCACGAAATGGTCCTCATTCGCAGTACCTCATAAATTAAGAAAACGAAATAATTACTATCTATAAATGCAAAGTACAGTTGACAAGATTGAAATGACATTTATTTGCATTATACAACTCCATGTGTTTAAAATTACCAAAATGCCCTTGAAATCCTAAATCACCAAATTACCCTTGAAATCATAATTTACTTAATTGCCCTTTGTCTGAAATTACTAAATTATCCACCAATTTTGAAATTATCAAATTATCCTTGAAGTTTTGGAATTATCAAAATGCCCTTACTTGTCAATGGTGACTAAAGTTCAGTCAATGGTGATCAGTAAACTCAGATATGATAGTTCTAACCATGCTAAGTCCAATGGTGCTAGCCGTAACAACTCACGTGCGGTGACAGCGGCTCTGGATTGAGCTCCCAAAGCTGTGAATCCTCTAGCAGATGCTCAATGGCTAAATGATCGTTTCAGGTGATCGGATTAGTCCAAAAGTGATGATGTTGAACTGAGAAATAAGATCTAGGCATTAGTGTGGCCTAATTCAAATCAAATCAACGGCGATGGTGATAGTTGGTAGTGATAGCCAGCCTCAAAGCTTGCGATTGGTACCGTGATGGCCGGTGGGGTTGCTAAAAAAATAGATATCGCGGTGGGTCGGGTTAACTTGGTTAGCACTATCTCCCTTTCTTTTTCTTTTTTCTTTCTCTTCCTCTTTCTCCCATTTTATGGAAATGAACACCCTCTTCTTCTTGTTCTTTTTTTTAAGCTTAATAAAAATTAAGCTAATGTTGAACCCAAGTGTTGAAATAAAAACCAGACTACACGGCATTGAATTGCTTTTAAATTGTCTCAATTTCATCTCGTGACAAATTTAAATTATTCTAAACACGATCGATTGAACAATGGTGTAAAATTTGACAACCAAAATCCATTATTCGTCGTGTCAAATCAAGTCACACCAAACTTTAGCCAGTGTAATATGGAATAAATCCAACAACTTTGACAAATTTTATATTGAAGTGAAAAATAATATATTTAATTAGAAAATTAAAGTGCATATGTTGCAATCTTCCCTCTTATAAAAATTTAGTCCTTAAAATTTACACCTCTGATGAAAACAAGTGGGGATATTGAGCTAGCATTAAGTCCTCACGTTCCGAATTAGCCTCTACATTTGTGTGATTCTTCCACAATACTTTTATTGAAGGCATGGTTTTAGAACACAAGACTTGGTGTTTCCTTTCTAATATTTTCACTAGCTCCTCTTCATAAGTCAAGTCTTCCTTCAACTAAATGGGTTGCTTCAATAAAAAATAGCTTATATCATACATGTACTTTCAGAGCATTAAGACATGAAACACATCATGAATTTTAGACAACTCTAATGGTAAAGCTAATCGATAAGCTAACTACCAATGCATTCTACGATCTCGTATGGCCCAATGTAGTATGGGCTTAACTTCCCACGCTTCTAAAAACAAAGTACTCCTTTCCAAACAGATATCAGCATGAAAACTCTATCACCAACTTTAAATTCAAGTTCTTGCCAATGCTCGTCTATACAACTCTTTTGTCTATTTTGGGTCACTTTTAATTTATCTCAAAAAAGTTTTACCTTGACATTAGTAACATGAACTAATTCAAGACCAAATAACCTCCGCTCACCAACCTCATCACAACATAATGGAGTTCTGTATTTTCTACCATAAAAAGCCTCAATAGTGCCCTCTTGATACTAGCTCGATAAATATTATTGTAAGCAAACTTTGTCAAGGCTAAATAAATGTTCCAACTACCCTCAAACTCCAAAACATAAGGTCGCAGTATATCCTTCAATGCTTGAATAGTATATTTTGACTGACCATCGGTCTTACATGAAAAGCAGTACTAAAATTTAATTTGGTGCCTAAAGCCTTTTGCAAGTTGGTCAAGAACTTAAAAGTGAATCAAGAGTCTCTATTTAAAATAATAGACACTGGTACTCTATCAAGTCAAACTATCTCAGGCACATAAATACTCGCCAACTTGGCCGTCGAATAAGTGGTCTTAAATGGTAAAAAGTGAGTAGATTTTGTAAGTCAATCAACAACTATCCAAACATTATCATCTCCACTCTAGGTACGTGGAAGTGCCGCTACAAAGTCTATTATTATATGTTCCCCTTTCCACTTAGGAGCAGGAAGTGGCTGAAAACACCCGGCAGACCTTTGATGTTCAGACTTAACCTGCTGGCAAACTAAGCATTAAAAAAAAAAATTCTGCAATCTTTTTCTTCATGCGCTGCCGCTAGTAATGATCTCTCAATGTATAATACATCTTTGTACTACTAGGATGCATTGTATAAGTTGAACAATGAGCTTCTTCAATGTCTCCTTTTTTAACTCTTTAATATTAGGTATACAAAGTCTATTACCCATGACTAAAACTCCATCATCTCTCACTGTAACATCAATTCGTAAACCTTTTTGCATATCATCTCTCAACTTTATTAACTGCAGGTCCTAATCTTACATCTGGTGGACTCTATCAATCAAAGTCGGCTTAACTTGAAAATTAACTATTAAAGTTCCATGATTATTAGTTTTCAATTTGACTCCCAAAGATCTCAACTTGATCAATAAAGGTATATATACCACTTCAAAGTGAGCTATAGGGTTGGAAGACTTTTTACTTAATGCATCAGCTACCATATTGGCTTTACTCGGATGATAATCAATAGTGCAATTATAGTCCTTAATTAGCTCAATCCATCTCTTCTATCTTCAATTTAACTCTTTTTGATTAAACAAATACTTCAGACTTTTATGATCAGTGAAAATTTGACACATTGCCCTATCTTAAGTGCAAACACTACTACTGCTAGCTCTAAATTATTTGTTTGGTAGTTTTGCTCATGTTTCTTAAGTTGTCTATAAGCATAAGCCACTACTTTCCCATGCTGCATTAGCACACAACCCATGCTGCATTGCTTAATGATCTTTCCAACATCAATGGCTAAGCTATTTACTATAGCATACAGAAGTATAAGTTGATTTTGGGACACAATGATGTTGTGTGTGGTTGGCATCAGTTTAGATTTTGAGAATGTCACCCAAACCATAATATTAGGCTTCAAGTTTATTCTATTGACCACTCTACGCTCCTCATTCATCCATTCATTCCTTATTACGGCTAGAGTTTTAAAAACTTCCCCCTACTTATTTACAGTCATATTTTCAACAAACTTAATCAATAATGGCCGGCAAGTTATAAAAAACATTGATAACTCGAGAGTTAAGGGTACTTGAACTTGTCTCACAAAGATGTTGGGTTGATTTGGCAACATGTTGGAATAGAACTCCTTAACGATTGGAAGGACTAGGTCTTAGGGGTGAACACAAAACTTGATCCACCATCTTCGTGCTATAGCAATGTAGATGTTGTTCATAATCAAGCTGGCTGTTTTGGAAATTGGTAACCATTTATTTTTAAAATTTTCTAAGGCTCAATAATTTCCTTATATTTTTCCTCAACTTTAAAGTTGTAAAAGCGCTTGGGGTTCTTCAATCTACCAGCACATGCTTCAATTTCAGCATTGTTGCAACAATTAAAACTAAGTTTTATTGTGCTGACAAAAATAAAAGTGTGACAAAGAATTACAAAAAGGCTAAGAGTTATAGATTGAGAGAAAAAGTAGAAGTGAAATAAAAGTGGTAAAAGTAAATCCCTAAAGAAAGGAATATTTATAGTAAAAGGAAAATGACAAGAGAGAGGTGATTAAAAAGATAAATTCGAAAATAATTTTGAATTTTAAAAAGAAATTGTAAATGGCAAGGAACGAATAATTTACTACTACTTTTAAGTGGCAATTCAGGGATTGTGTAATCGTCCTTATAACAAATTCTGATCTATTGACATAAGCTTGTTAGCTTCCAGTGGTAAAACACCAAGGCTAACAATCTAAAAGTAAAAATTGTTGCTATAACAACCAATTTGTTGTGGTAATAACGGTAAGTGCCTCTGTTGCTTGAGAACCATCTTCTATTGGTCATGCCGTAAGTGATGTTGCGGCAATTCCTTCCCGTCATTTTCTGAAATTTTTTTTATTTATTCCCACTTGTTGCAATTTAACATAAGAAAATAAAAGACCATATAGAAATTAGATGCAGAGTTTAAAAATAACAAAAAGAACAAATTAAACAATATTAGAAACTAAAATTGAGTGCTTAAAAATTTAAAATGACTACCCTCATTGGGTTGCCTCCTAATCAACATTAGATTTTAGGTCCTTTAGCCTAACCATCTCTGATTACTTAAGCTGGATCCTTTAAAAATATGTCCTCCATTTGGTTTTTCACAGTAGCTCCCATGTATTGCTTCACCTTATGCCTATTCACATTGAATTCTTGACCTGTCTTCTCATCTTAAAGTTCAATAACCACATGTGGATAAACTTTGACAAGTTTGAAGGGCCCTGATCATCTAAACTTTAATATAGTAGGGAAGAGTTCTAATCTCCTTGTTGGATACTTCTGCCTGACCACTTATTTGTGGATGATATGATGTAGCAAATTTATGCTTGCTTCTGTATTTAACCAATGTTGTAGCAAACATCCTGTTGCAAAAATTCATCAGTAACAATGGCTCTAGTGCCAAATCTTGAGAAGATGTTCTTTTAAAAGAACTTCACCCCATTGCCTTAACATCATTTGTTGGTAATGTTATATCTTCTATCTACTTGGATACATAATTCAAGGCAACTAAGATGTATACATTGCCAAAAGTAGGTGGAAATGATATTATAAAGTGTATTCCCCATACATCAAAGCGTTCAACTTCCAATATGTTGGTGAGTGGCATCTTATGCTCCTAAGAGATGTTTCTTGCTCTTTGACACCTGTCATAGCATTTAACAAAATCATAAGTGTCTTTAAAAATAGAGGGCTAATAATAACCTAATTTTAAGACTTTTGTTGTTGTTCTGTGTCCTCCATATACTGCAGCATGACAAGACTACATGATATTTGAAAATTTTTAATCAGGAACACATCTTTTGATTACATGATTTGAACACATCTTATACAAGTAGGGCTCATCACACTGATAGCTTTTGAAATCATCAAGAAACCTTTTTTTCTGCTGATAGCTTAAATTAGGTGGTAGTAACCCAGTCACTAAGTAATTAGCAAGGTTTGTGTATCATGGGAATCTAAATGGCTGTAGGACCAGTGCATGGTGTAGCATTAACAATTACTTATCAGGTAGCATAAACAATTGCTCATCAAGAAATGTTTATGTGATGTGTTGCTTAGTTAAAGTGCTTGCATCTGCTTCCAGCCTTGAAAAATGGTCTGCTACTTGATTCTCAATCCTTTTTCCATCTTTAATCTCCATGTAAAATTCTTATAGTAAAAGAATCCACCTAATTAGCCTTGCTTTAGCATCTTTCTTTGAAATCAAATACTTTATAACTGAATGATTTGTATAAACAGTCACTCTACTACCAACTAAATAAGCTCTGAATTTATCAAATGCAAAACAACTGCCAACAACTCTTTATCAGTGATGATACAGTTTAGTTGTGCATCAGTTAGGTTTAACTGGCATAATAAATGAAGTGAAAAATCTTGTATTTCCTCTGCCTTAACACTACTCCAACATAGTCGTTACTAGCGTCATGCATCAACTCAAAAGGCATACTCCAATTGATTGTTACAAGAACTGGTGCTGTAACAAGGACTCTTTTTAACTCAACAAAGGCCTTCAAACAATTCTCACCAAAATCAAAAGGTCTTTCATGGCCTAACAACATGCATAAGGGTTTGGCCATTTTGGAAAAATCTTTAATAAACCTTCTATAGAACCCAGCATGCCCTAAGAAACTCCTTATGCCTTTGACAAAAGTAGGTGGTGGTAATTTATCAATCACCTCTATTTTTGCCTTATCTATCTCTATTCTCTTTCTAGAGACCTTATAACCTAAGACTATCTTTCTTGTACCATGAAATGACATTATTCTCAATTCAACAATAAATTTGTCTCTTCACATCTTTTATGTACACTTTCTAAATTATGCAAATAGTCATCATATGATCCTTCAAAAACTAAAAAAATCATCCATAAATACTTCAAGTGTTCACTCAACTATATTTGAGAGAATAGACATTATACACCTCTGGAAAGTTGCTAGAGCATTGTACAGGCCAAATGACATACTTCTAAAGGCAAAGGTTTAAGTGAATGTTGTTTTCTTATAATTCTTTAATGATATAACAATTTGGTTATAGCCTAAGTATCTGTCTAAGAAATAATAGTATTTCTTCCCAGCAAATATGTCTAATATTTTATCTATGAAAGGCAATGAAAAGTGATCCTTCTTTATAGCTTTGTTCAACTTTTTATAGTCCATGCAAACTCATTTTTTTCATTTGCTACAACTGTTACTACACCTGTCTTCAAAACACATTATACTGAGCTTACTTATGAGTTGTCTGATATTAGGTAAATGATTCCAGCCTCAAGCCATTTAATGATATTTTTCTTCATAACTTCCTTTATGATTGGAGTCAATCTTCTCTGTTGCTCTAGAGAGTTGTTGTAGTAATCCTTTAGTAAAATCTTGTGCATGCATATGGAAGGGTTGATTCCTTTTATATCTGTCATAATCCATCGAATGGGCTTCTCATAACGCCTCAATACATCCGCCAAGCTCTTTTATTATTTTACATCTAAAGAAGATGAAATGATTACAATAAGTATGTCATTGTCACCAAGATAAACATACTTTAAATATATTGGTAAAATTTTTAATTTTAAAGCAGGAGGTAACATTAGATTCTTTTTTTAATTTTAAAGATCAAGTGATTCAAAGTGCTTGTCAGTTTTGACGAGTTGCTTATCTCCTAGCCATACTATGTCAGTAGTTCAAGATCTTCCTCTTTAAGTTCTTTAAATGTTACAACCTTGACTTTTTCATTACTACAGCAACTGTTTAATCTTTCTGCTATAGTAAAACCCATGGCACTAATAAAATTACAGTCTTCAATCTCATCAGGACTCTTCATTTCAGCTAGCACATTGAATATGACTTGCACATTGAATAAAAGGGGTGTACGTAAAATTATTAGAACTTCTTTATCTACCACAACGTCTAGCACTATAAAATCTATTGAAAAAAGAAATTTTTCAATCTTTACCAATACAACTTCAATCTTGCCTAATGGATAGGCATAAGATCTGTCAAGAAGTTGCAAAGTCACTATTGTTGATATAACTTTTCCAACTTCCAATTGCTTGAAAACTGATAAAGGCATGAGATTGATGCTAGCTCTTAAATCACGAAGTGATTTACCATTGTATTTAGTTTCTATAGAACATGGGATTGTAAAACTCTCTAGATCTTTCACCTTCTTAGGTATCTTGTTCTAAAACATATGGCTACATTCTTTTTTTTCCTTACCAATATATCTTTCAATAACTTTACATAATTTAACATTTGTTCAAGAGCTTCCACGAAAGAAATATTGATATGTAGTTGCTAACACTTCTAAGAATTTACTAAATTGCTTGTCTTGGCTTTTCTTATAGAATCTTTGTAGAAAGAATGGTGGATTCCTAAACCGTTGTGTTATAACAGGTTGTACAGACTACTTTTCTTTTGCCTAGACTCATATGGTTGGTACATATGGTTGGTACTACAACATTTTCATCAACAGGTGAGGGATTATTATCTTCTAGATATGCTACAACTTGGCTGCTCTTATCAGTGTGCTAAAAAGGAGGAGGTTGTGGCTCTTCCTCTTGAATTTCTTGATCTTAAATTGAACATTTTACAATGTTCATTTCTTTCTCTCTTTGGATCCTCTTTGTTACTGCGTAAACTTCCCTAGGGTCTGTTGTTTAATGTTGTAGCAAGCTGTCTAATATGATTTTCTAAGTTTTTTAAGGATACAACTTGGTTTTGGACAACCGCCTTATTTTTCACAATATACTCCTTAATCAAAGCTTCAATAGAACTGAGTTGATTATTGTTATGTTCCTTTGCCATTGATTTTTCTGGTGAAATTCAGTTAAGTAGGTCTGTTTTGTCCACTAGTTGTTGCAGCATGTTGATTCTGATTGATTTATAAGAAGTTTGGGTGCTGTCTCTATCCATGGTTGTAAGTATTTGAGTACAGATTACTCTAGTTCAATCTATTGAAGTTGTCCACATAGTTTACTAAGGCAGGATTTCTAAGGCAATTGTCAAATAAATGCCTTCTCTCCAGTGAACATAAGATACATCAGTAATTTAGTTGATAGTTGCTAGAGCAGTAGTCATAGCCTTTACAATATTTGTTAATAAGGTTATATGGGCTGATAATGCTGTTAAAGCATCTACATTGTGGACTCTTGTTGTTCCTCTTACTGTAATTTATCTGGTAAATGGCCATTGATAATTATTATTAGTTATTCTCTCCAAAATTTTATAAGCTTTATTGTAAAACTTAGATATGAAGGCCCCATTTGCTAAAACATCTAACATCAAACTAATGTCTAGGTTGAGACTATTATAAAAGGTTTCCAACTGTATACAGAAAGGAATACCATAATAAGAACATGTTTTAAGTAGCTCTTTGAATATTTCCTCGGCATCATACAAGCTTTCATTTTTTAATTGATGGAAATATGTTATCTCATTTCTAAATTTTACATTCTTGGTAGGCGGGAAGTACTTCATTAAAAATTTATCAGTCAAGTCAGTCCATGTAGTGAAGGGGTCTAATGGCAAAGAATTCAACCATGCCCTTGCTCGGTCTTCTAAGGAAAATGGGAAATGTTTAAGTCTCAATGCTTCTTGTGATGCTCCAACAATCTTGAAAACAACACTTACTTCAAGAAACAGTTTAAAATGGAGAGCCTGGGAGGTTTGTACTGGCTCAGAGTTTTGGCATTGCTAGTTTGCTAGAAAAAGTCTTAAATGGCTGGAAAAAGAAACACAGTCATACAGTTCATGTACAAGTCAACACTTGCATCCAAACTACTGGAGTCTTCCACCTAGGTACAGGCAGAACCGCCTGGGAAACAAGCGAAGAACCGCCTGGGTAAGGTAGAGTATGTGGCGTTGTTCTACCCGAGTCACAGCAGCACAAAGTCTGCCCTTAGAACCAGTAGCCTGTATACGCTGGTTTCCAACCAATATACTCATATCCAAACCTAAGACCAAAGAGGAAGCCTAAACACATATCGTGTATGGAAAAGCCAATCCTAATGGTACAAAAGGACGAACACAGTGTTTTCAAGTTACTGTTATGATGTTTGTTTGGAATGAGTAAAACAAAAACTTTTCTGATGCATAGGATCCTCACTTTGAGGCCAGTGTAGAGCATACTCAGTATAAGTGAGATAAACGCTTTAGGGATAAGGGATGAAAGATAATTTGAATTCTAGAAAGAATAAAGGGATTTAGAATGCCATTGTTATCCGAAAACTCTTGTTATTCAAAACTTGAAAATTACATAGAATGATGATTCCTTTTATAAGAGAAAAATCCTTCTAGCAAGACGTGACATGATTCTTATCTATTACATCAATTAAAAACACACTAAAGTATGCTTTTACTAAAGCACACTAGACATGACTTTTACACTTTTACAAAGCACGTCAGACAAGACTTTTACAAAAGTAAAGTAAACAAATATGCTTTTATAAAGTAAAGCACGCTTGTCTTTGTTTTTATTAAAGCCGAATTCCTAGGCTGATAGGTTTGATGGTCAGTCATCGCTATCCTCTTTTGTCGTGTCACTAGTTCTGTTGGAGTATACACATTTACCATTCCAAATGAAGCAATCAGTGTCATGGATGTCTTTGAATTTGACTATTTTCCTTTTTCCTAAGAACCTTGCTGAATAGTTTTCCTTAGTGCGAAGGATCTTTTCTTCAGGTAAGGTAAGGTTGGCTGAGGTGTTGGAATCATGGTACAAGAAGGGATAGATACCATAGTGCTGGGATACTTATTGGAATACTCATCCACAAGGGACATGAATTCTTCCCAAGGATCTTAGGAGTCTTGGAATAGAACACTTGTGTAGTCTGGACGTTCTTCTGTTATGAGGATTCTAGATGGTGCAGGGTCTTTTATAAGTGTACCAGGCTTATGATGTGGATAAAATTCCAATATGTGAGCAGGACCTATAGATGTATGGTGAAATTCGGGTGAGGGAGATTGAACATTGTTAAGCTCAAAAAGGTAGGCTTTGAAGACGGATATAATAGATGGGTCATGATGAATGGGAAATGAGTGTGGAAGGGTTTTTTATTCAAACGCTTGATCCTGTGTCCAGTAATCTTTTATAACAGGATGCTAAAAATATGGACGGTAAACTATGAAAACTGAAGTGAACATGTCTGCTTCATTATCTGGGAGTTTGTTCATGTTATGGAAATCTGCAATGTTTTAAAGTTGTTTTTACCACCAAGTAAGAGGACTGTACCACTCTAAAAATGTCCAAAAGAGAGTGGAAGCATTTTCAGGAGTGTTAATGTGCCTGAGAGTTGGGTGTACTTGTAAGACAATCCTTGTAGCAAAAAGGACTGTAAGATATCACATATACTACAGTTCATCTTCAGTGATATCTCTAGAGAGATCGAGAGTGATACCCATTAAGAACAAGTACTTAAGATAAAAGCTTGGAAAGTTGAGGAGTTCTGCCCAATAGATTTTTATGAAGTATCAAAATAAAAATATTTTTGCAAAATCCTGGATTTGAAAAGCCGAACTGAAAGTTAAACCAAGAGGAAACATTTTCTAAGTAAGAGCTTTGAAAGGAAAAGACCTTTTGTAGGAGGAGGATGATGAGGAGGAAGCCATTGCAATGATGGGTATTGTGTGAATGGTTGTTACCAAGGCTGGAGAATTTATAGTAGATTCGGTGAGAAAATAAAAAATAAGATTGTTGTCACCTTTTATATGTTGGACAGTGAAATCATACTTAGCAAACCATGCTTTAAGATTAAGCAATTGCTTGTCAAGGACCAGTTTGTTCTTGAAGTGAAAAATCTTGGGAAGTGAAGAATTATCCATTCTGACAAGGAAATTGTGGCTGAGGAGATGCAATTCAAACTTTTTGATTCCATACTTTACTGCAAATATCTCCTTGTAGATGATGTGATAATTCTTTTCTGCTGCTGTAAATTGTTCGCTTGCATAAGCATAGTAGAACTCTTTTTCTCTGACTTTTTCAAGTAAGAGAGCTGCCCAATATTCATCACTTGCGTCTGTCTGAAGAATTCTTTGTCCATTAGCTGGAATTTTTAGTGAAGAAAGAGACTGTGAAATGAGCTTAAGCGCTTTAATGGCTTCTGACTGTTCTGGACCCCATGGTGGAGCGTTCTTTTTAAATAATTTTGACAAGTGGCTGGTGTGAATTGCCACTTTTGGAATAAAATCCCTCAGATAATTGACAATCTTAAGGAATTGGTGGATCTGCTTTTTTAAGAGATTTGTATCTAGAAATTTTACTAATTCATGTGCAATGTGTGGTCCAAGTTGGTAATATCCGTCTTTAATCTCCATGCCAAGAAAATTAATTGATGTCTGTCCAATACTGTTGTTCTTTTCTGAGAGCATTATTCCATGTGATTGAATAATGTCCAAAAATTCACTGACTAATTTCTGGTAAGATTGAACATCTGTGGAAAACAACAAAATATCATCAATAGAAATTAAAGCATGATGGAGAATTGGAGAGAATATTTTTATCATTGCTTTTTGGAGCAAATATAGAGCCACTTTTAGACCAAAGGGTGAAACTGTCCATTGATAGTGGGCATTTAGAATGCAGAATGCTGTTTTGTGGTGATCAGAAGGATGAACACCTATTTACCAAAAACCTGCTTTGAGATCAAACTTAGAAAACACTTTGGCATTATAAAGATGAATGAATATGGACTGAATTTTTGGTAAAGGAAACTTATCGTCTTTGAGGAAAGCATTGAGAGGCTGGTAATAAATTACTAATATCTTTTTGCAACAGATTAATTCAGACCGTTTCTCAACATAAAATGCTTCACAGGCCCAATCCGAAGATGTGGCCTCAATGAGACCTTGACTCAAAAGTTGACGACATTCTTGTTGGGCTAACTTTAGATCAGTTGGTGTCATACCCAGATGGGTAACTTTTGTGGGGTTGAGATCCTCATTCAATTTAAATGGGAGATGAATAACGAATTGCGAATTTTTCCAAAGGGGTGAAGGATGTTGAAACAAGGAATGATTTTTAAGACAATATTAGAGGAAAGTCCTAGTGAGAGACTTATATTCTGATGGTGCTTCAGAGAGAGCATACAGCTTAAGGACATTTGTGTATGAGAGGAACATCTGTTTAAAACGAATTCTTGTGGCTGTAATATGAAGTCTTTTCACTAATTGAAGAAGATCAAAAGCTATAAGAAAATCCTTATCAGGAAGATTAAAACCTATGACTTTCTGCCATAGAACACAATTTGGGAAAAACTGGATTCCAATAGGCTTTTTGGTAATAAGGGAGGTTTTAAAGATTTCTCCTTTTGCTGTTTTGAAGAATTCCTAATGTTTTTCCCAGCTAGAAGATAGAAGGATACTGGTTAATCATATTTTTATGTGCCCCCGTGTTAATGAAACCAATGACAGAAATAGGTTTCTCAAAGTTGGATAGAAGGAGGGAGATTTTTACTAAAGGGATGGTTGGTGATGAAACAGTAGGTTGAATAGTAAAAACCATGGATGCATTTTCTGAATCTGATTCTAACTCATCTATGGAATCAGCTATGATGAAAACAGTTGCATCGTCATGCTCTGATTGTTCAGAAAAATTAAATTCAACGTCTTCTTCATCTGAAAGCATTTCTGAGTTCTGTAGATGATGTACAAGCTTAACTGCTTTGGTTGGTTTATTGGGGCAATTTCCGGCAAATTAACCGTTTCTTTTACAAATGTAACAACGCACATTTTTCTTGTGCAATGAAGAAGCTGATTTTGAAGGGTCTTTCTTTCTGAAGAATCTGAAACATTTTCTTTCTTTTTTAGATTTGTGAGGGTAAGGATGTTTCTGGAAATTTTTTTTCTTTTTGACTGGGCATGTGCATTTTTTCTCATCCTTGCACTGAATCTCAAGAAAAGGGGGTTTTTTACAAGCTGTGGTGAAGAGAGGTTTATTTTTCATGAGATCTTGAAAGAACTGTTTCTGTTTACACAGCTTGTCTAAACATTGAACCACAAGTTGAAATATTTTCCCCAATGAAATGTTTGCAACTATCAGATTATTTGTTGTAAGCTGTCTTTAAATTTCTAACTGAAGTTTCTTTGGCAAGGAAGCAATAAAGACATGCTTAAGAGTAGGATCATTAAAACCATTTAGTTTGTAAAACAACATACTTATCCGCTTATAGTGGATATCTAAATGATTTTGTTGGAGAGAACAACATTTCATCTGGTGGTACTCTTTTCTGGCAGTATCAATTATTGCTGTTAGTTCGCCAATGAATTGCTTATAAATAGCTGCAAGAGCTACTGATGGTAAAGCTTGGATGAACTGAAGTTGTCGATATTCACCAAGGGTCTCATACCTTTCTCGTAGAGATCTTGTAAATCTTGAGCTAAATTCCCTGAAAATTGCTTGAGTGCTGGCATTTGGTTGATTTGTTTGAACATCTACCCATACCGCAAATTCATGGAACCTAACTTTCCATTTCTGGTGAGGTTTGTCATCAAAAGTGAACCAGGAGTTTGAGGAAGTTTTAGAATGAGTTTCTGAGTGAAATGAAGGTCCTGCTGGGCCTGCAGAGCTAGCCTGTTGCTCTGTTTCATCCTCTGTTTTTTCAAGAACTGGAGGAGCTGAAGAAGAGGGATCTTGTGTTTCACCAGTTGGTTGGACCATAAGAAGTCCAGTAATATTAGCCATTTGTGATTCAGAATTTGAAGATACAGGAGTTTCATCTTCAATATCTGTAGATGATTGTGAGGAAGAATCTGAAGACACAATAGATGACTCAGGCACAAGAGTTGCTGAGTATTGGTGCATAAGAGCTTTGTCTTTGGTTGGTTGGACTTGAAAAGTAGATTGTGGAGATTTTGGTGTAGCTAGAATAATTGGAATAGTGGGAGAGCTACTGGGTGAAACAAATTCGGTTTGAAATTTGGTTTGTATTATTTTTTAGGTTTGGATTGAATTCGTGCTTGACTCAAATGAGTGGCTTGAGAAAGGCCAAAGAATTTGTTGTAGTCTACGGGAGTAGTGGTAAGAGTATAAAATAGTTGGTATGTGGAGAAAAATGGTGGAGAGACTGGTAAAGATCGACTAAGTAGCTAATTCTGCTTTAAGACGTCTGATTTCTACCTCTTTTTACTTAAAATATGGTCCTCAGATGTTGTTATTGATCATTGATCTAAGATCAACATCGAGTTGGTTAATTCTGTTTTAGAGACTGAGATGAATTTGGTCAAGCTAGTTTGAAAGAGAGTTGACTCTATTTTTTGTCTTAGCAACACGAGTTGCTACCGTGTTAATCTGTTGACCAAGGTTTTAGAGGACTATATTTTGGGCTTTGGCATTGCTAGTTTGCCAATTGAGACTACTTCAAAGGGCCTAGGGGGTTCTAGCTGTCCTGATGAGGCTATAAAAAACTGGACAAAGGGTTTAAAACAATCTTTGATTGAATATCAGTATCTTTTTCAAGAGAAAGGAAAACATCCTAATAAGTTTGAGAATGTGATGAAAAAATATGCAGCTTTGTATGGGTAAAGAAGACTCTAGTGGTTTGGATGACAAGTGTTGACTTGTACATAAACTGTATAATTGTGTTTCTTTTTCCAGCCATTTAAGACTTTTTTTGTAAATTGGCAGAGGTTGACAGCTTCCTGGATCATCAGGAGGTTCTGGGGAATATGAGTTGCACTTTGTGTTTGGAGAAAGCTTTTTCTTTCTTCGCCTTCTTCTTCTTATGATTTCGAAATCTTCGTCATCAAAGAAGTTGTCATCAATGAATGGGTAATCTGCATCACACATGTGGGCTTCAGGTACATCCCACAGAAAATGACCATTAATCTTCTCTGGATAAACAGGATATCCATCAGAAGAAAATCCCTGAATAGGAATATCTTCTTCCTGACCAATTTGTACAGTAGTTATCATTGCTGAATAGGAGAAGGAAACTCTAGGTGTTTCTGGTTCAGAAGCTCATAAGACAATTTTGACTGTGCCATCCGATCGTCACTCGAAGAGAGCTTGGGAGGTTTGTATTGGCTTAGAGTTTTGATGATATTGTTTATAGTTGGAAATCCATTCAAGGGGTATGAGTTGAAGCAGTTCTTGTTTAGAGATCTGCTTTAGAATTTGAATGATGGTAGGAGTGGATTCCGTATCTGCCAGTATCATCAGGGCATCAGATGATGCTTGGGGAAATGGAAGATCTAGTGCATGATTCTGTAAACGGTATGCTAGTTAATGGTGAAGGGTGGCTATTTTGGAGGTTACTGTTTGTTCAGCACCTTAGATCTGGATTTGAACTTTAAGAGCAGTAGAAAGGTTTGGATTATCAAAGGAAAGGTTAAAGTTTGGATAAAAGGTCAGAAGAACACTACCCGCATGGAGTGTTGTGAGGATGGTACTGATAATGGCATGTTGGTACTGTTTGAAACGAGTATCCAGTAGAGCTACTCTAGCTGATACTGGAAGATGAAGGGAAGGTGGGTATAACTTTCTCTTTTCCATTGCACCACCAATTCTGGAGGGATCTCAAGGGTGACATATTGCTTAGCCTGAGTGGCTTGGAGAGCACATTGATCCAGTCTAGAAGACTGAATATATTCTTTGGGTAAGGATCTTTTTGTGGAGATGAGGGATTTGATACTACGAATAATAGGACTTTTGTTTGTACAGATGATAAGGACACATGACAGGAAGTTGAGATTTAGAGATCTGTGCAGAATCTGGGACATATGAGCACTCTATAAGTTGTTCTATCTATCTGTAGCATCTAAAACATCATTGGTTTGAGCTCAAACTTATCAACATGAACTTTCGGTTTGACTATTCCAAGATGTATGACTTAAGGAGTCAACAATGCATAGTCTCAAATAACTCTATCTCTATTATCTATCATGTAGATAATATTGTTGTTCCCTGTTGCCCATGAATATTCGGCCCATTCTAACCTTCTTATGTATTAACTAGTTGTATTTCTCCTCACAGGTTCAAATTTCCCATATCTTGCAAATCATCCATTTTTACAGCAATTCTTAAATTCTTGTGCTCTTTTCTCAATTTTCTTATTGTCCTTTCAATTTTTGGATCAAACTGGAATTCAACATGTTTGTTCCTATGCATATAAAAGTTCTTAAAACATTTTTGTCAACACAGTAAACTAATTAAAAGAAAACTAAAATTGGCACTAACTAAATTTGACTTCACAAATCATAATAAACAATCAATCTCCGGTAATGGTGCCAAAAACTTGGTGTGTGTTATAGGTGGCAATGTGCAAGTGTACACAACAAGTAATATAATTATGAGTATTCAGATTGTCTCCATAGGGATTAATATTACAGGGTTTGCTACAACAATCCTAACAATGCAATTTCAGTATAATTAAGATAAACTAATTAACGAAATTAAAACTAATTAACGAAATTAATAATCTAATGAAATAAAATAAAATAAAAAAATTAATGTAGTAAATAGAATGCAATAAAGAGAATCTAATGTTAAACTCAAAGAGATACTTCATGGTGGAAAGGTAGTTAAGTGTTTGAACTCACTTAATGCTATTGACTTTGCTTTCCAATTATAGTATCGTTGCTATAACATCTACTACAGTAATAGGTAGAATTTTTCATGCATCCTTAGCTGTTGCCTATTGGATATTTTATATCTATGTACAATTAAATAATGACGAGTTGTTATGCTAACATATGATATAGCATTATGCATTCTATGTTCCAATTGCCCTATAAGGTGAATCCCTATGTCTAGTTCTTCATTAGTCTACTTCATTAGTCTACGATGGAGCATGATGGTGCCTACAAAATATCAATTCCCGCTTTAATAATAGTAAAACTTATTCTAATTACGATAGTAAAGTCTAAATAATCTAAAACTATACTCTTATACCAACTTGACACGACCCGCCCTGAACCACACGAGGCAAGTCTACCTGATATCCTGTAACACGATTGGTAATACTTTATTTAATAAGTATTCTGCTAAATCTCCCCTATAAATGTAATTTTTCCAACCTGTAACTTCTAAAACAACCACTCCCAAAATAGTTCAATATATAACCAACCTCCACAATCAACTTCCTCAATCAAAATACCAAATATCATCCAAACATTCTAATGTCATACAATAGGCTACCCTTCATCACAAAACATAAAAAAATTATACAATCCATAATATCCAAACAAAAACATCTATAACTCCTAACGTCATCACGTGGCCATAATTCCAAAGTAACTATTATTGTTGGGTCGACTATTGTACTATAAATCTCCTGCGAAAAGGAAAATGTAATAAAAACAGTGTGAGGATAAAGCTAATGAACTTATTGAGTGGATAGTAGTTTTTGAAAATAAACTTACTTCAAAATAATTATATCTTTCAGTAAATAATTTACCAAATTTCCATGACAAATTAAATAACTTATTTAATTATAAATCACACACCGATATAAACATAATATATAATACTGCATAAAAATCAAGAAAATCATAACACATTATTAATCTTAAATACTGATTATGAAAACTGTCACTAAACAAGTACCCAGGGGAATAATCTTGTCATACCTAAACCTCAACAGACTAGCAAGTAGGTACTATAAAGGAACCACCATGCCCCGGAGCTGCCACGAGTAGATAGGGAAGTGTCATCTCATATGTCTCATATATCTCATCATATCTTTGCATGCATAAACTAGTCTCCAAAGAAAAAAGGCACTCGAATAAACAGCTTAAAGCCTTTGTGTGTATTTAGATGAGCCCTAAAGGCCTATATCTTATTTATATCATCTATACCTCAATATTTGTATCTTTGCAATCATTATACTGTATGCATATGCCCTCAAAAGGCAAAAGCAACCAAACACTCGCCCTAATGCCTCTATGTGTGTGCAGACGGACCCTAAAGGCCTATTATCCTATCTATATCACTGTAACTGAAAGGGAATGATACTGTCTAATGATTTTAAAAACTATCAATATACTAATATTCATATATCTTTTAACCATACTTTAAATCATACTTTTCTTTTCATATCACATTTGAATCCTCTTTTCCTATCTTTAAAATACTATATGCTTTATCCAAAATTGATATGGAAAACCATTATCCACACACTTTTTAATAACATATTAATACATGAAATAAAACCCATTTTGAGAAAATCATTAAATTCGAGTATTTCATAAACATGTATTAAAATCATAATAAACTATGAAAATAGATTTTGTATATTCCACTTAAAGTGACAATGTTCAAACTCGGGTATCATCACGCCCATAGATTGGCCCTCGTTCGCAGTACCTCTTAAACAAAGAAAATGATATAATTATTATCTGTAAATGCGAAGCACAATTGACAAGATAGAAATGACATTTACTTGCATTATACAACTCCCACGTCTTAAAAATTACCAAAATTCCCTTCCATCTCAAAATTACTAAAATACCCCTAAAATCATAAATTACCAAATTACCCTTGAAATCATAATATACCTAATTGCCCTTAATCTAAAATTTCTAAATTATCCACTAATTTTGAAATTATGAAATTATCCCTAAAGTTTTTATATTACCAAAATGTCCCTACTGGTAAACAATGACCGAAGTTTAGTGAACGGTGATCAATAAACTCATATTTATAGTTTAAACCATGCTAAGTCTAATGGTGCCAACGGTGACGACTCACTTACGGCGACTTCGGATCGAGCTCCCTACCAATCATCCTCTGAAGGATTCACGGCAGCTAAACGACCATTTTAGGTGATGAGACCAGTCAAAAAATGATGATGCTGAATTGAGGAACACGATCCAGGCAATGGCGTGACATAATTCTAGTGTGATTGATGACGATGGTGATGGAACCATGACTTTTTTTGCTTTAAATGTTCTGGTCAGTTTCTGGTGGTGATAGCGATGACGAAGAAATGGCTAGCCACCAAGCTTGTGATCGAAACCTTGCTTGGCCAGTGGGGTGGCTAGAAAAATAGAGATCACGACAGGTTGGGTTGACCCAATCAAAATTCTCTGTCTCTCTCTCCTTTCTTTCTCTTGCTATCTCTCTCGTTTTATAAAAATGAATACCCTCTTCTTCTTCTTTTTTAGTTTAATACAAATTAAGCTAATGCTGGACACAAGTATGAAATAAAAACTTGACTACATGACCATTGAATTGCTTTTAAATTGTCACAATTTCATCCTATGAAAAATTTAAATTATTCTAAACACAATCTATTTAACAACCGCGTCAAATTTGGCAACCAACATCCATTATTCATCATGTCAAATTGGCAAAATTTTATATTAAATTGGCAATATTTAATAAATCTAACAACTTTGAAAAATTTTATATTGAAGGGAAAAATAATCACTCAATTAGAAAATTAAAATGCATATGTTACATAAATTTACTATTATTGAAGCTCTTAAGGCATTAATTTAAATTATCATGTACTTTTGTTTGCTTAATTTTTTAAAAACCCAACTCATCTCAACTCTTGGGTTGCTTAGCTAGAATTTTATTTGGTATCATAGTAAGGTTCTCATGTTAGAACTTAACCATATAGAGTATAAGATTCATGGCAACTTAAAATGAGTCTACCTATAAGAAAGGACAGTCCACCACTAGAACACCTTTTTTTTATGGAAATGATTACTTCTATTGGAAAATTAGAATCAGAACTTACTCACAAGCTTTAGATTACGAAATATGGGAAATCATTAGAGATGGTACTTTCATGCCAGTTATTAAAAATGAAGAAGGAGAAAAAACTCTAAAACCCTTCATGTGAATGGAGTAAGAATGAAAAGAAAATGGCCTCTTTAAACTCCAAAGCTATAAATGCCCTGTTTTGTGCATTAGATAAGAAGTATCATAGAGTTTTTGGGTTGTTTCAATGCTTATGAAATTTAGAGAAAGTTAGAAGTTGTTTATGAAAGAACAAACCAAGTTAAAGAGTCTAAAATTTGTAAATACACTAGGTAATACGAATTGTTCTAAGTGGAACAAAATGAAAGTGTGCATTCCATGTATATCAGATTTATGAATATAGTAAATCCTCTAGAAGCCCTAAGGAAAATATTTTTAAATAACAAAAAAGTAAAAAAAATTATAAGGTCTTTATCAAAAGAATGGAGACCTAAAAAAACTGCTATTGAGGAAAATAAGGATTTAAATACTTTATCTATTGATGGTCTAATTGGCTTACTTATTTTCTATGAAGAGGATTTAACAATTGAAAAAAGTGATGAAGACCAAAAGAAGAAGAGCATTGCCTTGAAAGCTTCAAGATATGAAAGCGACGAAGAAAGTGAATTCAAAGATAAAGATATGGCTATGATAGCCAGAAAATTCAAGAAGATTTCAAGAAATCCAATAAGCAAATAAAGGTTAGGAACTTCAAAAGCCAAAAGAAAATGAATGAAGGAATCAAATACTTTGAATGCAAGAAACCTGCACACATAAAATCAAAATGTCTTATCCTCAACAAGGTGAAAAAGAAAGTTATGGTAGCAATGTGGGATGACAGTGATAAAAAGACCTCAAATGAGAAGGAATCACATGAAGTGTCAAACCTCGCACTTATGGTAATTGGAGAAGAACTTGATGAGATAAATGATCTTCCTTCTTTGACTTAAAGAAGATATAAATGAAAAATGCTTCTCTTGAAAGAAAAAATGTAGAACTTTCAAATAGAATAATACTTTGAATGTAAAGATTAGGTGCCTAGAAATAGAAAACGAAAGTTTGCATGAAGAAATTGCATTCTTCAAAAGAAAAACAATTTGTTTCATCTAGGAATGAAGGTTTACTTATAAATAATTTGAAAAAGGAAAATTAAATGCTTAGGAAAAAGAATTATGAGCTTAATTATACTGTTTTAAAATTTACAAATGTGCAAAAGATTTTAGATAATTTACTTAGCTCTCAAAAATGTGTTTTTGATTAAAAAAATATATATTTTGGCTATAAGCCAAATTTAAAACAGGAGTATTATAAGAATTACTTTATTAAGGCTACCTCTATTAATAATCAAATTATATGTCATTATTACAATAGAAATGGTTATACGAGTTATAGATGTCTAAATAAGAGAAATGCATATTATGGAATCAAATGTATTTCAGTTCTAAAAGGAACCATTGCTAGCACTCAAGGACTCAAAAAGCTTTGAGTATCTAAAACTTGAGATTTGTTTTGCAAGGATCAAAGAAGAAGAAGAATAAATAGTACTTGGACAGTGGATGCTTGAGGCATATGACAGGTAATTACTCTTAGTTTATGAGTTTTACCAAGATTGAAAATGGTGGAAAAGTATCCTTTTATAGATAATTCAAAAGGAAAGGTTTTAGCACTGGCAATGTCGATAAATATTCTTCTACCTTTATTGAAAATATATGTTTAGTTGAAAATTTGAAACACAACTTGCTTAGTATTAGTCAATTGTGCGATCAAGGCTATAGAGTTGTTTTTGATAAAACAAAATGTGTCATTGAAAATGCATGTGATGTCAAAGTTTTGTTTGTTGGAAAAAGATGTGTCAATATATATACCATTGATATGGATTGTGCATCATCATATGATAAATGTTTTTCTACATTACTTGATGATAGTTGGTTGAGGCATAGAAGACTATGTCATTCAAGCATGGATTTGATTTCAAAAATTTCTAAAAATGATTTAGTTAAAGATCTTCCAAAGATTGGTTTTCAAAAAGATGGAATATGTGAAGCTTGTCAATTCAAAAAATAAATCATAGCATATTTAAAAACAAAAATCATGTTTCTACTTCAAAATTGCTTCAACTTTTTCACATGGATTTATTTGCACCATCTAGATATGCTAGTTTAAGTGGTAAATATTATGTACTTGTAATTGTAGATGATTATTATAGATCCACATGGCTATTATTTTTAGCTAATAAGGATGATACCTTTGATGCTTTCAAGATTTTTTGTTAAAAGGTAGAACATGAAAAAGGATATGTTATTTCGTGAATTAAAAATGATCATGGTAGAGAATTTGAAAATCATGATTTTGAAGATTTTTGCAATAACTTTGGCATTAAGCATCAATTCTCATCACCAAAGACTCTATAACAAAATAGAGTAGTTGAGAGAAAAAATAGGCTCATTCAAGAAATGGTTAGGACCATATTAAATGAAAATGCTTTACCAAAATATTTTTGAGCCGAAGTCATCAACACCGATTGTTATCTTTTGAATCGTGTGTTAATTAGGCCTTATTTCAATAAAACTCCGTATGATTTTTGAAAGATAGAAAATCTAACATTAGTTATTTCAGAATTTCTGGATGCAAATATTTTATATTCAATACAAAAGATAATCTTGGTAAATTTGATCTAAAATAGGATGTTAGTATCTTTCTTGGGTATCCAAATACAAGCAAAGCTTATAGAGTGTATAATAAAAGAACCTTGGTTGTTGAAGAATCTATGCGTGATAAATTTGATAAATCTAATCCTTCCTTTATGGAGAGAATTACTATTGATGAAGATGCAAATCAAAGGTTATGAAAAGAAGGGTCTTCAAAAGACAAGCAAGATAATTCATAAGGAGAAATCAAGAGAAGCAACAAGAAAAACAACCTAAGTAAGACAAGAATGAAGGTAATTCTCAAACACTCCTTAAAGAGTAGAGGTTTGTTTCTTCTCATCCTAAAGATTTAATCTTAGGCAATCATTCACAATGTGTAACTACTAACTCATCACTTAGAAATTATGGGGAACATACTTCATTCATATCTCAAAAAAATCATTTCAAATACGAAGAATAATGAATCCTAGATTATGGCCATACAGGAAGAGCTAAATCAATTTGAGAGAAATGATATGTGGAAATTGATTGCTAAACCAAAATATCAATATGTAATAAGCACCAAATGTGTATTTAGGAATAAAAAGGATGAATTTGGTGTAGTTTTAAGAAATAAAGCAAGACTAGTGGCTAAAGAATACAACCAGAGAAAAGGAATTGATTTTGATGAAACATTCACTCTTGTAGCTAGATTAGAATCCACTAGGACGTTCTTAGCATTTGCATGTCATAAGGATTTTATTTTCTATCAAATGGATGTTAAGAATGTTGTCTTGAATGGTTATATTATAGAAGAACTTTATGTAAAATAACCCATTGGTTTTGAAAATAAAAAATTTCTAAATCATGTCCATAAGTAGTCTAAAGCTTTATATAGTTTGAAGCAAAGGCCCTGGAGCATGGTATGAAAGGCTTAATAGATTTCTTTTGGAAAATGATTTTTCAATGGGAAATGTGGATCCTACACTTTTTATTAAGCATGAGAATGAAAATATACTTATTGCTCAAATTTATGTTGATTATATTATCTTTGGTTTTACTAATGAGTATATGTATCAAAAATTTTCATCTTGTATGGGTAAAGAATTTGAGATGAGCATGGTCAGAGAGTTGAAGTATTTCTTTGGACTACAAATAAAACAAAACGAGGAATGAGTCTCCATCATTCAAGGTAAATATTTGAGAGATTTACTTAGAAGATTTGGATTTGAAAATGGAAAGGCTAAAAACACTCCAATGAGCTTAACAATTAAGTTTGATAAGGATGAAAAGGTAAACAAGGTGATGCCAAAACTTATCGAGATATGATTGGATCTTTACTTTACTTGGATGCTAGTAGACCTGATATCATGTTTAGTGTATGTCTATGCGCAAGATTTCAATCATGTCCCAAGGAATATCATTTGCTTGTTGTTACAAAAATTTTTCATTATTTGAGTAGGACAATTGATCCAGTTCTTTGGTATCCTAGAAGGACATACATAGATTTAAAATGTCATTCAAATGCCAACTTTGGCAAATACAAAGTTGACAAGAAGAGTACTAATGGAACTTGTCACTTTCTACATTACTCAGTTTTCTCTTAGTTCAATAAGAAATAAAATTTTGTTACTCTTTCAACTATCGAGGCTAAATATATTGTTGCCAATAGTTGTTGTGCATAAGCCATGTAGATGAAACAAACCTTTAGATACTGCAGGATTAAACTTAATCATATACCTATTATGTGTGACAATACTAGTGATGTAAATCTTACAAAGAATCTCATTCAATATTCGAAGACCAAGCACATAGAGATTATACATCATTTCTTGCGAGATCATGTTCAAAAAGAGGATGTTGTGTTAGAATTTGTTTTTACTGAAAAACAACTTACGAATATCATTACAAAACCCCTTAGTGAAGATTAATTTATCAAAATTTAACATGAACTTGGGATGATGAAATTTTCACATTAATATGTCTATATATGATATTGAGGTTATGTATTGTGTTCATATGGTTGTCTTTGAATTTTTGACATTAACATGTCCATATGTGACATTAAGGTTATGTGTTATGTTTTATATATGTTGATTAATTTGATTTATTTTGAAATTTATATGCATTCATTTGTTGTGCATTAAAAATGGCCTTTGGGACAATTCAAGCTCATAAAATAACCTTGAAATAGAACAATTATTAGCAAAAGATTGAAACAGATGTATAAAATTATGGTTAAAAATAAATGGATAGCCATTTCTGAATAAACAGGTAGCCATTTGAAGACAAAGACTTAGGAGATAAAATGTGTAAATAAACGGTTAACCAATTGAGGATAATGATTTACCATTTAGAAATAAAAAGCTAGTCAAATGCTAGTGGTTAACCTCTTTACGTAAATAGATAATTGTTTCTCTCTCTATTGACGACACCACACTACATCTCTCTAAAAATTCAACAATTTCCTTCGATTTTCTTACAATATTGAAGTTTCCAATTTATTTCAAATCACCATAACTTCATATTTTCATCATTCAAACACCATTCAATCTTTAAAATTACAAATTCTCAAATCAAGGCCTTAGGTTTCAACCGAACCTCTCTCTTCAAAATTGACCTATTTTTCTTTAATCATAGAATTAATTGAGCATATGCATTTCTTTATAACCCATTTTCTTCGTCTAAATCTGTTCAAATATTCTCGAATCACAAATTATATATATTCACCATTAAAGCATCCATGGCTGATGGTAGAAGCTCAGGGTTGGCAAGAGGAAAAAATAAATAAGAAGGAGGAGTCCAGTACATCCTCGAACTATCCCTGAGTTTGATAGAACTCATTTTTCAACTCTCTTCTTAGCCAGAAGATTCTATACTCGGTTTATGTCACCTAAGGTAATCACCTTCTGCTTTATTGATTTAGATGCTTTTGATCACCTCTTTATATCTTAGCTAGAAGATTTCATACTCAGTTTATGTCGCATATGGTTTTTACCTTATACTTTACTAATTTACATGCTTTTGATCACCTCTGTGTATTTGATAAAAATGATAAGGAACTATTGGAACTGGTAGGATGGGAGAGTGTGTTGAGCATTGAGGAAAATGTGTATCCTAATCTTGTTAAAGTGTTTTATTCAAACATGGAACTTTCTACTATTATACAAGATAGGATATTTACAAATGTTGATGGTGTTCCTATAGAGATTGGCATAAAAGATCGAAACAGACTTCTAAGAATTTTGAGGATAAGGGGTTAGGCATATATACTTCTAAGAAATTTCTGTGTTTCAATCATTTTATTCATGCCAATTCGATTAGGAATATTTATAGGTGTAGAGACCTTTCTAATTATATATGCTCCCTCCTCTTTCATTTTCAGCTTTTACCCCTTCTTATTAGAGTTCTTCATAGTATATTATAGCATATAATTACACCTAAGAAGGGACATGCTGATGAAGTGAATTCATTGAATGTTGGATTATTGGATTGTATTATTAGATGAAGTCTAGTTAACATAGGATATATGATCCTCAGGCATATACGGAGTACTCCTAAAGTGAGTAAGAGGTTGCTTCCTTACAGTAGTATCATTACTAGGATATTGCAACATTTTAAAGTTCATATTAATAAACTGGTCTTCGATGCCTCTAAGAGATTGGCTAAAGAGGTGATCACTAGTTTATGATTCTCTAAAAGGAATGATTAATGGACTAAGATTACGATAATTAAAAATTGAGACACTCTGGTTGCCCTTGAGGATTATAGGATGTTCAACGACATCTATCCAACTAATTAGTTACTAGACTTTTAATTAGGAGTTGAGCTCAAGATCGACAACCTATTGTAACAACACAGCCTTCAATAGAACCTGATTCCATAGATCATGAGATGGACACTGATGAACATCTTGTTCTTGAATAGCCTCCAGTTTTTTAAAGAGTTTTATAGCAGCAGCAACAGCTTCAATATTAGTTTGCTACTTTCTAACTTCAACAGCAATGCACTCTCGATCAATAGCAACAACTTCTAGATGGCCAACAACGTATTGTTTCTGCTCTCCATGTAGCAACTCTCAATTCTCCACCACATCCACTACAATAGTTTTCTTTACTTTTTGTCGCCTTACTTTTCGCCCAGACATTTATCATTTCATGTTATATTTATAAGATTGGATATTGGTTTTTATGATGATGGGTCAATATATAATTACATGATTTGATATTTGACGGATTTGTGATGACCTTGATGATTTTGAGACGTTGGTTTTTGTACTTAGATGATTTGGGTGTAATGTTGCTAAAAGCATTTTTTAGGTGATACTTATTGATAGAAGGAGGTCTTATCGCAATTTCAACTCAAACAACATAGGTAAAAATTTGGCTTTTCACTACATTTCTTTCCCTTTAACACTAAATTTCCTTTCTAATGATGAAAAGGAAGAAGAATACATGTATTTGAACTTTGAATTTGTTAAAATTGGCTTTTTACTTAATAGAAGTTACATTGTTAAAATTGATGTATATACACGCTCACATGGAAAGTGGTGTTTTTGAATTGGATAAAATTAGTAAAACTTATTATATTGGCACTTTAAAAACTTGTAAAATACTTGGAAGAGCTTATATTTAAGGGGAGCTAATATATTTTAAATAATTCACACTATGAATACATGTAAGGTTTATCATTATAAAAGAAGGGGAGATTGTTGGCATAATATACTTTTAATATTGATTTTGATGATAACAAACCATGTGCATTAAAGGTTAAAAATGAAGTCTTTAAAATTGAAGGAAATTCTTAGGCCATATAGCATTTTGGGATAAAATTAAGGTTTTAGAAATAAACAAATAAATTCTAACTTTGAAACAATTAACTGATAACTTAAGGATATATTTTGATTGATTATGGATGATAACAGTAACTGATGATATGCAAACAGCAAGCCAACTTCGAACAAGTGACCTTCTAGAATTAAACGACAAACCCATTACGCAAAAACAACAAGCCGACTTCGATTAATGAACTCTTTGGAATTAAAGGGAAAACTGTTATGCAATAATGAAAAATTGACTTTGATCAGTAAACTCCCTGGAATTAAATAGTAAAAATTCCAAATGGTGATATGACAATTCAAAATTCAGTATAACGGTTACTTGGCACAAGTTAGAATGGAAAATTGAGTGAGGGTAATGATGATATGATAATTTTCAAAAAGTCAACAATGGCTAGTTTTCGTATTCAACTACAAACACCCAATCAAATTCAAATTTAGATGTAATTCAACAATTGTAATTGAGCTTGATTTAAATTTAGATATAATTTAACAATTGCCATTGAGCTTGCTTTTGCGTATTCGTTTTATATTGAATTCAAACATGTTTATTCTTTCATCAAATCACACTTTGAGCTTTCATTTGTAAACATATACAATGTGTGAGGGAAAATATGTGTAATCTTTATCTTAATATCAAGATTAAGTGATTGTAAGTGTAGGAAACACTTCATGAAAGAGGTGACAGATCATCTTAGATTGTAAAGGTTTTATTGACATCTTGAAAGTTAATTCTAAGCATCTTGAAGCCTTGGGTTTTAAAGGCTTGCATAATGGAATCCTCAGGCTCGATTAGCTTGAAGGCATAAATGTAGGTGGTGTTTGCTGAACCACGTAAAAATATCGTGTTTGCTCCCTTTTCCTGTATCTCTTTAAATTTATTTACTGTTAAATTTACTATTGTTGGAGCTCTTATGGCATTAGTTTAAATTGTTGTGTATTTTTATTTGCTTAAATTTTTAAAAACCCATTTAACCCCCTAAGTTGCTTAGCTAGAATTTCATCAATACCTAGACACAGGTGGTGGATACATTTTAGTGCAATAACTCATATTAGATTGTCTATAAAAGGTTGTTTGAATTGCTAAAAGCCCAATGATGATGAAAGATACCATTGTGTAGGTGATAGTAAGACAGTTGAAGTTGAAGTAATTAAAAATTTTAAATTATTATTAAAGACTGGATTTTATTTCGATCTTGATAAAACATTTATTGTTTTGTCTTTCATATAGAGTTTAATTCCCATTTCTACCTTGGACAAGTTTGGTTTTCTTGTTCATTTGAGAATGAAAAGTTAAATTTGTTTCATGATTCATAATTCATTGATTCTGGTTCTTCATTTAATGAATCTTTAAGAACTCAATACACGAGGTTTAACAAGAAAAACAACCAATAAGAATTTAGCTATATTATAGCACAAGAGATTGGGTCATATCTCTATATAGAAAATAGAGAGACTTATGTCAAAAGAAATTATTCACCCCTAGGTTTTATAGATTTGACGTTTGTGTTAATTGTATAAAGAGAAAAAAAACTAATAAAAGGAAATTTGAAGCCAATACGACTTCGGATATCTTAGAACTCATAAATATAGATATTTGTAGGCCATTTCTTATAATTGCTTGAAATGGTTAATAAAATTTTATGACTTTCATAGATGATTTTTGTACATATTGCTCATATATCTCCTCCATGAAAAGTCATAGTTGTTGGATATGTTCAAAATAAAGCTTAAGTTGAGAACCAACTCAGCAAAAGAAGCATTAGATCTAACTGTGGCGGTGAGTATTATGGTAAATATGACGGTTAAGCTAAATGACATCTGGGACTGCTTGGTAAGTTCCTAGAAGAATGCAGTATTATCCCGTAGTACCCTATGCTTAGTTTGCCACTATGGATATTTTCACTAAAAGACAAAATTGAACACTTAAGAACATGGTAAAGAGTATAATTTGTTATTCTATTTTACTAGAATCACTTTAAAGAGAAGTGCTTAAAACTGCAGCATATATCCTTAACAAGATACCCACTAAACTGATTGCTAAAACCCCTTACGAAACTTGGATGAGCAAAAAGCCTAGTTTAAAATACTTTCATGCTTGGGGATTTCTTGCTAAGGCAAGGTCTTATAGGCATAATAAAAATAAACTAGACTCAAGGATGGTGAGTTACTATTTTATTGGATGCTCTAAAAGATCCAAAGGATACAAGTTCTATGATCCTACGATTATGTCAACTTTTGAGTTAGAAAATGCTTGATTCTTTGAGGATATTGAGTTTGAGGGGAGTAGATACAGTAAAGGACTTTGTTTCTAGAGAAGAATATATTGATGTTTCCATAGGTGTTATCAGCACTAATTAGGAATTCATTCCTGGCCATGTTCAAGACATAATAAATCAAGACAAACTCTACTACCTCAAGAACCTATGCTATTAAAGATATCCATTATAAAAAGGAGAAGTGCAATGCCAAATAACTGCATTGTGTTTCTCTAACAACCTGAGGTGGACATTGGATGATAAAAGATGATCCAATTAGTTTTCATCAAGCTATACAAAGTTCTAACTCTTAGAAGTTGATTGATGCTATGAATGAGTAGATGAAGCCCATAAAGGACAATGATGTGTAGGATATTATCCCACTACTATAAGGTGCAAAACCTATTAGTTGTAATTGGATATCTAAGACCAATAGGGATTCGACAGATGATATGAGGAGGTACAAGGCATGTCTTGTTGCAAAGGGCTTTATACAGAACGAATGCATCAACTATAAATAAACGTTTTCTTTGGTTTTTGTAAAAGACTTTTGGAGGATTATAATGGCATTAATGGTGCATTTCAATCTTGTTTTACGTCAAATAGATATGAAGATAGCTTTTCACAAAGGTAACATTGATAAGGTGATCTGTATGGTGTAGTAAAAAAACTTTATGTTAGCAAACCCAAAGAAAATGGTTTGCAAACTTAAGAAATCTATCTACGGGCTCAAGAAAGCATTTAAACAATGGTATTTCAAGTTTCATCAAAATATCATTTAATTCAATTTTGAGATGAATTTAGTTGATGATCGAATATACTATATATTCTGGGAGCAAATACACTTTTTTGGTTTTATATACTGAAAACATTTTGCTTGGTAGCAACTGCTAAGTGCTAGAACGTGTGTATTTATAATGGAGAAAATCATCATTTTACGCTTCAAGTCTCACTAACATTCCTACTTTTATGTCTTTAAGTCCCTTGTGATTTAATTGCATATGTTTTATTTTAATTAATTATTTTATGTATTTTAGGGGACATCATGGTCATTTCACAATGAATGAGAGATGAGCTAGAAAAGTGGAAAATAATTTTGAACTCAGGACAGTCAAAAACCTTAGGAGGAACATAAAAATATAAATGATACTGTTCATGTATACGTTACTGTTCACATATACGACACTGCTCATGACACTGTTTATGGTACTGGTCACCCATACTATATGATGATGTGGCACTGTACGATGACGTGGCAGCATTTGATTGGATGAATGATGTGGCACTGTACGATGACGTGGCAGCATTTGATTGGATGAATGATGTGGCATTGACCGCTTATGTTGCATTGACTGATGATGTGGTGTCGACTAATGACGTGTCAAAATTCTATTGGATTAAAATGCTGACGTGGCACTGTACGGTGACATGGTAGTATATTAGTGGACCGAAACAATGTGCGTACGGTACATGCATATACACGGAATGACAGCCCTGATGATGTGTTCCATACAATAAGAACTTGCCACGTGGCGCAATCTTGAGCGTCCAAATTGTTTTGATCCGATGGCTATTATTTACTCATTGTATCTATAAAAAGGGGGCTCCCCCTATAATTTGACACCTCTGAATCCATTTGTGAGCTCTTTTTTCTGTAATTCCATCTCCATCTTGTATTTTCTATGTATTTTAATAAAATTTCCATTTTACCCCTATTTTAATTATGAGTAGCTAATTTCCTTTCAAGCTTGGGTTGAAGATGAAGTCTCAACGTGCTCCATGGGCTTAATTTGGTAAATTTAGTTTTTCTTCCCCTTTAATTTATGTGGATGTTTTGACTTTTCGTAGACGGATAGTAATAATCTTGTTTAGCACTAAAATTTATTTTCATAACAAGATTGTAACAGCGTGATAAGGTTAGTATAATAATTTCTCCTTCTTTTTTATTTTTATTAATTTTTTTATCATTTTTCCTTTGCATGCATGGTCGTAGGTCACAATTTCCTAATCTTAAGCCTATAGACTTTATTTATAGTCCACACTGTTTTTCCACATAGAGCAATTGAAATTAAGGATCCAAAGAAGGGTGTAATTTTTAAAGTTAATGGTCAAAGATTAAAGCCATATCTAGAGTGCCAACCACATGAAAAAGACACCGAAATCAATTTGAGTGACCCGCAAAACTTGAACTGATTTTTTTTTTATTATTTCTTTCTTCCTTTTAGTGATTTAAATTTTTATGAAAATGTGTTTATTTAATCATTTAATTTTCTTTTATCACTTCTAACCATGTGTGCCTTAACTACACATATCCTCTTGAATATTCTCAAACAACTTCAACGTGTACAATCTCATCTGAGAAGCCAGATACGATTTTGTAAAACACATTGTATTTGGAAGCTACAACCTCCAACGTTGGCATCCCATGTTGAAGATCTAGAAAGACAACTAAAAGAAATTAAGGGAAATATCTACGACACCCAAATAGAACTTGAGGTAAACTCAATAAGAGGACGATTGTGAAATTATTATTTTTCTTTTCTTTTCTTTTCTTTTCTTTTCTTCTTTTTATTCTTTAGTTTGTTACCCGGTGAAGTGGCGGATAACGATACTCCGTGACAATCAAAGTTGGTTACTTCAGTTACCCATAATAACTAATATTCTGAGAAAAAGGTATAGACAGAAACACGATTCTAGCAAAGCTTCACAAGCGATTTCCTTCACTTCCTCAAAATGTTCTCCTTACAATCTATAAAGCTCGGTCTGAACGTATTCGATTGCTTATGAGAAATAACATCCCTGTTGATATTCGTTGGTTAATCAAGGCCAAAGTACGTTTGGCAGGTGAGTTGCCTCCTAAATGTATTGCATACATTCCTGGTTATGGTAAAGGAAATTACTCAAGAAAACGAAGAGCTGAAAAACTTCATGTTGATTGTCCTAAGTGTGCCAAGATGAAATGCTATAAAAATCCTTATTCTTTCGGAATGATGTCTGATAACAGGGAAGATAAGATTCAATTCATTAAGGATGGCTTGAATAAAGAGTCATTGGATGATGTTCTTTTGTCTTTTGAAACGCATCCCAGTGGATACGTACAAAAAGCAATTCTCCAATTATGGCCATTATTTCAGAAAGAGCGTGTCTGATATAGTCTCGGGAATCTGACTATAAACGACCCTATTTACCAGTTTATAAGAAAATTGGATGGGAAGCCTATCATCGACCCATTAAGGGCGTTCAAGTCGTTTCTGGACATAAAACCAGAGGAAGATGTGAGCCACAATCACAACTACCTATAAATATCTTTTTACTGTTATTTTACTATTTTCTTATTTCACTGTTGCTTCATTAATTGCATTCTTGTCTTTAGTAATTGTTTTCTTTTTCTTTTTACTATTTCCTTTTTTACTCTCAAGCCATATGCTTTACGCGTTAATTGACACAAACATGCTACCTCATATACAGATGTAAACCATTGTCACCAAGATCCTTGATATATGATCCTTTTCTTTTAGACTCACAAATTATTTTTGAGAAGCATCCCAATGGCAGCTACTCCTAATAAACAATTCAAAAATATTTGTGTGCTCTCTGGATTTAACTATGGCAAACATAAAGAGTTCGTTGAGGTAGCCATAGATCTTGGCCAACGTATAGCAGAAAGAAATTTACATTTGATATATGGAGGAGGTGACCGAGGGTTGTCAAAAATGGTCTCAAAAGCTATTTATCTCAGAGGGAGCCAAGTCTTAGGCATCATCCCAAAAAGCCTAAAACCGTTGGGCTGTGTATCTGACTCACCAACTAGAGAAGAGTTAGTTATCTTAAGTATGCAAGAAAGAATAACTGAAATATTAAATCATGCTGATGCTTTTATTTTCCTACCAGGAGATCTTGCAACTCTAGAAGCACTAATCACATTAGCATCTTGGGCCCATCTGAACATTTATCAGAAACCCATCCGTTTGTTAAATGTCAATAACTTTTATGATGGCTTTATCGCATTTCTTAACCATGCAATAAAAAACCATTTCATCCCTTTCACAGTGAAAAAAATCTTTATTTGTGCTCATACTACTAATGATTTACTTGATCTGTTACAAGTTTATAGACCAGAGCTAGATCCCAAGACCCTCGTATTGGAATGGCCAACTAATGATGGTAACAGTAGCCGTAGTAAGAAGTGTAAATTAGATTTAACTCTCCGCTTGTAAATATTTTCTTCTGTGATGCAGTACCCAGGTGATGTCTTCTAAACCCTATTTTCTTTCCAACATTGAGAATAATGTTTCGTTCTGGTTGGGGGGAGGGAATAGTTGACAATTGTGGAATATCTCAATCTTGGTGTAGTGTTTACTAATTTTTGTTGTAGAAACTTATTGTGGATAAATTTTTTGGTCAAAGTTGGCTGAATATAGAGTGTAGTGACTCTAGAAACGCATTTTCTTATTAAAAAAAATTCAGACATTTCTTGCTTTGACAGTCATTTTAAGTGTGATTTTTCTAACTTCTTTTACCAATTAGTTTTTCTATGTCATTTTCACCATTATGCATGCATAATTTTCATGACTAAGAATAGGTTTGGGGGTAAAATTAAAAAAAAAAAAAAGCATTTTGTATGATCTTTTCATAATTAGATGACATGATAACTTTCAAATTTTATTATTTGTATTATCTTTGGTTTTGAGTTATGTTACACCATGTTTGTTACTCTACATGTTGATGTTGGAAACAAATATAAGTTGCTTGAAAGAATGCACATGTCATAATAATTTCCAAGTGAGTTTTTGAGCCTGTCATTTTTCTTGGAGAGTAACCTTTTTTGCCCATTCTTCGTTCAGCTTAGTAGTTTATTGTTTTATACATTATCTCTAGATTTCCTTGGAGTTAACATTCTATAAAAAAAATATGTGTTGCCACATCTGAAGGTCCATCTAACTAGTAGATATAGAAGATTATTTAAAACCCTAAAAGATGACGGAAAGGTCATCTTTGGTCTGTTTGAGCCTTTCCAGCCAACCCTAATAATATATATCCATAGTTAATCCCTTTGAACCTTAAAAAAAATATATTTTTCTTTTGTAACCTATTATCTTGTCCCACTCCAATGCGGAGGATCACCTTGTATTTTGTATTTCCCACCACCCATTTATGTTTAAAAATAGAGATAATTTTGCATTCACAAAAAAGATGCTATAAAAAAAATAAAACAAAACAAAAATATATGTATATGAATAAAATAAAAAGAAAAAAAAAAGAATTCAAGTGAAAAGAACTTAACAATTTCCAAAGTTCTCTATTTTTCAAACATATATTTCGTTTTTCCTATTATCCTTTCTTTGTTAGCCACGACCCTAGCCTATGCTACGTCCTAATAAAAGTCCTTCTTGATTTTAGGAAACTATAGTATGAAATAGAAACTGGTTATATGGGCTGAAAAGATGTGGTAGTGCATATTATTTTAAAAAAAAAGAGAGAGAAAAAAAATGATGAATACATTGGTTTGATTATCATTTTGTTTAAATTAAAATTGTACTATTTCTGAGCTGAGGGCATATTTTTGTCATCTTAGTGAGAGTATGTGATATTACTTCTTTATTATTTTCACTCAAATTATCATTAACTAGAGTGATTATTTTTTTGTTTAATTTCTTTGTAAGCATATTACTACTACCAGTGAGATTTTAGGGTTTGACATGTCATTCTTGAAAGTGACTTGATTACTATAGCTGTAAGTTTTCTAGACTGATTCATGTGGAAAGTTGATGTGGGGATGATATTTTTTTAGACTGGAGATAATGCTTATACTTTTATTTTATTGTTATCATTAGTCTTATTGAATAAATACGATTGTTTTAAAAAAAAATCATCATTATTTTTATTTGAATTTTGTTTTCGCTTAATTTGCTAGGGACTAGAAACAAGCTGGTTGGGGGGTGTGTTGAGTGCTAGAAAATGTGTATTTATAATGAAAAAAATCATCATTTTACACTTCAAGTCTCACTAACATTCCTACTTTTGTCTTTAAGTCCTTTGTGAGTTAATTATATATGTTTTATTTTAATTAATTATTTTATGTATTTTAGGGGACATCATGGTCATTTCACAATGAATGAGAGATTAGATAGAAAAACAGACAGCAATTTTGAACTCAGGGAAGTCGAAAACCTTAGGAGGAGCATAAAAAGATAAATGGTCTATTCACGATACGGTACTGTTTACATATACGATACTATTTATGACACTGTTCACGATACTATTCACCCATACTATACAATGACGTGGCACTGTACGATGACGTGGTAGCATTTGATTGGACGAATTCTGTGGCATTGATCGCTTATGTGGCATTGATTAATGATGTGGTGTTGACTGATGACGTGTCAAAATCATATTGGACTAAAATGCTGACGTGGCACTGTACGGCGACATGGTAGTATATTAGTGGACCGAAACAATGTGCGTACGGTACATGCATATATACGAAATGACAGCCTTGATGATGTGTTCCATACAATAAGAACTTGCCACGTGGTGTAATCCTGAGCGTCCAAATTGTTTTGATCCGATGGCCATGATTTACTCATTGTATCTATAAAAAAGGGGCTCTCCCCTTAATTTGACACCCCTTAATCCATTTTTGAGCCCCATTTTCTATAATTCCATCTCCATCTTGTATTTTCTACATATTTTAATAAAATTCTCATTTTACCTCTAGTTCAATTATGAGTAGCTAATTTTCTTTCAAGTTTGGGTTGAAGGTGAAATCTTAACATGCTTCATGGGCTTAATTTGGTAAATTTACTTTTTCTTTCCCTTTAATTTATGTGGATGTTTTGACTTTTCGTAGACAGATAGTAATAATCTTGTCTAGATATCAGCTGATGCAACCGCCTCCCTAGGCAAGGTTATTACTATTTGGCATAGGAAGCACTTAGCACCATATCTATTAGAGTGAGGTTCATGATGAGTGGAAAATCCCCCTTCATGATTTAATTTGTACTAATAATGAATGTTACGTCGATGGTGCATGTTGAGTACAGATCCGGAGATCCAAACACTTTATTTTAATAGTTTATTCCCACCATTTTAATTTAAATTAATAGATAGCATACATCATTGTCATTATAAATCCAACCACCTACTCAGAAAATTAATTCTACAAGCAATTAAAATTCACCTCCTCGTGGGATTGACACTCCTCACCATTGATCTTTTCTACAATAGATTCATGCGCTTGCGAGTTCAATAAAATTTGCACAACAACAACAGTATAAACTTAATTGCATGAAACCAAGATATTTCTATTTAAGATTTTTGAGATGAAAGATCTTGGTGATACCTCCTTCGCTATAGGCATATAAATACAAAAGTATCACTTGGAGGATATTCTAGGACTATCATAGAAAAAAGATTATCAAGAGACATGGCATGCAAGATTGCAAACTAGGCAATACTTTTGTGGTTAAGGGAGACAAGTTTAATCTCAATCAAAACCTTAAGAAAGATTTTGAAGAAAAAGAAATGTAGATCACTACTAGAAAAATGGTCTTTACTGATATTAGAATGGTGTCAATAATTATTTTCAGTGAAACTTGTTAATTATATCAATAATTTGGCAGTTAGAACAAAGTGACAATTAACTGCAGTATTAAGAATATGGTGTTAGTGATTACTAGTACTATAGCACCACCAATATTATGACATTGTAGTATCAAAATGTTAAGATACTATACTAGTCTCTATTATTACTATTACTACAGTATTGGGATTTGATTTATTATTAAAAAAAAATTGAATGTTACCTATTTGCAACTAAGATTATAATGTACTATAAAATTAATATTAAACAATAAAAATAACCAAATTAATTTTTATTTACATAAAAAATGTATGTAATACAAGAATGTAAGTACTGATTACAGGCTAATGAGAAAAATAAGTTTCAAATACTTGTTCCATAATATAAAAATAAATCACATCAGTTTGAAGCCTTTAATGGTTAAACGTTAAATATGATGCTTGAAGTTACAAAGTAATCGTCAATTTAGATTGTAAATAGTCTCTACATTAAAAAAAGAAAAGATATTAGAAAATATTTAATGGCAAACACATAATATGATTCGAGTTTACATCATTATCATTATTTAGTACAACTAATTTCACTGAGATGTATCATCACAGAAGTATTGACAAAAATTGAATACTATATTTCAACTCATGGTCAATAATTGATATATTGCAAAAGTGAATAAAATTTGAATTCATAGCAGTTACATACCCAATATCCAAATCAAGCAAAAGATTATCTAATATAAATAAAAGCCATATTGATGCATATATAAGGCAGAAAAATATATGATACTTAACTGTAACCAATTAACTTTAGGATTCATTAAATAGGGGGCAAGATTGTACTTTAAGGCATTACCTCAATAAGAGATCCTTAAAGCAATCTCCTTTGCACATTCCTTTATAAAATATTCATATTTAACATGAAAATGTTCTCAACTTTATTAGCATTAGCATCCAAGGTTCAATTGCAGTGCATAGACCAAAGATATGGTAAGACTAGCATATCACAACAAAAGGCTCAGAATTGTTTATATATTCAATCTAACTACTTCTATCGAAATAAAAACATAAAATCTCAAAATATGTACGAACTTGAGAAACAAATGCATTTACCTCTAGAAAAGTGTAGTTGTATAATTACATCACAAGAAATCAGCTCAACAGTAGAATGAATTTGTCAATCAGTTGGTTCCACAACTAATAAATTTAGTATTTGAGAATAAGAATGGTTTTTTATCCTCAATTTCCAACTAAAGATATGATCACCACTTTTACACCATCTTTATTTCTCCCTACAATTTAGAAAAAAAAATATCAAAAAATAATTTTTCATTTGCTAATAAAAACTTTAAATGGAATTTGGGCATAGCAAGTAACCAATTAGAACATGGATTAATTAGAAGCAAATCCATAATGAAAAAAAAAAATCGATCATTAAGATAAAGAATTCTCGTTTTAGCTAAAGTAGGATACCAAATTATCCTAATGAGAACAAAAAAGTAAGATTTGGAACTGATTTTGGTTAAAACCCCACTCCGCCCTTTGGGCTAATGAGAAGAACTAAATTAACTGCCATATTTATTCTTTCGTTTCTTCCTTGCACAAGACCTTGTACAAACACAACAATACTTTTAAAGGCAAGAAGTTAATGGCATGAGCAAATTGGAAAGCCAGATTTGTGGAATGAGTATAAGAGAAATAATAATAATTGAAAAAAAAAACCACAGCTGCTAAATCTAATAACCAATAGAGGATAAGAAGATTTAACAAATATATCCCTGAAAAGGAGAAAGCATTTGCTCTAGAACAATAGGTCATTGTTCTTGTACATGATAACAGTAAATAGCTTTGAAGCCAGTCATACTCTCAAAGGATACAACGAAATTTCTACATATGTCTATAACCATCATAGCGCTTCCAATTCCTTGACATTATATATGTTAGTTAATGATTCGATGGGCTAGTTTGGGATTGCGGTTGAAATTCAATAAGCTGTTTATTTCATAATTTTTTATTAAAATAGTGTTTGGTAAATTTTGTAAAAATAGCTTATTTTATAATTTTTTTTATTTTGTCAGCAGCTTTTAAAAGCAGGTAGAGGCTTGCTTTTCATAAGCAACTTATTGAATAAGCTACAACACCTTTTTAAAATTCCTATTATAACCCTAGATTTTAATAAAAAATAATTATATCATACTTATCCATAAGCCCAAATATATAAATCATACCTTATTATATTTTATATAACAGATTATGAATTTCTTTAGATTTTTTTAATTGAGTTCTTTTAATACAATTTTACATATTTAAGAAAAAAAAAGATATGTCTAAATAATTTATTAAACATACTCTAAAAATAAAAAGTAATTAAAATTTATGTCTATTTTGGTCATTATATAATAAAACAGTACGTCGTAATAAAATTTACAAAACGTATATATTTTACTTTTTAAACTCACAGCAATTGCAACAACATATTTTACCAAAAACTAAGCTATTTTTTTAATCAGCAGCTTATTTCATCTGCAAAACACAAACAGTTTATTTCATCAGTCTCCACAATCCCAAACTGGCCCTATATCGACAAATGCCAACATTAAATTCACAATAAAATGTAAAATAAAATGATTTAGCAAGTCAGAGAGAAATGGCAAGTACATATCTTCGAATGGCATTGACAATGCTGTAACTTTTTTGTTACAATATTCACACATCTCTTGATACAATTAATCAGAAAATAGCTATAAAACTCAAACTAAATGTCATTGACTCATTACTAGCCTCTTCACCATTTGAAATCTTAAGTAACCGCTACTTAATTTAGATCCTTTAATCTTAAATTTATATATATATATATATATATATATATATATATATGTGTGTGTGTGTGTGTGTGTGTGTAATCTGCATCCTTTTACTAAAATATTGATTTTTCTTTTACCTTTTAGTGCAGATCATAAAAATACAATAGAAAGAGTTCCCCCACTCATCCTCGGATGAACAAATGCAGATTTCTTTAATAATCTAATAAACTAAAATAGTATCGTACCATCGTTCCTTTTATCGTATGTCAAAAGCAATTGAAACTGCATTAATTATCATATGAATTATGCTTTCTTTAGGCCCATTTTTTCAGTTCCATTAAACTATTGATCACGATAATAAGTAAAATCAAACATAAAGACTTACAAAAAAAATTTCGGAACACATAGAATGTTCTAGAATCAATATTTGATAGAGTTAATGCCAATTAAGCCCATTTTGTAACAAATTAACACAACCTTTTTTAAAGTTACAAAAATCAGGTTCAATAATAATGAAAGTTGACTAGCATTGAATGGAATTTTTTTTTTTTTGAAAAAGGGGACCAAACCCATGATTTCCACTGTGATTACTCTTTTAATTAACAAATTGTTTTCAACCTAAATCCATAATTGCCAATTGTAATTAGTTTTTAATTAATTAATTGAATTCAACCTACAATGCAGTACCTTTTTATTTATTTTATTAAATATTAAATTAGATTATAAGTAACAAAAACTCTAGATTTCCAAACAAGTACAACGTCTCATTTGCACTCAAGAAACATCAATCAATTAACACATAATCACTTACACAATGAGAATAAAGGATGAGATAAAGAGTTACCACAATAATTAAAATAATAACTAGGCTACCAAAGAGAAGGGGTGAATTGGGTTCTTAAAACTTAAGCAAATAAAGCAACACAACAATTTAAACTGATGTCTTAATAAAATCAAAAGTAATAATTTTAATAATGCTCGAAATTAAAAGGATAAGGGAAGAGAAATCAAACACGCTATTTTTACGTGATTCGGCCAACCATGTCTACGTCCACGCCTCCAAGGCTTCAACCACTCTTACAATTGACTTCAAAGGTATCAATAAACCTTTACAACAAGAGATTATTCCCAATCTCTCAACTCAAGTGTATACACAATCTCTCAAAAATAAATATTATAATCAACCAATCTCTCATACAATGTATATGATTACAATTGAAATCTCAATGAAACAAATGCAAGTTTAAAGCCCAATGCTGTATGTTTTCTCAGTAGTAAGCTCAATGACAACTCTTTGATCTCTATTGATTTGAATTGGATTGAGCTATTTTATAGTTGTAGTTGAAAACTAGCCATTGTTGACTTTCTGAGAATAATCAGATTGCCATTTATTGCTGTCGGTTAATCGTTTTGACTTGTCTCAATAGTTGTTGTGCTTAGATTTTCAATAAATGGTTTATCGTTTACCATTATCAGATCACCGTTTATTTCCAGAAACCTACAAAACTAACTTAGGTCTCTATTTTTGCTAAATGGCTCAAGATTAGAAAACTTTCTCTTTTCTGTAAATAATCGGTTCACCGTTTTTCAATAAACGATTCATCGTTAATTTTCATAATCTTATCAAAGCAAGTCTAGCTGAGATTAGAAAAACTTCCTTTTCTGTAAATTATCAGTTTACCGTTTATAATAAATGGTTCACCGTTAATTTTTAAAATCTTGTCAGTTAACGGTTTAGGATTAATAAGACAATTTCCTATCTGTAAATTATCGGTTTGCCATTTATAAGATAAACGGTCTACCGTTAATTTTTAAAGTCTATATTTTGTCAACTTTTATTTAGAAAAAGATTTTCCGACTCAAGTTAAAAATCATTAAGCTTCTTTAAACATGTTTTTGTCTTGAAAAAATTTATTTTAATAGCCCCAACATTTTAATCAAGATCATATAAGTTTTGTTATCATCAAAATCAATATTATAAGATTAACAATCTCCCCTTTTTTTATGATGACAAACTTTATCTATAAACATAAGAAAATTTTGTTAACTCCCCCTGAATATAAGCTCCCCCTGAAAAGTATAAAAATATAACTTATTCCCCCCTTTTAGCATTAAAAAGAAAAGAGCAAAAGCATATCCGTTTTTTAGAAGTAAAAGTTTTGGCAAAATTTTCCCTGTACATTAAGCATCTCCAACAAAATATTAGCAACAATTTACACCCAAGAAGCCAAAACTAAGATAAAAACAACTTTAACCAATGTTGAGTACTAGAAAGTGTGTATTTATAATGGAGAAAATCATCATTTTACACTCCAAGTCTCACTAACATCCCTATTTTTATGTCTTTAAGTCCCTTGTAATTTAATTATGTATGTTTTATTTTAATTAAGTATTTTATGTATTTTAGGGGATATCATGGTCATTTCACAATAAACGAGAGATCAGATGGAAAAACGGACAGCACTTTTGAACTCAGGACGATAAAACCTTAGGAGGAGCATAAAAAGAAAAATGGTACTGTTCACATATACGGATCTTTCACACATACTGATACGGTTGATATATACGATCTTGTCGCATACCGACACGCACTTCACGACCTTTGTTCACCTACATCTTTGTATCTTTGACGTGGCACTGCATTTACGATGACGTGGCACTATACGATGAGGTGGCGGCATTTGATTGGACGAATGATGTGGCATTGACCGCTTATGTGGCATTGATCGATGATGTGGCGTTGGCGATGACGTGTCATCCTATCGGAGCAAAAATGTTGACCGGTGACGTGGCGTAATATTAGTGGATCGGAAAAACGTGTGTACGGTACATGCATATACACAGAATAACAGCCCGATGATGTGTTCCATCCAATAGGAACTTGCCACGTGGCGCACCTTGATCTTGAGCGTCAAATTGTTTTAATCAGATGGCCATGATTTACTCAACAGTGTATCTATAAAAAGGGGCTCCCCCTAAATTTGACACCCCGGAATCCATTTTTGGACTCCATTTTCTGTAATTCCATCTCCATCTTGTATTTTCTACGTATTTTAATAAAATTCCCATTTTACCCCTAGTTCAAATATGAGTGGCTAATTTCCTTTCAAGCTTGGGTTGAAGGTGAAGTCTCAACATGCTCCATGGGCTTAATTTGGTAAATTTACTTTTTCTTCCCCTTTAATTTATGTGGTTGTTTTGACTTTTCGTAGACAGATAGTAATAATCTTGTCTGGATATCGGCTGGAATAATCGCCTCCCTAGGCAAGGTTATTACTATTTGGCACGGGAAGCCCTTAGCACCATATCTATTAGAGTATGGTTCATGATGAGTGGAAGTTTCCCCTTCATGATTTAATTGGTACTAATAATGAATGTTAAGCCGATAGTGCATGTTGAGACAGATCCGGAGATCCAAGCATTTCATCCAAATAGTTTATTCCTACAGCTTTAATTTAAATTAATATATTGCCTACTTCATTGTCATTATAAATCCAATCATCCACTTAGAAAATTAATTCTACAAGCAATTAAAATCCACCTCCTCGTGGGATCGACACTCGTCACCATTAATCTATTCTACAATAGATTCGTGCACTTGCGAGTTCAATAAAATTTGCACAACAACCAGGCAATAAAATCAATGCCAAAATAAGATAACATAAATGTATATAACATAATCATCTATAATCATCATACATAAATGTATCAAAAAACATGAAAATGTTTGTGCGAAATCAAAGCATCTGAAACACCAAGAAACTATTGTGGAGGAGGAGGAGAAGAGGAGGAGGGGGGAATACCAAGAGCAGAAAAGATACGTCGTTGTCCATCCAGTATCTACTACTGCTGAATCTGAAAAGAAGCAAACTGATCCTGAAGCTGTTGCTGCTGCTCAGAAAGTGCTCGAACATCGCTAACAAGCTGCTGAAGAAGACTATCAGGAGCAGGTAGAGCATCTGAAGCTGGTGGTCGATTGGTCTCCATCTCATGCTCCTTAGAATCAGACTCTGTTGGAGGTTGTGAGATAGATCCGCGACGAGGGGTCAGAGGTCTAACATCGAGCCTAAAATCGGATAGCTGGTCAGAAGTGAAAATATTATTTAGAAACCAGTTATCCTTTGGAGCTACGAGGGTGTCTTTATTTTTTGCAGTGGGCATTTTGATCCAAACTCAACGCCTTCGAGAAAACCCAATCCCCGAGATAGCCTCTTCGCCAAACTTCTTAGTCTCAACGTATACTGAGTCGCGAAGGAGTATTGGAAAATGTCGCAAAACCTTAGAAATAATGCTATTATATGGAAGCAACCTATGGTTAATCGCAGGAGTACTCAATATATGTTGCAAAATAATGTATCCTAGGTTAATAGGGCAACCACTAAGTAGACTATCAAGAATCCCGACATGCAACCGAGTCACCTCATCCAAATGTCCCTTCCTCGGGGTGATAATATGCTGCAAAATGGTATGGAGAATTCTAACCTCTAATGGTAACATTGGGACCTAAAAGGTAGGGAACAAATCTCGTCTGAGAGATCCTAAAGCCTACATATGTTTCTAACCCCATGATGGTGAATGAAATCAACAAAGGATAGTTCTTTCCTAGAAGTGTAAATCAAATGCCCAGATTGCGGGATTCCTAAAATGTGGTTCAAATCATCGATATCAAAATCAATAGGAACTCCCCCGACATGGGTAACTATTTTATCCAATCTATCTGCGGACAATTTCATGTTTGAGTAAAAAAACACAGACTAAGTTAGGATAAATCCTCTCCTCTAAGTCAAATGCAGACTCCCAATTCAATAACATCTCCTTAACACTCCGACCACAAACAACCAACTCCGTAAAATCATCCAAGTCCACAAAGTAAGAATCAATTACCTTGTGACCCATGAATCGGGTTTCGAAGCATTTTGCTAGTGGAGCTGTTGGAAAATAAATCCTCTCAAACTTGGAGGTCTCCTTAAGTGGTATTGGGTTCCTACTGGGGATGAATTTTCTCTTACGACCGGTTTTTAATGATTCAGCCATGGTTGAAGCTTGAGAATTTGGGATTCTGACAAAACGATTAAAATGAAACAAATGGAATCAATTAGAAGAACACAGAATGGTAGAGAAAGGAATTTAAAAATTGAGCCAAAATTAGAGAAATCCATTCGGTTGCAGTTAGGGTTTGAAATTAGGATTTCTCAATTTTGAGCTTGATTTGGTGTTTAGGCTTGATGAAACTGTTCCAATGATGTTTAGAAAGGTTTATATTGGCTCAATTTGGCAAGAAATTGCAAGGAAAATGAAAGCTTTTAGAGAGAGAAAGCTTAAGGTTCGCGGCTGATAGAGAAAACGGTGAAGGGTAAGTGAGAATGGGGAAGAAGAACTGAAACAGTTTTTATCATACGAAAACGGTGAGCTGTTTACCTTAATCGGTTCACCGATAATTTCCAAAGTGTAAGCCTATCACCATTTATCAGAGCAACCTCTCTGTTTTTAATCGATTAACCATTAGGCATAAACGGTTACCCGTTAATGTCCAACAAATTTTTCTAGTGTTTCTATAATTAAACGGTAAGTCGTTTGAGTTTAAACGGTAATTTGTTTTTCTCGACCATGATTTCACACATTTGTTTTAATCTACAGCCAATACTCAATACATTTCTAAATCATTTTATTGATAAAAAATGTATTAAAAGGCCAATATGATGGATGATTACACAATTTAAACATATCCAAATCAAACAAATATCATATTATAAAGAAACAAATAAGATATTGTATAAATCACTACTATTATGCAACATTTATCATTCCAAGCTCATGTGTAATCTTAGCAAATTGTTCTTTGCCAAGAGGTTTAGTAAAGATATTAGCGAGTGTTTTTCAATTGAAATAAAATTTAATGAAATATCTCTTTTTTTAACATGATCTCTTAAGAAATGATGTCTAATCTCTATATGCTTGGTCCGAGAATGTTGAATGGGATTCTTTGATAGGTTTATGGCACTTGTATTGTCACACATGATAGGTATATGAGCAAGATTGATACCATAGTCTCTAAGGGTTTGTTTCATCCAAAGTGCTTGTGCACAATAACTACCGGCTGTAATATATTTAGCCTCGGTAGTTGAAAGCGCAACCGAGTTTTGCTTCTTACTAAACCAAGAGATAAGTGAGTGACCTAGTAAGTGATAAGTTCCACTAGTGGTCTTCCTATGAATCTTATAACCAGCAAAATCGGCATTCGAATAACAAGTTAAATCTATATGAGTTCCTCTAGGATACCAAAAGCCAAGATCTATGGTTCCTTTCAAATAACGAAAAATTCTCTTAACAGCAAGCAAATAAGATTCTTTAGGACATGATTGAAATCTTACACATAAACATACACTAAACATAATATCGGGTCTACTAGCAGTTAAGTAAAGTAAAGATCCGATCATACCTCAATATGTTTTGACATCAACATCTTTACCTTTTTCATCTTTGTCAAGCTTGATTGTTGAGCTCATTGGAGTACTTTTGACATTTCCATCTTCTAGTCCGAATCTTTTGAGTAAATCTCTCAAATATTTGGCTTGATTGATGAAGATTCCTTCTTCATTTTGTTTTATTTGTAATCTAAAGAAGTACTTCAATTCTCCTGTCATGCTCATCTCAAATTCTTTGCTCATACAAGATGAAAAATCTTTCACTCCTTGGGGAGTGTTTGAGAATTACCTTCATTTTGCTCCATATTAGTTTGTTTTTCTTGTTGCTTCTCTTGATTCTCACAAGGTGGAGCATCTTGTTTGACATTTAAAGGTTCTTTTTGTTGCACTTATAACTTTCTCCATAGAGGAGGGGTTAGACTCATCAAACGTAACGTGCATGAATTCTTCAACAACTAAGGTTCTTTTATTATACACTCTATAAGCTTTGCTAGTAGTTGAATATCCAAGAAAAATATCAACACCCGGCTTTAGATCAAATTTACCAAGATTGTCTTTATTATTCAATATAAAACATTTGCATCCAAAAACTTTGAAATAATCAATGTTGGATTTTCTATCTTTCCAAAGCTCATAGGGAGTCTTATTAAGAAGTGGTCTAATCAAAACACGATTTAACACATAGCATGCAGTATTTACGGCTTCGGCCCAAAAGTATTTTGGTAATGCATTCTCATTCAACATGGTCCTAGCCATTTCTTGAATAGACCTATTCTTTCTCTCAACAACTCCATTTTTATTGTGGAGTCCTAGGTGATGAAAATTGATGTTTAATACCGAAATCATTACAGAAACTCTCAAATGCATGATTTTCAATTTCTCCACCATGATCACTTCTAATGCAAGTAATGAAATAGCCTTTTTCATTTTGAACCTTTTTACAGAAAACTTTAAATGCATGAAAGACATCATCTTTATTAGCTAAAAATAATACCCATGTATATCTAGAATAATCATCTACAATTACAAATGTATAATATTTACCACTTAAACTAGCATATCTAAAAGGTCCAAACAAATTCAAGTGAAGAAGTTGAAGCGGTTTTGAAGTAGAAATATGATTTTTTTTTTAAAGAAGTTTTGATTTGTTTTCCAAATTGACATGCTTCACAAATTTTATCTTTTTCAAAACCGATTTTCGAAAGACCTTTAAGTAAATCGTTTTTCAAAATTTTTGAAATTAAATCCATGCTTGCATGTCCTAGTCTTCTATGCCATAACTAACTATCATCATGTAATGTGGAAAAACATTTATCAAGGGTAGATGCACAATCTATATCAATAGTATAAACATTAACACACCTCTTTCCAACAAAGAAAATTTACAATCACATGCATTTTCAATAACACATTTTGTTTTATCAAAAATAACTCTATATCCTTTATCACACAATTGACTAATGCTAAGGAAGTTGTGTTTTAGATTTTCAACTAAGCATACATTTTCAATGAGAGAAGACAAAACTTTACCGACATTACCAATACTAATGATTTTTCCTTTTGAATTATCTCCAAAGGATACATCCCCACCATTTTTTATCTTGGTAAAACTTGAGAACTATGAATAATCACCAGTTATATGTCTTGAACATCCGTTGTCCAAATACCATTTATTTCTCTTTCCTTTCTTCTTTGATTCCTGCGGAGAAGATCTCAAGTTTTAAGTACCCAAAATTTTTTGGGTCCTTGAGTGTTAGTAACGGTTCCTTTTGGAACCCAAACACATTTAACTCCATAATATGCATTTTTCTTAACAGGACATCTATAATTCATGTGACTATTTCCATTACAATAATGACAAACAATTTTATAATTATTAGTGGAGATATCCTTAACAAAGTAATTTTTGTAATATTTTTGTTTCAAGTTAGGCTTATACCCAATTCTTCCTTTATCAAACACACATTTTTTATAACTAAGTAATTTTTCTAAGTTCTTTTGACCATGTGTGAATTTTAATACAATCTCATTGAGCTCATTGCTCTTCTTTTTAAGTTCTTCATTTTCTTTGATCAAGTCATCAACGTGTAATTTTTCATGCTTATATGAAGTACTTTGTTTACCTTTTAAGGATGCAATCCTACCATGCAATATTTCGTTATAAGATGGAAGATCACTTACCTCATTAAGCTCATCTTCTCCTATTGCCATAAGTGCCAAGTTTGACATTTCTTACGATTGTTCATCTTTACTTGATTCTTCATCACTATCATCCCATGTTGCCATCATGGCTTTTTTCTTGAATTTGTTGAGAATAGGGCATTCCGATTTTATACGGCCAGGCTTCTTCCATTCATAGCATATGATTGCTTCCTTCTTCTCTTTTTGATTTTTGAAATTTCTAAACTTTCTTCGCTCACCGGTTTTCTTGAAAAACTTCCTAAATTTTATGGCTATCATAGCCATCTCTTCACCTTCAAGTTCGCTTTCCTCATCACTTTCAGATTTTGATGCTTTCAAGGCAATACTTTTCTTCTTCTTATTTTCATCTCCTCTCTCGGCTGCCAAATCTTCTTCATAAGAAATAAGTGAGCCAATTAAATCATCAATAGATAAAATATTTAAATCTTTGGCTTCCTCAATGGCAGTTCTCTTAAGTCTCCACTCTTTTGGTAATGACCTAATGATTTTCTTTACCTTCTCGTTATTTGAAAAGGTCTTACCAAGTGCCCCTAGAGTGTTTACAATGTCTGTAAATCTAGTATACATAGAGTAGACACTCTCATTTTGTTCCATTTGGAACTATTCATATTGCATATTATATCTACTTATTTTAGATTCTTTGACTTGATTTGTACCTTTATAAACAACTTCAAGTTTCTTCCAAATTTCATATGCATTAGAACAACTTGAAACTCTATGAAATTCTTTCTTATCTAAGGCACAAAATAGAGCATTCATAGCTTCGGAATTTAGAGAAGCTTTTCACTTTTCCAGCTCATTCCATTCATATGAAGGTTTCGGAATATCTTCTCCTTTCTCATCTTTAGTCATAGGCATGAATGGACCATCACACACAACCTCCCATATTTCATAATCTAAAGCTTACAAATAAATTCTCATCCTAGTTTTCCAATAAGGATAATCATTACCATCAAAGAATGGTAGCCTAGTGGTAGATTGTCCTTCCCTAAAGCTAGAATCATTTTGGGTTCCCATGGATGTTTTACTCTAGACAGTTAAGTCTTGACAAGAGAACCTTGCTCTGATACCAAATGAAATACTAACTTGGCTACCCAAAAAGGGGAGTGAATTGGGTTCTTAAAACTTAAGCAAATACAGCCACACAACAATTTAAACTAATGTCTTAATAAAATCAAAAGCAATAATTTTAACAATATTTGAAATTAAAAAGATAAGGGAAGAGAAATCAAGACGCGATTTTTACGTGGCTTGGCCAACCGTGCCTACATTCATACCTCCAAGCTCACCAAGCTTGAAGATTCCACTAAGCAAACCTCCAAGGCTTCAACCACTCTTACAATTGACTTCAAAGGTGTCAATAAACCTTTACAACAAGAGATTATTCACAATCTCTTAACCTGAGTGTATCCCAACATTTACAATCACTTAAAAACAAAGATTATAATCAACCAATCCCTCACACAATGTATATGATTACAATTGAAATCTTAAAGTGTGAAACAATAAAATAAAAATAAGTTTAAAGCCCAATGATGTATGTTTTCTCAGTAGTAAGCTCAATGACAACTCTTTGATCTCTATTGATTTGAATTAGATAGAGTTAATTTATAGTTGGAGCTGAAAACTAGCCGTTGCTGACTTTCTAAAAATAATCAGATTTCCGTTTGCTGCTGTTGGTTTACCGTTTTAACTTGTCCAAATAGTCGTTGTGCTTAAATTTTAACTAAATGTTTTACCGTTTACCATTATCGGATCACGATTTATTTCTAGAAACCTGCAAAACAAACTTAGGTCTCTGTTTTTGCTAAATAGCTCAAGATTAGAAAATTTTTTCTTTTCTGTAAATTATCGATTCACCGTTTTCCAATAAACAGTTCACCGTTAATTTCTAGAATCTTGTCAAAGCAAGTCTAGCTGAGATTAGAAAAACTCAATTTTTTGTAAATTATCGGTTTACCGTTTGTAATAAATAATTAACCGTTAATTTTTAAAATCTTATTAGTTAAACAGTTTAGGATTAAGAAGATAATTTCTTGTCTGTAAATTATCGGTTCACCATTTATAAGATAAACGGCCTATTGTTAATTTTCAGAGTTTATATTTTGTCAACTTTTGTTTAGAAAAAGATTTTCCGACTCAAGGTAACAATCATTAAGCTTCTTTAAACATGTTTTTTCTTTAAGAAATTTATTTTAATAGCCCCAACATTTTAATCAAGATCATATAAGTTTTGTTATCATCAAAATTAATATTATAAGATTAACAATAATGGTTTGGACTTTCAAGCCCTAACTTTGGTCAAATTCTTCACAACACTTTCTATCTTCCTTTTAGGGATATTTTTGCTTAAGAATGATGGCTTTGAAGGTTGACGGCGATGACTTGTGAGGTAGAACATTGCAAAGAGAGAGAGAGAGAGAGAGAAAGAGAAGAGAGCCTCAGCTTTTTTAGAGAAGGAAGTGGGCTGTCGTGGGGATAGATTTTTCACTTAACAAAAATTTTAAGGTTTTAGGTTTCCAGATACACCATCCATTAAAACAACATAGTATTAATGGATTTTAGGTAATTTACTTTAAATTTTACTATTTATTTACTTATTAGTTAAAAATTATAAAAATGTAACTTGTAACCTAGTGGTTTAGCTTTTAAAATTAAAAAGTTATGGCTTAGAGGTAAAAAAAAATTAAAATTTTACTTTTTTAACCACTAATGCCTTAGTTGCAGATTTCTGATATTTAATTTACAGACACTATAACATCAATAATTTGTGATACTTATCTATTAAACATAGAAAATGACCCATAATGCATGTAACTACCGATACTTTTAATAAAGCATTATAAAACAAGTGTCATTAAAGACCATTTTTCTTATAGTGAGAAGATTCCTTATGCTTCTTATGCGTCAATAGTAGAAAGTTTGATGTATGCTCAAATTTATGTGCAACTGGACATTGCATATGTTATTGAGATGTTAGCAAATATTTAAGTATTCTAGGGATAGATCATTGCAAAGCAGTCAAATGGGTCTTACGCCAATTACAGAGAACAAAAGACTGCATGCTCACATACCGGAGGACAAGTTAGCTTGAGATCATTTAGTATATTGATTTCAATTTTGCTAGATGCTAAGACAATAAGAAATTAATGTCGACTTACATCCACGTACTAGCTATGGGTGTTGTTTCTTATAAGAGTGCTAATCTGTCTCTTACGACCTTTAATACGACAACAGCAGAATTTTAGCATGTTATGAGGGCATCCAACATGGAATATGGCTGTAGAATTTTTTCACAAGGCTATGCATAGTAGACGTACCGACAGACCAATCAAGTTATTTTATGACATAAGTCAATTTATTCCAATAACAGCAGGAGCCCAACGAAGTCAAAGCATATAGACATCAAGTTTCCAGTTATCAAAGAAAAAGTTTAGTGTATAGACAATTATCTATAAAGCACATTAGTAAAAACTCTATGATTGCAAATCAGCTTACTACAGGACTACGCCACCCAAAATGTTTCATGAGCACTTCACTCGTGTGGGTGTCATGAAATTAAATAATATTCATTTTAGTGGGAATTTGTGGTTTTAAATGCTTTTATGAAATAAACATTTTTCAATTCTTTCAATTTATGAATATTTAAGGTTATTTTCAGCAGAAATAAAGTTTCGGTTTATTAGCACTCTAGTTTTGGAATGATTTGACCGCACTAAAGTTTGAGGCATACCAACTGGAAATAAGTATGTTAAGATCACATTGCATGAAATTTTCATGTTACATTTCCACATCATTATCAATATCATTTAATTGTATTAGCATAGTGACTACTAATGGATTGAGTTGCACACTTATAATAAAGGTTGCTTTGATCCTATATTGGTATGATTGATGGACATAATTAGTTATAGTTACATTTCAATAATAACAACAAAATTGAGCTCATACGGCTTTTTTTTTTCAAAGTATTGTTATAAGGTTACACATATAGCTCAAGTGGGAGATTATTGGATCCTTATTCCAACGTTGTGCTTATATGTAAATAATTATATATTGTGTACTATCTTATAAAATTAAGCTCATTTAAAAATGATCTAGTTTTTGACAATTTGCACTTTAATGTATCCAATAAGGTATGGGCTTTCAATGCATAAAGACTTAAGGGTCCCTAAGTCACACATAACATTATATTCTTTCTATTCTTTTTGCATCTTATCATTAGAAATAGTGCATAGAGAAAGTTAAGGAATTCTCTAAGATAATGTGTTGATCTAGAAGACAAATTGCACGACCCTAGAAAGCAATTAAGCATTATGTATTCAGATACGTTTTCAAAAATTCATTAATTATTTCTTGGTAATACAACATGAATGTACGTGATGGTTTTAGCAAAGGTTAATTATTGTCTAACATAAAGTTGGCTTCATAATTAATTGGTTTAACAAATATGCGTAATTTACATCTAACGAGAGGGAAGCTTTTATACACGCATGGTTTGGCATTGATTGATAGGTTAGCTAAAGTTTCACTTCATGTGTTTTTATCATGAAATATTTGTAGTTTAGTGATAGGAGTACCATTAATTTATTGGTTTTGAAGACTTGGTACAAATGCCAATAATCATATAATTTTGTCTTTTTTGAAATTTTATTTAGATTACTTAGGAAAAGAATACTTTCACTTAAAATAAATAATTTATTACTATTATTTTTAAAAATTTAAAAGAAAATAATAGAATTTAAATTTTTGAGACTTTAAATGTATTCAAGCGAACAATAAAAAAATTAAGTAGCTGGAATTAAATTAAATCTTTTTGAACAAAAGTCCCCTTAATTTAAGTGTCTAGGTCCATTGCTATTTAGAGTCAAAGGAAGGGAAAAGAATGAAAATTAAGTAGTTGTCATAATAAAGAAATAGTGCTTCAAGTTCTCTAGGGAAAAAAAAAACATTTTAGAACTTCATGTTCTGATGAATGTGGTTAATATTTTGAACTTCTGTTTCTATTAATTAGTTGTCATAATATAAACGAGTACTATTATCATGAAATATTAGAGCCTCCAAAAATTTGAACGAACTGCCTATGGCTGTGTCATAACTCCGTGCCCTAAGCGGAAGATCCATCTTCAAATGACAACCACAAGGGAAAATTCTATGGCTAGTTACATCGTATTAATAAAAATAAACAAACTTTGGAATGAATAAAATAACAATATAGAAGCTTAAGCACGTACACCTGGACAGGTACTGAATCAGCAAATGATATTACAACAAGCCATAGATGAGCTCCAAGACAATATCAATTTCAAAATGCATTTTTTTAAAAATTCTCCTAAACATATCATATGGATCTAATTCAATTTTAAAAAATTATATTAATTCATTTATGCAGTAAGAGATCGTATATAAACATATAAATTTTTCTTATAATGTATTATCTTATAAATATATTCAATTTTTATATTAATTCATTAGTTAATACTTATTAAAATGACAAAAAATGAATTTAATTCAGTTATCAATTTATCGAATATTATTTTATCTAAAATTCTATTTTATATTTATCTAAAATTCTATTTTATCTAAAATAACAAAAGATGGTGAATTTTTATTTGTTAAACAGAGGGTGGTGAGCACTAATTTTGGGTTTAATCTTGGGTTTTATATTTTGTCATTTAACAAAAATTACGAAAAACAAAACCTAAACAAGCACTCCCAGTTTGGGTACTATATATTATGACATCGTGTCGGAGGCGGAGAAGTAAGAAGAACCCGTATGGCCATGACCGATGTGGAAGATATGTCAATTTTCTTTTTCTTTCAAAGACTTGTCAATTCAAAAGAAATTAAAATCATGCCGTATACATCCATTGATCATTGTACTTGTGTGTTAGCTATAAATTGCCTTACCAGAATCGCTGTTGCATTTTGTTAGATTTAGGCCCTTTATGGGGCAGACTTTATCTAATGTTGGAGATAAATTTAATATTATATAACTTATTTAGAATTCTTATAAAATAAATTTAGAGTTTTATTTGAATCCTGATGACATTAAGTGTGGCTCATTCACATAATTTTATGAAGTTTATTTGAATTAGACTATACTTATTGTATTATATAAGTAGAGGTGGGCAACGGGCTGGAAGCCACGAGGCACTGCACGGGCACGCCACGTGTCCGTATAGCACGGCACAACACAAGCACATTTCTGTAAGACATGCAGCATAGCACGGCACGCAAGTGGATAGGGACGGGCTCAGAATTTTAGACACATGGGCCTTAAAAGCACAGCATGATTAACAATAGGTCAAAGTATGACATGAAAAAAGGCACATAATAGACACGCTTCGTTAGTGGGCTAGCATGCGGCCCATGGGCCATTAATAGCACATAGGCCAACGTATATCATGGTAAATTTTTTTATTAAAAAGGAAAAATAAAATGTTATGAACTTATGATTTTACAAATATTTTAAAATTAAATTTGTTAATATATTTTATGAAATTAATTTAAGTCTTAGTTTTAAAAAAAAATTCTAATTGTTTTATTGTTTTATGTTTATCATTTATCATTTGTTTTTAATAAATTCTAATTGTGAAATTAAATATTTAAATATATATTTATGAAATTACAATAAATTGATAATAAAATATTAATTATTCTCTTAATAGTTAATAAAAATTATTATTGTTCTTGTTTTTGTTGTTGTTATTATTTTTATTATTCTTATTAATTAATTATTTTTATTATTATTATTCTTATATAGGCAGATGGGCTTGAAAAAGAACGTAGGCTTCAAGGGAAAAAAAACTAATGGGCCTTTTTGGGCACAGCCTATGATACGCCCAAGCACAGCACAAGTGGGCTCCTACAGTGAGCCGTGTTGGGCTTAAAAAAAATTGATGGGCCGGCATGACACGACCCACTAAATTAGTAGCCCGTGCCGTGCTAACCCTCATGGGCCTTCATTTCATGGGTCGTGCCAGGGCCATCATTATATATAAGTACTACATAGGTGAGTGCAAATACATACCATAAGAATTAGAGTAACATCATAAGGAAGATGAGAGAGAAAGGGAAAAACAAGGTTATGGATACTTGTTTCATGATTTGAGTTGGATTTTCCAACTCTGTGATTGTCCTCCAACCATCAATAACATAAACTCGTTATGATTTGTTTGTGAAGGCCCAGCAATCCATTCTTAGATGATTGAAGGGACTCCTGCAGATTCATGATGATTCGTTTCCACATCAACCAATAAAGTATGACTTTTATTACATGATTGATTTATAAAATCAACATTGATATAAGAGATTATGTAGGTTATGTCTTAATCGAGTGCATTACGCATGCTAATATGTCATGTTCTTTCATGAAAATTTGTTTTTCTCACTGTAAGAACACATATTAATGATATATGATGAAACACTCACTTTTAAAGTATGTAATTTGGATCATAATCACATGAACATACATGGAGTATATCTGGAATTTTATGTGATCTAATATGCTCTTACATGATGAGTAATTTGAAACCCTAACTTATGAACCCGAATGCCTATTTTATTCATTACTTTTTGTGCGTTAATTCATTCTCTGTAAAATTGGTGTCATAAGAAAGATTTTTTAATTAGCTTTACAACGGTATACATATGCATTGTTTCGAATTGTAAATTGAGAGAATAAAGCATTTGAATTTTTAGTTCGAAATCTAGAAATTTTGTTAACATTGAAGAAGATGAATGGTGGTTTTATATTTTATCCCACCCCCGGGAGGGCACATGTAGTTCACCCTTCAATCGAAACAAAATTCAAAATATAGATTTGAATTCAGATCGTAAAACTGAGTCGAAATTTGAAATTGTGAGAATGGAAGGTGGCCAGAAACTGAAGCGTGCACAACATGCGCCATGGTGGCACATTAAGTCAAAGAAAGTGATCGGCTCTGCAACGATCCAGCTCAGTTAGTCAAGCCGACCACTCCTGGTCGAACAACGAGCCAGCAACTCGTGTTAGCGCGAGTAAGCGGCCCAAGCATGGCTTCATTGACCCACGCGCCGTAGTCACGTGTAACGCATGCATTGCCTTCCTGACCTCCGATTGCAGTGCTGTCTATGGTGGCCGAACCAGAATTTAATTTGCTATTGATCTGCGTTTTAAAATTAATTTTTTGCTTCTGTTTTGATTTTGAACTTATTTTTTTATTCTAAAATGCTTGAAATTAGAAATAAATATATATTTTCATTGAGATAATTTGTATCTTACATGTGAGAATGTTGCATTCAAGTGGAAGGTAAAATAGTTTAAAAGTATAATAAGGATTGTTAAAGTTTGGTTTGGTAATGTGAATTTATACATGTTTAAGAAAATTCTCTTGAAAAGAGAAGTAAGGTATTTAAGTGGGACCATCCCGTCCCCACCTCTTTCTTAAGAATTTTCTTAATACTTTGTTCACATGAACAAATGCATAAGGGCTTTTTATCTCTTGAAACTAAAATGAGAGTTCTTTCATTATAATTCTAAACAGATTAAATAATAATATAAATAATATTTTGCACAAAGAAACTGAAATGATGATAATATAATTATTTGGAAAGGATGATGATTAGAAGTTTCGACGAATTTTCGTTTTTAATCCTCATATTAAATATTCATGTTTGGTTCTTGTGGTTGCAGCAAAATTATAAATGTGTCTAATAAAGAATCTTGGTACTTAATGTTTATTCTTTTATGTTTATTGTGGCTAAAAGAAATAATGGCATCTTCAAAGAATATCATTGCCGAATTGGACAAATGAGAGAAATTGAACGGTGACAATTTTGACATATGCCACCAAAAGGTTCAATATGTTCTCAAGAAGCAAGAGACTTTTGAGACTCTTAATAACACCGTAATTGAGCCTAAGGAGCATAAGAAGAGTCCTTTTGAATAATATAATAAGGATCTTAAGGCTTATTTGTCCAAGAAAAGGAAGAACAGTAGTGCTCACATTACATTGTTGAGTTGCATACAAGATAACCTTGAAATAAAAGTTTAGGTACTTCAACCACTAAACTAAAAGGGCTTGACATCAAATTTGATTCCTTTAGAAAGCACCTAGAAAAGACCATGTGGCAGCATTTAAGGGAAATGATGAGCATGATACATGAGCGGAAAAATGCTGGACATGCATTGATTGATGAGCGCAGTCATACAATCTCTTGCTAATAATTAGTAATAAATGAGAGTTAACATGATCCATAATTATAGTATTAAGACATTTAATGATATCAAGCGTCATTTAGAATTAGAAGATAATCGCTTAAAGGCTGCTAAAACTTCTAATCAATTCTATATTACTAACTCTAAGTTGCAGAAAGCTTTGGGCTTTAAGCGGAAAAGAGGAAGCAATACTTTCTAAAAGGAAAAGAAAATTGTGCCAGCTCAAGGGAAGCTTAATATTGGAAAGCGAATGAGAGGAAAATGCACTAGACATAAGAAAGACAATACTAGAATGAATTATTACAATTATGACAAATTGGGTCATTTCGCTCGTGAATGCACTAAGTCAAAAAATGTACAATTCATCTCTATAAATTTAAGTTGTAAGTATGTGACAAGTTTTATTTTTCTAAGTAATTCTCATCCTTTATGGATGATAGACTCAAGACCAATAGACCATATAGCTAGAGATCATGGAGAATTTATAGATTATTGTTGGATTAGTCAAGGAACTAAATAGATATACATGGGAAACAATTCAAGTGTTGGAGCTAAAGGAATTGGCACTTGCAAGAGTGGTGTGGTGGCCAAATACTTTATCTCCACCATGTTCTTTTTGCCCCAAACATCCAATGAAACTTTGTCTATGCTACTTTTCTTCTTAAGATAGGATATTAGTTACAATTTTATGGTGTTAGTTTAAAAAATGTTCTTAATTCAGCTCTAGCTGCTACTGGTTATTTATTGGATGGCTTTATTATTTTGGATACTAATTATCGTGATTCAAATAATAGTTATTTTTTTGACAAGTGCATCTTCCAATGTAGATGTAGAATAGGACACATACAACAATAAAGAATGAATAGGTTAGCTTGAGTAGGCTTATTGGGCTCACTTGCTAATATTGACTCGACTATTTGTGAAAGTTGTTTAGCTAGAAAATCAACTAGAAAACCATTTGGTAAAGCCACTAGGCTAAAAGTCCATTAAAAATAATCCATTCTGACATCTGTGGACCAATGAGTGTGAGGGCTAAACACGGAGCCAAGTGCTTTATCATATTCATTGATGACTACTTACGTTTTGGTCATGTTTATTTGATTTCTCATAAGTCTGAAGCATTGGATTACATTAAATCATACATAAATTTAGTACATAATTAATTGGACAAAAGGAACAAAGTCTTAAAAATGGATTATGGATGTGAATGCCTTTCAGAATAATTCAAGGAATTGTGCAATGATAAAAGTATTGAGAGACAACTAACTATTCCTAGGACTCCACAATAAAATGATGTTGGGAAAAGGAGCAATACAACATTACTCGAGATGGTTAGGTTTATAATGGCGAAAACAAATATTCCAGTTTCCTATTGGGGAGATGCGTTGTTGACTTTCATTTATGTACTTAATCAGTTCCAAGTAAGTTAGTAAGTTCCACTTCGTATGGGTTATGGAAGTGTAGAAAACCTGACCTAACTCATTTATGTCCCTAGGGCTCTATAGCATATGCTTATAACCATTTTATAAACATGGGAAATTGGGTCCAATAGGAAAGAAATGTATCTTTATAAGATACCCAAAACACTCCAAAGGGTATGTGATCATATGTGAACAAGCTGATGGAACTATAATTGAGATAAAATCATGAGATGCCACATTCTTAGATAAGGGATTCCTTAGCATTTCAAAAGTCAACAAAGACATCATTTATAAGAGTTGAATGATCCAAAGATTGCTAAAACTTTTGATTTATAAATTGAGAAAAACCTACATATGTATGGGAATTCTAATCCTAGTTAGAGTAAACCACAAGAAAGGCTTACTTTACAATACAACTCAATTTGTAAAAGTAATTATGCACCTGTCGCACGTCATCACTTTGACATTGAGGGGAGGCATTTATGATTTCTTCACATGATAGTGGTGAGCCAAGAACTTATAGTGACGCTATCACCTCATCAGCTAAGTAATTATATATTAAGGCAATTGATGAAGAAATGGAGTCTATGAGATCAAACCGTGTCTAAGACTTGGCTGATCTACTACCCAACCATAAGGCCATTGAAAACAAATGGGTTTTACATGTTAAGCAAAGGGTGGATGGCGCAATTGAAAAATACAAGGCACGTTTGGTAACAAAAGATATACCCAACAACAGGGTATAGACTATGAGGAAACTTTTTCTCCAATAGTAAGGTTTGCCTCCGTAAGATTAATTCTAGCTATCGTTGCACATATGGACCTTGAATTACGTCAAATGGATGCTAAAACAACATTTTTGAATGAAGAAATAAAGGAAGAAATTTACACGAAACAACAAGAGGGTTATATAACCAATGACCAAGAGGACAAAGTTTACAAGCTCAAAAGGTCTATAAATGGAATAAAACAATCCCCCAAACAATTGTACCTTAGGTTTTATGAATCTATAATGACTTATGAATTCTCGATGACCAAAGAAGACTATTGTATATATGTTAAAAGGTCTAAAGGTAACTTTGTTATCTTATCATTATATATGGATGGCATATTGTTGGCTAGAAATAATAGACAACATATTGTTATCATCAAGGATTGGTTATTTTCAAACTTTGAAATGAAATATATGGATAAAGCATCTTATATCTTGGGAGTTAAAATCCATAGGGATTGTTTACTAAAACTTCTAGCTCTATAACAAGAGTCTTATTTAGAAGAATTTTTTAAAATTTTCAAATGGATAAGTGTAAGCCCATGGATAATCCCCTCTCCAAAGGACAAACTCTTAGCCTTGAAATGTATCCAAAGACTCCAAAAGAATGCATTGAAATGACACAAGTTTCTTAGTTTAATGTTGTTGGAACTCTCATGTATGCTATGATGTGTACAAGGGCAGATATTTGCTATGCTGTAGGGTTTGTAAGCAGATACCAATCAAATCTTGGATGCAAACATATGAATGTTGTCAAAAAGATTTTAGCATATTTAAAAGGAATTGCCAAGTATTCTTTATGTTATCAAGGAGGTGATTTATACAAAAATGCCGACTGGGAAGGCGATCTTGATGAGTATAAATCAACCTCAGGATACGTATTCATACATAGTTGCGATGTGATCTCACGGAGTAGCATGGAGTAGCATAAAGCAAACATGCACAGCTCTATCAACTATAAAAGCATAATATATATCATGTTTAGTCACAATACAAGAGGTTGTTTAGCTTAGGCTCTCTTAGATAATCTCAAGATCATTACTGGTCCTCCTTGAGTAGTGACTACATATTGTGATAGCCAAGCAATCATATCATTTACCAAGGATATGAAATACCACAACAAGTCTAAACACATAAAGATTAAGAACAATTTTTGTGAGAGATATTGTGGCAAAAAAGAAAGTGTGGATGCAACACATATCCACACACTTCATGGTTACAAAACCATTTACTAAAGTCATGACATGAAATGTTTATCTCGCTCATACAAAATCCTTGGGATTATGTAAATTGTAAAGTTATACTTGATGAGATTTTATTCATTAGTTTTTGGATAATTTTAATAAATTTTTTTATCCATTTCTTCATGATATTATCATGGTTACCCACATACATGATTATTAAAAGATATGTCTTCAAGTTTTGACTAGTGTTTTTTTACACAAGTGGTCACCTAAATTGCTAAGAAAAGCAAGCTATGATGAGACACAAGATTACGAAAAAGTATTGGGTACATTCTCATGGACTTATATCTTGAAAATGTCGCCTTGATTAGGTCAAGATGAGAACCTGATTAAGTAAGACACGCATTTGGCACCGTATAAAGGCGAGCCAATTGAGACTTGAATTGGGTGCTCAAATAGCGACTAGTGAATTGTTTGACATATGCTCTTTACACAAAGAGAATTCATTGTAACGCATGATTCATACCATGCGTGCTTTTGTAACCAAAGAGAAAAATGGGTGAATAAATCCCTACTTCCTCATTGTGTAAGTTCCTTCGAGAAAAGAAAGGCCTCGACAGCTATCCTTAGTCACCATCGACTACATTTTGAAGGAAAAGATTAGTGTTACCTACTTTAGCATGTTTTTTTTATGACTATGAGGTTACACAGCCTAGCAAACATGTCTAAGAAAGCAACCAGCCTAGAATTAAAAGATATGAGTAGGATGAGAAAATTTATTTTCCTTACATTTAACTTATACATTCATCAGTCAACCAGTTGTATAATCCACTTAAGGATGAATACAACTATGAATACATAGATTGCATAGAGACAAACATAATTTTTTGTTGAGGGATTAAATATGTTTATGTCAATGTAATGGACAATGAAGTTTAGGATACATGATGAACAAGTTATTTGAATCTCTTGCAAATAGTGCAATTGAGAATTTTAACTTTCCAAGCTCCAGCTTATGTTGTTCATGGGTCACACATTGCATTTGCCCGTATAATGATACTGCGGCTGTGGTTTTGTGCCAATATACCTTACTCTTGTTACTCTGGTTATTTGGTCGTCCCATCACATGCGAGTGGAAGATGTTAAATTTAGACACACATGATGGGCTAACTTTATCCAACATGAGAGATAAGTTTAATATTATATAACTTATCTAGGATTCAAATAAGACAAATTTAGAGTTTTATTTGGATCCTAATGTGATAAAGTGTGGCTTATTCAAATAACTCTAAGAAATTTATTTAAATTAGGCTACACTGCATAAGCACTACATAAGTAGGTGCAAATACATACAATAAGAATTAGAGTAATATTATAAAGAGAGTAAGAGAGAAAGGAAAAACAAGTCAATGGGTTCTTACTTCGTGCATTGAGGACATTTTTGAATTTTGTAATTGTCCTGTGACTATCAGTAACATAAGCTCATTACAATCTGTTCATGAAAGTTCCCAACAATATGTTCTTGGATGATTGGGGGGGGAATCTATTCTTTATTCTTGCATATTTATGACGATTCATTTCTGTATCAACCAACAAGGTAGGACTTTTGTTGACAAACCAAAATTGCATGATTGACTTAGAAAATCAACATATTTACCAATTAATAATCGGAATAAGTAGGAATTAAAATAAACTGACATGCACAATGAAAATAAAAATAAATTACATTTATTAATTGATAATCAATAAACAAGGGAATTAAAATGAATACGAATGAGGGAGAAAAAAAATAAAAAATAGTTTGTTTATTTTAAGTTGTAAGAATTGAAATTAATATGAGTTTTATTCTCAATATTGTGTTTATTTTGTCTAAGTATCAAAATTAATTATTTTAAGTTTGATTATTATTATTTTAAGTTCTAAGTATCCTTACTTAACTATCTCATTTTTAATATTATTTATTATAATAATTGTGATTATTATTATTTAAAAAAATTGTTAATAATAATATTAAAAATAATAACAACAATAACAATGATAATATTAACGATAATAATGAAAATGATAATAAACTAATAGTAATAATTTTAACGACAATGATAATAATAATAATCATTATTACTAATAATAACTACAAATAAGAATAATTACAATAGCAATAATGTAATAATATTTTAATTGATAACAAAAGTGATATTATGAAATTTGAATAACATAAAATGGTAAGTTCAAGGAATGCCAACTTTCCCGACCCCCATGGAAAAAATTTCCCATTTCTTAATCTACAAAACATGTAAACAGCCATGTTTCATTTTCATTTTTTTTAATTTAACAAGTAAACATTATCAATTTTTTCTATTCCAAACTTTGATTCCCTAACCCTTCATGTAAATACACAATGGATGCAATCATATATAAGAAAATCAGCAGACAATCACTAACTAACAAGAAAATATTAAATACTACATAACATTGCCCATGAGCGTATTCTAGACGCACTTAAACCATTGGAAACTACAAATAATCTTGCGGACTCCAAAAGGAAAATAACCTTTGATCAAAGACGGGAAAGCTGAGGGACTAACTGCTGTCCAATCCACCAAGTTGGCCTGAGATTTTGGCCTTGCAAGTGGGACACATGTAACCAACTGAATCTGGCTGCATCTCGGAATCAACAACCTCATGGCTAAATTCCATTCCACACCACACACACAATGTAGTAAGATGATGTCTGCCGGTAGAATTTAACAAGACTTCTGATTCAACCTGGGTTGAGGAACCGTGTGACCCATCCATTCCGACATTGTTTGACATCTGAATTGGCGCCTCTGGAAGCGGACCAGATTCTTGTCCAGTCCCAAAGCTAAATTTCATGTTTTCAATTTCATCCAACCTCAAATCATCAAATCCCGTTACATTTGGATGCCTTTGCTCATTCGTAAGAGCTTCATCTTCTACCTGTCATGTAGCACCAGAAGAATAAAACTAGTCCCCAAAAAATGCAACAAATGGCCAATTGCATCATTGAAATTAGGTTTTTATGAAGAATGACAAGTAAACCTTCACTGTAGCAGACAATCCAGGTAAATAGTGATTAGATAAACTTTTGTCACTGATAAATTTAATTGCATAAAGAGTGTGAAGTGGGCCAGAAGTTGCTATTATTTAATATTTAAGTGCAACCATAGACAATAGAACCTTGTCTTTTGAGAAGACTAAGCAAATAACACGCGTCCACAAACTATGATCCTGATTTGAACTTTACTTAGTAATTCGTTAATAAAGAAAATTCTAGAAAAAGGAAAATCTTTAAAAAAGCAAAAAGAAAAAAAAAAACTAAAATTCACTAATGTACCGAGAACTCTGTGAGATCTCTGATATCACTCAATTTAAAGTCACCAATAACTTATGGATAACCATTTGGCTATTTGTTGTGCTTGTATGACATAAAAAAGCAAAAATTTCAGATCCTCTAGAATTGTTACCAACCCTCTAAAGCTAAAAATTAGTCAGGATACCACCTCAACACTTGTCAACTAAAATTTTCCACATAACAATTAAGACAACTTTTTCAATAAGCCAAACTCTCTCTCTTGACTAATGCAGTTTTGACACTTTTCTGCAAAAGGAGACAATATCTTGTATAACTTCAACTATAAACTTATACTAATAAAAAAAAGGAATAAAATCATGTAAGTCAACTTTGGGAGTTAAAAAGGCAGCACAATACACAAACTTGGAAAGTCAGCGTATTCAGCCATTTCATAAAATTAGTTATTTCGTTCATGGGTTTTCATGTAATAAATTTTTCAACTTCAGACACTAATTATTAGGGTCATGATGCACATAACTGTTGATTTGTAAATCCCTTATTAATGAAATAAAGAACCTATAATATGGAATCAGTCATTGCAGTGGATTCCACATGCTCCCAATTAAGCATGCGAGAAAAACAACTGGGTTTCATGCCACGGTTTCTCACTTCTCTTGATATTAGATTTTTGGAGTTTCTTTTGTTCAATTTGTCGGTTATTCCAGACAGAAACCTACAAACGCTTGTAGCAGTAGACAGACACTTAATCCTACAAATCACGATGACAAGGGATGAAAACTAAAAAGAGAGAAACTTAAAAAAAGGGGGAAAAAACAATTCTCAAATTGCCGTACTGATAGAAAAAAGAAAACGATGGGAAACAGGATAAAAAGAAAGGCAGTCGACAGTCCATGTCAACTTATTCAAAAGTATATGTTAGAGCTGAATTCCACCAAAATAAATGGATTCCATGGCAATATCCTTAAAACTTTTATTATTTACAGCTGAAATGACAAAATTCACAAGTTTTCTGAACTCTTGAGGATCCAGATCCAACTACATAAATGCAAAGAGGTAACCAGTATTTTGAAAACCATGAAAACAGTACCACTAGAAAAGAAAAAAAGAATTTCAGGATAAATAACTAAAAAAAATAATGATGTCCCAGTACCTTATTTGAGACAGCATTGGTTGTTGGAAAACCATGTGATGGTTCCAATAAGGACATTGAAGTCTTAGAAACTCCATCTTGAAGTATATTATCTATCAAATTTTCTTCAACTGCAGCTGGTAGTTTTTCATCAGCTCGTTCCACATTGTTGCTTCCAGAACAAGCTTCTACACTAATATTCTTATTATTGTTAACTTTGTCAGGTTCTCCAGGCTCAACTGTATGAAGGCAGCCTAAAGTCACATTACTCTCAACAGGACAACCATTCTGATTGATTGATGGAGCAAGTGAGTAGCTTTCAGCACCACTTTCCCACTCAATACCAGACTTGTCAATTTCGTCAGCAATGAACGCCAGACCATCCTTCCCATCAGAAGCTTCAGATTTACAACCATTTTGCTCATCAGGAGGTATGGCGGTACCAGTATCCACACAAGCCTCAACCTTAACATCCATAAGACATCCAGCATCATCAATCTTCATCATTTTTTCAGTAGTGACCATATTCTCAATGATTTGTTGATTTGACAGTTCATCCATATTTGTGTCAAACTTGCCATCATCTATTTCAGGTTCAGTGAGAGAAGTATCAGAGGTTAGGTCATGGTCAGAAAAGGAAGCAAGAAGTTCTGAATTGGAAACAACATTAAGTTTATCAGAAGCTGACCCACCAACAGGTTCATTATTTGGTCCAGTAGTGGAGGTTTCAAGAATGGAATTCTGAGCAATTTCAATCAATGCATCCATTTTAGATATCCTGGTAGGAAACTCATCCCTAATAGGAGACTCAGTTCTCTTTTGAAGGGTCAACCGACCATGTGTTTCTTCTATGCCCCTCACATAATTCCTCACATGAATACCAACATGACCATTGTACCTACGCCTTTCATGAAATACTTTGTGACAGAACTGGCATTCAAACTTTCCATCTTTGATAATCACACCATCCCCAACCGAAGATCCAAGTCTGTACCTCCTTGTAGTTCTCTGGTGAAACGATAAAAGGTGCTGCAAATAGGTATCCTTCTCATCAAATGTCATCTCACATTTATGGCACTCAAAAAGGTCACGTACTTGAACCTCTGCAAGATTATCAATTCCCAGTAAAGTAACTTCCTTATCCTGTTGATTTGACTGCCTTTGATCATTCTGCTTCTGGGCAGTGTCTGCATGCTGTCAAGTACCAAATAAATCATATTGAATCAGGCTAAATTAGCCCAAACAGTTTTAAAGAAATTTACTTACACTATCAGTAGCCACTCTGTAATCCTGCTGCATCTCATCACCACCAGGATTAGTTGACTGGTTTGTGTCATTAAGTCCAAAATATGATTGCAGGTATCCAGAAACTTCCTTGCAAGAAACAAAATGTTGTCCGCCGGGGCTGGAAGAATGTTAATAAGAAAATAGGTAAGGTCCAGCCACACACAGGGGAGAGGGGATTTTAGAGAGAGAGAACAATGTATAACTGATAATCTTGCACAAAAAAAAAAAGTAAAAGAGAAACGGCACTTAAAACCCAATTAAAATAGAGAACAGGTTGAACGGATGTGAGTAACCTTGGGTTGAGATAAGAGTCTGTTGAAACTTCACATAAACAAGTATTGAGCACAGCTACCATAGAGGGTGTACCAACCATTTTGATGATTTCTACACCATTTAATGGGACTCAATTAGAGGACAACTTAAATGTGAAGTAAACTAGCTGCTCAGCCAAAATACATACATTTTGAAAACTATAAATATAGGAACAGATTTCATGTATGCCTCCATACATTATGGCACTAATTTCAAACTTCAAAAAGCTGAAGAAACAGTGTATGTAACCTTACATCATATATTTGTTGCATACGCAATGTATGAATATACAAGGAACAAACTAAGAAAAGTTAGAATATGGATCTATAAAGATTTTTTCAGAGAAACTGCGTGACCCAAAAGCTTAAGCTGATAGGTAAGGGTCCAACAATTGTATTTAAGACCAATCTTAACAGGCCCCCACGTAAAACATGGAGTAAGACTTGAGACAGAAGCTCCTAGATGGGCTAAAAGACAAATCCCAAAAGTAAGCCAATAAAATGAAGAAATAATTGAAAGAGATCTCATATAAGAGGAATTGAATTTGAGACCTTGGCACTGATACTAATTGCTAGAAATAAATTGAGACAATTGCAAATAAGAAATGTTTGTTTATAAGAGCCAGCTCTTGTACTCAAAACTCAGCACGTTTAATTTCCAGAATCAGGATTTCTTCTCGCAAGCCACATGAGTGGCAATGTTGGGTCCTTGGAGACTTCTCAGAGGACTGACATGCTGCCTGATTCCCCCATTACCCAGCTTCCCAGAATTGTCAGGGACAGTAAGGTTAAGATCAGCATATTTGAAAGCAAACAGGTCTGTGCTTCTGTGTTCTTTGCTGCTTGTACAATCAGCTGATGCTATGTTTCTGTAAAAGCAGAGGTAAGTACCAATTTACCCAAAGGCAAGAACCTATATCATTGATGTTACACAGAACTGCCAAAGCACTAATATAAAAACCATCTTCACCATGCCATCATCATCACCACCACCATTGCTTTCATAGAAACATAGCATCAGTTGCTTCCACTTGTAAAAGCAGCAAAGAAGCACAAACCTCATTCCATCCGAACATGCTAAACTTAACCTCCCTGTACCTGATAAAATTTATGGGTAGCTGGTTCATGGGAGAATCAGGCAGCAATGCGGCATATCAATCCTCTTAGTTCATCTTTCACTGCACCTGCACTAGTAACCAATTGGAATGAAACAACCCAACATTGCCACTCATAGTGGATATTAGAAGCAGCAATCAAATTTCTCATATGGCTTGTGAGAAGAAATCCTAATTCGGAAATTATTTGGGACTAGAAATCCAGCAGAAACTAGTTAAACGTGGTGAGTTCTAGGTCAAGTTCAAGTCTTAACAACTATAAATTTCTCGCATAAGTGAAATTAAAAAATAAATAAATAATATTGAAGGTAGGGGATTAAGGTCTATTATTTCTTTAAATTTTGGATTACTTCCTAAACAATATGCAGGATACAATGTGAACACAAGTGGAAATTGTCAACCCCAGCTATCACACTATAACACTTATTACTCACTATGTAAATAAAGGGGAAAGGATAACACTACAGAATCTAAATATTCTACATAAATGCAGGCAACTTCTCTTTCTAATATATCCTGTTTCTATTGTTTGATAACCCAAACTCCTGCACCAACCAAGACCTCAACTGGGGGGGTGGGGGGTCATAGGGTGCCTCAACCCCATGACCCATTAGACAGCAAAGGGTGCAATTTTTAAGCTCACCAGAAGGATTAAACCTAAACCTCGATACAGCCAAGATCCAGATCCCAAGTCCTCAACCAACTGGGCTAAACCCCTTCGGGGCCTCTTTCTAATATATCCTTAAGGGCTTGAAGACTATACTTTTATAAAGTAAACCCTAAATAAATTAATATAAAAAATGAGGGAAAAGATTTGAGCAATGTAAAGCAAAAACCTATTTTTAATAATTTTGTTCGTGTAATGTCTAAATAACTATAATTCCTACCACAATTACTAGATTCTCATCAAAACCGCCCTGTGTCTCATTATTATTAGAATCATACTATGGTGCAGTCCTAGTCTGTACTTTTTACCCACTTAGTCAGTTTGAGTTTATATTATACCATCCATTATCTTATATAAATATACATATTAAACAAAGCATTCACAAAATCCAGACTTAAACTATGTAATACTAGACAGCTTTTACCACAAAGCAATGTATCAATCCCTGTACAAGTTAGTTAATCACTAAAACCTAATTGTTAAGAATGCTAGAAAAAACTACAAACTAAAGCAGAATTTTAAATGAAAAATGTAACAAATGGAAATTGTACATAGATCTATCTGAAAGAGTGGAATACGAGCTAATATGCCCTCAGAAGTTCAAAGCTCTATATGAGCATTTTCTAAATTTCAATGATTTACTATGCTAGAAGATTGATTTCATTTCCTATGATTTACAAGGCTTAAAACAATAAAACTATTTTTCTGAAAAGTTTATATTAGAGATGATTTATTAGCCAAAGCTTAAGGAAAGCATATTTGAAAGCAAAAAGGTCTGTGTTTATTTTACTGAAAACTTTATTAGAGCAAACTACTAGAATAGTGGCTAATTTCCAAGTTTCGGTTACTATTTGATTAACTTCAAGACCTTAAGAAAGCTAGTTTTATGACAGCACAAGACTATATTTTGTTTGCCATAACGCAGCTTAATTTATAGCTAACTTGATATATCTATGCAATCAATATATAGCAGTGAAGATAGCAAAGAAAGAAAGAAACCTGATGTATCTGCGGCAATAAACAGAGGCGCGACCCTCTCTCCTTTTAAGGCCAAGCAATAGCTTCCAACCAGCTGGTAAAGAGTCACCAAGCAAATCGGCATCAACAATCTTCCTTTTCTTCCTTCTACTACACCATTGTCCACCCAAATCCCTCAAAAACCCTAACAACGCCTCTTCATTAGCACTCATTCCTTCAGTTCTCCTCCTCAGCTCCTCACTATAAGGATCCTCCAAGCTGCCCAAACCGACAATGTCAACCACACTCCCATTCTTATTTACCATAACCAAATTCTCCTCTAAAGACTTCACTTTAGTCTTCGGCTTTCTCCCTCTCTTCCTTTTTCTCATCAACACATGTTTGTCGTCGTCGTCGTCATCGTTGTCGTTTGCTCTTGTGCCGAAGAACGGTACGACGTCCTGGAATTGAGGGCTTTGGGTGAGATATTGCTTGAGGGAATTGATAATGAAGCGGTTCTCGAGGTGATCCGGGTCGAGATGAGGTGGGAGAGAGGAAACTTGATGATGATGATGTTTAGACGATGGGGGTAGAACTGGAATACGGTGTCGTATGTGATGGTGGTGGTGAGTTGTGGCGGTGCCAGTGGGACGGGAGAAGGTTTGGCGGCGGGAGCCAGCGCTTTCGTTGAAGATGGAGCGATCAATTGTTGGTATTACGACGTCGTCGAGACCGTCGAGGTCGAAAGCGGAGGCGGAGCAAAGGGACAGCGCTCGAAGCTCCGATTGGGTTAGGGTTGTCATGTCTATGAATGGCAGAGAATCTATAGACGCCATTTCTGAACAGAAATTGAAAAATCACTGCCTGCTACTAAAATTAATAGATCATGATGTTATAGAGAGCGAGATTGAATTTTACTTGACCATTATTATGTTGTCATTCAATACCGTAATGCTGCTATTAACATTATTAGGAGTGCGTCGTGAATTGATTACTTTGAAGTTACTTTCTTACTTTAAAAACCTATTATTTGGTCAAGAAAAGTAAAACACGGGAGCGGTGAATTTTTTTCTTCTTAACAAAAATACGTGGTAAATTAAAGTTTACAAAAGTTAGGATAATTGATTTTAAAATAATATTCATGTAGTAATCTAAAATTAACCCTTATTATAATTTCAACTAAATGGTAAGTATTTATATATAACAACAAATATTTCCTTGTGAACCTTCATTTGAGTCTTTCCTCGAGTCACCAAATCATCTTATTATTGCAAATCATCTCGTTATTACATTCCAAAGTAAACAATTATGTACTTTTATTAATCAACAATCAAAATGAGCTGTAAATTGTAATCAAAATCAAGAATTTGAATTACAATAAATTGCTCACTTGAGTTATAAGAATCAAATTTAAAATGGACAATATTTCCATTGATGTGTTTACCTATCTTAGAATCAAAATGAACTATTATAAACTACTAAAAATACCATTTGTTAATTATTATTCTTAGTATTATTAATATCCATTAAAATAATAATAATAATAATAATAATTGAACAGATTGGGATTTTTACCTTTACACAAATTTGTATTTGTGGAGAACTTGACGGTGTAGATCAATTTTGGAGCCGTTGTGGGGCACCTAAAAAGGGCACTCTAGTGACTAAGTTAATATTTGTCTAAGGCCAAGCAATAAGAAAGATGAAGAAGAAGAAATTAGGAGAAGATGAGTTTTTCCCTTAGAGTGGAATAGTGTCCTTACAATAGCCAAAGACCTCTTTTCTTATAGATGGACCTATATTTACAAAAAATAAGTGACAAAACCCTAATTCCAACTAAATGTGTCACTATTTCATATTAATACACATGTATGTGGATTTATGTGGGAGAATTTTGTACATTATTTCATATATGTCCTTTTTCCCCTTTCCTTATACTTCTGATCATGGTTTCTTTTAATGACAGATTTGTAACCATGATGAACCTAATTCCTCCTATTCTTATTTTTCTTTATAATTTACTTAAGATGTCTATTCCTAAAGTCATCTTATCCAAAATGATCCTTCTTGAGTTGCTTTGAAATGCTAAATATGCTCTCCAAGAGGGGGTGAATTGGGTTCTTAATTAAAATTTTAAAACTAAAACTTAAAGCAAATAATAAACTAATCAAATTCAAAATAAAAAATTAATGTGCATTGAAAAATAAAGAGATAGGATGAGAGGGAACAAACACGTGATTTTTATATGGTTCGGCCAACCGTACCTACGTTCATGCCTCCAAGCTCATCGGGCTTGAGAATTTCTCTAAGCTAGCCTCTGAGACTTCAACAACACTTACAATTAACTTCAAAGGTGTCAATAAACCTTTACGAAAATAGATTATCCCCAATCTCTTAACCCAAGTGTATTCCAACACTTACAATCACTAAAAAATAAATAAACAATCTCTCACACAATGTACATGGTTACTAAGGAAATCTCAAAGTGTGAATCAATGAAACAAAAACAAGTTTAAAGCTCAATGATGATTGTTTACTCAATAGCAAGCTCAATGATAATTGTTAGATATCTTGAAATTTGAATTGGATTGAGTCATTTTATATTTAGAGCTAAAAGTTAGTTGTTATTGACTTTCTAAGAGAAATCGGATTGCCGTTTACTGCTGTCAGTTTACCATTTTGACTTATCCAAATAACTGTTGTACTAATCTTTTAAATAAACGGTTTACCATTTAAACTTATCGGATCAGTGTTTATTTCTAGAATCCTGCAAAACAAAATTACATCTACATTTTTGTTAAACGATTCAAGATTAAAAATTATTTTTTCTCTGTAAATTATTGGTTCACTGTTAATAAATAAATGGTTCACCGTTAATTTCCAGAATCTTATCAAAACAAGTCTACCTAACTGTTTTTTATAAACGGTTTACGATTAAAAAGACTAATTCCTTTCTGTAAATTATCGGTTCATCATTTTATAATTAATATATCACTATTATTTTTCAGGATCTGTATTTTGACAAATTTTTGTAGAAAATAGTTTTCCAACTCAAGTTAATGATTTTTCATATTCTTTAAAAATGTCTAAATATATAAGATTTTGTTTCATATTAATAACTCCAACATTTTTAATCATAAAGATATAAGTTTTGTTATCATCAAAATCAATATTATAAGATTATTTATGTAAACAATCTCCCTCTTTTTGATGATGACAAATTTTATATGTAAAAAGAGATTAGAAATTTTGTTAACTCCCCTTAAATATAAGCTCTCCCTAAAAGGATATAAAAGTAGATATAAAAGTATAACTTATTCTCCCCCTTCTTCATCAAAACAAGAAAGAATAAATACATATCCTTCCTCGGCAAGTGAAAAAATTTCGGCAAAATCTCCCATGAACATTAAGCATCTCCTAAAAAATAATTAGCAAAAAAATTTACACCCAAGAAACCAAAATCAATACAGAAACAACTATAATTAATGCCAAAATAACCATAAGAAAACACATATATAACACAATCATTCATAAACAAGCAATGATCCATCACACATAAAAAGTATCCAAAAAACATGAAAATGTTGTGAGAAATCAAAAAATCAGAAACACTAAGAAACTACTGTAAAGGAGGAGAGGAAAAAGAAGAGGGTGGAATGCCAAGAACAGTGAAAATGCACAGTTTTCCATCCAATATCTACTGCTGTTGATTGAAGATCCACTGCTATTGAAGCTGAAATGAAGCAAACTGATCTTGAAGCTGCTGCTACTGCTCGAAAAGAGCGCGAACATCTCCAACTAACTAATGAAGAAGACTATTGAGAGCTAATGAAGCATCTGGAGCTTGTGGTTGATCAGCGCGGATCGCATGCTCCTCAAAATTAGAATCTACTGGAGGCTGTGAGATAGATCTGCAATGGCGGGGTGAAGATCTAGCTCCGAGCCTAAAATCGGGTAGCTGATCAGAAGGATAAATGTCATTAAGAAATCGGTTATCTTCTAGAGCTACGAGGGTGTCTTTGTTTTTTGTTGTGGTAGTCTTGATCCATTCCTAACACCTCTAATAAAATCCGATGCCTGATATAGCTTCATTACCAATCTTTTTAGTCTTAGAAATAATACTACCATAAGGAAGTAACCTATGGTTAATCCCAGGAATACTCAGCATATGTCGTAAAATAATATAACCTAGGTTAATAGGATGCTTATTTAGAAGACTATCAAGTAACCCAACATCCATTCTTGTTACCTCATCCGAATGCCCTTTCCTAAGAGTTACAATATGTTGTAAAATGATATGAAGAATCTTAACTTGTAGGGGTAATAGTTGTGACCTAAAAGGTAAAGCACAAATCTCATCAGTAAGATCCCAATGCCTATATATGTTCCTAACCCCGTGATGATGGACAAAATCGGCAAATGATAGCTCTTTTCTAAAAGTATAAATTTGGTGGCTAGAATGCGAAATTCTTAAAATATTGTTCAAATTCTCAACATCAAAATCAATAGGAACACCTTCTACATGAGTAACTATCCTATCCAACCTATATGCGGAAAGTTCTATATTCGAGTAAAAGACACACACTAGATTAGGATAAATTCTTTCCTCAATGTCTAATGTAGACTTCTAAGGCAACAACATATCCTTCACACTTCTACCACAAAAAACCAACTCCGTAAAATCATCTAAATCCACAAAGTAAGAATCTATTACTTTATGACCCATGGAACGAGTTTCGAAGCATTTTGCCGAAAGGGCAATAGGAAAATAGATTCTCTCGAATTCAGAAGTCTCCCTAGGTGGTATTGGATTCCTACTAGGGACGGATTTTCTCTTATGACCTACCTGTGACATTTTAGCCATTGTTCAACTTTGAAAAATTGGGATTTTGAAGAAATGACGAAAATAGAAGAAGTTGAACTGATTATAAGGACAATGGATGGTATAGGAAGTGATTAAGATGCTTAATTTGATCAGAAAATAACAAATATTGAACCAAAAATGAGAAAAACCGTTCGACTGATTTTAGGGTTTTGATGTGGGATTTCTTGATTTAGGGCCAGATTTTGTGTTTTGGTTTGATAAAACGATTCTAATGATGTTTAGAAAGGTTTCTATGGGCTCAATTTTGTAGGAAATTGCAAGAAAAATGAAAGCTTTTAGAGAGAGAGAGAAAGCTTAGGGTTTACAACTTAGAGAGAAAACGGTTAAGGAGTAATAGAAAATGATTCATCGATAATTTCCAGAGAGCTATCAGAGTGTAACCTTGTCACCGTTTTAAAAAAAAAAAAACCTCTCTATTTTTAATCGGTTAACTGTTATGCACAAAACGGTGAGCCGTTAATTTCCAACAATTATTCTTATGTTTCTATAATTAAATAGTACATCATTTATTATCAAATGGTAATCCATTTATTTTGACTATGATTTCGCACATTTGTTTTAATCTTCAGACAATACTCAATATATTTCTAAATCATTTTGTTGATCAAAATGTCTTTAAAGGCAAATATGATGCATGATTCATAAATTTACACAATTTAAAACATCCAATTTAAACAAATAATCATATTAAGGAAAAACAAATAAGATATTGTATAAAGCAATACTATTGTGCAACATTTATCATTCCAAGCTCATGTATAATTTTAACAAATTGTTCTGCACCAAGAGGTTTAGTAAAGATATCAGCAAGTTATTTTTTGGTTAAAATAAAATTCAATGAAATATCTCTTGTTTTAACATGATCTCTTAAGAAATGTTTAGTAAAGATATCAGCAAGTTATTTTTTGGTTGAAATAAAATTCAATGAAATATCTCATGTTTTAACATGATCTCTTAAAAAATAAAATTCAATGAAATATCTCATGTTTTAACATGATGTCTTATCTCAATATGCTTGGTTCTAAAGTGTTGCATAGGATTCTTGGATAGGTTTATGACACTAGTATTGTCACACATAATAGGGATATGATCAAGAGTGACATCATAGTCTCTGAGGGTTTGTTTCATCCAAAGTGCTTATGCACAACAACTACCGGCTACAATATATTCAGCCTCAATGGTTGAAAGTGCAATTGAGTTTTGCTTTTTACTAAACCAAGAGACAAGTGAGTGACCTAGAAAGTGACAAGTTCCACTAGTACTCTTCTTATCAACCTTATAACTAGCAAAGTCGGCATCCGAATAACAAGTTAAATTTATATGAGTTCCTATAAGATACTAGAGGCCAAGATCTATAATTTCATTCAAATAATGAAAAATTCTCTTGACAGCAAGTGAATAATATTCCTTAGGACATGATTGAATCTAGCACACAAACATACACTAAATATAATATCGGGTCTACTAGCCGTTAAGTAAAGCAAAGATCCGATCATATCTCGATATGTTTTTATGTCAACTTTTTTACCTTTTTCATCTTTGTCAAGCTTAATTGTTGAGAGCTCATTGGAGTATTTTATTCTTTCCATCTTCAAGTCTGAATCTTTTGAGAAGATCTCTCAAATATTTAGCTTGATTGATGAAGATTCCTTCTTCATTTTGTTTTATTTGTAATCCAAGAAAATACTTTAATTCTCTTATCATGCTCATCGTAAATTCTTTGCTCATACAAGATGAAAATTCCTCACACAAGAACTCATTAGTAGAACAAAAAATAATATCATCAATATAAATTTGAACAATAAATATATCTTGATTCTTATGCTTAATAAATAGTATAGTATCAGCTTTTTCCATTGAAAAACCATTTTCCAAATGAAATTTACTAAGCCTATCATACCAAGCTCTAGGTGCCTGTTTTAGCCTATACAATGCTTTTGATAGCTTATAAATATGATTTGGAAATTTTTTATTTTTAAAACCAGTGGGTTGTTTCACATAAGCTTCTTCCATGATATAACCATTTAGAAAAGCACTTTTGACATCTATTTGATACAAAATAAATTCTTTCTTCTTTGTTGTAACCTTGAGCTACTAATCTAACTTTATTTCTTACAACCACACCAGATTCATCTATCTTATTCCTAAATACCCATTTAGTACCTATGATGGATTGATGTTTTGGTTTATGAACTAATTTCCACACATTATTTTTTTCAAATTGATTTAACTCTTCTTGCATTGCCATAATCCAAGATTCATCATTTTTCGCATCCGTAAATGATTTTAGTTCAATTTAAGATATGAATGCAGTATGTGCACCTGTGTTTCTAAGTGATGATCTAGTGGTTACATCTAGTGAGAGGTCACCTAAAATTAAATCTTTAAGGTGAGAAGAAGCATATCTTCACTCCTTAAGGAGTATTGAGAATTACCTTTATTTTGCTCCATATTAGTTTGTTCTTCTTGTTGCTTTTCTTGATTCTCACAAGGTGAAACATCTTATTTGACGTTCGAAAGTTCTTCTTGTTGTATTTCTTCATCTGCATCATTATTAACAACAACTTTCTCCATAGAGGAGTGGTTAGATTCATCAAACGTCACATACATAGATTCTTAAACAACCAAGGTTCTTTTATTGTACACTCTATAAGCTTTGCTAGTGTTTGAATATCTAAGAAAGATACCAACATCAGATTTTGGATTAAATTTTCCAAGATTATCTTTAGTAGTCAATATAAAACATTTGCATCCAAAAACTTTAAAATAACCAATGTTTGGTTTTCTATCTTTTCAAAGCTCATAGGGAGTTTTATTAAGATACGGTCTAATCAAAATGCGATTCAAGACATAGCATGTGGTATTCATTGCTTCGACCCAAAAGTATTTTGGTAGTACACTCTGATTCAACATGATCCTAGCCATCTTTTAAATAAATCTATTCTTTCTTTCAACAACTCCATTTTGTTGTGGAGTCCTAGGTGATGAAAATTGATGTTTGATACCAAAATCATTACAAAAACTCTCAAATGTAAGATTATCAAATTCTCTATCATGATCGCTTCTAATGCGTATAATAAAGTAACCTTTTTCATTTTGAACTTTTTTACAAAAAACTTTAAATGCATCAAAGGCATCATCCTTATCAACTAAAAACAATACCCATGTATATCTAGAATAATACAAATATATAATATTTACAAATACATAATATTTACCACTTAGACTAGCATATCTAAAAGTTCCAAACAAATCCAAGTGAAGAAGCTAAAGTAGTTTTGAAGTAGAAACATGATTTATATTTTTGAAAGAAATCTTGATTTGTTTTCCAAATTGACATGCTTTATAAATTTTATCTTTTCCAAAACCAATTTTCAGAAGACCTTTCACTAAATCATTTTTTGAAATCTTTGAAATCAAATCCATACTTGTATGTCCTAGTCTTTTATGCCATAACCAATTATTATCATATAATGTGGAAAAACATTTATCATGAGTATATGCATATTCTATGTCTATAGTATAAACATTGCCACATCTATTTCCAACAAACAAGACTTTGCTATCACATGTATTCTCAATAACACATCCAGTTTTATCAAAAACAACTTTATACCCCTTATCACATAATTGACTAATACTAATTAAGTTGTGTTTCAAATTTTTAACCAAGCATACATTTTCAATGAAGGTTGAGGAAATTTTACCGGCACTACTGATTCTAAGAATCTTTCCCTTTGAGCTGTCTCCAAAAGAGACATATCCACCATTTTCGATTTTGGTAAAACTTGATAACCATGTATAGTTTCCAATCATATGCCTTGAACAACCATTGTCTAGATATCATTTATTTTTTTTTTCTTCGAATCTTGCAAAGGAAATCTCAAGTCTTAGGTACGCAAACCTTTTTGAGTCCTTGAGTATTAGCAACGGCTCTTTTTGGAACCCAAACACATTTTACTCCATAATAAGCATTTGTTTTAATAGGACGTTTAAGCTTCTTGTGACCATAATGACATCCAACATAATTGTTAATGAAGGTGCTTTCCACAAAATAATGTTTATAATATTTTTGTTTCAAATTTGGCTTATAGCTAATGTTTCCATTGTCAAACACACATTTTTTAGAGTTGAGCAATTTTTCTAAGTTCTTTTGACCATGTGTGAATTTTAACACAATCTTATTGAGCTCATTACTATTCTTTTTAAGTTCTTCATTTTCTTTGATTAAGTTATCAACATGTAATTTATCATGCTCATATGAAATACTTTGTTTATCTTTTTAAGATGCAATCCTACCATGCAATATTTCATTATCTAATTGAAGTCTTTTGATTTTTTTATTTAGCAAATCATTACATTTTTGCAAGGCATCTTTTTCATTTAAAAGTTCTAGCATTTTCTTCTTAAAACATGCATTTTTCTTACCAATTTTTATCATATCATCATGCAATTCTTTAAAAGCATCATACAATTCATTATAAGTTAGAAGATTATTTACCTCATTAAGTTCATCTTCTCCTATTGCCATAAGTGCCAAGTTTTACATATCTTTCGATTATTCTTCATCACTTGATTCTTCAACACTATCATCCCATGTTGCCACCATGGCTTTCTTCTTGAGTTTGTTGAGAAGAGGACACTTTGATTTTACATAGCCAAGCTTCTTGCATTCATAGCATATGATCGCTTTTTTCTTCTCTTTTTGATTCTTAAAGTTTCTAAATTTTCTTCGATCACCAGATTTATTGAAAAAATTTCTAAATTTTCTGGCTATCATAGCCATCTCTTCATCTTCAAAGTCGTTTTTCTTATCACTTTTAGGTTTTGATGCCTTCAAGGCAATGCTTTTCTTCTTCTTATCTTCATCTACTTTTTTTATTGCCAAATCCACTTCAAAAGAAATAAATGAACCAATTAAATCATCAATAGCCAAAGTATTTAAATCTTTGGTTCCCTCTATGACAGTTTTTTTAGGTCTCTATTCCTTTGGTAATGACCTAATGATTTTCTTTACCTTTTCCCTATTTAAAAAGGTCTTACCAAGTGCTCCTAAAGTGTTTTCAATATCTGTTAATCTAGTGTACATGGAATAAATATTTTCATTTTGTTCCATTGCAACAATTCGTATTGCCTAGTATATCTACTAATTTTAGATTCTTTAACCTAGTTTGTTCCTTCATAAACTACTTCAAGTTTCTTTTAAATCTCATAAGTATTAGAACAACCTGAAACTCTATGAAATTCTTTCTTATCTAAAGCACAAAACCTAACATTCATAGCTTTGGAGTTTAAATAAGCTTTTCTCTTTTCCAACTCATTCCATTCACATGAAGGTTTTGGAATATCTTCCTCTTCTTCATCTTTGCTAGTAGGTATGAATGGATCATCACAAAAAATTTCCCATATTTCATAATCTAAAGCTTTCAAGTAAATTCTCATCCTAGTTTTTCAATATGGATAATCATTGCCATCAAAGAATGGTGGTCTAGTAATGGATTGTCCCTCCATAAAGCTAAAATCATTTTAGGATTCCATAGATCTTTTACTCTTAGATAGTTAAGTCTTAACAAGAGAACCAAGCTCTGATACAAAATGAAATGCTAACTAGGCTACTTAAGAGGGGGGTGAATTAGGTTCTTAATCAAAATTTTAAAACTAAAACTTAAAGAAAATAATAAACTAATCAAATTCAAAATAAACAAATTAATGTGCAATGATAAAATAAAGAGATAGGGTAAGAGAGAACAAACACGTGATTTTTACATGGTTCGACTAACCGTGCCTACATCCACGCCTCCAAGTTCACCGGGCTTGAGGATTTCACTAAGCTAGCCTCCAAGGCTTCAACAACATTTACAATTGACTTCAAAGGTGTCAATAAACCTTTATAACAAGAGATTATCCCCAATCTTTTAACCCAAGTGTATTCCAACACTTACAATCACTAAAAAATAAACAAATAGTCTCTCATACAATGTACATGATTACTAAGAAAATCTCAAAGTGTGAATCAATGAAACAAAAATAAGTTTAAAGCTTAATGATGATTGTTTACTCAATAGCAAGCTCAATGATAATTATTGGATCTCTTGAAATTTGAATTGGATTGAGCCATTTTATACTTAGAGCTAAAAACTAGTTGTTATTGACTTTCTGAGAGAAATTGGATTGCCGTTTACGACTGTCGGTTTACTATTTTGACTTGTCCAAATGACTGTTGTACTACTCTTTTAAATAAACAATTTACTATTTAAACTTATTGGATCACCGTTTATTTTCAGAATCCTGCAAAACAAACTTACATCTCTATTTTTGTTAAACGGTTCAAGATTAAAAACTATCCATTCTCTATAAATTATCAGTTCATCATTAATAAATAAACAGTTCACCGTTAATTTCTAGAATCTTATCAAAACAAATCCAGATAATCGTTTTTGATAAACGGTTTATGATTAAAAAGACCAATTCCTTTCTGTACATTATTGGTTCACAGTTTTATAATTAATAGTTCACCGTTAATTTTCAGGATCTATACTTTGACAAATTTTTATAGAAAATGATTTTTCAACTCAAGTTAATAGTTATCCAAATTCTTTAAAAATGTCTAAAAATATAATACGACTTTAAGATTTTGTTTCATATTAATAACTCTAACATTTTTAATCACGAACATATAAGTTTTGTTATCATCAAAATCAATATTATAAGATTATTTATGTCAACATACTTGATAGAAATGTGTGGTAAGATGTGATTCCCTTGGGAACTAGGTACCAATACTACTCCCCCTTTAAGTGTATTTTCTTTAGAAAACACCTTGATTGGGATAAGAAATTTTGACTTCTTTTGACTAGCTGCGTGGCTTGTTCGAATACCTTCTCCATATGAATATATTTCGGGAGGAATGTCATCAGTTTACTTAGGGAAATGTGAATTATTTTTTATTGAAGTTCTAAGATGAAATGTTAGTTCTTTGAATTTTTCTCTAAACTAAAGCTCTCAGGAAAATGGTAATCATCATTTGAACTTTTCCTTAAAACTAAAATTTTAGAACGAAATATGAATTGTTCTTTGAATCGACGAAATAGATTCCTCTAAACTAAAGTTTCAGGAGGAATCACTAATTGTTTTCTAAATTGATATATTCAATTCCACTGAATTTTCCTTATGAAATAAAGCTTCAAAAGGAAATGTCAGTTTCTTAAACTTTTCTTTTTCTAAACTGAAGTTTTGAGAGGAAATGCAAATTCTCCCTAGCATTTAGACTGATTCAAGAATGGTTTATGAAAATTTTTGTATGTATTTTGGAATTTTGGCAAGTAGTTATTTTCTGCCTGGGCTTAGCTTGACTTATTTTTGTCTTGCATTGTATAGGTTTAGTCATTTCTTGGTTTGGCTTTCTATTGTTAGCTCTAGCTTTTGTTTTCCTCGGTTAGCCTTTGTCTTGATTTTTCTTTAGCATTTTTATATCTTACTTGGGTTTGACTTTTTCTTGAGTTGGCTTCCTCTTTCAGTCATTGGCTTTTGTTTTCTTGGTTACCTTTTGCATGATTTTTCATTAGCCTCTATTTGTCTTGCGTGGCCCTAGCCTTTTCTTAGTTTGACTTGCTCGTCTTGCCTTGGTTTTTGTTTGCTTAGGTTTTTCCCTAACCTTTTATTTGCGCTATTTGGTATTGGCCTTCTCTTAGCTTGGCTTGCTTCTTAGTTTTTATTTAGCCTTTATTTGCCTTGTTTGACATTGGACTTGGCTTTCCTTGAACGCTTTTAAAGTTTTGGATAATTATTGCTTAAAGATCACAGGTAAGCTAATTAATATAGCTTTTATTCTGAATGTCTCTTATCTGGATCTAACTTTTTATTGAGTAATGGAGAATAAATATTTAGAAAAGATAAAATTGTCATTTCATGCTCCAAGTCTCACTAATATTTCTACTTTTATGTGTTTAAATTCTCTAAGGTTTTATTATGTGTGTTTTATTATAATTTAAGTATTTTATGTATTTCAAGGATATTTTGGTCATTTCACAATAAAGGAGAAGTTGAACAACAAAACGGATGGCATTTTTTAATTCAGAATGGTCAAAAACCTTAAAACATAAAGAGGTATTCGTTACTATTCACATATACAGTATTGTTCACATATATTATACTATTCACAAGTACAACATTGTTCATCTATACGATATGATAACATGACATTGACAGATGATGTGACAGCATCTTATTGGACCAATGATGTGGCATTAATTGATTATATAGCGTTGACTAATGATGTGGCAGGATGCTACTGGTTTGAAATACTAATGTTGAGTTGACTGATGACGTGGTAGCATCTTATTGGATTGAAATAATTATGTGGCATTGATTGATGATGTGTTTCAACCAATCAAAACTTGCCACGATGGCACAATCTTAAACTTCAGAAGTATTTTCATTTGATGGCCATAACTTACACATTGTATCTATAAATAGACGGCTCTCTTGCTCTAATTTGGCACTTTTGAATCCATTTTTTGAGTTCCATTTTCTATAATTCTCCCTCCATCTTGTATTTTTTACATCTTTTAATAAAATTAACATTTTACCCTCAGTTTAATTATGAGTGTCTAGTTTAGTTTCAAGCTTAGATTAAAGGTGAAGCCTCAACATGATTCATGGACTTAATTATGTAAGTTTATTTTCTTTTCTTCTTTGATCTATGTGGCTATTTTGACTCATTATCGACAAGATAGTGTATCATTTTTAGATTTTTCATGGTGTATAGCCTCATAGTGAGGGATCGTTACTGTCTGGCACACTTAGAGAGAAAATTCTCCTATAGTATTTTGTGGGTCCTCTAGACTCAGTGTTGATAGAGAGTGTATCTAAGCTATTTAGTGGATGGTCTTGCCACATTATCAACAGAAGGGTTATTATCGTTCGGCACAATGTGTTCTTGACACCACACTTAGTGGAAGATTGTTACCATCTGATACATTAAGCACTTGATACCATATTTATTAGAGTAAAGATAATGAGGAGTGTAAATACCCCTTTATTAATCAATTGAAACTAAAACAAGGAAATATGAAACCCATGGTGAATGTTAAGTATGAGTTCAGAGACTCAAGTGTTTCATCTCTATTGATTTCATCTTTAATTTATTCCCGCCTTTTTATTTTAAATCTTAAGATAAAAGAAAATTCACTTCTAACCAACTCAAAATACACTTAGAAAATTAACCTATGCATAATTAAATCTACCTCCCCGTGGGATCAACACTCTTCACCACAAAATCTATTATACAATAGATTCTTGCGCTTACGAGTACAATAAAATTTACACAACAAATTTCTCAAGCTGTTGCTGGAGAGGTAAGTCATTTTAATTTGTAGAGTAAATTTTTTTTATAAATATTGTGTATATAATTTTATGTGCGGGTTTTAAATTTATTTTTGTAGTAAGTAGTAGCATGATAAGGTCAATATCGTAACTTCTTCCCTCTCTCTTTATTAGTTTTGCTTTTAATTTTTACGTATTCTTTGCATTCATGGTTGAAAGTCACAGTCACCTAATCTAGAACCTATAAACCTTGAATTTGAAGAAAACAATTCGACCATTACGACACTTTGCATCACAAAGTAAAATTAAGGATAAAATTGAAATGGATATTCAATAACAAGTCCAAGCACCACAAGAAAGGCCATTTAAGGATTACTTTAGTCCATTAGCTAATTTGAGCACAATGCATAAGATACCCAAACGTTATTAGAGAATATTTCATTTGTATTGGCTGCCTAAGAAAAAGGGATGACAAAATATCCAGCATAAATTTTGGTCCGATTGACCCAACCTAAAATTTCTAGGCTTTAAATTGAATTTAAAGGTGACAATTCAGCCTCAGGCTTTAAAATAAAAGCATGACCAAATTCAGGTCAAGGTTCAAGCCTTATATAGCCTGACCCAACCCAACCCAACCTAAATTTGATAACAAATAAAAAAATTCAAACGTTGATAGCACAATAGTGACACACACAGTGCAGTCACTCATGTTACACACATAACACACAATCACACACTCTCATTTCTCATTCTAAATCTAAAACACAACCTTAACTTAATGCATAGAAAAGGCAGCTGTTAGCTGCTCATTACTATTGAAACCCTGCAACTCTAACTCTCTGAGTCACCAACAGCCCACCACTAAACTGTACTTAGCCACTTGTGGCATGAAATCCACACCATGATAGCTACAAAGTCGCAAATATACCAATCACCAGTGGTATGTCACCACCACAATAGCCACCCATGAGAGAGGCTTCTATCATTGGCACCACTTCTTACCGCGTTAACCACTGCCACAATACACCAACGCCACTGAAATTTTACCTCACTATATTTGTATATTTTCCTTCAATGATTTCATGTCATCCATATACATTATCATATCTTTGATTTTTTTTTTATTATATGATATGAATTTTTTATTTTTTATTTTAATCTCCAAATAAGCTTTTGTGATTTTTGGTTGTTGGAGCCATGTTCTTGCGCAATTATTTCTTATAATGAAACACAAAATTATTTTTCTTAATTTCTAGCTCAACCTTTTTTTCAACTTAAATCTCAACCATTTTTTATTTTATGCATACGCATTCCTGCTGCTTTTCTTCTATGTTTCAGTTAATGTTTACGTTTAGGCTGTTTTGTTTAAATAATTGAACTAAATTTAATAGTTAACTTATTTTTGTAGTTTATTTATTTTAATCAATGTAAATTCAGTATAATCATGTTTTAATTTTATAAATTAACTTAGAATTGTTACACATTTAATTTGGGTTATAATGTCTAATTTGGAATTCAAAATTGATGCACTAAGATCGAATTCACATCTGGATGTTCATGTGGGTGAAGAGAATGAAGATGATGCCATTAAAGAAGTTGAAAGGGATGAAGAGGCATCCTTTAATGATGATAGTGTAGAATAAAGTAGCCATAAAAGAAAGCTAGAACCTTCTCATGTTTAGCAACACTTCTAAAAAATAATATTATTGGTGAATTGAAAGCAAAATGTAACCATTATGGAACATCTCATTTGAAACGATGTAAGGCAAAGCATGTTCCCAAAGTTGATGACAATCCACAAAAACTCTTAGTGTGACAAAAAAAGATGATGGAACAACTTGTGTTGAGACAAGAAAATTTGATCTAATTGTTGCTCGGCAAAAGATTGCAATATTGGTTGTAAAGCATGAGTTACTACTTAATTTTGTGAAGTATAATGCATTTAGGGATTTGATGTCTTCTACTAACCCATTGGTGAATATGATGAGTAAGAATGCAGTAAAAGGTGAGATCTTGAAATTGTATCAAGTTGAAAAGGCAAAAGCACTGTTGTTGGTGTAATTACCAATGTGTATGTGTTAGTACGTAAGTGTATACAACAAGTAATAAAGTGATAAGTATTCGAGTATCATCTCCAAAGGGATTAATGTTATTAGAAGTGTTACAAAAATTCTTACAGTGCAAATTCAATTAAATTAAGTAAATAAGTTTATCAACTAAATAAAACTAGATAATTTAAATGACAGAAAAATAAAATGCAATAAACAAAATTAACACACATATCACACGAGAATATAATACTAAGAATAATGTAGTTAAGTGAATTAACTCTCTTAATGGTATTGATTTTTTATTGTTACAATTCAGTTACTATAACAATTACTACAGCACTAGGTAGAATCCTAATGCATCTTTAGCTATCGCCTATTGGACATCTTATATCTATATGCAACCTAACAATGACCAGTTGTGCCACACAAGAGATAGCATCATCTGATCAAGGTTTTTAATACCCTACAAGGTGAATCCCTATGTATAGTTCATCACTAGTTTTAAATTAGACAATTACTAAAGGCATGTGAACTACTAGTAATTAAAAGAAGGGGTATATGGTTGTTACAGGACACTTTGTGGATAAGTTTTGGCGATTGCAAAGTCAAATTTTAAGGTGCTTTTCTTATTACTTAACGTTATTTTTATTGACTTTTACTTCAATTTAATTAATTCTAAAATTTAATTTTGGGTGATGAATAAGTTCATATATTTGATGTTATGTTTATTTACTTTTACTTTAATTTAATTAATTCTAAAATTTAATTTTTGGGTGATGAATAAGTTCATATATTTGATATTATGCTTATTTACTTTTATTTTACTTCAAGTTAATTAATTTTAAATTTTAATTTTGGGTGATGAACAGGTTTGTATATTTGTCGTGTCCCATATACTACTGAATTTCTTTCTCAAGCATTTTTTAAGTGTATGTTGGATTGAAATGTTGATAGAAGGATATTGATTGTTACTTTAGATAATTGTTCCACCAATGATGTTATAGTTGATAGGTTGATGCGATTGATTCTAGTTGATTCTACGTTAATGGGTGGGAATTATTTTCATATGAGGTGTGTGGCTCATATTTTAAACTTAATTGGGAAGGATGGGATGAAAGTGATGTAAGAGTGGATTAAAAAAATTACGGACAATGTTGCTTATTGGATGGGCAAATCAAAAAAGGTAGAACTTTTGAGATAGTTGCACGTCAATTGCAAGTGAAGTGTGTGAAAAAGATGGTGCTCTATTGTGTAACTAGATGGAATTCTACGTATGTTATGCTTGATGTCAAAATGAAACATAAAAATGTCTTTTCTAGATTACAGTAACGCAACAAACACTACACTTCTTTACCAACAAATGAGGAGTGGGAGATAGTTGAAAGATGTAGAAATATTTGCTACTGTTTTACTCGATGACAAAGTTATTTTCAAGTACACCATATCCCACATCAAATCTTTTTTCCCGATGATATGTGAAATGATGATTAATTTGGATCAGTGTGAATTTTCTTATATGCTTGTGGTTAGACAAATGGCAGGTCAAATGATTCAAAAATTTGATAAATATGGGGCCCAAATACATAGATTTTGGTGATGGCTATTATTTTTTACTCGAGGTTCAAGATGCAATTGGTTCATTATTATTTTCCACAACTTTATGGTGAGGGTGCTACAAATGAGATTCAGAGAATGTGCAACCTGATTAATAAGTTGGTTAAATTTTATGAATGTAATAATAAGAATATGAGTGACGAGGTTATTGGTTAGTCTTCTTCAGTTGATGTTCGCTCTACTTTTAATATAAGTTCTAGTGGTAAATTTTTTAATATATGTAAGTTTAAGGCATGTAAATTTTTAATTTTTTAATACATGTAAATTTTTTAGGGCTTGCCCCAAAAAATTACCATTCTTACTACGAAATTTTTTTTTCCTTATTTGGCTTAAGAAAAATTGAACTATTTCAGAGAAAATGGTAGTTGGGAACTTTTCATCCTTTTTGGTGCAGGGAAAAATGGACTATTCTAAACAAATATTATTAGGGAACTTTTCCTTCTTGTTGGCAAAAGATGGATCATCTCGGAGGAATATTATTAGGAAACGTTTCCTCCTTCTTGGTGCAAGGAAAAAGTGGACTATTTCGAATTAACATTGTTAGGGCAGTTTTCCCTCCTTATCGGCCTAGGTGAGGTTTTCCTCTTTAGTGTCCTATGAAAAAGCGAACATTATTGGCATAGGGCAAATTGAGCTATCCTGAAGTAACTTTATCAAGGGAACTTTTCCTTCTTGTTGGTGTGGAAAAAAGTAAAATATTTTAAAAGAACATTATTGGGAACTTTTACTTCTCATTGGTGTACGAAAATTTTTCCTCCTTTACTGTATATCGAAAAGTGAACTATCTGTTGAGTGCTAGAAAGTGTATATTTATAAAGGAAAAAATCATCATTTTACACTCTAAAACTCACTAACATCCCTACTTTTATTTATTTAAGTCCCTTGTGATTTAATTATGTATGTGTTATTTTAATTAAATATTTTATGCATTCCAAAGGGGATCATGGTCATTCCACAATGAATAAGAGATCAAATAGCAAAACGAACAGCAATTTTGAATTCAGGACAGTCGAAAACTTTAGGAGGAGCCTAAAAAGATAAATAACATTATTCAGATATACGATATTATTCACGACACTGTTCACATGTACGACACTATTTACGACATTGTTCACATATATTGTCTGATGACGTGACAGCATTCGATTGGATGAATGAGGCGGTATTGACTGATGATGTGGTATTGACCTATGATGTGTCACAATCCTATTGGACTAAAATGCTAATATGGCATTGACTAATAACGCGGCAGTATATTAGTGGACCGAAAAACGAGCGTACGGTACATGCATATACACGGAATGACAGTCCTGATGATGTGTTATATCTAACCAGAACTTGTCACGTGTCGCAATCCTGAACGTCTAAATTGTTTTAATCCGATGACCATGATTTACTTATTGTATCTATAAATAAAGGACTCCCCTCCTAATTTGACACCCCTGAATTCATTTTTTAGCTCTATTTTCTGTAATTTCTTCTCTATCTTGTATTTTCTTTGTATTTTAATAAATTTTCATTTTACCCCTAGTTCAATTATGAGTAGTTAATTTTCTTTTAAACTTAAGTTGAAGGTAAAGTCTCAACATGTTCCATGGGCTTAATTTGGTAAATTTACTTTTTCTTTCCCTCTGATTTATGTGTATGCTTTGACTTTTCATCAACAAATAGTAATAATCATGTCTAGATATTATATCGGTATAACCGTCTCCCTAATGCAAGGTTATTACTTATTGGCATGATAAGCACTTAGCACCATATCTATTTGAGTTAGCTTCATAAGGAGTGAAAAGCCCTCCTTTATGATTTAATTGGCACTAATAAAGAATGTTAAACCCATATTGTATGTTGAGTGCAGATTCAGAGATTCAAGGACTTTATTTTAATAGTTTATTCCTGTCGTTTTGATTTAAATTGTAGGATAATCTAAATCACTTTCAACATAAATCCAACCACCCACTTAGAAAATTAACTCTACGCAATTAAAAGTCACCTCCTCGTGGGATCGACACTCATCATCATTAATCTATTCTACAATAGATTCATGCACTTATGAGTTTAATAAAATTTGCACAACATGTTTTTGGCCCCGTTGCCGGGGAGATAAGTTATTTTAATTCGTAAAATTAATTTTTCTAAATAATTTATTTATTTATTTAGTTGTTTTCTTGTAATTCTTTTTATTAAAAAAAAAGAAAAAAATGAATCTACATTTTGAGGTGAGTATTTTTTATTTCTTCTTTAAATTTCTATAATTTAATTTTCATGTTTTTTTTTTCCAGTTCAACAGCCTATTAATTTACTTTACTTTGTTTCATGTATTTTTTTTTATATATATAGCACTTGAGTTTGTTTTCATAGCAAGGTTGTAACAGCGTAATAAAGTTAGTATCATAATTTCTCTTTTTTTCTTTAATTTTACTTTTTGTTCTCATTTTTTTTGTGTGTTCTTTACATGCATGGTCAAAGGTCACAATTACTTAATCTTGAGCCTATAGAATTTGAACTAGAAAAAATACTTCACACACATAAACACATTACAATTAAAAATAAAATTGGAATGGATTTGCAACCAGCACCACAAGAGAGGCCATTTAAAGACTACTTCAGTCTTTTAACTAACTTGAGCACATCATGCATAGAGATACCCAAATGTAGCTGCCAGGAGTTTTAAGTTAAAACCTAGTGTGCTAAATTGTCTCTCAATGTTCTATGGCCTAGAAAATGAAGACCCATATAATCATCTGAATGATTTTCATGATGTATGTCAAACTTTTAAATATGAGCATTTTTCAAATGATGATGTTAAACTTAGATTATTCCCATTTTCTTTAAATGATAGAGCTCGTTCATGGTTTAATGCATTACCTGCTAATAGCATTACATTATGGGAACAAATGGTAACAAAATTTTTGAATAAATACTTCCCAGTACATAAAACCAATGCTATTCGCAGGGAAATTTCAGAGTTTACCCAAAGAGAAGACGAGCAGTTTTTCAAAGCATGGGAGTGATTCAACGGGCTACTCCTAAAGTGCCCACATCATTGGTATGAGAAACGGAACCAATGCCAATACTTTTTTGAGGGATTATTACCGTATGTGCAAGAATGGCTAATGGAAATTAGTGGAGGAGAGCTAATGTCAAAAAGTGCATCAGAGATTTGAGATTTCTTCCAACAACAAGTGGATAATTCCCAACAACAGAGTCGATCACTTAGAAATAATAAAAGAATAAAGGGGATAAATGAGGTTCACATTGGCTAGTCAAGTTAAGAAATTAAAGAAGTCAAAGAAATAGTTGAAGGTCTTTCCCGACAAACAATATCATTAACAGCTGCTAAATCGATAGAGCCACATGACCATGACTTATACCCAGATCAAGCCAATGCTATAGGTGTAATGAGAAAGCCATCAAACAACAACCTTTATTCCAACACATATAATCCTGAATGGAAAAATCATCCCAGTTTTTCATGGTCTCAAGGATTCCAACAGAATGGACCAGCAGCTCCAGCTCCACTAATGCAACCAATTCCTCAAAATCCTCAAGCCTCTCTGCCACCATTTAGACCATGCAATTAAAACTCAAACTACTCTCAACCCAGACCATGGGAGAATACATTCCAGAATTTCAAGAGTTTTACTCACTGTACAATTGAGCAACAAAACTGCACCATTGATGAACTATGAAATGAAATGAAAGCAGGTTTTAACTCATAAACCCAATTAGTTTCAAACCTCGAAAAGATGGTAGGACAACTTGCCTTATCAGTTCAAACCTTGGCAATGACTATTGAAAAAGGTAAACTTTCAAGTCAACTAGTGCCTAATGCTAAAGAAGTACATGAAGCAAGTACCAGTTCACCTCAGTAGCATGGCAAGCTCAAAGCCATCATGATCTTGCGAAAAGGAAAAGAAGTCGACAATAAAGTGGAGATGCTGGTGACAAAAACAACTCAAATTGTATCTGTAAATGCTGAAGAGTTATCATCAGAGGAGAAAGAAAAAACTAATCCACGAGAATGCATTCCTAAAGCTTTATGTCCCCGGAGGTTAGCTAAAGCAAAGAAAGGAAAATTCATAAGTGAGATTTTTTAAATCTTTAAACAGGTAAGTGCTAACATTCCTTTGCTTGACGCTATAAAACAAGTGTCATCTTATGCCAAGTTTCTTAAAGACCTTTGAACTAAAAAGAGAAACATTCACGTTCAAAAGAATATCATTTTAACAGAAAAAATTAGCTCTATACTCCAACACAAAATTCCTCTAAAATACAAAGACCCAAGCTCTCCCACTATCTCATGTAGTATAGGGAACAACACAATTGAGAATGCTTTGTTGGACTTATGAGATAGTGTAAATCTGTTGCCTTACTTAGTATTTGCGAAACTTGAACTGAGAGAATTATACCCAACTCCAGTGGTGTTACAACTTATAAATCGATCTATGAAAAAACATCGTAGTATTGTGGAAAACATGCTTATGCAGGTAAATAAGTTTTATTTCCTTGTTTATTTCATTGTAATTAACATTCAACCAGTCTAGGATTTAATGAAGCACATCCTTATTATTTTAGGACGACCTTTCTTAGCAACTGCCGATACTCACATTCAATGCAGGACTGAAAATATGCAGTTGTCCTTTGGCAATATGACCATGGAGCTAAATATCTTCAACATTGCTAAACAACCTTACAATGTAATTATGGAATTGTTGATGCGGATTTAATAGAAGAATTAGTTGATAATACTTTTCTTTCAAACCTTAGTGATGACCATTTACAAACATGTTTAACTCACTTTGGTTTGGATTTTGATATTGACAAATTAGTAGATGAAGTTAACACCTTCTTTGATTCAGCACCATCCATGGACACTAATAAATGGAAGTTAAGAGTTGAACAACTAGCACCATCAAAAAAGAAATTCAGCCCATCATCAAAATCACCACCAAAACTCGAGCACAAACCATTACCCAACACTTTGGAATATACGTTCTTGGGAGAAGAAAACACTCTGCCGATAATCATTTCATCATCCCCAAATGATAAACAAAAAGGTAAGTTGTTCAAAGTTTTAAAAGTGTACAAAGGGGCATTAAGATGGACCATTGCTGACATAAAAGGTATAAATGCAGTGGACTGTATGCATTACATTTACCTTGATGAAAATGTTAAACCTACCAGGGAAATGCAACGTCGATTGAACCCTAACATGAGAGAAGTTGTTAGAACTGAATTCCTTAAACTGTTAGAAGTAGGTATCATTTACCCCATTTCTGATAGTTCATGGGTCAATCCTGTACAAGTTATCCCTAAAAAATCAAGAGTCACAGTAGTTACCAATGCTGATAATGAATTAATACCCACTAGAGTGACTACGGGATGACGCGTATGTATTGATTATAAAAAGTTGAATTCTGTCACACGTAAAGACCATTTTCTTTTTCTATTTATCGATCAAATGCTTGATAGATTAGCAGGTCATGAATTTTATTACTTCCTAGATGGCTACTCAAGATATAATTAGATTCCTATAGCACCAAAAAGATCAAGAGAATACCACTTTCACTTGCTCTTTTGGCACTTTTGCATATATAAGGATACCATTTAGATTATATAATACACCTGCTACATTTCAACGATGCATGTTAAGCATTTTTTCTGATATGGTTGAACGATTCCTTGAAGTCTTTATCAATGAATTTTCTATTTTTGGTGATTCATTCGATAATATTTACATCATCTAACACTAGTTCTGTAGAGATGCATAAAGAAGAATTTGGTCTTAAATTGGGAGAAGTGTTATTTTATGGTAAAATAAGGTATTGATCTCGATCACATCATTTCGAGCAAAAGTATTGAGGTTAATACAGCCAAGGTAGATCTCATTTCCAATCTTCCTCCACCTAAAACAGTCAGAAAAGTAAGATATTTCCTTGGGCATGCTGGTTTTTATAGATGTTTCATTAAAGATTTTAGTAAAATTTCTAGACCCTTATGCAATTTATTGTTAAGAATGTACCTTTTTTCTTTGATGATTCATGTCTTGTGGCTTTTGAAAAACTAAAGTAGTTGTTGACATCATCACCCATCATTAAGCCCCCAAACTAGAACTTACCATTTAAGCTCATGTGTGATGCATCTGATTATGCGGTAGGAGCAGTATTAGGACAAAAATTTGATCGAATTCCCCATGTCATTTACTATGTTAGTATGACATTGAATGATACACAGTTGAACTATTCAACCATTGAAAAAGAAATGCTAGCAGTAGTGTTTGCATTAGAGAAATTTCATCTTATCTCATTGGTTGTAAAATAATTATTTTCACAGATCATACTGCTCTTAAATATCTTCTCACAAAGAAAGATACAAAAGCTAAACTAATCTGTTGGGTGTTACTTTTTCAAGAATTTAACTTTGAAATTAAAGATAAGAAAGGCACAGAAAATGTTGTGGTTGATCATTTCTCTCGTCTTAATTTTGATGCAATTATAGAACCATTACTATTGAATGAATCATTTCCAAATGAACAATTAATGAGTGTGGAAGTATTACCATGGTATGCTGATATAGTTAACTATCTTGTTACCGGTAAACTTCCAGCGCATTGGACTAAGTAGGACAAAGCCAAATTGTTTGCGAAAATAAAAATTTCTTCCAGGATGACCCTTATTTATTCACGTATTGTGCAGATCAAATTGTCAAACGATGTGTCCCAAAAAGTGAATTTTAAAATATCCCTTTATTTTGCCATGAACAAGCTTGTGGAGGCCATTTCAGAGATAAGAAAACTGCTACTAAAATTTTACAATGTTGTTTCTGTTGGCCAACTGTATTTTGAGATGTTTACATTTTTTACTCTTTATGTGATAGGTGTTAACAAATGGGGAGCATTACGCGAAGGAACATGATGACACTAAACCTAATTTTAGCGGTTGAATTTTTTATATATGGGGTGTCGACTTCATGAGACCCTTTCTCCCTTCTTTTGGCCATCAATACATATTGGTCACTGTTGACTACATATCGAAAAAGGTAGAAGCAATTCCATGTAGAACCAATGATCACAAGGTAGTGATCGAATTTTTGAAAAGCAATATTGTTTCACACTTTGGATTTCCTCGAGCAATAATCAGTGATGGTGGAGCCACTTTTGTAACAAATCATTCAAAGCTCTTTTGACAAAGTATTCCATTACTCACAAAGTGATGACCCAATATCATCCACAAACCAGTGGCCAAGTTGAGATCTTCAATCGAGAAATAAAGTACATATTAGTAAAAAAGGTGAGACTAGACATAAAAGATTGATCATTAAAACTAGATGATGCGTTATGGGCATATAGAACGACTTTCAAGACTCCAATTAGAATATCACCCTACAGGCTAATATATGGAAAAGGTTGCCACCTACCTGTGGAACTTATGCATCGTGCATACTGGGCCATCAAGAAATTCAACTTTGACATGCAGCAAGCTAGCTCAGAAAGAAGATTACAGTTGGTAAAACTTGAAGAAATTCACAATCATGCATACGAAAATGCCAAGATTTACAAGTATGGAATGAAAGTCTTCCATGACAAGCAAATTATGAGAAAATATTTCACCCCAGTTCAGAAATTTCTTTTATTCAATTCTCGCTTATACCTATTCCCAGGTAAGTTACGCTCTCAATGGACTAGCCCGTTTATTGTTCATACAGTTTTCCCACATAGAGAAATTGAAATTAAAGATCCAAATAACGGTGTCACTTTTAAAGTTAATAGTCAAAGATTAAAGCCATATATAGAGTACCAACCACATAGAGAGGACACTGAAATAAATTTGACTGACACGCTAAATTTGAACTGAAATTTCTTTTTCTTTTTTCTTTCTTCTTTTTGGTGATTTAAATTTTTGTAAAAGTATGTTTATTTAACCATTCAGTTTTATTTTATCACTTTTAATCATGTGTGCTTCAACTAGACAGATCCTCTTGAACCTTCTTAGACAACTTCAACCTGTACAATCTCATCTAAGATGTCAGATACGATTTTGTAACACACATCATAGTTGGGATCTACAACCTCAATAGTTGGTATCTAACGTTGAGAATTTAGAAAGACGACTCAGAGAAATTGAGGGAGGTATCAATGACATCCACTTGAAACTTGAGGTAAATTAAATAAGAGGATGATTATGAAATTATTTTTCTTTTCTTTGTGTTCTTTAGTTTGTTACCCCAGTTAAGTGGCCGATAACGGTACTTCATCACAATCAAAGTCGGTTACTTCAGTTTTCTATAATAACTTATATTCTGAGATGAAGGTATAGACAAAAACGTGATTCTAGCAAAGCTTCACAATCGATTTCCTTCACTTCCTCAGAATGCCCTCCTTATAATCTATATGGCTCGGTCCGAACGCATTCAATTGCTTATAAGAAATAATGTCCCTACTGACAACCGTTGGTTAATCGAGGCCATAGTACATTTGGCAAGTAAGTTACCTCCCAAATTTATTGCATACATGTCTGGTTGTGGTAAAGGAAATTACTCCAAAAAACAAAGAGCTCAGAAACTTCATGTTGATTGTCATAAGTGTGCCAGAATGAAATACAATAAAAATCCTTATTCTTTAGAAATGATGTTTAATAGCAGAGAAGATAAGATTGAATTCATTAGGAATGGCTTGAATAAAGAGTCATTAGATGATGTCTTTTTGTCTTTTGAAACGCATCCCAATGGATACGTACAAAGAGCAATTCTCCAATTATGGCCATTATTTCATAAAGAGCGTGTACGATATAGTATTGAGAATCTGACTATAAACAACTCTATTTGCCAATTTGTAAGAAAACTAGATGGGAAGCCTATCCTCGACCCATAGAGGGTGTTTAAGCTGTTTTCTATACGTAAAACCAGAGAAAGATGTGAGCCACAGTCACAACTACTTGTAAATATCCTTTTACTGTTGTTTTATTTCATTGTTGTTTTTATCATTTTCATTTTTGTCTTTAATAATTTTATCATTGTTTGCTTTTTTTTTTACTATTTCCTTTTTTACTCTTAAGCCATATGCATTACGCATTAATTGACACAGACATGCTACCTCATATATAGCTGTGAACCATTGTCACCAAAATCCTTGAATATGATTCTTTTTTTTAGCACTCACAAATTATTTTTGAGAAGTATCCCAATAGCAGCTACTCCTAATCAATAATTCAAGAACATTTGTTTGCTCTTTGGGTTTAACTATGGCAGACATAAAGAGTTCATTGAGGCTACCATAGATCTTGGTCGAAGCATAGTAGAAAGAAATTTACATTTGGTATATGGAGGAGGTGATAAAGGGTTATCAAAACTGATCTCAGAAGTTGCTTATATCAGAGGAAGCCAAGTGTTAGACATCATCCCAAAAAGCCTAAAACCTTTGGGTTGTTTGTCTAACTCACCAACTGGCGAAGAGTTATTCGTCTCAAGTATGCAAGAAAGAATAACCGAAATGCTAAATCATGCTGATACTTTTATTTTCCTACCAGAAGATCTTGCAACTCTAGAGGCACTAATCACATTAGCATCTTAGGCCTATTTAAACATTCATCAGAAACCCATTAGTTTGTTAAATGTCAATAACTTTTATGATGACTTTATCACATTTCTTAACCATGTAATAAAAATCATGTCATCCCTTTCACAGTGAAAAAAATTTTTATTTGTGCTCATACTACTAATAAGTTATTTGATCTGTTACAAGCTTATACACTAAAGCCAGATCCCAAGACCTTTGTGTTGGAATGGCCAACTAATGATGGTAACAGCAGTCGTAGTAAGAAGTGCAAATTAGATTTAACTATCCGCTTGTAAATATTTTCTTCTGTGATGCAACACCCAGGTGATGTCTTTAAACCCTATTTTTTTCCTTTCAAACATTGAGGATAATGTTTTATTCTGGTTGAAGGGAGGGAATAGTTGACAATTATGGAATATCTCAATCTTAATGGAGTTTTTACTGATTTTTGTTTTAGAGACTAACCATGACTAAAGTTTTTAGTCGAAATGACTGAATATGGAGTATAGTGACTTTAGAAATGCATCTTCGTAGTTAAAAAAAAAATTTCGAACAATTTTTTTTAAAAAAAGTTTCTACAGTCATTTTAAGTGTGATCTTTCTAATTTCTTCCTTTACCAAGTAGTTTTTCTATGTCATTTTCACCATTCTACATACATATTTTTCATGTCTAAAATAGGTTTGGGGGTAGAATTTAAAAAAAGAAAATATTTTGTGTGGCCTTTTAACATTGGATGACATGATAACTTTCAAATTTTAGTATTTGTACTATCTTTGGTATTGAGTTATCTTACACATGTTTGTGACTCTACATGTTGATGCTGAAAACAAATATAAGTTGCTTAAAAGAATGCACATGTTATAATAAATTCCAAGTGAGTTTTTGAACCTATCATTTTTCTTGAAGAGTAACTCTTTTTGCTCATTCTTCATTTAGCATAGCAGTTTATTGTTTTATACATTATCTCTAGATTTCCTTAGAGTTAACGTTGTCTAAAAAAAATTAAAAAAAAAGTGTTTGTTGCTACATCTGAAGGTCTATCTAACAAGTAGATATGGAAGATTATTTAGAACCCTAAAAGACGATAGAAAGGCCTTCTTTGACCCATTTGAGCCTTGGCCTTTCTAGCCATCCCTTTTATGAAATATCCATAGTTAACCCTTTTAAGCCTTATATATATATTTATATATAAAAAAAAACTTTTCTTTGTCAACTTATCATCTTGAAGCAATCTGATTTGGAATATTACCCGAGATCTTACAAATTCCATTAATTATTCATGTTTGAGAAAAATGTAAATAATTATTTTTTTTAGTAAAGTTGAGAAAAAAAAGAAAAAAATACATTTATAATAATCATTCACCAGCGAAATGTATCTTGTAATTTTTAAAAGATCTATATTTTTTTCTCAAACATATATTTTATTTTTTCTATTTTTCCTCCTTTATTAGCCATGTCCCTTGCCTACGTTATATCTTAATAAAAGTCCTTCTTGATTTTAGGGAACTATAGTCTGAAGTATAAACTAATTATATGGGTTAAAAAGACTACAGTAATGTATAATAATAAAAAAAAGAGAAAAAAAAAAAAGATGAATACATTGATTTGATTAGCATTTTGTTTGACTTAAAATTGTATTATTTTTAAGCTGAGAGCATATTTCTTTCATCTTGGTGAAAGTGTGATATTATTTCTTCATTATTTACTCTCAATTTACCATTCACTAAAATGACTATTTTTATTGGGTTTAATTTCTTTGTGAGAGTATCACTACTACCGATGAGATTTTGGGGTTCGACATGTCATTCTTGAAAGTGACTTGATTACTATAGACGTGACAAAGTTTTCTAAACTAATTCATGTGGATAGTTGATGTGGGGATGATATTTTTTTAGGTTGGAAATAATATTTATACTTTTATTTGATTGTTGTCATTAGTCTGATTGAATAAACATAATTTTTTTTAAAAAAAAAATCATTTTGGTTTGCATTTTGTTTTAGCTTAATTTGCTAGGGACTAGAAACAAGCTGGTTAGGGGGGTGTTGAGTGCTAGAAAGTGTATATTTATAAAGGAGAAAATCGTCATTTTACACTCCAAGTCTCACTAACATCCCTACTTTTATGTATTTATGTCCCTTGTGATTTAATTATGCACGTGTTGTTTTAATTAAGTATTTTACGCATTCTAGGAGGGATTATGATCGTTCCACATTGAACGAGAGATTAGATAGCAAAATGGTTAACAATTTTAAATTCAGGACAGTCAAAAACCTTACAATGAGCCTAAAAAGATAAATGACATTGTTCACATATATAATACTATTCACGACACTGTTCAAATGTACGACACTGTTCACGACAATATTTACATATACTATACGATGATGTGGCAGCATTTGATTGGAAGAATGATGTAGTATTGACTTCTTATGTGGCATTGACTAATTATGTTGTATTGACCGATGATATATCACAATCCTATTGAACTAAAATGCTAATGTGGCATTAACCGGTGACGTGGTAGCATGTTAGTGGACTGAAAAATGCGCGTACGGTACATGCATAAACATGGAATGACAGCCTTAATAATGTGTTCTATCCAACCAAAACTTGCCACTTGAGGCAATTCTAAGCGTCCAAATTGTTTTAATCCGATAGCCATGATTTACTTATTGTATCTATAAATAGAGGTTTCCCCCTAATTTGACACCCCTAAATTCATTTTTTAGCTTTATTTTCTGTAATTCCCTCTCTATCTTGTATTTTCTATGTATTTTAATAAATTATCATTTTACCTCTAGTTCAGTTATTAGTAGCTAATTTTGTTTCAACCTTGGGTTGAAGGTAAAGTCTCAACATGTTCCATGGGCTTAATTTGGTAAATTTACTTTTTCTTCCCCTTTGATTTATGTGGATGTTTTGACTTTTCATCGATAAATAAGAATAATCATGTCTAGATATTGTATTGGTATAACCCTCTCCCTAGTGCAAGGTTATTACTATTTAGCACGATAAGCACTTAGCACCATATCTATTTGAGTGAGGTTGATGAGGCATGGAAAACTCCCTTCATGATTTAATTGGCACTAATAAAGAATGTTAAGCCCATAGTGCATGTTGAGTGCAGATCTAGAGAGCCAAATATTTCATTTCAACATTTTATTCCCGCCGCTTTGATTTAAATCGTAGGATAGTCTAAATCACTTTCACCATAAATCCAGCCACCCACTTAGAAAATTAACTCTACACGCAATTAAAATTCACCTCCTCGTGGAATCAACACTAGTCATCGTTGATCTATCTACAATAGATTTGTACACTTGCAACTTCAATAAAATTTGCACAACACTATCCTAAAAAAATATTACTAGCAACTTTCCTACTCATTACATAGGAAAAAGTGAATTATTCTAAAGAAATATTATTAGAGAACTTTTCTTCTTTATTAGCTTAGGTAAGTTTTTCCTATTTGTTAGCATGGGTAAAAGTGAGTTATTCAGAAGGAATAATATCATAGAACTTTTCCTCCTTGTTAATGTAAGGAAAAGTGAAATATTCTACAGGAATATGATTGAAGAAATTTTCCTCTTTGCTGGCATAGGGAAATTGAACTATTCTCTAAATTAAAGTTTTATGAGAATTTGAATTATTTCTTGAATCAATTTCGGAAGGAATGATTCCAGAGAAATGTTGTTAGAGAAATTTCACCCTTCTTCGAGTAGGGAAAAGTGAATTGTTCTAGAAGAATGTTATCAAGAAACTTTTTCTCCTTGTTGATCTAGGGAAATTTTTTCTCTTTGTTGGTGTAGGAAATAGTAAACTATTTTAAAAGAATATTATTAGGGAACTTTTCCTTGATATTGGCACATGAAAAAGACTATTCTACAAGAATATTACCAGGAAAGTTTTCCTCTCTGTTAGCTAGTAACTCTATTAAATGAGAGTTATTTTGGCACTTTTAAACTTTTGTTGATTGATAATTTTATAAAATGAGAGTTATCTTAGTACTTTTAGACTTAAATCAAGATTACTTAAAGAGTAAATCATGTGTTTTTATTGCATTTTAGATATATTTTGGATGAGCATTCATTCTAGGTTAACTTTTAATAAATTGAGTTGTTTGAGAATATTTGTGCTTAGATTATATGCATAATTGTAGGTAACTAAAAGCTCATGTTTAGAAAAGGAATGTTGCTGCAATAGACGTACAAAAACAATGAAAGAACTTGGCTACAGAAGAATTAAAAGGAGAGTTTGATGGCTCAGATGTGGTCGATAGCATATGGGCATTTGAATGGTAGAGATGATCAATGAAAAAGATAATGGAAAATGGTGGGGCGTGGCCATGTACGATGGCCATATTGGTGGATTCAAGTTTTGCAGTTTTTTTATTCTTTTTCAATTGATGGAATTAATGGATGATGGAGGAAAGATTTGTGTATGAAGGGTGGTTGGTGATCAAGAAAACTTTCTTTTGTATAGAAAAGACTTTGATACCACTTGATGCAGTATGAAAATGATACTAGATTGAGTTCTAACATACATTCTTTAAACTCAAGAAAGGGGGTTCTCATAAGGTAGAAAAATATCTCAATAAATAAAATACTTAATATTATTGATGAAAAACTTAAAGGTATAAGAATAGAATATAAATAATAAGCCCATATCTACTAATAGTTAACTTAACTCTAATCCTTCTCAAATAAGTGAAACTATCTAAAATGCTAACTAAACTAGAATTACAAACATGACACAAACAAGCATAATAAAACAAGATAAATTATAATGAAATATTAAATATTAAATTAACTCAAATATTGTAATTTCAAATATATTTTATCCTATATGGTGAAGACCTTGGTCTTTTTAGGGTGGTAAGTTATTTAATTCTTTCAATTGTTATTCATAATTAATTAAGGGATTTGATAAGGAAGACAATATCATTAACACAACGACCATTTGGGGTAGGTATGGTTCAAGCATTTCCCTACAACGAAATATAAAGGCTATACTAAGTGAAAAAGTAGCAATTTTACAAGTTTCCCAGGACAAATGTTTAAAGGAGCTTGTTCTCGAAGCTCATAATGCTAAAGCCAAAGTTGTCCCCTAGGTGAGTCTTGTCTTCTCTACAATACGATGGTGACTTGGTTAGCTTTATTGATTATTACAATATTTTAATTTAGGCACAACGACATAGCTAGCTAGACCTATACACAAATATGAATGGAAAATCATCTAGTGAGCATCAAACTCATAGCACAATCACTATAAATAGTGTTGAAGCTGTGGATTAAATAGTACATAACACCATGCAACAATTTGCTCACCATTGCTCAGTAGATCATCATACACTATAAATATGTATTTGAATCTAAATATAATTGTCTCCTGGACATTCGTTTGAATTACAAACTTTTCCATTGGAGGTTAGGAGTTTGAAGAAGTAAGAAATACAACTAAAGCAGGTGTAGATGCTAAGATGGTCACCTTGGTCATGCCTATTTCTCTTATTTGATGACTTGCTCTTGGACTTTGGATCTTTTGGGGATTTATTTAAATAATCAATTTGACTCCCTTAGGTCACCGCCATACCTTCTTTTTCACTTTCTTCAGAACTTTTTCTTTTGCTCTTTCTCTCCTATTACTTTCATTTATTTTGTACTCCTTTTGTTCATTTATTTTTCTTCTTTCTCCTTTTGTACTCATTAAGTTTTGCATCCTTTTCTTTTTCGATTCCTTCCACATTTTCTCTTTTCTTTTTTCTCTTTCTTTTTTTTTGTTGCCTTACTCTCAGCACCCCCCCATAGGACGGAAAGGATTTCGTCCAAACAATTTATAGAAAGTGTGGATCTCGATCCTTTTATCTAGTTGAGCAGCTCATTGCAAGTATTGATATTATTATTATACAAATTTTAATGTACTCACAAACGTACAAATCTATTGTACTATCACTATAAGAAAACATATAATAGATAACGGAAAATAACTATCATAAAAGGAAGTGTATGACAGACAATTTATCCGTCATCTATGTCACTGTCATTAATTTATGGTAAAATATTTTCCGTCATGAATTAATGATGTTTTTTCACAGTCATATATCTGTCACATAACATGAAAAAAAATAAGTAAATTAAATTTAAATTTATTTAAATTTTTTATCCATTTTTTTTAAATTTTTTGCGAGAAATTAAATTGTCATTTGCAAATTTATTATTCAATTTTGGGGAAATGTTTTGTGACAAAATTTATGATGGGTATTCAATTTAAAAATGTTTTTTTTTAAATTATATTATGATTATAATTTATTTGTGAAGTCTTGTTTACAAATGTAATTAATTAATAAAAATGGATATCATTAAAAAAGCTAAAAACAATTAATATTAATTGACATCCATTAAATCCAAAAAATTAATCTCAAAATAAATACATCTAGTATCTTATGTTATCACCACTAACAAATAATAACAGATCCCAAATTAAAAAAGACCAAACCAAAATTTAAACCAAAAAAGACCAATTTTTCTTGAAGTTTAATTGGAATTTAACTTAAATCCCTCAAGATAAATAGCCTTCACATTCCTCAAAAATTTGAAACACGCTGCCATTACTGCAACAAAATTTGGCAAAACAAAAAATAAAGTTAGAGACCCCCATTCAACAGAGTCCCAGTTATTCCACATAAGCAAAAAACATCTCATTACCCCTGCAACATAAGTTTGCACAAATGATAACCAAATTACAAGTTAACTTTGTATAGACAGCTAGAAAAATGAGTAATAAACTAGAAGATTAAAAGGTCAATAGATTAACTAAATTACAAGTTGATTGTACGGGTCTAGACAGCCACAAAGAGGAGTAATAACAGAGGGAAGAAAAAAAAGAAATGCATTACAAAGCCCTAAATAGCAGAGTCTAGATAATTCATGTAAACAACGAACATGCTAACATCACTATAACAAAAATTTGCAAAAATGAAAAATCAGAACATAACCGCAACTTTATAGATTTCACGTATTCAAAGATACAAGTGCAAACTAAGAAACAGTCTGAAAAACACTCAATAGAAGTCGAGTAGTACACTCCCAATACTCCTCAAGAACTCAGACCATTTCTCTAACACAGCAGCATAAAGCTTTACAACACGGACATGACCAACATACGCACTGCTCTTGAAGGATTTAAGTGGTTAACTAAGAAAATGTTAAAAATAACTCTTTATAAACAGCTTCCAGTAGGATAGTTCCAACACTCATAAAAAACTAATTATTTCTCTTACATTGCAACATAAAAAATATTGCTCTAAAGCATTCATAACAGAAGAGATAACTAAAGAGAGGTACGAAAAAAAGAAACACATTATAGATACCCTAAATAGCAGAGTCCAGATACTCCACATAAACTACAAACATCACTACAACAAAATCACAACTCGGAACCAGAACAAAAAGTACATTTGTAAAAATTAAAAACCAGAACATAATCACAACTTTATAGTATTTAAATAGACATAGATGGAAGCCATAAACAAAAAGAAACAATGGAAATGTCATTAGAAGCCCCTCGAGTAGAGGATGCCCCAAAAATATCACATAAACTCGGAACATTTTGCTATCACTCACAACCTGACACAGAGAATATAAATTACGAAAAAGAATAAAGAACTACAACCTAGAGTATCAGAGTCCCAGTATTTCACTAAAATGTAGAAATTCTCTGAATCATTGTAACATAAATTTGTAAAAGTGGCAAGACATTATAATGAAACTTTAGCAATCAGACAACTAGAAATAAAATAAATCAACAAAGGGCAGCACTAAAAATACTTATGAGCAACCTGCGTGCGTAGTGCGATTAGTTAGCCCCAGTACTCAATAACGTATAGCAAATGCGTGAGGAAGAAGATGGGAAGATGACGACATTCAAGATTCTGATAAGATGACGGCAAAAGGAAGTCAGTATCGAGAGATTGAGAGAAGTCAGTACCGAGGGTTTTAAGTCAATATCCTTTGCCTTCACTCTGTGTTTGTGTTGTGTTCAATCACTGCTTAGAAGAAAATTAGGGATTAGAGTTTAGAGAGCACCCAAACGGTGTTTTTTTTTTATTTTTAAATTTTATTTTGTAATAAAATATTGTAAAACTTTATTAGTTAACATTTAAAAGAAAAACGCTGTCATACTAACTTACTTGAAACGACAATATTTTGTCATTCATGTCGCATTTTATTTCAAATAATACCCAAATTTTTTATCAAAAACACGCCAAAATTAAGTCAACATAAAAATTCTATCATGAAATATTGACGTATTAATTTCTATTACAAAATTGTCATGCATTCTTGACATAATTCATTTCTATCACTAGTCCATCACAAGTCTATCATGCATACATGATAGACAAAAGATCTATCACAAATTCATCATGCTTTTATGACTTATGTTTTTTTTCTCAGAATTTGTTACATAGTATCTATCATCTATTGTTAATTTTCTTATAGTTTATATATATTAATGGTGACGAGTGTCGATCCTGTGAAAAAATATATTTAATTATGTGTGTAAGGTTAACTTTCCATGTTTATATTTGCTGGATGTGATTTTTGAGCAATAATGAGATTTAAATTAAAAAGATGGTAGGAATAAATTAAAGTTGAAATAATTCAAATAAAATACTTGAGTCTTTATATTCACACTTAATATTTCACAATGGGTTTAATATTCCTTTTTAGTTCTAGTTAATTTATAAAGATATTATTTCCACTCCTTATAGTCCTTATTCTAGTAAATATGGTATCAAGCACTAATTATGCTAGAGAGAAATAATATTCTACTAAATGTGGTGTTAAGTACATGTTGTGCTAGGTGATAATAATTCTACTATCAACAGTGTGGCAAAACGATCCATTAAATAATTTATATGCATTCTCTGTCAACATTAGTTAAAATGAACTACTAATAATAGAGGGGAGTTTTTTTGCTAATAAATATAGTGTAAAATACTCATTATGCTAAATAGTAATGATATTACACTAGCCAGCTAGTATACCATGGAAAATCTAAACAAAATTATTACTGTCGGTTAACAATAAGTCAAAACAATCCACATAATTTAGAGAGAGAAAGAGAGTTAATGGACTTATGAAATTAAGTCCATGGATCATGTTGAGGCATCACTTCCAACCAAAGTTTGAAATTAAATTAGTCACCCATAATTAAGTTAGGGATAAAATATATAAAGAATACAAGATAGAGTGAAAGTTATACGAAACGGAGCTCAATTTTGGATTTAGAGTTATCAAATTAAGGGGGGAATCTCTTATTTATGGAAACAATGGTAAATCATTGCCATTTGATGAAAACAACTAAGAGGCTTCAGATTATGCCATGTGGCAAGCTTTGATGGGATAGAACACGTCACCACTGTTGTGATACAGTGAATTGCATGTAACTTACGTGTGTTTTTTGGTCTAATAATATAGTACCACGTCATCCATCAATGCAAAAGTCAACTAGCATTGATTCAGTATACTGCATGTATTGTAAACTCATTTTTCATTCCAATAAGATGTTACCACATCATCAGTCAACACAATAGTACCCTGCCACATCATCAATCAATATCACGTCCACTAGGCCCCATTAAATTCCTAAAATTATAATTTTACCCTTTATACCCTTCTTAAGATTTTTAACTATTCTGGGCTCAAAAATGCTATTTATTTTGCATCTAATTTCTCGTTAATGATAAAATGACCAAAATACCCCAGAAATAAATAAAATACTCAAATTATAACAAAACACAAACAATCAAAGTTTAAAGAACTTAAATACATCAAAGTAGAAGTGTTAATGAGACTCATAGTATAAAATGACTATTTTATCCTTTATAAATATACATTCTTCAATACTCAACACTCCCCTTAACCAGTTTATTACCAGTCCTTAGCAATTAAGTGTAATATCTAGTGAAATTCAAACCCAAACTGAAATCTTGTTTTTAGACAATTTTGTTTACTTCTTTAATCAAATTATTAAAAACAATTAAATAAAAGTATATACATTATCTCCGGCCTCAAAAATATCACTCCCACATCAACCATTTACACAAATCAATCAAGTAAACTCATGCAAAATGATTAATTATCAGAGCTACATTAATCAAGCCATTTTCAAGAATGATGCCAAACCCCAAAATCTCATGAGTAAGAATGACACTAAATAAAAAAACCAATAAAAAAAAGTCACTCTACGAAATGGTTGATTAAGGAAAAAAAAATAATATCACGCACTCTCACCAAGATGAAAGAATAATGTCCCTAGCTTAGAAAAGAATATGATCTCAAGGATTATTAGTCAAATTAATAATGTCATTTGTATGTATTTTTATGCATTACCACATCTTTTAATTCACATTACCATCTTCTAATTTAGACTATTATTCTTTAAAATCAAGAAGTACTTTTACTAGAACATAATATAAGCTAAGGAAATGGCTAACAAAGAAAGGATAATAGCAAGAACAAAATATACGTTTAAGAAAAAATAGAGATTTTTTGGAAATTGCAAGATGCTTTTATTTATTTATTTATTTATTTATTTTCTTTTTTCTCTTTTTTTTATCATATATATATATATATATATATATATATATATATATATATATATATATATATATAATTCTTTTTTTTTGTTGGTAATGCACCACTTTTGTGAAAAAGAAGAATCTCATGTATCGTTCTCAAACATAAATAGGTGATGGAAAACGTAAATTAGAGTGAAATAGGATGATAAGTTAACAAACAAGAAGTTTTTTCTTTTAATAAGCTCAAAAGGGATAACTATAGATATTTCACAATGAGGATCGCTAGAAAGCTCAAACAGATCAAGGATGGTGTTTTTATCATTTTTTAGAACTCTAGATAATCTTTTATATCTATAGTTCAATAAACCTTCAGATGTAACAACACATTTTTTTTTATTGGTCAACTCAAAAGAAAAAGATTGGAGATCAAATATAAAATAATAAACTACTAAGCTATAAGAAAAGGTTACTCTCCAAGAAAATAATAAGCTCAAAAACTCAGTTAGAACTTATTACGATATATACATTCATTCTAATAACTCAATCAATTTCACTCATCAAATTTCTCAATTCACACTTGTCACCAACACCAATATACAAATGGCAAACATGATGTAACAGAACTCAAGGTAAAAGATAATACAAATATTAAAATTTAAAAGTCATCATGTCATGTAATGTCAAAAGATCACACAAAATGCCTTAAATTATTATTATGATTATTATTATTGTCTTTTTTATTGTTGTTGTTGTTATTTTATTGTTATTTTATTTTTATTTTTAACTAAATTCCAAGACTAGCACGATGTGTTTCTAGAGTAACTAAAACTCTATATTCAGCAATCTTTAACTCAAAAATTTAGAAAAGGTTAGTAAAAGTACAACAATACAATTATTGATTATTCCACAAGTGTGAACTATTCTCTACCCTTAACTAGAATGAGACAGTATCCTCAATGTCTGAAAGGAAAGAATTATAATTTAGAAGACATCACCTAAATACTACAACACAAGAACATATTTACCAATAAAGGGTTAAATCTAATTTGTACTTCTTACTACTATAGTTTAGTCGACCACTCCAATGCAAGAATCTTGGAATCTAGCTCTGGTACGTAAGCTTATAAAAGATCGAGTAACTCATTAACAGTAGAAGCATAAATAAGGAGCTTTTTTTACTGTGAATGGAATGAAATGATTCTTAGTTGCATGGTTAAGAAATGCTATTAAACTAGTATAAAAGTTATTAACATTTAACAAACCAATGGAATTTTTTATGAATGTTCAAATGGGCCCATGATGTGAATGTAATCAATGCCTCTAGACATGCAAGATTCTCTAGCAAGAAAATGAAAGCTTCCTCATAGTTTAACATCTCGGATATTCTTTCTCTAGCTCTTCTCCAATTGGTAAGCCATGTAAACATCCTAAAAGTCTTAGGGCCTTTAAGATGATATCAAGCACTTAGCTTCTTCTAATGTAATCAACTTCCAAGACAAGTCTTGATAACCTTCAATCACCTTCTCTATAAACCAAGTTTATTTTTCTTCGTATAAGTATTTGACCAAGATCAAACCTTTGTATTTTCTATAACAAAAGCCAAAAAGCACATAAACATTCATGAATTGTCTATTTAAAGTTGCTACCATTAAGACAATTCTCAAAAACGACTTGTAAGTGTTAAAAAATAAGCTCGCATTTAAAAATCTTAGTGACAGACATAATGATGCAAAACTGTAAATAGGGTGGTATGTTTGTCAAATGATGCATGAAGTTCGTCACTCAAGAGTCAAAAGTAAACAACAAAGAAAACAAACAGTAAGTTAAGATAAAATCACACCATTAAAAGCAATAATGCAAATAATAAAATAACAATAAAACAAAAGAATATGTACTGGTAGTTGTGACTTTGGCTCACATCTTCCTTTGGTTTTATGCCCAAAAGTATATTAAACGCCGTTTATATGTCGAAGATATGCTTCCCATCTAGATTTCTTATAAACTAGTAAACGAGGTTGCTTATAGTCAAATTCCTAAAACTATATCGTGCACAAACTTGCTGGAATAATGGCCATAACTAGGAAATCTCTCTTTATACGTATCCACGGTAATGTGGTTTAAATGTCAAAAAGATATCATCCGATAACTCTTTATTCAAGAAATCCCTAATTAATTAAATTTTGTCTTCCTTATTGTCGAACACAATTCCCAAAGATTTATAAGGATGTCTGTTGTAGTTTTTTCGAGCACAATTATGACAAGAAACTTGGAGTCGTTTAGCTCCTTGTTTTCTTAAATAGTTTTCTTTCTCACAACTTGGCACGTATGCAACAATTTTGGGAACTCCTCTATCAATTATAGTCTGGCTTCAATTAACCAACAGATGTCAACAGAGACTTTATTCCTCATTAGTAGTGGCAAGCATTGAAACAGCTTTGTTGATTGTGAGTAGTGCGTTTTGAGATAAAGGGAAATGCTTGTGAAGCTTCGCAAGAATTGTATTCTTATCCATACCTTAGCTAGAAAATGTCAGTTATTATGAAAAACTAACGAAATCGATTTTAATAGCCATATATACGGTTTTCCACCTTTTAACGAGGGTAACAAATGACAACATACAAAACAAAAGAATTAATCTAGCAAAAATAAGTTACATGTGATGGTAAATAACAAGATAAAAACACACAATGTAAATAGTGGGATGTTAACTCACTATCCTCTTTTTGTTGAATTTACCTCAAGTTCTAATTGAATATCATAGATACCACATTATATTTCTTTAAGTTGTTTTTCTAGCTCTTTAAAATGGAATACCAAAGTTGGTGATATCAAAACACTTCACACATAGAAATACATTAACTTAGTTGAAGAGGATCTATCTCATCAAGGTACTCCTAAAGTATAATATAAATGATAAAAGAAAACACAATTGTTAAACAAATGCACTTCAGTGAGAAACAGTCAAATAATTTTGTTCAACAAAACGAAATGACAAAAATTAAATCACTGAAAAAAAAGACTTGATCAAGATGTGGTCGATTACTTAAATTTATTTTAGTGTCTTTTTGTTGTGGCTGATACATGAGATATGGTCTTAATCTTTAACCATTAATTTTAAAAGTGACACCAGTCTTTGGATCTTTAATTTCAATGGCTCCATGTGCAAAAATAATGTGAACAATAAATAAACCAGACTATCGAAAGCGTAATTTACTTGAGAATATATGCAAGCTATAATTAAATAAAAGTACTTTCTGACTTAGCATGAAAGACTTTTATCCTTTGCTTATAATTCTTGGCATTTTCATACATATCATTTCAAATTTCCTCAAGTCTGCCAGTTCTAATCTTCTTTTTGAACAACTCTGTTGCATGTCAAAGTTAAATTTCCTAATGGCTTAATATGCATGATGCTCAAGTTCCACAAGTAGATAACAAGTTTTTCTATAACTAGCCTATAAAGTGACGTGCCAATAAGGGTCTTAAAAGCCGTTTAATATGCTCATAATGCATCAAGTCTCAATGATCAATCTTTTTGTCAAGTCTAACTATCTTTTCTAATATGTGTTTTATTTCTCAATTAGACATCTCGACTTGACCACTAGTTTATGGATGATATGGAGTAGCCACTTTGTATATGGTGAAGTACTCTACCAAAAGAGCTTTGATTGATTTGTTGAAAAAATGAGTACTTCTGATTATCGCTCAAAAGCATTCAAAGTGCGAAACAATGTTGCTCTTCAAAATCTCATCAATAGCTTGTGCTCATTAATTCTACACATAATTACTTCTACACACTTAAATACATAGTCAATGGCAACTAATATGCATTGATAGCCAAAAAAATAAGGAACGGGTCCCACGAAAATTATGCCTCACACATAAAAAATCTCAACTACCAGAATAGGGCTTAGTGGCATCATGCTTTTTCGTGCAATGCTTCCCATATGCTAACACATATTACATAAAGAACAAAAAATATAAGTATCTCGAAATAAAATTGACCAATAAAAACCACATTATAAAACTTTAGTAGTCGTTTTTCTAGTATTAAAGTGGCTTCCACAAGCTTGTCCATAGCAGAATGAAAGGATGTTTTCAAATTCGCTCTCTGGGATGCATTGTTTGAAAATTTGATCCTCATAATACTTGAACAGATAAATATCATCCTATACGAAATTCTTGATTTCCATAAAAAATTTGGTTTTATCCTACTTAGTCTAATGCTCTAAAGGTTAACTTCTAACTAGATAGTTAACTATATCGGCATACCATAAAAGTACTTCCATACTCATTAGTTGTTCATCTAGAAGTGAGTCATTCAATGATAATAGTTTTGTAATTAGGTCAAAATTAAAGCAAAGAGATGATCTGCTACCATATTTTATTTACCTTTATCTTTGAACTCTAGGCTGAATTCTTGCAAAAGTAACTCCCAGCCAATTAGGTTGGCCTTACATCTTTCTTTGTAAAAAGATATTTAAGAGCAACATGATCCATGAAAGACATCGAGAATTCAATCAACTCTTTGTGTTAATACTGCTCTTATTGCATAATTAGGTGCATCACAAATGAACTCAATAGGTAAGTTCCAATTTGAGGGCTGAATGATGGGTGATGAGGCCAGCAACTACATTAATTTTTCAAATGACTCAAGACATGAATCATCAAAGATGAAAGGTATATTCTTAGCAAGTAAATTGCATAAAGGTTTAAAAATCTTGCTAAATTCTTTAATAAAATGTTTATAAAAGCCAGCATGTCTAAGGAAATATCTTACTTCTCTAAAGATTTTAGGTAGAAGAAGATTGGAAATGTGATTCACCTTGGCTTTTTAAACTTAATACCTTTGTTCAAAATGACATGACTTTTTTTTACCATAAAATGACAATTCTCCCAGTTCAAGACTAAACTCTTCTCTATACATCTCTACAGAACTAATGTTAGATGACACAAACACTAATCAAATGAATTACCAAAAACAAAAAAGTCATCTATAAAGACTTCAAGAAAATGGTCAACTATTTTAGAAAAAATGCTTGACACGCATTGTTGAAATGTGGCAAGCGCATTGCATAATCTAAATAGAGTTCTCCTATATGAAAAAGTGCTAAAAAGACAAGCGATGTGGTTTTTCCTTGGTATAGAACTCTAGTTATATCCTAAAAAGCCATCTAGAAAGTATTAAAATTATGATCCGCTAATCTATCAAACATTTAATCAATAAATGATAAAGAAAAATGATCTTTTCATGTGACAAAATTAAAATTTTTATAACCAATACACACACACCACCATGTAGTTACTCTAGTGGGTATTAATTGATTGTCAATGTTGGTAACTACTATGACTCCTAACTAGTTAGGGACAACTTGCTTAAGATTAACCCATGAACTATAAAAAATTAGTAAATGATACCTATATCTAATAGTTTCATAACTTTAGCTCTAATGACTTTTTTTATATTATGATTTAACCAATGTTTCATTTCCCTAGTAACTTTAGCATTTTTGTCAAGATGAATGTAATACATGCAATCCACTGGGTTTATACCTTTTATGTCAGTTGTAGTCCATCTTAATACTTGTTTGTGCTCTCTTAAAATACTCAACAACTTATTCTTTTACTTATTATCAAAAGAAGAAGAAATGATTACTTGCAAAGTGTTTTCATCTCCCAAGAACGTGTATTCTAAAGTGTCAAGTAACGATTTAAGCTCAAGCTTTGGTGGTGATTTTGATGATTGGTTGAGTTTCTTCTCTAATGGTGCAAATTTCTCTATTTTTTACTTCCATTTATTAGTATCCATGGGTGGTGATGAATAAAGTAAGTTATTGACCTCGTCAACTGATTTATCAATATCTAAATTCAAACCAAAGTCAATTAAACATGTTTGTAAAGGGTCATCACTAAGAGAAGTATGAAAACTATTATCAACTAATTCTTTAATTAAATCTACATCAATAATTCCTTCATCTCTATCACAAGCTTGCTTGGCAATATTAAAGATATTCAACTGCATGGTAATGCTGCCAAAAGAAAATTTCATATTTCTAGTCTTGTATTAAATATGAGCATCGACAGTTGCCAAAAAAGGTCAACCTAAAATAACGGAGATATGCTTCTTTAAATAAAATCAACATGAAAATAAAACTTACCTACTTGAATAAGCATGTCCTCACAATACCATAAAGTATTTTCATGATCAATCTGCGAGCCGCAATACAACTAGAGTTGGGCATCACTCTCTTAATGTAAGTTTTATAAATGCTGATTAAGTCAAAAGATTTACATTAGCCCTTAACTTCAACAAATCATTCTTAGATATGTAGTTCTTAATAATACATGAGATAGTGGTGTAGCTTAGGTCTTTAAATTTTGAAGTTTTATGTTAGAGTACAGAACTAATGTTTTCTATTAGAAATGCCTTTTCTAAAAAAAAAATGCTTCTTTTTTTAATGCAAATGTCTTTAAGAAACTTGACATAAAAGGGAACTTATTTTATAGTGTCCAGTAAAGGGATGTTAACACGTACAATTAAAAAACTTATATTTACAAATTAAATGAAAATATAATTATAAAAAATTAACATGAAAATTTTTAAATGAAATTATGATTATAAAAAAATTAACATCTTGGCTTTTTTAGATTTATTTATTTTAATATTTAGGGATATTCTTATAATTATAATTTTTTAACTTTTAAAATTTTATATAATAAAATAATCTTTTAATTCATTTGCGGGTAAAACAGTCATGTTTTAGTGTCAAATTAATTGATTGATATAAATTTACAAATGATGGAGGAAATATGTCAAAATTTTTTAGTGCTTATACATATGAAAAAAATAAAGGCATCGCTGAGATAATTTTTCAATAATAAAACTACGTCATTTTAGACTTTATAAAGTGTTGAGTAGGGTTGGCATTAAAATTTGAATCCAGTCCGGGTCTGGAAAAATTCAGATCCGCGTGTTATAAAATGTGGATCCAGATCTTAAAAGTTAAGATTTGTGCGGATCTGGATCCGGATGCAAGTACATCTGACAAATCGGATATCCGGATCCGCATTATTATATAATTAATTAATTAATTTAATTAAAAATTATATAAATTAAAATATTTATAAGCATAATTAATTCTATAATCTTCATTGATTATAAAAAGTATGTTAAAAAGCTAAAATAATAATAATAATAATAATTAGAGAATATTAAAATGAATTGATTTTTTTTAGTTTTTTTATTTTTTTATTTTTTATTTATGTTGTGAAATTGTCATTTGTGAATTTATGGTGATATTATATATTATTTATATTGAATTGATGTTAAATTATTAAATTATAATTGAATTTTATTTGATATTATTAAATAAATTATTAAATTAAAATTATATTTAAATTTAAAAATATGTGGATTCGGATATCTGAAAAATCAACCCGCAATCCATACAGATCTTACCCGCACTCGGATCCGTATATTTTTTTTTCCGGATCCGGATACGGATCCTGATGTAAAAAATTCAATGTGAATCCGGATCCGCATGCACCTACACCCGGATCCGGTCCGGCATTTGCCATCTCTAGTGTTGAGACCCAGTTGCAAAACTAAAACGATCGGAAACATAGTAAAAAGAAGATGTTGAGTCGATCTAAGCAGAAAATCAGCTGTAACTCGCACCAATTTCTTGGAGAAATGTTGATTTCAATGCAATATCAGGTTGTCTGATTTGAATGTGAAATTAACTCATACCAATTTACAGAATCTTTGAAAATTCAGTTTCTTCTCTTGCTCAAACCCTAAGTTCATGGAATGACCGCAAAACCCATTGATTTCACAACGACATCGAGCGAGAACGAGCGAGGTCGAGTTTGGGTCCAAAAGAACCTGCTGCATTTTCTCAATTTCTCATCTCCTTTAAACCCTTGGTATGATCTGATTCGTGTTTTAATTGATTCTGTTTTGAAATTTTATTTACAGAACTAATAATTAATTTTAAAATTCAGAGGATGAGAATGGGTTTTAAAATCAATTCACCAGTTATTCAAAAATCAAGCCAACGTCTCAATTGGAGAGTTGTAATTTGTTTACAAAAAAAATATATTGATATATTTCTCTCTTCATATTTTTATATGTTAATGGTGGCTGGATTGAAGATGAATTTTGTGTGGTTCATGTACGGAGATACCCTTAATTGAAAAAAATTAGTTGATTTACGGATAATGAAATATCATTCCTGATTGTTCTTCTAATTTTGTAAATTAGTTATTTTTGTTTCTTTTTTTCTGTAAAGTTTTTAGTGTTTAAATTTTATGGGATGATTTTTTTTCCCCTTTGTTGAAATTAGATATGGTAGGGTTAGTAATTGCACAGCTTCCTTTATGCATGTTTGTTGGGTTTCCTAATGTTGGTAGTCAGCCGTTGCCAGCTCCTTGCATCAAATTGGAGGATTACTGCTGCAGTTATTTCCTATTTTATTGTCTTTTTAATTATAAAATTTTGTTTTCAAGTACAAAATTGGTTAGAAGTTAAGGTTTTTTTTCTTTTTTGGTATTGAGTTTTTAGTTGTTTAAAAGGAAAAGGAAAGCTTGTCTCGAGTGCACACTTGAGGAGATTTTTTGAACTCTCCTTTTAATTCCTTCAATTTCATCAAACCCGCATACAGTTTCACAAATTTCAAAATTTTATCTGTCTTTATCATCAAAGACGGGTAGCACTTGTGCTCACAACTTGGAACTAATACACCCACCAACAAGACCGGTGGCACTTGTGCTCACAACTTGGAACTCATACACCCACCAACGCCATGTGCAAGCTTACCCTTTTTCTCCGTTCTCAATTTGAATATTAATTTTACATTCTAAAATAAGTTTTTGTCTTTGTTGCTTTTCAAATGAATGTTGAGTTGTTAATTTACTTTGACATGCACGTTTCCGAGTGAATTAACTGAAGATCCAAAGTTTATTCCTTTAAATGCATATGACCCTACATTTGCACCCCCCCTCCCTTAGTTCTCGTAATGAATGCTTCTTCTTTATGCTTAATATAACACATCAAATTTTAGGACTTGGATTCTCTCCTAATCTGATTTTTCCTAAGGTTTAGAGGATGCAATGATATGTGGCAGTAGCACTATTGTGTGGTAAAGATTGGTTTCTAATATTTCTCGCTATCAGTTACTAAAGTTATCTTTTTGATTCCTAAATTTCAGATTCTTTTATCTTTATTTCTTTCTCTCTCCTTTTTTTTTTTAACATGCACTTTCCCTAATTTAGATCTCGTGCTTCACCATTTTATTTTTCTTTCAAGATTAAAAAACAAAGTGTCAAAATTGAAAGATCAGCAGCAAAATTTCATTGTTCGACATGTTTTTCTGGAACCTTACTGTAAATGTTTTGCCAATTTGGCTTTTAGTTACTCAAACATGGTTGTATGGATGTACAGCTGATATTATTATATACACTTTGATCTTAAATATGAATCCAGTTTTGTTATCATCAGAAAAGAAAGTCAAAGTGATTAAAATTTAATTATGATTATACTGAAATTCAACAGTACAGTTTCCTTTAGGAGTAAATCACTTAAAGAAAGGTTTGCTAAAAGCTTCAAAATTTTACCTCTTTAATTAGATCACAACTATAAGATTAAAATATTTGACCGTTATTTGACTTTTCACTTGGTTTTTACAACTATAAAATTCTTGTTTATAGGCATTACTATTGTTGGGCTTTAAAGTGGTGGATGCAGTGAAGGTGAAGCTTTTTGACTTTTTATTTTTCATTTGCAGAACTTTTTACTCAAATATTTGCTTTGATGGAATAGTAGTAAATTGAATTGTAAGAAAATTGATTCTAAGTTATTAAACAACTCTTAATGACTTTTCTTGGTGTAGATATGACATTTTTTAAAATAGCTCGAAGGTGAGTCCTTGTAGGTATTAATTTGAAATCAAATTGTAATGATTGTTTTTCTTGATGCCTTTGGTTGTGACATTAAAGAGCCAAGCTTGTTGGGTTATGTCTGTTTTAATGAAAAGTGAGCAAACTAAAAAGAAGTAATTGGTATTATGTTACAGATGTTCATTTTTATGATCCTGACAACATTTTGCAAGGTTTTGCTCAGTCAGAGTTGCCAAATGTCATTTTAAGAGTTAACTAACTATTTTCTGTATAATTATCTAAGCCACTTCAATGTCTGGTGAAATATTAGTGACCATTAATATATTTTAGGTATGACCACTGCTGCAATCATTGTAAATTATGGTGGTGGAACTGCTTATTATTTTTTATATTTGGCTTAATCTTAATGCATGCTTTATGTAACACTGTGTTATGATAAAAGTACCCAAAGTAAGGTCGGTATATGATATCTGAGAATGTTCAGTATGTAGTAGTCTATTAATTTGGCTCACTATATGTTATGTAAATAAGAGGAATTGTTTGAAGTCCTTGAAGTAATTAAAGCCTTATATATGCTATTGCGTATGACTCTTATCCTTCATTCATGATATTAATTTAAGTGAGTACTTGCATTAGAGATGAATATTATTCAATTCCCTTCTGTTTCAGCTCAGGTACGCTATCAATGGCAATGGACATTTGTTTTGTGTGATTTTTTCTACATTTTGTGTACTACTAGATTGAGCTAGTTAATTATCTAATTGCAGGAATATGAATAGCTAGTTAATTATCTAATTGCAGGAATATGAATTATAACACAAATTAACAAGATTTGTTTTTGTTTTTGTAACTAATCAAGTGTAATCAGTAAAATTTACAGCTTATTCAAGTTTGGATGACCATTTGGCATGTTCATTTGGATTGAATCAATCAAAGCGTCAATTAATGGGCATTGATTGATTTATTATGAGAGCAAAAAATTAGGGACAAGCGGCTAGAATTACATGTGAGGGATGGTCCTCATGAGCATTACTATTGTTGGGAAATTTTGCAGATTTTGTGTCAATGTTGTACGATGGATATTGAAATTTGAATATGTATTAAACTTCATGTATTTTGATATTTATTGGATTTTTTAATTATTAATATTATATTTTATATTAATTTTAGATTTGAAAAATTAATTTCTAAAACCAATTTTGCATAGTTTAGGAATTCATAATAATAATAATAATAATAATAATAGTAAAATTCTAATTATAATAAAAATGAAATAATAATAATAATCAATTGAAATAATAAAAATAAATATTTTTAAATAGTATTAATTGAAATAATATTAATTTTCTTACCAAAAAATTCAAAAGAAATATAAAAAATTCAAATAATTTTAAATTTCCCTCTAAATTGTTGTGTGATGGATATATTTTTGTGAAAAATCATGATGAATTTATGATAGAAAATATTTTATCATAAATTAATAAAAGTGAAAAATAACAAATAGACTGACAGTTATGTCCTGATATAAATGACAAAAAGATTGTCTATCATGCATTTTTTTTATGACAATTATTGTTTGTCATTTATTGCTTTTTTTTCTAGTACTAATATACACTTAATTAAACTCTGAACAATGGCTACAACTTAATAAATTTGGCGATACCAAGATAAATTGCACTCCTGTAGTCACGCATTATGAAATAAATGATCTATGATCCATTGCCCAAAAATTCATTATCATCTTCACTAGCTAGGCAGGGAAAATAAAAGCTATTTCATAAAAACAGAACCTCTAACTTATAGAAAAATTTACTCATTTTTTCCATTCCCAATCACACAAATATTACGAATTTATGCAGCTCTGAGCAGGTTCTGCATATTTGTAACATCACAGGATAGTGGCTGTCAACATGATTTTCCTACTAATTCAACATACATCAAAAAAACATAATCCTTTACATCAAAGATCCACAACATGGCAGCACCAAATTTTCCATCTTATTACCCAAAACGAAGAAAGCCAAATTTATAAATTACATGCAATAGTGTTTAATAGAGACTAACCTCTTCGGAGCTCCAAAACCAATCGCAGAACCACGCTGTCGTTTGTACTCGCTCCTCAGCAATCTTCCGCCACAACCTAAGCATGTCTCGTTCATGGGCAAGTTCAAAATGGTGATAAGTCTTGTTCCTCAAGCTCAATAATACTCATTGTTGCCAAATCGTTGCTACTGAGAGGTGAACACTGTGAAACCGTAAATCATTTTGCATAAGTTTTACACTTGTGTGAAGAGTAATTTTGGAATATTACACAATGGAAAATGAATTGGAGTGATGCAGTAGATACTTCGTGCTTACCAATGCTGCTACAGTTTAAGTTTCTAAGGTTTTCTTTTTTTTTTTTAATTTTAAATGAGCTTTTACGATTTAGCCTCGTGTACTGATACTATACATAACTTTATGCTAACAGCAGGGGAGGCCTTTAAAAACACCTTCATACTTTCAGCTAAAGTATAAATCCGTGAAAGCGTAGGAGAGGTACGTAAAAATAACCTTGCAATAGCTATTCATCATAATAATAATTGATGATGTTCCTGCCGATTTGTGATGATCGAAGACTTACTTTATCACTTGGGGACCACTAAATTCCTTTTCTGACATTTTAACTAAAAAAAATTATGTGCACAGTAATTTTCTAGATGGTCACAACATTGTATTTCCATATTCCATAATCAACTCTTTAGGTGAACTGATTCTGATGACCGAATTGATTCTGATGGATCAACTGATTCTGATTCGGATAACTCAACTAATTTTGATTTTAGCATGGTTTGGTCAAAAAATCGATGCCAATACCAATGGCCATGCCAAATTATATCCATAGATTCTAAAGGAATCCTTTTCGTCTCCGGCAGAAACAAGACCACAAATATTGTCATAACGAGGGTCCATCCAGCATAAATCAAGTATGTCCCATACTTGAAGCGGCATAACATTGGATAGACTGTTTGAATTGTGATAGAATTGAATGCGAAACCGATGGCAGTGCTTAATCCTTGGCCAGCCGACCGAACCTCAATGGGCAATATCTCGCAGTTCAAAATCCAAGGCAGCGGCCCCCAAGACCATGCCATTCCTACACCAATGAAGCCTCTTAAGATTAGCGCCAAAAAGGCTGAGCGCTTTGAGAATATTGAAGTCCCATGCGACCGTGATTCTGATGCCATTAAGATTGCCAGAATTAACTGCGCAACCGACACATATATTAGATAATCTGGAAAATGATAGTGATAGATAATCTAAAGAAGGAAGAAGCACCTTATTATTTTAATCATTAGATAATTTATTCTAATGTTTTCCCCTTTTTTCAGTCCCTAATTTTTTTTAATTATTTATTACAACTCTCAACTTAAAACTATATTATGAAAAATTATAGGCTTATAAAGTTTCTGTACAATTATAATCTTATTACTAGTTTAATGTGACATGTTTGTCAAATGATATGAAGAGTTGTTAAAAATCAGATTTATTGTTTAAAAGTAAAAATCAAATATTAAAATTGTAATGTGAAAGCTATAAAGTGTAATATTAAGAAATTAAAAATAAATAAGAACCTAAGCGGTAAAGAAAAAAAAAAGGAGAAATATTAGGATCTAAGGTCATTTTCCCTTGAAAGAAAGGGAAAAAAAAGTAGTTGCAGTATGATACTAACCTGACAAATGAGGATTTGGCACCCACCTGCTATGAACATGATCCTACGTCCAACTCTATCAATCAAATAACCCGTTAAAAGCAGGCAGAGAACAAAAATTATGCACTGTATTATAAATATAGGAAAAGCATCTTTCAATCTACTGCCAAGGGGCGTAACAATAATTTGTCCAACCACGGCATTCAAATTGAAGCCTGTAAGTGCTTGAAATATTGGAAGAGCGATTGCAAACACGAGGTGGGGTCTGTATTTCCTTTCCAAAAGCATCTTGTATGGTGTTTCACTAGCAATTCTCATGTCTTCATTGTACTTAATTAGGTATTTCAACTCATTTTCAGTATCAACTTTAGTGCCACGGACTTGATTCAAGGATTTAAGAGCTTGGTGCACTTTGCCTCGTTGGATAAGGCTACTTGGTGTGTCGGGTATGAAAAATGCTATGATTGTCATTATAGTGGCAGGAAATCCAGATAAACTTGAGGCAATGCGCCATCTCTTGGAATTTAAGGAGGATATTACAAAATGATTAATCCAACTTGCACCAACCACCCCAATCCAGAAGAATATCTGGAAGCCTGTCCCAATTGCACCTCGCCATTTCGTAGGAGCCATCTCCGCTAGATATATTGGAGCTGTCTGTATATAATCACCTTTTAACACCATCAGTAAGCCAATACTACAAAAACATCTGGCAATAACAGTTCAAAACGAACATGGATAATGGTCTTAAAACTGTCATCATTGTTGTTGTTAGGAGGCAAGCCTAATATTTTTAGGTATTCAACTCAAAATACTAGCATTTTATCTGCAATAACCTATTCTAAATTAGGAACTCAAGTAACCTATTCTAAATTAGGCTGGGCTTAGGATTTTAAGGTATTCAATCCAAAAAACTAATTTATTGAGTAGACTGACTTATCCTCCTTATAAACTCAAGTAACTTTTATTAGGATACAATCTAACAACCTCCCTTGAACAAAATGATTGTAGATCTTTGATCCTTTCGTCGACACACTTGACCACCACATTTTAACCACTAATGTATGTCTGACTCTAATACCACTTGTTATGCAGTAGACCTAAAATTTCTTAGAATCCAACTCAAAATACGATCATATCTCAACAATTTCCATTTTTATGACAATTCTAACAAAGAGCATCGTCTTACGTAGTATAGTTCACCAACATAAAATGACTGTTTATAGCCACCGTTCAACAACATTAACAAGTGAGTTTACATATAGCAACAAATAAATTATTGGCACACCTGATTTGTGAAACCAATTCCCAATCCAGTGAGGACACGACCTAAAACGAGCATTCCCATATTTACCGCTAACGCATGGAGGCTTACACCAATCAAGTAAATGATACCACCAATGATTAAGGCGCCTTTACGACCTGCAGACGTTGTCAAGCGACCTGCCATTAAGGCTGAAAAGATACCAGCAATATACAAAGAGGAGTTGTATGCTGTTAGTTTCGAACTATAGAATAAACAAAAGCGATCCACAACTTTCGCACTTTTCTGGCTACGCAAATCTGATGGGAAGAATTTCTTCAGAAATGGTTCTGCTTTTGTTATGCCACCTGACAGTTACAAAAATATCCCAAGCGTAGTTAAATGAAATGTCGAACTCAATCATAATGACTAATTTTCTATAAAACAGACTAACAATGCACAGGGATAGTAAGGGGATTTACCATTTATACCAATATCGTATCCAAACATAAGTCCAGCTGAAGCAACAGCAATGCATATTATCAGCATAGGTCCTGTCAATCTACCTTCTGAATTAAATTCATTGTCACGCTCATATATTACGATTACTCTTCCTTTTCCCATATTTAATTCTTTTACACACTCTCTCTTCCTCTAATCAAAAATTTGATTGAGGAGAAAAGAGTGTTAGCACTGCAAACGTATAATGGAAATGCTTTGATTGCTATAAAATGTATCTCTCTCATAATAGAAATAAGAAACGGTTAACTATTTTCAGTGTACGAGGGAACTTGAATCTCTCAAAGTTCAACGGTTGAAGCGTTACCTGCGTGCTTCCCTTTGTATCAGCAATAATAAAAGGGAGAATTAAGAGGGTGTAATATATGAACATCATATTTTTATTCCTTTAATTTGTAAAGCCTAAATTATCTATTTTTTTCATTTTTTTTTCTTATAAACTATCTTTAGAGAGACCTGTAAAGCCTAAATTTTTTTTTTAGTTCTTACATCCTCTAATATTTGAATATTAGTGGTCAAAATAAAGAAATCTATTTGAAAACTATTTTTCTAAGTTCCGAGACTTTAATCTAAAACATGTTTGCTTTTTCATTATAAGTATATATAAATATTTGAAAATGAGTCGCCAAATGAAGAAATATGCTTGAAAACCATTTTGTATTGCCCTTGTGACTTTGTTTTAATATTGACAAGTCTCGAAGCTTTGTTCAAACACTCAAACTTGGATGTTCAGTCAAATAAGGTTGTTTGAAATCTTTCGACCAAGTGCCTAAGAACAAGTCATATGTATGATTATAAGACATTTAGGTTACCTTTGGCTGCTAGGACTACATTGGATTAAACAAATTTTTAGGATAAAAAATCTCTATCCTATCAAAGGACATGATTGGCTACCTAGGATTAACAAATTTACCCAACGTTTAGTCAAACATTTTGGGACTATTATTCCCTATTTTTTTGTGGATTTAGAAGGATAATTCTCATTTCTTAAATTAAACCAAATTTGATACCAATAATAAAATTTTATTCAATACTTTCTTTTTAACTTGTGTTTAATTTAAGTATAAAAATTTTAAGTCAATAATGTATATAAAATATTAACTAATACTAACCATAAAAAATCATGAATTTATTTATTTATAATAATAATTTATATTTTGTTTTACATTCAACAATTTTTAATATAATTTAAAATAATTAAACTATTTAAATAGTTAATTTACTTCATTCAATTGAATTTAACGCAGTCTTATCCGATCTTATACCAAACAAAAGACAATATTATTATAATTCAATCTAGTTCTAAAAACTAACTCAATCTAATCATGCATGCCAAATATAACCTTAGAATGCATTTGGTGGTAGAAAAATAAGTTTAGGATAGGACTATCATATCGTATGTTAGTACATACACAGTTTTGGAATAAGCTCACCATGGCCCCATTGAATAATTTCATAAACTCAATCAAAAAAATTTATCCTATGACCCATGATAGGAATAATTTTTGGGGTTAATTCTATTGGTCAAGTATATTTACTAATTTATCAACAAAAATTTATATCAATATTTAATGTCTATAGTCATTATAAAATACTTCTCTTGTTGTTGATTAGGTTTATCACTCAATTTGAGTTGTACTCTAGGATTATTGAAGATGCCCCTACCTTGATAGTTGCCTGCATTCCCTACAAAACAGCCTTTACTTCATCCATCTCCATATCCCCATAACTCCTCTATATCCCCATTACTTTTCACCATGTTTACAACAGTAGCAAAAGTTTCTCTTTTATAGTTTCTAATTACAACCCCTAGCCTAGCTAATTGATTCTCTCCATCCATTGCAGTATCCACATTAACTTTAAACCATCTTTCTCCAGATGGACTCCATTGGTTTTTGCTGTGTAGTGGTCAATTCTATTGAGAAATCATTTTCTGGTTACTTTATTCTTTTGACAGAATCAGCAACTGACATTGCTCTAGCTACCAATCTCACTGGATCTTCATGTATCCTTTAAATAGCAGATTATTTCTAGCATTTCAAATGACCATATAAGGATGTAACTAGCTCAGCATTTAGACTATTATGCTATTGGTGCATGGAGTGAAGCAAAATAATGACATCGAAATTTTCTTTTTGAAAAGCACTTCCTAGTGGTGAATTTCTAAGGATAGCAAAAATCTCCATGGGGATATGGATTCCACCTCATCCTTGTCCCTTTCAAAATAAAAAGCTAAGTAAAAAATTGTCCCCATTCCATCCTCGAATAAGAAATCATCCCGATACCCTTTGTGAGTGGAGAAAATCCCCAAAGATTATACCCAATTTCTTATTCGAGGATGGAATGGGGATAATTTTTTACTTAGCTTTTTATTTTGAAAGGGACAAGGATGAGGTGGAATCCATATCCCCTCCCCATTTTAATTTTTAATTTTTAATTTATTTTTTAAAATTCTTAGTGAATATAAAATAAAATTTAAATTGTAAAATATTAAATATTGACATAAATAAAAAAAATATGAAAATAATTCTATTATTAAACTTGTGGGCCTAATTGATTAGTTGTAACCTTAAATTTCTATTCTGAATATTAAAAAGGTTGAATAGGATCCTGGTGGCCCAAAATTTTTTTTAATTATAATATTCATTAAATATTTTTAACTTTTATCTCATAAAACAAAAGTTAAAGCAAAACTATGAAACCTAATTTCTAATTTTTAATAGTAGCTAGCAGCTGCCTTAACACTACTTTTATTTAAATTTTTATTTTTATATAATTAAATTAAAATTGAAAACTAAAAATATATGAGTTATTTAGGAATTAGGGACCCTTAGAGATCTTTCGTTATTATTTGGGAAGGGGACGAGGATTCCCTCAAGCAATTCTAATGGAAACAAGGAGGGAACAAGGATATATGCAGAATATTGGGGATAGGTATGGGGACGTCGATCGCCTCCCTTCCCCATTGCCATCCCTACGAGTTTCTCCAAACCTTCCTAGCAATTTTACAATCTAATTGACACTAAAAGTGTATATTTGATAAGGTTAAAATTATCAACTTTCACTTATAGTGTCAATTTATGCGCTCATAACTCATAAATTATCTTATCACAACCCAGATATAATTTTATAGGTGTGTTTGTGATTGAGGTTAGGTAGTAGTAGCTTAAAAGCTACAGCATTAAAATGTTTGGTAAACATTAATTGTTGTACCTTGAAAGCTGTGCTGATATGATTTTTCACTTATATAATAGAAAATCTATTATATCTTTAATAATTTTATCAAAATTATTATTTAAAATTTATATTCATTACATATTATTAACTTTTGTTTGATAGTTACAGTTTTTTTTTTCACAGCACTCTCAATTCCAAATGCACCCTATGTTAATTTAATGTTAATTTTATCTTAATTTTATGTTGTAAATATATTTCAAGAACAAAGAGGAATTGGAATTGAAAGTGAGAAACAAGAAGACAAATTGCTAAAGCCATTTGGAATGTATTATTAAGAGATGTAATTAATAAAAAATAAAAATAAAAAATAAAAAAAGAGAGTGAAGCCATGTATTATTGTGATAGCCAAGTGGCTTTGCCACTTGACTATCGCTCGTTTCAATGTAAATAGATAAATAAAAAAATTAATGAAATCAAAGAAAGTGGAGGCATTTTTTGTGTATAAAAGGGCGAAGAAAAGAAAAACGGGTGGAGAAGAGGAGAAGGAAGCTAAGACTAAGGCTTCAAAAAATTTCCTTTTTTATATTCATTATCTTGTAATATATTTAAGAAGTTTGTTAAATAAAATAAATGTTTTGTTTTTTAATATGATTGGTTAATTTTCTAAGCTAAGGTGAAAGGTGAACCTCAATGATTTAAATTATTGAATTAATTACTCTCTCAAGTGAGTCTTAAATTTTAGTTTATTTGTTTTACATTTCTTCTTCACCGGTTTATTTTATATCATGTTAATTTATAGATCTAGATATCCTTAGATTTATTTGTATTTTGACATAATATCGACACTCTAATGTAGTTGTGGCACATTGGTACCTGGTCCCATATTTATCCATACTAATGGTTAGTTAAGAATTAAATAGCATAATAATTAACTTGCGAAAATAGTACAAAATACAAATACGAAATAATGTTATGACCATAATTTGAAATCCAAGAATAGATCTCGTAACCTTAACATTTTTTTAGATTGATTCCTATTAATTTATTTTTCTGTTCTCAATTTTCTTAGTTTAATAATTGACTACTGAATTTTAATTCCCTATGATTCAACCTCGAACTCACCGAGTTATATTATAACTAGACACTTTTATACTTGAAAGTAAACAACGCCATTGAGTCATGTCACAATCCAATTAAGCATGGGTTGTGCTCTCCAACCGACTCTTGCACAATGGGCAAATTGCTCCCTCCATCACCCTTTTCTTCCATAGGTTTTTAGTAGTAAAAAGGAGGTCTTTAGCTGCTCTCTAGAGGAAAATCTTTACTGAAGTGTGAAGAAAACTGCTCAACCTAAGCTTTAAACTAACACTCTCCAAGATCGTCAATTAGAATCAACAAGATGCTTAGGAGATTATCTAAATCGTTAATAAAGAATCTATATATGAACAAGATGATGATTGAATCAAAAAAGTTTAAAGAATTTACCAATAAATCAAAGAATCATAAAACAGAGATATTAACATGGTTTAGTCAATTTGCATTGACCTACGTAGAGATTTTACAAAGCATATATTAAGGAACAAGAACACCTCTTTCATATAGGTTATCTCTCTCTCTTGAATGCTCTAGAATCCTCCGTTTTCCACACCAGAAACAGCTATGTAAATAGCTTTTAACGAACCTAGAAAACTTTTCTAGAAACGCACGTGTTTCCCATGTGACTTAACGGTCTCATAACAGCTTTACCAAGTCATGTGCATTGCATATGCTTAATTAAATTAGAAATGGCAAAGCTTCTGGTCATTTAAGCTAGCAAACTAAATACTCATCAAAATGCACATCTTGCTTGTCGTTTTACCTTAGTCAGACATACCAAAACACAAGTCACCTTTGTCATTTTGATCTCTTTGATTTACTTCACTAGTTTACACAATATTTACCTTTTCAAGTCAACTTCCAAATGACATTCCAATGGTTTGGATTATGATTAGAACAGCTAGAAATATCATGATACGTTTGCTTTAAAGCAACTGACAGCCACTCATAACTAGGTATTGCCTTTTATTATCATAATGCTAAAGTAATGAGTCACCACTCTACCTTTTTGGTAGAGGAATTTACAAAATAATGTCAGCATCATCTTTACCAAAATGTTGATAGATCAGGTCTTACTTCCAGCAATTGTTTTCATCAATTTGCTCAGCAACAAAGGTTTCACCATGCAGATATAGAGATGCTGTGGGTTTAAAAGTTGTAGGTCTAGGCATCCAGCTGCTATTGAAAACATTTATCTGCTATCCATCACCTATTCTCCATCTGCAGCCCTTTGTTAGCACTTCTATTCCCTAAAGCAAGCTCCTCAAGATGTAAGATGGTTTGGAACCCAAACTAGCATCCAAGAAAGATAAATGCTTAAAATACCTTGCTTTCAACATTTTAGCCACTAAAGAATTTGGGTCTAGAATGATTCTCCAACCTTGTTTGGCAACAAGGACATGGTTGAAACACAAGAGCTCTTTGAACCCTAAACTTCCTTTAACTTTGGCTTGGCTCAAATTTTCCCACCTTGACAAGTGAATACTTCTTTTCTTCTCTATTGAACCACACCAAAACTTAGCTATCACCCTTTGCATATCATCACACATCCCCAATGGAAGCTTGAAAACACCCATGGCATAAGTTGGAACAGCTTGTGCTACTGCTTTGATAAGGATTTCTTTGCCACCATATAAGAAAAATTTGTGCTGTTAGTTAGAAATCTTACTTAAAACCCTGAGCTTTATCTCACTAAAAAAACTTTTTATCCTCCTACCTATCATTGATGGTAAGCCGAGATATTTTTTATGCTTTAAAACAACATTAAGCTGAAAAATATGCTTGATTGTTGCTACATGATCCAATTTAGTATTACTGCTGAAAAACATGAATGATATTTCCAAGTTAAAAATCTATCCAAAGGCCCTCTCATAATAGTCAAATAGCCCCCTTAGACTTGTGTAGTCCTCAACAGTTACTCTTGCAAATATTAGATTGTTATTAGCAAACAATAAGTAGGAAGATAGACAAATCTTTACCAAATTTGAGGCCATGGATAAGCTTTTGTTGTTCAACCTATCTAATGAGGTTAGAGAAGGCTTCAACATACATAATATAAAGACATGGTGATAATGAACAACCTCACCTAAGCTCTCTTTGTGGATAGAGCAGCCTTTTTGCAATCCCATTCACAATGATAGAAAAAGTAACCGTAGTGATGCAGTTTATAACTAGGTCAACCCATCTCCTCAAAATCCCTATTCTCAGCATGATTTGTTCAAGAAAAGACCATTTAACCCTATCATAAGCTTTGCTAACATCAAATTTAAATGGCACTGACCTATGTTTTTTCTTTTTTCTATGTTTTATTTTATGCGAACATTTATAGCTTGTAATAGTATTATCAGAAATCAATCTATTTGGGATGAACGCACTTTGGGTTAGGGATATGACATGGTGGACGATGTGTTTAAGTTTATTTTTAATTGTTTTGGCAACAATTGTATTGATTACGTTGCAAAGGCTTATATGTCTAAAGTCGTCAATCTCAATGGTTTTGCTACCTTAAGAATCAATGTATGGTTTAAAGGACCAATAAAGCCTTTATCATTTAGGATATGAAGACATATGTTTATGACTCCATACCTAATCAAGTGCCAATGCTTTTGATAGAAAACGGTTGGGAGTCCATTAAGTCCAGGAGCCTTTATAGAACTTATTTGAGAGAGTGTTGTGTATATTTCCTCTGCTAGAAAAAGGCTGTCCAGCTATTGATTCATCTTAGCTGTAACTGTTAGGGCTAGATGAGCGAGGCCAATTGAAATGTAATCTATGGTAGGGTTGGATGTGGTAAAGAACTCTGCAAAGTAGTCACAAAACTGCTTGTCCACTTCTTCGTCTTCAATCCAACAGTTCTGCTCATTCATCACTCTCGAGATTCTGTTCTTTTTCTTCTTTGAAGAAGCCCTTGAATGGAAGGACTTGGTGTTCTTATCTCCTTCTTTAAGTCATTCAACTCTTGATCTTTGCCGACATATTATTTTATTGATTTTTTTTAATTGTAATTATAAAATCTTATGATACTAACAATCGTTACTTTTATTATAATAATTAATAAAGACAATAAATAAAATATTATCTACAATAATATTTACATGGGATAGAATGAAAAAGAAATCCTTTGTATATTTTTATATTTTTATTTACATGGTAGGAAATTATCCAATACCTAAAAAATTTAAGTTTCACATGACTGTTTTCATTTTATTTTCAAATATCACTTTGTTAATTTCATAAAAGTTAGATCTAACATATATTCTCAATTAGCTTTTGTGTATCAATCATGAAAGATTATTTTATTGTCATCCTTTGATTGTAATTATGAAACTTTTATGTTACTAAGAATCATTACTTATATTATGATAATTAATGGTGACAATAAATAAAATATTATTTCCAATAATATTTAATGGACAAAATGAGAAAAAAAATCATTGTATGTTTTTATATTTCCATTATAAAAATATGGTTCAGAATATTTTAATTTAAAATTTTGACACGAAATACCATTAATCTCTCACAATCCAATAGTAGATATTGAAAGTCAAAGTAATATTTTATAGTGTGTGTCCTCCACCATTGAATTGCATGAAGTTAATAGCTTAATTCTGTGTTAAAAAATTTAAATCAAAATATTTCTCATTATGTAGTTATATAGACATATATATTTTTCAATAATAATTATCGAATAAAATATTTCTCATTTATTGTGATCATATAGTATCATTAATAAAACATATATAAAATATTTTATTACAATGCCTTCTATTATCATTATTGTTTAAGTATTAATGATTTTGCAATTAAATTCATACAATACAAATTATTATAAGACTTTATGAAATATCTTTAAATAAAGCATTATTGAAATAATATTACTTGTTAATTACATTTATTTTATTGCTATTACATATATTTTTAATACTAAATGTAAAGCCAAAAAAAAAAAAGTGAAACTGTAAAGTGATAGACCTAGTATATAACAATTTTAATTCCAGCATTATTTGTATTTATCAATTGATTAGATAAAAAATAATTTGAAGCATGAAGAAATATCACAACTTACAAATTACTTGTTACATAATTACTTATTTATTAAAATTAAATTAACAGTAAAGATTCTAATATTAAATCCAATGATCCCATTATTGAATGTGGGATTTTTATCCAACATAATATAAATTTTCTTTAAAATTAAAAAAAAAATCTATATTTACTTGCAACCTGAAGGTTACCTGATTATTTAAATAATCAATTTTTTAATCCACTATATCAAATGAATGGTAAAAATTAAAATACTAAAATTTAAGAGTACGCAATAATTCCATTATTAATATTATAAAAACTCATATAGTATTATAGAGAAATCTTTATTTAGTTAGAATATTTTAATTTATATCCTAACCAACATCGTAAATAATATCATTGTCTAATTACTTTAAGTGATAAATAATTTTAAAATCTTATTATTTTTATTTAAATTATAAGTTTTTATTAGTAATATATCAATTAGAATACACACTAAAAACTCCCAGCGGAGTAAATAGAACTCTGGGATTTCTGCCAATCTACATAAGCAATCTGTTCAATTAACTCCTGATTCTAGAAGCAATCTATGACGTCCTTGCTGACGCCCTAAAGCATGAAGAAATAGAAAAAGCCCGGTTGAGAAGATTGAATTGAGTTGATCATTACAGTTGCTTATGTAAGAGGAGAACAAAACAAAAATAAAAAACACGGTTCATTTGTATACTTTGAAGTTTACTCTGATGGGTTGGAGAGGAATTCTGGGTTTCGAGTATGGGATTGTTCAGGCACCATTGGGACCTGATATTTCAGGCCCAGAGCTTGTAGCTGCTGTTGCTAACGCTGGTGGTCTTGGTCTTCTTAGAAGCCCTGATTGGGTGCTTAATTATTTAACTATTTCAACAATTCTTCATAATAAATCCCTTTAGCATATTCTTTGTTGATTTTTTTTTATTTGGGCATGGTATGGCAGGAAGCACCAGATTACTTGAAGGATCTGATACGGAAGACAAGATCATTAACAGAGCGACCATTTGGGGTTGGTGTGGTTCTAGCATTTCCCCACAACGAAAATATAAAGGCTATACTAAGTGAAAAGGTAGCAGTTTTGCAAGTTTCCTGGGGTGAATGTTCAGAGGAGCTCGTTCTTGAAGCTCATAGTGCTGGAGTCAAAGTTGTCCCCCAAGTGAGTCTTGTCTTCTCGACCATACCATAGTGACTTTATTAATTATTACAAATGTTTTAGTTTAGGCACAATGACATAGTTAGCTACACCTATACACAAATATAAGTGGAAAATCTAACTAGTAGACAACACCATATGGCAGTGCCCACATTACTCATTATAAATGTGGACTTGAAACTAAATATGATTGTCACCTTGATATTCCTTTGAATTACAATTTTTTTTCCATTGGAGGTTGGGAGTTTTGAAGAAGCAAGAAACGCAATTAACGCAGGTGTAGATGCAATTATAGTCCAAGGACGTGAAGCTGGGGGCCATGTAATTGGACAGGTATGATTTGTTTGTTGTTTGAAAAGGATGATTGTACTTGCAAATTGAAATTTTTGTTTGGATTTTATAGCTTCTTAATTCCATGAAGGAATTATACTCCATATATTTTGTTTGAGATTGAGGAAACAAATGGCCATTCGTATGTAATTTATAAAAGCAACCATAGATGAGCAATGATGAAGCAACTAGGAATCAACAATAAAACTTGGTTACTCTCTCATTAGCAGGAATGGTAATTCTTTTTTCCCTGTGATGGAAACTATTATTATCCGTAGATCTAACCTATTACTTGGTTTGGAAAGAAAAAAAAAAAAAAAAAACCTATTACTTGGTTTGTAATTTCATACACTAGTCTGTTGATGATGAGAGTAGCTATTACCTGTTTCAAGTAGCAGATGCACAGTGTTGACCTCTGTATCTTCATTGCTTGCATTTGATCATGCACAGGATGGTTTAATTTCCTTATTGCCAATGGTGGTTGATCTTATCGGGGATCGAGATATTCCAATAATTGCTGCAGGTGGTATTGTGGATGCACGTGGTTATGTTGCTGCTCTGTCTCTTGGTGCTCAAGGCATCTGCCTAGGCACAAGGTTTGTCACATTTCATGTTCTATTATCATTCTGACAATTAAAACTTCTTAAGTTATCTGTCAAATGTAAGTGGGTGTAGATGATATACATTTGAAGAATGCAAAAGATAATATTTAATTTTGTTTCAAACTTCAGTTTCAAGGTAAAGAAACATCAAGATGTGGAAAAGCTTAAGCCACTACAGTTAAATAATAGCAAATAAGATGTAGAAAATTCTCACATCTTGGCTAAAATTTATTGCAGGTTTGTGGCAAGTGCGGAAAGCTATGCGCATCCTGAGTACAAGAGAAAGTTAGTTGAAATGGACAAAACTGAATATACAGACATATTTGGCAGGGCAAGGTGGCCTGGTGCGCCCCACCGTGTGCTGCAAACACCTTTTTTCAGTAGCTGGAAAAATATCCCAACGCATGAAAATGAATTGGACCAACCGATCATCGGCTGCTCAACAATACATGGCATTGTAAGAATAGGTTTTGCTCATAACTTTGACAATATCAACATATGCATGCATAGCTTGTGATTGACTTATTCTATTCTCAAAACAGGAGAAAAAAATCCATCGCTTAGCAGGAACTGTTCCAAATGTCACAACAACCGGTGATATTGAAAGTATGGCGATGTATGCTGGCGAAGGTGTTGGCCTCATCGGGGAAATTCTACCTGCAGGAGAAGTGGTAAAGCAGCTTGTTGAAGGCGCTCAACATTTGGTCCACACAAAGTTTAGTGGTTTGTAATCTTAATAAATATAGAAGCATATTGATTGGCTAATTGGGTTTTATAATAAGTTGCTATGTTAAGCATGGTTTTGTTAGATTGCATGGCTTGGTTGGTTGCTAAACTCTGTGAAAAAGGAATTTGAATTTCTTGCATGCGTATTGTTAGCTCTTAATTCTAATGCCAAAAAAAGGGCTTCGGTGGCATCAGTGGATGACCGCTCATTAACAAATCGAGTGGGATTATTATCACCCCAATCCCACTTGCTCAACATTTGCAATTTACCTTGAATTTTATTTACACGTCAGTATCATCTTTTTAAATTTTCATTGTAAAAGAACAGGATAACCATTGTAGAATTTAGATGCATTCTGTTAAATTGCAAAAGATTTTTCAATTATTAAGACTGACATTAATTAAGAATTGAAAGAATTTTTATATAAATTTGGATGAAAATTAAATAAAAAACAAAAGAATTAGAAAGAAAATTTAGCAATGAAAGAGATAGACACCATTAACAAAATCATTTCAAGAGTTGTATAATTAACGTTTCAAGAAAAACAACTCGTAGTATCCATGCATTGACCCAAAGATAAGGAAGATTTTGAGACAGATCTTCAATGGAGTTTTTCTTAAAGTAAACAAAATTACTCCATTAACATGTTTCCTGGTGTTTATACCTTATGTCATTTAATATTTTAATTTGGAGAATGTTAGGAAGCTCATTTATTTGAGAAGATACGAGAAATTGGACCAGAAAAAAATTGTTTTGACAATTTCTGAAGGTAGCCTACAGAAAAATATTTGTATTTTTCAGGGTTTCTAGGAGAAATAACAGTGAAGGGTTATTTGTATAATAAATATGAGTGTTTTAAAAAACAAGAAAATGACATCTACATCTCATTGTTTGGGAAAATGATCACAAAAACTTTTAAGTTTTTAATAAGGGATATTAAGACTTCCTTTTTAAAAAAAAGTTTTGATGTCTCTTTTTAAGAAATTGAGAGTTTTGTGACTATTTTTCTAAATTTTAAAAATACAAATGTCTTTCTTTCCTTTAAGAAAAAACATTAGATTTTATGTATTTTTCATTGGCATATTTAATAAAGATGTTTTATATAAAATTTGGCGGGGTGGCGGTAGCTCCATTCTAACAAATCACATGCGAAAAATTATAGGAAGCCTGATAAATTTTTAACAAAATTATAGTAAAGAATTGAGCAATTAAAATTCATATTTTTTTTATCTCAGAATACCCCTTCTAATTAATTACTCTAAAATTTAAATAAATTTTATCTTCAACGAAATTCATAATTGTTTGTTTGATACGATTTCTTTACTGTCCAAATGAGTTTTTTTTTTTTTTTAAGAAAAGAAAGTAACATTAATTCATTCAAATAAACTTTTACATACAGCATCAGGACTCTTGCAACACAACATTACAAATTTTCTCAGAGCATCTTCCATCCAAAGCTGCTCATTCGGAGTTTTGAAGGTCAATTTTGCCATAAGATAAGCGGACCTCATTGCACACACGGGGAGCATACTCAATTTTGAAGTAATTTCTATCCAACAGCTCAATAATTTCATTGATGACCCCACTCAACCTCACATCTGCGACTGCTAGTTATATTTTTGTTAACAAGCTTCACAACATTTAGAGCATCTGATTCAAGAATTGCTGGCACTAACCCGGTGTAAATGGTGAACTAACAGCGACAGCCTCCACAAATTCCACATCATTTGGGCAATTGATTCTCTGATTATATGCTGCCCTTACTTCCCCTGCGGCGTTACTGATCAACACTCCAACTCTAGCAACTTCTTCCTTGCACTCAGTTGCGGCATCAACATTTATTTTGTACACAGAGTAAGGTGGAGGTTTCCAGTTGATGGCTACTCGAACCCATGAAAGACAATCTTGCTACTGATGAGTGGCAGCTTCTCTGGGTAAGTCTCCTGGCTTTATTTACTGCTTCTTGAGGGCTGAGAGAGAATCTATTGTGAGAAAGACCGTTTCTGCAAACCAGAGGGACCAACAAAGCACCACCCACCTCTCAAACTCCTCCTCCATCACAACTGATGCTATAAAATTGGAAAGGCTACAAGAGTCTTAAGGAAATTCATATTAATCAAAGCCGCGACGGAAACAACCAGCATTCTCTGTGATTTTCTTTTTAAAATAAATTAGTGAATATGGGCAAAATATTGCTATATGCTCCCTTGAAAGGAGATTTTTATCTTTTTCTGAGGGAGGAATTTCCACCACCCTATACTTGACTGCATACTTGAAGAAATATTTGGTTACTTCATATCTAGTGCAATATAATAGCCACTCTTAGGCTGCGTTATAGCGGAGCTGCCCCAGACACTCCCTTAACTTGGTAGTTCCCTCCTTTGTCATAACTCCCGTGAGTTGATATACAACAGGAATTTTTGGCAAATGAATTTTTAGGATATAGGTAGCATCCTTTTCCACAAAGTATCCTCTAATGAGTTCCTTCCAATCTCTATTTTCATCAATCAGATCAGCCACTTGTGATTGTGGAGGTAGGGTTGGAGGGGAGAATGGCTTAAATGCTCTGGGACGAGGAAGCCACTGATTATTATAATTTAGAAATTAAAATATAACCAGTTTCTCTGCCTCATAATAAGCTCCTCCAGAAACAGGATAGATTGTGACCCAATTTGGATTTACTTTCCACAAAACTACTGCTAGAATAACATCGGTATGTGCTCATTATGAATATGCATGGGGATTAGCTACTCGCCTTCAGAGCAGAAGAGGGAGAGTAGAAGATTTGGTTGGCATTAAGACTTGCTCATGACTAGTCAAGTTGGTTAATATTCTGTTAGTTGAGAACCTTAGCGGATTCCCTTAAATAAGCTTTGAGTGCTGAATTTCCGCACAAGTTAGTTATTTTCCAGATTATTTTGCTGTTGTTCCATTCTCTAGCTTAGTATGTAAAGTCCAGAAACTATATATGTTGTGCGGAACTAATGGGATAAAGACATGAAAGATTAAGCTTACTGCAATATTTCTTCTCTCTTTTCTTCTTTTATCTCAGTTTCACTTTTTGGTCACAAATTCTACGTATCAGTGGTGTCAGAACTTGCGACGAAACTAATGTTGAATTTCGCCATGGGTCAAGCTTTGACCAAGTTAATGCCACCTTACAAACGGTCTTAACAGAGCTTCGAGCCTTTCGAATCTCACGCAGCTTAAACACTGTCAATACTGAAACTAACCCTTTTGTCCCGGCGGAATCCTCACACCACCCAAACTAAGTCCTTCTGGCCACGGTCCAACCACGGACCGACACCTCCAACATATTAAATTGTCCTTCCCAAAGTTTAATGAAGAAGGCCCAACTGGCTGGATCTACAAAGCAGAACAATAATTTGACTTCAAAAATATTGCCCCATATCAACAAGCTCAGCTAGCATCTTTTCATCTAGAAGGAATCGCCTTACCGTGCAGAGGTGGTTGATGAAGCTTCGCAGACCTCTGGATGAGTTCACGAAAGTAGTATTGCTCCGTTCCAGCCCAACTGAGTACGAGGATCCGTCTGAAGCTTTGACTCTTCTTAAACAAACTTCAACACTAGCAGCCTATCAAGCAACTTTTGAGAAGCTCTCCCTTTAGCTTAATGGCTTACCTAAACATTTTCTCATTAGTTGTTTTGTTGCAGCACTCTGAGACGACGTCCGATTAGATGTTAAAATCAAACAACCTCGAACTTTGGCAGACACTATAGGAGTGGCTCGACTCGTTGAAGAATGAAACCTGCTGCAACGAAAAATTCACATGTCCTATCATTCCCAAACAACCATGATGACACCTAGGACAACGCCGAATACAATGGCTGACCTGCTAGGGGCCCCGGCAGTCCAGAGAACAAACCAGAGCTCTAGTAATACACCAATTTCCTTTCGACGAATCACCAACCAGGAGGCAGGGGAACGCAGAGAGAAAGGATTATGCTACTACTGTGATGAGAAGTTCGTGTGGGGCCATCATTGTGAGCGGCCACAACTATTTATGATAGAAGTCTCTCCTCAATTGAACCCCAGCGATGACAAAGACGTTCAACATGCACATGCTTGAAGTTTTTCACGCTATTGTAGGTACAGCACATCCTCAAACCATTTGCGTCCAAGGCAAGAACAAGGATGTTACGGTTTTAGTAGACGGCGGCAACATTCACAACTTCATCGATCAAGCCACAGTCTCTAAGTTCAGGTTACCAGTGGTTCATGACAAGAAGTTTCAAGTCATTGTTGCAAACTGAGAGGAGATACAGTGCACAAGACATTGCCAGGGACTCAATCTCATAATTCGAGGTTAATTCTAGGTTATTTCATTACCGTTGATTATTACATCCTACCCACTTTAGCAAGTCAACTGGTGTTGGATGTTCAATGGCTTGAAACTGTTAAAACCATCAAGACAAACTGCAAGAAATTGAGGATGATTTCCAAAGAGGGAGAAGACACCCATACCTTTCAAGAAATGGAACGAGTGAGCATGGAGGCTCTTACCGATAAGGAGTGTCTTGTGGTTATTTTTTCAGGTTATTTCCGTTGGCAACAACAAAGACCTGAATGAACATCCACCTGACCTCATAGGCCTCCTAATCGAATATCATCATGTATTACAACCACCCTATGGCTTACCATCAAAATGGATACATGATTGTTTGAGATAAGGAGATACTACAGCCAGATATCTACAGAGCAAAACCTACTCCCTTCATTTCAAAATCATTTACGTAAAGTTGCAAGGAGGAGGTTATCAGGTCGTACGTGTAATGTCGACCAAAGTCTCACGAGGAGACTAGAACCAGGTCCGTTGGTCCAAAGACCCCAATTAAGCTCAAACTGACAAGTTCCTTCCAAAAATTTAGGCATAGCATCCGTGCGCGCCCAGGCGTCATAGCTGTAGTTCAATAACTACTCTATAACAAGTGTATTCACTTAAGGTCTGAGCAGCGTATTCAATCCGATATTGCCCACGCACTGAAGATGGTGCAATAATTTCAAGTGCTTATAAAAGTTTCAACAAATTCAAAGCGAGGTGGAAAGAGGAGGAATTTCTATCGAACTAAAAAAAAAAAAGAAAGAAAATCTTCCTTCGGTTTTTTGGCTAAAATCAAGTTAAAAAAAAAATTACCTTGGAGCTAGGAAAAGTACAAAACAACAAAAGCCACAAGAGAAGTAGCACAAGTTTTTTCAAGAAAAGCTCAATTATTGACTTGAGCGTCGAAAAATTTTTGCCGGAAAAATATCTGGCGACCTCTCACTGTTTTCTGTGAATGCAAGTGAGCTAGATAAGAGGAGCTCATGATAATTGGTATTTGCTCGAAGGAGAAAAGTGCAAACAGCAACGTCTCCCATCCGAAGCAAACTTAAGTACGGAAGTGTTGACGCGGTCACCTAGTTACACCAAGCAATATGGACCAGAGTTCTGCATTAATATTTTGGCGCCGTCTATAGGGAATGAACAAAAAGCTGTCGCCAACCAAGCAAACTGACGAGAAGATAAGCAAAATAAGTACAGGAGGGAACGACGCTCACGAAACCAATTCAAGAGTGATTGAATTTGCGACTTTATGGGAAATAGCAAATGAGGCAAGAGAGAAGGCAATGCATGAATGAATGGAGCGAATGGAGAGACATATGGAAGCACTCACAGCTGTCTTGCATTAGTTAAGGGAAGTGAAATTCTATGTAGGCTACCCAAGAGGGGGGGTGAATTGGGTTTTAAAAACTAAGCCAATAAAAATGCACAATATTAAAACTAATGTCTTAATCAAAATCAAAAGTAATAAATTCAACAATTCTCAAATTAAAAAGGATAAGGGAAGAGAAATCAAACACTTGATTTTTACGTGGTTCGGCCAACCGTGCCTACGTCCACGCCTCCAAGCTCACCGGGCTTAAGGATTCCACTATGCAAGCCTCCAAGGCTTCAAATTACTTACACTTGACTTCTAAGGTGTCAATGGACCTTTACAATAAGAGATTAAACCCAATCTCTCAACCCAAGTGTTTCCCAACACTTACAATCACTCAATGATAGAGATTTAATAACAAATAATCTCTCACACACTCCAAATGATTACAATTGAAATTTTAATGTGTGAGGGAATGAAATAAAACACAATTGAAGCTCAAAGAAGATTGTTTCTCAGTAGGAAGCTCAAATATCAAAAATGTTGGGTCTCTTGTTTGAATTTGATTGAGCCTTTTTATAGTTGGAGCTGAAAACTAGCCGTTTTGAATTTCCAACTAGCCGTTATCCTTTGACTTCAAATAAACGGTTTACCGTTTAACATTATCGGATCACCGTTTATTTCCAGTAACCTGCAAAACAGAACTCGGCTCTCCGTTTTTTATAAACGGTTGAAGACTAGAGAACTTCTCCTTACTGGAATTTATCGGTTAGCCGTTTTAAATAAACGGTTCGAGACTAGAGAACTTCTCCTTACTGGAATTTATCGGTTAGCCGTTTTTAAATAAACGGTTCACCGTTAATTTCCAGAACATGTGACATATTTAGCTTACCGTTTTTGCTAAACTTGTTCAGCACTGTAAATTATCGGTTCACCGTTTTCCAATAAACGATTCACCGTTAATTTCCAGTTTCATCATTTTTGAACTTTAAACAAGTGTATTGCTTTAGAAAATTCTTTTTAATAGCCCCAACACTTTAATCATGAACATATAATTTTTGTTATCATTAAAATCATTATTATAAGATTAACAATCTCCCCCTTTTTGATGATGACAAATTTTATATGTGAAGAAAAAAATTTTGTTTTAACTCCCCCTGAAAATAAGCTCCCTTGAAAAAATTTGTTTTTCCTTTTGAAATGTAACTGAAATATTTGAAATTATTCTCCCCCTTCAGCATCAAAAAGAAAAGAATTAAAGAAAAAATAGTTTTGTTTTGACAAGTAAAAATTTCGGCAGCATCTCCCATGTATTTTAAACATCCCCAAAAATATACACCCAACAAAAATAATAAGAAATCAATATACAACCAATTGCATTAAATCAATAAGAATAATATCAAAATGAGAAAACGATCATAGATAATAAAGACATCCAACATACATAAATAGTGCATAACACATGAAATGTTTGTGCGAAATCAATTAAGTTCAAAACACTAAGAAACTACTGTGGAGGAGGAGGAGGAGGAGTAGAGGAAGAAGGAGGTATGGCGAGAGCAGAAAAGATGATGCGTTCGTCCATCCAAGATCTCATCTCATCGGGGCTTTAAGGATGCAACCGATCCTCGAAGGCTGCTGCTGCCCGTCGAGAAAGTGTGCGAAAATCGCTAACAAGTCTTGAAGAAGATGATCGGGAGCGGATGAAGCGGTGAAGTAGATGGCCGATCGGTTTCGTCTCATGCGCCGGAGAATCGGTCTGCGGAGGTCTGTGAGGCGATCCGCGACGAGGGGCGGAGGGCGAGCACCGAGTCAAAAGTCGAGCAGTGATCGTAAGTAAAGATGTCGTTGAGAACCGGCATCTTCCGAGCTACGGGTGTCTTGGTTTTTTGCATTAGGCGTTTTTATCCAATCCCGACACCTTCGAGAAAACCCAATCGCCGAAATAGCCTATTTCCCAATCTTCTTGGTCTCAACATACACGAGTCTCGAAGAGGTACGCGAAAGTGTCGCAAAAGCTTAGAGATAATGTTACCGCATTTAAAGTAGCCTATGTGTAACAAAGAGGGTATTCAACATATGGCGCAAAATAATATACCCAAGGTTAATACGGCGTCACTAAGAAGACTATCAAGAATCCCGACATCCAACCTAGTGACCTCATCCGAGTGTCCCTTCCTGTGGGGTGACAATATCTTTGCAAAATGGTGTGTAGAATCCTAACCTCGCGCCGCAAAAGTTGGGCTCTAAAAGGAAGGGCGCAGATCTCATCAGTGAGATCTCGTCGCCGACAAATGTTTCTAACCCCTTTGGTATGGTTAAAATCGGCAAAGGATAATTCCTTCCTAGAAGTGTAGATATTATGTCCAGCAAGTGGGAGTCCTAAAATGTTGTTTAAATCAAAAACATCAAAATCAATAGGAACACCTCCAACACTGGTAACTATTCTATCTACTCTTTCTGCGGACAATTCCATGTTCGAATAAAAAACACGAACTAAGTTAGGATAAATCCTTTCCTCTAAGTCTAATGCCGACTCCCATGGCAACAACATCTGCTTAACACTTTTTCTACAAACAACCAACTCCTCAAAGTTATCTAAATCCACAAAGTAAGAGTCGATTACCTTTCGACCCATGAAACGGGTTTCGAAACGTTTAGCAAGCGGAGCGGTTGGAAAATGGAGTCTCTGGAACTCGGTTGTCTCTCTAGGAGCTATGGGGTTGCTCCTTGGGACAGCTTTCCTCTTCCTGCCGGTTCTAGAGGATTCAGCCATTAATGGATCATTGAGAATGTGGGATTTTGTTAAAAAGATGAAAATGATGAAAACTGGACCAATAAAATGAATGAAAAAGAGTAGAGAAAGGTTTCTGAAGGCTCAATTTGGTAGGAAATCGTCAACAAATGAGTCAAAAAATCGAGAAATTTGTTCGCTTGCGCTTAGGGTTTCAATTTGGGATTTCGGGATTTGGGCAGCAATTTGATGTTTTGAATGGTTAAAACTTGTCTAAAGATGATGAAGAATGTTTCTATAATCGTGTTTTGGCAAGAAATGGCAAGAGAAACCAGAAATTTTAGAGAGAGAGAGCTTAGGGTTCGCGGGTTTCAGAGAAAACGGTGAGGGGGTAAGTGGAGATGAGGAAGAAAAACTGAAACAGTTTATAACGCAAGAAAACGGCGAGCCGTTTAAAAAAAATCGATTCACCGATAGCGTCCAGAGAGCTAGAAAACATAATCGGTTAACCGTTATTAATAAACGGTTAGCCGCTAATAAATAAAAAAAATTCTAGTGTTTCTAGATTTAAACGGTAAGCCGTTTTAAGAATAAACGGTAATCTGTTTGTCTTGACTTTGATTTCGTACATATGTTTTAATCTACGGCCAACATTCAATACATTTCTAAATCATTTAATTGATCAAGAATGTCTTGTAAGACCAATATAATGCATGATTACAAAATTTAAAACACTTCCAAAGACAAACAAACATCATACTATAGAAAGGCAAAGAAGATATTAAATAAAACATTATGAGACATTTATCATTCCAAGCTCATGCCTAATCTTTGAAAAATGTTCTTCGCCAAGAGATTTTGTAAAGATATCAGCGAGCTGTTTTTCAGTTGAAATAAAATGTAATGAAATATCTCCTTTTTGAACATGATCTCTTAGGAAATGATGTCTTATCTCTATATGCTTGGTCCTAGAATGTTGAATGGGATTCTTTGAAAGGTTTATGGCACTTGTGTTGTCACACATGATAGGTATATGATCAAGATTAATACCAAAGTCTCTAAGGGTTTGTTTCATCCAAAGTGATTGCACACAACAACTACCAGCTGCAATATACTCAGCCTCGGTGGTTGAAAGAGCAACCGAGTTTTGTTTCTTACTAAACCAAGAGACAAGAAAGTGACCTAGAAAGAAACAAGTTCCACTAGTACTCTTCCTATCAATCTTATACCCAGCAAAATCGGCATCCGAATAACAAATTAAATCTAAATGAGTTCCCCTAGGATACCAAAGGCCAAGATCTACAGTTCCTTTCAAATATCGAAAAATTCTTTTAACAAAGAAGCAAGTGAGATTCTTTAGGACATGATTGAAATCTTGCACACAAACATACACCAATACAATATCGGGTCCCACTGGCGCTTAAATAAAGTAAGGATCCGATCATACCTCGATATGCTTTGACATCAACATCTTTACCTTTTTCATCTTTGTCAAGCTTAATTGTTGAGCTCATTGGAGTACTTTTAGTCTTGCCATCTTCAAGTCCGAATCTCTTGAGTAAATCTTTCAAATATTTAGCTTGATTGATGAAGATTCCTTCTTCGTTTTGTCTTATTTGTAATCCGAGAAAGTACTTCAATTCTCCCATCATGCTCATCTCGAATTCTTTGCTCATACAAGATGAAAAATCCTTACACAGAAACTCATTAGTAGAACCAAAAATGATATCATCAACATAGATTTGAACAATAAGTATATCTTGATTCTTATGCTTGATAAAAAGTGTAGTATCCGCTTTACCCATTAAAAAACTGTTTTCCAAAAGAAATTTACTAAATCTATCATACCAAGCTCTAGGTGCTTGTTTTAATCCATACAATGCTTTTGACAACTTGTAAACATGATTTGGAAATTTTTCATTTTCAAAACCATGGGGTTGTTTCACATACACTTCTTCCATGATGTAACCATTTAAAAATGCACTTTTGACATCCATTTGATACAATATAAAATTCTTATAGCATGCAAATGCTAAAAGCATTCTAATGGATTCTAATCTTGCTACGGGTGCAAAAGTTTCATCAAAATCAATTCCTTCTTCTTGATTGTAACCTTAAGCCACTAACCTAGCTTTATTCCTTACAACCACACCCGATTCATCCATTTTATTCCTAAATACCCATTTAGTGCCTATAATGGATTGATGTACTAGTTTAGGGACTAATTCCCACACATTATTTCTCTCAAATTGATTTAATTCCTCTTGCATTGCCATAATCCAAGATTCATCGTTTTCCGCATCCGCAAAGGATTTTGGTTCAATTTGAGATATAAATGCGGTATGTGCACATGTGTTCCTAAGTGATGATCTAGTAGTTATACCACGTGAAGGTTCTCCTAAAATCAAGTCTTTAGGGTGAGAAGATACATACCTCCACTCCTTGGGGAGTGTTTGAGAGTTACCTTCATGTTGCTCCACATTGTTTTGTTCTTCATGTTGCTTCTCTTGATTCTCGAAAGATGAAGAATCTTGTTTAGCATTCGAAGTTTCTCCTTGTGGTACTTCTTCATCTGCATCATTAATAACTTTCTCCATCGAGGAGGGGTTAGTCTCATCAAACGTAACATGCATAGATTCTTCAACGACTAAGGTTCTTTTATTATAGACTCTATAAGCTTTGCTAGTAGTTGAATATCCAAGAAAAATACCAACATCCGATTTTGGATCAAATTTACCGAGATTATCTTTAGTATTTAATACAAAACATTTGCATCCAAAAACTTTAAAATAACCAATGTTTGGCTTTCTATCTTTCCAAAGCTCATAAGGAGTTTTATTAAGAAGTGGCCTAATCAAAACACGATTTAACACATAACATGCGGTGTTTACGGCTTCGGCCCAAAAATATTTCGGTAATGCATTCTCATTTAACATAGTCCTAGCCATTTCTTGAATAGACCTATTCTTTCTCTCAACAACTCCATTTTGTTGAGGACTTCTAGGTGATGAAAATTGGTGTATAATGCCAAAGTCATTGCAAAAATTTTCAAATGCATGATTTTCAAATTCACCACCATGATCACTTCTAATGCAAGTAATGAAATAGCCTTTTTCATTTTGAACCTTTTTACAGAAAACTTTAAATGCATCAAATGCATCATCCTTACTAGTTAAGAATAATACCCATGTATATCTAGAATAATCATCTACAATCACAAATGCATAATATTTTCCATTTAAGCTAGCATGTCTAGAAGGTCCAAATAAATACAAGTGAAGAAGTTGAAGTGGTTTTGAAGTAGAAATATGATTTTTATTTTTGAAAGAAGTTTTGATTTGTTTTCCAAATTGGCATGCTTCACAAATTTTATCTTTTTCAAAACCAATTTTTGGAAGACCTTTAACTAAATCATTTTTGGAAATCTTTGAAATTAAATCCATGCTTGCATGTCCTAGTCTTCTATGCCATAACCAACTATCATCATGTAATGCGGAAAAGCATTTATCAAGGGTAGATGCACAATCTATATCAATGGTATAAACATTAACACATCTCTTTCCAACAAAAATAATTTTACCATCACATGCATTTTCAATAACACAACTTGTTTTATCAAAAATAACCTTATAACCTTTGTCACATAATTGACTAATACTGAGCAAGTTATGTTTTAGATTTTCAACTAAACATACATTCTCAATGAGAGTTGAGGAAACTTTACCGACATTGCCAATACCAATGATTTTTCCTTTTGAATTATCTCCAAAAGATACATCCCCTCCATTTTCGATTTTGGTAAAGCTTAAGAACTATGAATAGTCACCGGTCATATGTCTTGAGCATCCGCTGTCCAAATACCACTTATTTCTTTTTACCTTCTTCTTTGATTCCTGTAGTGAATATCTCAAATTTTAGGTACCCAAAACTTTTTGGGTCCTTGAGTGTTAGTAATGGTTCCTTTTGGAACCCAAACACATTTAACTCCATAATATGCGTTTTTCTTAATAGGACATCTATATTTCATGTGACCATTTCTATTACAATAATGACAAATAATTTTATGATTGTTAATGGAAGTAGCCTTAACAAAGTAGCTTTTGTAGTATTTTTGTTTCAAATTAGGTTTGTAACCAATCTCTCCTTTATCAAACACACATTTTTGAGCACCAAGTAATTTTTCTAAGTTCTTTTGCCCATTTGTGAATCTTGACAGAATTTCATTTAACTCATTGCTCTTCTTTTTAAGTTCTTCATTTTCTTTGACTAAGTCATCAACATGTAATTTTTCATGCTCATATAAAGTAATTTGTTTATCTTTTAAAGATGCAATCCTATCATGCAATCTTTCATTATCTAATTCTAGCCCTTTAATCTTATCATTTAACAAATCATTACATTTTTGCATGGCATCTTTTTCATTTGAAAGTTCTAATATTTTCTTCTTAAGACATGCATTTTTCTTCCCAATTTTCATCATATCACTATGCAACTCATTAAAAGCATCATATAATTCATTATAAGATGGAAGATCACTTACCTCATCAAGCTCATCTTCTCCTATTTCCATGAGTGCCAAGTTTGATATTTCTTGTGATTGTTCACCCTCACTTGACTCTTCATCGTTATCATCCCATGTTGCCAACATAGCTTTCTTCTTGAATTTGTTGAGAAGTGGACATTCCGATTTTATATGACCCGGCTTCTTGCATTCATAGCATATGATTGCTTCCTTCTTCTCCTTTTGATTCTTGAAGTTTCTGAACTTTCTTCGATCACCGGTTTTCTTGAAGAACTTCCTGAATTTTCTAGCTATCATGGCCATTTCTTCATCTTCAAGTTCACTCTCCTCATCACTTTCAAATTTTGATGCTTTCAAAGCAATGCTTTTCTTCTTCTTATCTTCATCTCCTTTCTCAGCTGCTAAATCTTCTTCATAAGAGATAAGTGAGCCAATTAAATCATCAATAGATAAAATGTTTAAATATTTGGCTTCCTCAATAGCAGTTCTTTTAGGTCTCCATTCTTTTGGTAATGATCTAATGATTTTCTTTACCTTCTCGCTATTTGAAAAGGTCTTACCAAGTGCCCCTAGAGTGTTTACAATGTCTGTAAATCTAGTATACATAGAGTAGACACTTTCATTTTGTTCCATTTGAAACAATTCATATTGCCTAGTGTATCTACTTATTTTAGATTCTTTGACTTGGTTTGTACCTTCATAAACAACTTCAAGTTTCTTCCAAATTTCATAAGCATTAGAACAACTTGAGACTCTATGAAATTCTTTCTTATCTAGGGCACAAAATAAGGCATTCATAGCTTTAGAATTTAGTGAAGCTTTTCTCTTTTCTAAATCATTCCATTCACGTGAAGGTTTAGGAATATCTTCTCTTTCTTCATTTTTAGTTATCGGCATGAATGGACCATCACATACAACTTCCCATATTTCATAGTCTAAAGCTTGCAAGTAAATTCTCATCCTAGTTTTCCAATAAGGATAATCATTACCATCAAAGAATGGTGGCCTAGTGGTGGATTGTCCTTCCCTATAGCTAGAATCATTTTGCGTTGCCATGGATCTTTTACTCTAGACGATTAAGTCCTAACAAGAGAACCAGGCTCTGATACCAATTGAAATTCTATTTAGGCTACCCAAGAGGGGGAGTGAATTGGGTTTTAAAAACTAAGCCAATAAAAATGCACAATATTAAAACTAATGTCTTAATCAAAATCAAAAGTAATAAATTCAACAATGCTCAAATTAAAAAGGATAAGGGAAGAGAAATCAAACACTTAATTTTTACGTGGTTCGGCCAACCGTGCCTACGTCCACGCCTCCAAGCTCACCGGGCTTGAGGATTCCACTATGCAAGCCTCCAAGGCTTCAAATTACTTACACTTGACTTCCAAGGTGTCAATGGACCTTTACAATAAGAGATTAAACCCAATCTCTCAACCCAAGTGTTTCCCAACACTTACAATCACTCAATGATAGAGATTTAATAACAAATAATCTCTCACACACTCCAAATGATTACAATTGAAATTTTAATGTGTGAGGGAATGAAATAAAACACAATTGAAGCTCAAAGAAGATTGTTTCTCAGTAGGAAGCTCAAATATCAAAAATGTTGGGTCTCTTGTTTGAATTTGATTGAGCCTTTTTATAGTTGGAGCTGAAAACTAGCCGTTATTGACTTTCTGATAATAATCGGATCGTCGTTTGTCTCTATCGGTTAGCCGTTTTGAATTTCCAACTAGCTGTTATCCTTTGACTTCAAATAAACGGTTTACCGTTTAACATTATCGGATCACCGTTTATTTCCAGTAACCTGCAAAACAGAACTCGGCTCTCCGTTTTTTATAAACGGTTGAAGACTAGAGAACTTCTCCTTACTGGAATTTATCGGTTAGCCGTTTTAAATAAACGGTTCAAGACTAGAGAACTTCTCCTTACTGGAATTTATCGGTTAGCCGTTTTAAATAAACGGTTCAAGACTAGAGAACTTCTCCTTACTGGAATTTATCGGTTAGCCGTTTTTAAATAAACGGTTCACCGTTAATTTCCAGAACATGTGACATATTTAGCTTACCGTTTTTGCTAAACTTGTTCAGCACTGTAAATTATCGGTTCACCATTTTCCAATAAACGGTTCACCGTTAATTTCCAGTTTCATCATTTTTGAACTTTAAACAAGTGTATTGCTTTAGAAAATTCTTTTTAATAACCCCAACACTTTAATCATGAACATATAATTTTTGTTATCATCAAAATTATTATTATAAGATTAACAGGAAGGACAAGGGAGGATTGGAGGGAGAGTTCAGGTGGAAAATCAGGATGTCTCAAGTCCCAATAATAGGGTTATTCAAGGGGAACGAAATTGTGAAGAGGGGACTCGATTCTATGGTGAATAAATGCTTGGGACAGGAAACCAATTTAGTGGAAATTAGAGCTGAATAAATATCGAAGGAGGGGCAAACATTGAAGAAAGAGAGCTAAGGCAACACCAACATGACATCGAGCGAGAACGCAACTGTTGTGCAAATTTTGTTGAACTTACAAGCGCACGAATCTATTGTAGAATAGATCAACGATGACGAGTGTCAATTCCACGAGAAGGTGAATTTTAATTGTATGTAGAATTAATTTTCTGAGTTGGTGGTTAGATTTATAATAAAAAATGATGTAGGCTATCTATCAATTTAAATTAAAGCTGTGGGAATAAACTATTAAAATGAAGTGCTTGGATCTCCGGATCTGTACTCAACATGCACTATCGGCTTAACATTCATTATTAGTACCAATTAAATCATGAAGGGAAATTTTTCACTCCTCATGAACCACACTCTAATAGATATGGTGCTAAGTGCTTCCCGTGCCAAATAGTAATAACCTTGCATAGAGAGACGGTAATACTTGTCGATATCTATACAAGATTATTACTATCTGTCAACGAAAAGTCAAAACATCCACATAATTAGAGGGGAAGAAAAAGTAAATTTACCAAATTAAGCCCATAGAGCATGTTGAGACTTCACCTTCAACCCAACTTTAAAAAGAAATTAGCCACTCATAATTGAATTAGGGGTAAAATGGGAATTTTATTAAAATATGTAGAAAATATAAGATGGAGATGGAATTGCAGAAAATTGAGCTCAAAAATGGATTCATGAGTGTCAAATTAGGGGGGAGCCCTCTTTTTATAGATACACAGAGTAAATCATGGATATCGAATTAAAACAATTTAGACGCTCAGGATTGTGCCACGTGGCAAGCTCTTATTGGATGGAACAAATCATCAGGGCTGTCATTCCGTGTATATGCATGTACCATATGCACGTTTTTTCGATCCACTAACATACAGCCACGTCTTCGGTCAACGCCACATCATCATTTTGGTCCAATAGGATCGTGACACGTCATCAGTCAACGCCACAAAAGCTGTCAATGCCATATAAGCGGTCAATGCCACATCATTCGTCCAATCAAATGTTGTCACGTCATCATACATACATCTTGCGTCGTCATCGCGATGCCACATCATTATGCAATGCATGTAAAAAAGATCTAGTATATGTGAACAGTACCATTTATCTTTTTATGCTCTTCCTAAAGTTTTTGATTGTCCTGAGTTCAAAATTACTGTCCGTTTTTCCATCTGATCTCTTGTACATTGTGAAATGATCATGATATCCCCTAAAATACATAAAATACTTAATTAAAATAAAACATACATAATTAAATTACAAGGACTTAAAGACATAAAAGTAGGGATGTTAGTGAGACTTGGAGTGTAAAATGATGATTTTCTCTATTATAAATACACACTTTTTAGTACTCAACAACAACCAGGTCGCAGCACAAAACCCTAGCCGTGCTATAGAGTTAAAATGGGAAATGTGTAGATTAGCTCAGGTAATCGACGAGAAACAAGGTTCGCGAAGGGGACCAAGCTGGAGAATCATGTTGGATAATAAATCTCCTCTTTCAATGGAGATCATGAGCACAATAATCCCACAAGACTTGTGGTTTTCAGATCTTAAGTATACAATGAAGAGTGACCCTTTAGTTCATATTGAGAGTTTTAATGATTTGACAGGAGTGCAAGATTTGACGCGGGCCCAAAGGTGTAGAACGTTTCTGTTGACCTTGGAAGAACAGGCACAAGAGTAATACCGAAAGCTACCTCATGGGAGCATTAGAAGTTTTGAGCATATGTGCTTGGAATTCACAGAATAGTTTCGTGATGTGGTAGCTCTAGAAGATGACACGATAAAGTTGTTGGGGATTAAACAGGGGGGAAAATGAGCCCCCTAAAAGAATTTTTTAAAAGGTATCATCGCACTGTTCTGGACCTCAGAGCCTTCAACCATCCTCAAGCTTTAAAAGGGCTAAAAGAGAGAATGAAGATAGGACGACTCTAGTACAACTTGAGAAACTCAACCATGCAATCGTACTTTATGGCATACAAGTAAGCGAAGAGAGATATTGAGATCAAGGAAGAAAAAGTGACGAGGATAAGAATTAAGCGAAATGAAAAACTATCCTCAAGCAAAGCAACAAATGGCTGAGCACTCCCATTCCAACCCCGTCAAAGGCCACCTCAATTTTAGCATAGTAGGATCCCACCTCCTCGTTCTCCTAGTAGAGACTAGTGAAGAGAACCCAACTCACCATACAATCACCCCCACTATAATGGGCCGATAACTCAATGTCCACCAAGCGCAAGATTCAATATACCAAATTCACCACCTCCCGCCCATACACACAATAAGTTCTCTAAGGACAGAGTTATGCAAATGATCGACCAAATTCCAGCTTATAGGTAGTATACCCCCTTAAAAGTCCCTATAGAAGAACTATATCACATGATAAGAGACCGTGGCCTGTTATATCCCCCAGCCCTAATAGCAAAAGTGGCCAGTAAGCAAGACATAAGTAGATTTTGTAAATTTCATAACATCCACGGCCACACCATATCCCAGTGCCGAGACCTCAAAAATTAAGTTAAGGACCTGGTAAGGAATCGCTATTTAGATAATTTTATTGACGGGGCTCACCCTATTGCTGATTGGCAATATGTAGCAGAAGAGAATGTTGGCAATGCTAGGCATTAACTGCCTGTGGTCAGGGTCATGGCTGGAGGCCTAACACTTGCTAGAGATTTAAACAAACCCAAAAAGAATTATTCAAGATATGTGATGACCAACAAGGATGTCCTCCTTAACATGCCAGTTGCGAAACAAGCTTAAGATCAAGCAAGTACCCATAATTTGGATGGATGACAACGAGGAGGGATTGTTGTATCCATATCAAGACGCCCTGGTGATTAATGCCATTGTTGCAAGTAAAAAGTTCGATTGAATACTCGTGGATTCATAGAGTTTAGTGGATGTCCTACTTAAGTCAACCTTAATTGAGATAGGAATCATATATCTAAAGCTGGAGAATATCAACACATCCTTAAAAGGGATTTAGAGGGGAAAGATTGACTCTCCTTGGAGTGGTCGAGCTATCCGTCATAATAGGTTCTACGCCTTTCCAAAAGACAATGATGCTGGATTTCATGGTAGTCGATGAAGATAGCCTATTGTAGATCATTCTCGGAAGGCCTTTCTTGAGGATTAGTAAAACAGTGATGTCTAATCACTACTTAGCCCTTAAATACAGAGCAAATGGTGTCGTATATGTTGTAAAAGGTGATCAAAGAATTGCTCAAGGTTGTTATGTAACAATAGCAAATGAGACAATGCAAATCACTTCTTTAGACACATGAGCTAACTTTAAAATGAAAAGGCAGGAGTCGGTCAAAGAAGTTGAAACAATGAGTGTAAAGTAAGGGGATTCAGAGAGAACGGTTAATATCGGATCAAAGCTGGATGAAGAGCTAAAGAGAAAGTTGTTACATTGTTTATGAACACATGTCGATGTATGCGCTTGATTGCATGACGACATGCAAGGAATAGATCCTATGATAGCCTGTCATAGGTTAGCGGCAATAAAGAAGGGTGTTCGACCGATGAAACAAAAGAAGACATGTTTCAATCAAGAGTGGTATGACGCCATAAACATGGAAGTGAAGAAGTTATTACGAACATGATTTATCACAGAGGTGGAGTATTGTTGTGGTGTTATGCTCTCTTATGTTATAGGTGTCAATGTGGAAGTACACACAAAAAGTAATATAATGAAGAGTATTCGAGATTGTTTCCACAGGGATTGATGCTATCATAGTTGCTACAGTAATTAATGAAGTGCCAATTCAATCAGTTTAAATTAAACTCTTTTGTCAACTAATTAAACTAATTAATCTAAATGGCAAAAAATAAAACACAATAAAATAAATTGACAAGTCTCACACAAAAATATAACCACTAGGAATTAAACTAACTTAATAGCATTGATTGTTTTTCTATTACAGTATTAGTTCCACAACAATTACTGTAGCATTGAGCAGAACTCTAAAACATCCTCAGTTATCACCTGTTGAATATCTTATATCTATATGCAACCTAACAATGACTAGTTGTTATGCCAACACAAGATATAACATTATATGTTCAATGTTCCTAATACCCTACAAGATAAATCTCTATGTTTAGTTCATCACCAATTTTAGATTAAGCACGACCCTATTCAAATTGAGTTTAACCCAACTTGGAAAACCCAATTTAAAACCAAGTATTGTTCTAATAAGTTCCACTAAAATAAGCCTTTTTGAGGCTTTCTCTTAGCTAGTATCATTAAATTGGTGGTCAGCTGAAATAGTGAATTAAACTAAGCGTTATCAAAATAAAGTGCAATAGCAATCATACAGCAACACATAAAATCGGTCAATTAACCATCAAACTCGTTTATCACTCAACCACAAATAAATTTAGTTCATGATTTTGACAAAATAGAAACAAAAACGGTTTTAGCCATCATATTCATCATAACAAATAAAAAATAATAATAGAATACAGATAGAGCGAGTGGCCATTCTAGATTCTTGATTTCTTCTTCCTCTTACTGCAATCTTCTGTTCAGCTCTAAAATTTTCCTTTTCTTCCTTGTTTTCTATTTCTTTTTTTAGTTACTTCTTACGTTTGACGGCTCTCTCCTTCCCCTGTGTGCGTGCTTATTTTATAGTTGAAAATAAAGGCAACCGGAAGTTTAGGGCACATACCTTCCAAATTTGGAAATTGCAGATTGCCTATTTTTTTAAAATTCGTGTAAAATTTTCTCTTTTGATGCTCTAGGAACGAGTACAACATCAGCACTATTCCAGACTCGTTTCCATTCTTCTGTATCCAAGTTCTTTCCTCATTTTTGCAAGCCTATTGCATAGCATTCTTTCCTTGAAATTTTCACTTTCGGTTGCCTATAATTAAACATATGATCTAAGCACACAATTTATTCTAAAAAATCATAATTTTTTAAAAATAACTAGAGTATATCTTCATATAAAATATAACTAAAATACAATAAAAAACATGTCATTTGCTCTCTAAGTAATCTTGATTTAAGTCTAAAAATGCTATGATAACTCTCATTTCATAAAGTTATCAAGTATCTTGAGAGGATCTCTAATGTAGTTCTAGTGAAGAAGGCAAATGGAGCATGGCAAATGTGTGTAGACTTCACAGATCTTAACAAGTTAAAGGATAGCTTACCAATACCCAAGCTTGACCAACTAGTTAATTCAATAGCTGGTCATAGTCTGCTCAGTTTCATGGATGCTTTCTCGGGTTGTAACCAAATATACCTATTTATGAGCAAGATGAATAGCATACCACTTTTATTACTAACGTTGGATTATTTTGCTACAAGGTGATGCCATATAGTCTTAAGAATGCAGGTACAACATATCAGAGGTTGGTGAATAAAATCTTTAAACCACTAATTCGGCGTACAATTGAGGTATACGTGGACGACATGATTACAAAGTCCAAAAATCTAGTCAAACACATGCTACGCTTGCAAAAGACCTCGAGCTGCTGAGAAAGTATAAAATGAAGCTTAACCCCAAGAAATATGTATTTGGGATGAGTTCAGGAAAGTTTTTAGGGTTTATGGTAAGCCACAGGGGAATCCAAGCAAACCCTGAGAAGATTCGAGCAATCACAGAGATAAAGTCCCTTTGCACACTTAAGAAGATACAAAGTCATATTGGGAAATTAGTTGCTTTAAATCGATTCATATCATGAGCAATAGACAAATGCCATGTTTTTTTCCAGGCAATGAGGAAGAGGAAAAGGAAGAAGATAGAATGGACGGTAGAGTACGAGGAGGCATTTCAGTAGCTGAAGGAATACTTGCTTAGGGCCCCACTATTATCAACACCTCGAGAAGATAATAAATTATATTTATCTTTAGCAGTATCTCAGTAGGCTACGAGCACAATGATTGTGAGAGAAGAATGAGAAGTTCAACCTCTAGTTTATTACACTAACAAGGCGTTGCTTGACACGGAAACAAAATATCTAAAGATGGAAAAGAGGTCACGAACGCACTGGTTGTAACAGCTTAAAAATTGAGGCCTTACTTCTTAACATATCCAATGATTGTGATGGACGAACCAGTCATTGAGACAAATGTTACATAAGTCAGAAGCTTCTAGTCATTTGGTGAAGTGGTTAGTGGAGTTGAGCAAGTTTGACATCAGTTATCAACCCTGGGCTGCAATCAAAGCCCAAGTGTTAGTTGACTTCATTGCCGAATGCACTGAGGCAGACAAAAATGTTGGTAGCAATAATAGAGTAGATAAAGAAAATACCAGCAGAGTCTTAGTAGTGACGTTGGACGGTTCTAGTGGCAAACAAGGCATAGAAGCATGAGTGATCATAATCAACCCAGAGGGTGTGGAAATTCCTTATGAGGTGAGGCTTAAATTAAAGCTACCAACAACCAGTCCGAATATGAAGCCTTTATCGTTGGACTAAAGTTGATGCTAGCATTGTAAGTAAAAAGAGTGAAAGTTTGAATGGACTCTCAGCTAGTAGCCAATCACCTTAATAAGAGCTTCCAAGCAAAAGGTGAGAAGATGGAACAATATTTTAAAAGTGCCAGGCAAATGATGACCAGGTTCAAGGTAGTGGAGGTCGAACAAATGCCAAGGGTAGAAAATTTTAAAACAAATATCTTGGCAAGGATATCTTCAACTTCGGATGCAAAAATGCCTAGATCTATTTCAGTAGAAGTCAAAAGCCCTCAAAGCATTGAGTAAGAAGCAGAAGTGATGCATGTAAACGCAAGAAAGTTGTGGATGGATCCTATAATCTCGTATATTCGAGATGGAGTTTTGTCTGCAGCTAGAAGATAGGCAAAGAAGCTTAAATGTCAGAAAGCCAAATGCACATTGGTGGACGAGGTGCTATATCAATGAGGTTATACCTTGCCTCTTCTACGGTGTTTAAATGATGAGGAAATAGATTATGTGTTGAGGGAGATACATGAGGGAATTTTTGGGAATCACTCCAGAGCAAGATCTTTGACCTCCAAAGCCTTAAGATAAGGGTACTTCTGGCTAACGATGCATAAAAAAGCATAAGAGAATACCAGAAGCTATAAGAGTTGCCATATCTTCACTAATTCCCTTACACAACCACTGAAAAAACTTACCGCAATGTTATCACCATGGCCATTCGCTCAATGAAAGGTTAAGCGCACGCCATTGTCACCATAGACTACCTTACAAAATAGGTCAAGCTTAAAGATTTGAACCAAATCACTAAAAAAAGACAATTGTTGTGGTGTGGATTTAATCTCTAGATATAAATATTAGTGTGCAAGTTTACACAACAAGTAATATAATTATAAGTATTCAAGTATCGTCTCCACAGGGATTTATGGGTAATTAGCCGAAATAGTGAATTAAAATAAGCATTATCAAAATAAAATGCTACAACAATCATGTAGCAACATATAAAATTTAATCAATTAACCATCAAGCTTGTCTATTACTCAACTATAAATAAAATTAATTCATGATTTATGATAGAATAGAAACAAGAATAGTTTTAGCCATCATAAAAATCATCACAAATCAAATAAAACAAGCAAAATAGATATGAAAGCAATTAGCTCTTCTAGATTTTTGATTTCTTCTTCCTTACGCTTGCAATCTCTCTTGTCCAACCTTGGAATTTTTCTGTTCTTTGCTATTTTGTATTTCTCTCTTGGTTATTTCTTGTAGTTGATGGCTCCCCCTTTTTCCTTGTATGTGTGCTTCTTTTCATAATTGAAAACCATGGAAAATGGAAGTTTAGGACGCGTATTTTCCAGATTTGAAATCATAAATCACATCCTTTTTTCTGAGATTCGCATGAAATTTTCTCTATTGTTATTCCAGGATTGTTACAGTAACGATTGCTACAAGACTTGCTACAACATATATATTGTTTTAGACTCATTTTCACTTTTCTACAGCCAATTTCTTTCCTCATTTTTTCAAGCCCATTGCATAGCATTCCTTTTTTTAAAATTGCACTTTCAGTTGCCTACAAATAAGCACATGTTCTAAGCAAACCATTTATTCGAAAACAACCTAATTTATTGAGAATAAACTAAAAATAAATAAGTATGCAAAATATAACTAAAATGTAATTAAATATGCTATTTACTTTCTAAGTAATATTAATTTAAGTCCAAAAGTGCTAAAGATAACTCTCATTTCATAGAGTTATCACACCATCAAACTTAAACAATTACTTTTCCTCAAGTAATGACAACAACACTAACACTTAATCACCCAATCATGCAACATAAAACTTAACTCTGTCATCAAATTTGCAAGGATTTTTTAACCTTCAGATCACACTTTTAATCATACAAGATTACTATAGTAGTTCAAGTCTAAACTTAGACCCCATTCTATCCAAAGTGTATATGTGCTACTTTGACCAAGTCCAAAGGTACTGCAACAATGCACAACTACTACACCATACTCAAGGGTAGAAATTTTAATGTACAGGGGCAAAAATCACAACAAACTTCAACTGTGCCACAGCAACAAAGTTTTTTTTTTACTTGATGCTACAACAATGCTCATAGCCTTTGTTGCCTTTAGACTCAAGTCTGCATATAGGGTGCATACTCAGCCCTGATTACTCAACAACTTAAACCATTGGGGCAGAATTCATTTCATAAAAAGCACAGTTTAATAAAAAATTTCCCCTAAACTTAAGATGTTTTCTACTTTTTTTACTAACACAGTCTCTGCTACAACAATCTCATAGAACTTAATCAAAGCCCTAGTGTTGAGACAAAAATTCAACCCTCATCTTTAAACTATCCATACTTGGCAATCACAAAATTTGACACTCAATTTATCCTCATTAGGTATTTCAATCTATACACAAATTTAGACAAAAAAAAAAAGCTTCACAAGCACATTCATGCACAAAAACAAAACATACATAACAAGCACACATCCTAGTCTAACACAACCCTCCCAAACTTGAGAGGCGTTGTGTCCTCACATGCAGAAAAACATTTAAATGCAAACAAAATAGATATGCAAACAAAGAAATAAAAATTCCTAAACAAGAAAAGAAACAACACAATAAGGAAATAACAGAGCAAGTTTTCAAAAAGTCTGAAAAATTAAGTTTGACAAGGAAACTCCCCTGTTGTTGCAAAGTGGTTGCAGATTGCTCAGCACCGAGTCACTTCTTTTTTGATGCACTTCGGAGATGCTCTTTTGGTGACCCTTACAGAATGGCAACTATTGTGGCTGATGATTTCTTCTTGCTAGTTGTGGGAGAACTGACTAGAGGGGTTCTAGTGGCCTCGAACGTCTTGGGCTGATGAGATCTTGTATGCTTCGGGTCTGGCTCTTCTGTTGCTGTAGGACTTACAGACTGTTATGCTCTTTTATGCTTACTAGACCCCTTTTTAACTAATGTTGAGGCTGAAGATTTTAGTGGAGTTCGTTGTGAAGTAGTTGGAGCAGTGTCCTTATTAATGATTTCAGCAATTATTTCTAGCAAATTTTATTTTTCTACAGTTGTTCTTATAGCCCTACTAACTGTTGTTGTAATTTCACCATCAATCTCATCTTGGTCATCTTTAGAGTCTTCTTCACTCAAAACTTTTTCCTTGACTTTGCTGGAGAAGGTTGGTGGTTCATCATCCTGTTCATCCTCTGTTTCCTCCTCCTCGTCTTAAATGATGTGTTTTCCTTTTTGGTTAGGGGACAGCATTGGAGGTGTCTCCTCCTACTCCTCTACTAATTCATCATCTTCAATTTCTCTTTCTCTGGACTTTTTCCTTCACCCTTCTCTCTCACGAACACGACGCTCCACCACCACGCCATCTTCCTTTGCTGTGGAACACCTAACTCCACCACCACCCCATCGCGCACCAAATATAATATAGCACACTGAATATATATTAACTATTTAAAATTTAACCAAAAGAACTATTTAAATAAATAATTATATGATTAAATGATTATATAATGATTAAGTTCAATATAATTTTAACACAAACTTTATTTCACAGGTTGTATATTTGGGAAATACTAAAAAAACAAATATTATGCCCTCAAAAATTTTAAAAACTAATACAATACAGTGTGCAAAACATACCTAAAAAGTATTTTTTTTATTTTATTTAATCATTTATTTTTATACATAAAAATAAATTTATAATTTTATATTATTTTTTATATTATATTACATAATTATATAATATTATATTTTTACAATAAATATTAAATTATACTAAAATATAATATTGTTGTACTCTCCATCGTAATGACTACTAATAGAAATAAATTATATCAAAATATTATATTATTAATTAAATAACATAATAACGTAATATTTTATTATTTAATAATATTTTATTATCAAAACACTTTATATTATAAAAATTAATATATAAACATAATTATAAAACCCTAAAATATTAATAAATTTAAATAATATTAATTTTATTTTAACATTAATGTTGCAATACACCAAGCATAGTATTGCATTACAACTTAATGTAATACACCATAATACAATACAGTATAATGTAATACAATTAATACAATATAATGCAATACAATCACACCCTCAAATAATTAAATCACATCATCTAATTATCGGCTGTCTAATTTCAACCCATTGCTCCTAGTCAATCCTACCTAAATATTTAGTCTAATCACAATTAAGGATGACAAATGCAGACTATGATAAGCTCAAGCCCAACTCTAAGCCTTTTCTTATGAAACATAAGCCTAGAAAGGTCTTGGCCCATCTAGGTTGAAGCAAGACATGCTTAAACCTAACATTGGCCAGGCCTGGTTTAGACTGTGCCCATATTTCTTTTGTATTTTTGCTTTTTCAAAAGATTAAAAGTTATTTTTTTGCTCTCCATAATTAATCGCCAAATGTATTTGATAGTGTTTTAAAAATTCAAACTTATTTATTGTTTATATAACTAATTAATCCTTGACAATTACTATTTTGTTACTTAGAACCTTTGACTACTCTGGTTGTTTTACGATAAAAATTAATTTCACCCTTTTATCTAGGAATTAAAAAAGTGCATATTATCCAATTATTCCAACTTTCACATCATTGTTATTATTTGTACAAAATTCAATATTTCGAGACCTGTAGATTTTGTTGATTTTTTCCATTTTACATTTTGTATGTTATTATGAACTTCAATCTTTCATTGGTATGTGGTCATTTATTACCAGAACTAATTTAAACTGTGCCCATTTTTTTTTTTTTTGTTTTTTCAAAAGATTGAAAGTTATTTTTTTGACCCTCCATAATTACTCGCCAATTTAAGAGGGAATTTGATAGTGTTTTAAAAATTCAAACTTATTTATTGTTTATATAATTAATTAATCCTTGACAAGTACTATTTTGTTACTTAGGAACCTTTGACTACTATGGTTGTTTTAAGATAAAATTAATTTCACCCATTTATCTAGGAATTAAAAAAGTGCATATTATCCAATTATTCCAACTTTCACATCATTGTTATTATTTTGTACAAAATTCAATATTTCGAGACTTGTGCATTTTTTTTATTTTTTTCATTTTATGTTTTGGATGTTATTATGAACTTCAATCTTTCATTGGTATGTGGTCATTTATTTCCGGGCCTAGTTTAGACTGTGCCCGTATTTCTTTTTTATTTTTGCTTTTTCAAAAGATTGAAAGTCATTTTTTTGACCCTCCATAATTACTCGCCAATTTAAGAGGGAATTTGATAGTGTTTTAAAAATTCAAACTTATTTATTGTTTATATAATTAATTAATCCTTGACAAGTACTATTTTGTTACTTAGGAACCTTTGACTACTATGGTTGTTTTAAGATAAAATTAATTTCACCCATTTATCTAGTAATTTAAAAAGTGTATATTATCCAATTATTCCAACTTTCACATCATTGTTATTATTTTGTACAAAATTCAATATTTCGAGACCTGTGGATTTTTTTTATTTTTTCCATTTTACTTTTTGTACGTTATTTTATTTTTTCCACTTTACGTTTAGTATGTTATTATGAACTTTAATCTTTCATTGATACGTGATCATTTATTTTCAAAGTTTTTTAATAACATAGTTCACTCGTGTGTGTGAGTGCGTAAGTGCTTGAGCGTGTGAGTGTGTGTGTGTGTGTGTGTGCGCGTGTGCGTGTGTGCGCGTGTGCGTGTGTGTGTGTGTGTGTGGGCGCGCGTGTGTGTGTGGTGTGTGTGTGTGTGTGTGTGTGACTTGTGGATTTTGTTGATTTTTTCCATTTTACATTTTGTATGTTATTATGAACTTCAATCTTTCATTAGTATGTGGTCATTTATTTTCAAAGTTTTTTAATAACATAGTTCACTGGTGTGTGGGTGAGTGTGTGTGACTTGTGGATTTTGTTGATTTTTTTCATTTTACGTTTTGTATGTTATTATTAACTTCAATCTTTCATTAATATATGGTCATTTATTTTCAAAGTTTTTTAATAACATAGTTCATTGGTGTGCGGGTGTGGGTGTGGGTGTGGGTGTGGGTGTGACAACAATATCTGATAAACTATGTTATTAAAAATTATTGACATTTGTTCAAAAACATTACATCATATGGGTCATAAACTAAATAACTCAGTACACCGACACATGTTAAAGAAAGTTGTTTTACATAAATATTCTATGTCAAAAATTTAGAGTTAAAATGTTAATTCCTCAAATAGTAAAGGATGTGAAAATCTTTTTAAATCATTTATTTTTTAATCCAATTTCTCCATCCTAAATATATTTGTTTTTGTCTAATTCTTAAAGTACTTTCTAAATATATTAATTTTTAATTTAAATCTACTATTACTGTCAATTCCTCCATTGAATGTCTGAGTAGAGTACTTTCCCATTGATTAAATGCTTATCTCCATTCACTAGATCTATGTCTTTCTAAATCTAGTATTAATATATCTCTATCTCGTGGCATTGTTTTCTAATTTTGTTCACTGACATGGCCACATAAGGTGCTCGTTCGCACTCCATCCCAAGGTGAGCTAGGAGAAATAGGGTGGTATTAGGCATCTGTTAGGCATTAGGAACAGCGAGAAGTTTTCTCACAGAGATGACTTACTCACATATGAAAGAAAAGATGCTTCGCTTGCCATTCTCATGCATCAATTCAAGGGTGGTCCCCAAAAGTTCAAGTATTGTTTGATTGTAAAACTGTTTATCGAAAGCAATTTTTATGTTGCGCTATAAGTTTATCTGATATATGAATCAATGATAATGAGGATGATATTTGTGCTTAGATGAAATGTAGATCATTATGTGAGACGTGTTTGACTTAACTTGGCTTAAACGTTTGAATGGTTTTTTGATCAATTTGTGCGTACTTGTTATACAGCAAGATGGTGCCAAGAAAGTGGTTCAAATTTGCCTCATCTAGTCATCTTACAAAATGCTTGTGCTTGGCGATAAGGCACTATTAGACAAATATTATTAATTAATGGGACATAATTGGTTCATTGATCGCGCAGTATTATATATCCAAACCTCTTAAACGAGTTCACACTTCACATCTCAATTAGGGTTTGACTAACTTATATTATATGTAATTTATGTCCAACCCAAGAATTGCATTTGGTAACTCGATCTAAACGTGCATCTAATCAAGTAACACTTGAATTTTTAGAAGTAACTCAAAAGTTGATACAAGTTACATGTAATGTAATTTAACATTACTCCTCAAGACAAAAAGTCGATACATACAGTTAGCAAAACTTTGCATTAATACTGCAATTACAATAAATTTAAATTGTTAGATAAACTTGAAAAGTTTGGGAGCCTTTAGTTGTGGTTATTGCATAGTTATTTTTCATTTTGTAAAAATTTAAAAAAAGAAATTTTATTTGGTAACATTAATTTTTATGGTACTTTTATTTACTTGAAAAATAGGTACTATTTATTTTTATGTATAAAAAAAAAATTAAGATCCTCTCATGATCTAAACGTTTATCTAAGTAAATACTGTAAAAATAAAATAAATAATAAATTTAGACACATGAATAAAAATGTAAACATATGAAAAATTCTTTAAAATTTAGATAAATTCATATCAGAAAAGTGCGAAACCAATCATCATTATTTCCCAACAATCATTTCGTAAATGAGCCCCACATTCGTAAGAATGAAAGAGAAGGTGACCTTTTAAAATTTCTGTCAGTAAATTGTGTAGTAAAGTCAAATTAATGGGTCTCATAAAGTATAAAAAATTATTTTTCATATAATTATGATAGTACACGTTATTAAAATAATTTTTTTAAAAAAATTATATAATGATAGTATTTTTCAGTGAAACTACCAAACATATTTTATAATTTCATTTTTAAATATTAATTTTAAAACAACTACCAAACACATTTTTATATTTATCAAAAATTAGTCATATTTATACTCTAAAATAAATTTAATAATATCATTTAAAAAATAATACCGAACACACTCTGAGATATTTATATAAAAATTTAATAATAATATTTACAATAAATTTTAACAAATCCTGTCAGATGAAAGACATATTATCACTTAAAATATAAGTAAGTTAAAAAGATAAATAATAATATTTAAAATAAAGCTTGGCATCAATAATTTGTTCAAATCTCTACGAATTTTAACAATATTTGAGGGGTGAATATTACCATTGAATGTTGTCTTACCTTTATTTAATTTGATTTGAAGTGTTTCGAGCAGTGCGGCCGACAATTTATACACAGTGTAGAATTGCGAGGAGGAGATTTGTATTAAGGGAGCCCCTAATTTACGTTCAACGTAATTTTCGTGCGTGGTCTTATTCGGGTTTTTTTTGTAAAATTTTATTTAGGTCCCTTATATTTTATTTTATTTATAATTTATTTATAAATATTATAATAATTTTTAAATTTATTCATAAATATTTAAAATATCAAATTTGTCTCTATAATTTTTAAATTCTAAAATATTTTTTATTTAATTAAAAAATATAATAATTATTAATGGATTATATTATTATAATTATGATTATAATAATATAATTTTAATTTTAATTTTAAATGGATTATTATTATTATTATTATTATTATTATTATTATTATTATTATTATTATTATTATTATTAACAATAAAAGGTATTATAATTAATTAATATATGAATAATAATTGATAATAATTTTTTAGTTAAATTGTTAACAATAATAATTATAATAATTGATTTGAAGTGTTGTATCAAAATCTAATTTAAATGGGTTGGATTTGAATATAAGTTATTTACCTTGGCTCCTTGTGGTTGAGGTGGTGACGGCAAATTTATTGGGGGTATTGTTGATGTAGTGTTATGTTGAGAAGAGGAGTGAATGGATTTGATGATGTAGGGTGTAGAGAGTCAGAGTGATCTTGATCGTAGGGTGAGGGAAGAGAAAGAGTGTAATGGGTAAATATAATGTGTGGATTTGGAGATATGTTTATAATTAATTAATATATTAACAATAATTAATAATGTTTTTTAGTTAACAATAATAATTATTATTAATTAATTTTTTTAATAATAATAATTAATAGTAATAATTATTGTTAACAATTTAACTAAAAATATTATTAATTAATTATAAACCCATCTTCAAATCCACACCCTCTATTTTCCCATCACACTCTCTCTCTTTTCGCACCCTCCGATTAAGATCACTCTAACTCTCTACACCCCACGTCATTAAATCCATTCACTCCTCTTCTCAATATAACACTACATCAACAATACCCCCAATAAATTTACTATCACCACCTCAACCACAAGGAGCCAAGGTATTCCCATTGGTTTTCTTCATCTCCATTGGCTTCATCCTCCGTTTCCTTGTCCCTAAATAAATAAAAATAATTATTATTGTTAATAATTTAATTAAAAAATTATTATTAATTATTGTCTTATTATGGATTGAATTTGAAGTGTTGTATCAAAATCTAATTCAAATGGATTGGATTTGAATATAAGTTATTTAGATTATTATTTTATATTTTAATTATTGTGATTATTATTATTATTCAAAAATTAATTAATAATTATTATTATTATTGTTAACAATTTAACTAAAAAATTATTATCAATTATTATTAATATATTAATTAATTATAATACCTTTTATTGTTGTTAATAATAATAATAATCTATTTAAAATTAAAATTAAAATTATATTATTATAATTATGATTATAATAATATAATCTATTAATAATAATTATATTTTTTAATTAAATAAATGATTTTTTAGAATTTAAAAATTATAAAGATAAATTTGATATTTTAAATATTTATGAATAAATTTAAAAATTTTTATAATATTTATAAATAAATTATAAATAAAGTAAAATATAAGGAGCCTGAATAAAGTGTTACAAAAAAACAAAATTCGGATAAGACAACGCCCGTAAGTTACGTTAAACGTAACTTAGGCTCAAATTTCCAATGCAACAGCCACCGTATTAATGTCTGTTTATTAAAATTTCAAAGCAACTAGAGCAAATAAATGGTGAGTTCTATGGTTTTCGGTTGCAATACCATGCGGCAAATTAATGAAGATCGATGCTACTACATGTGTCTCGGTCCACACAACAACTTGCTCAATTCAACAATATAAGGACAACCATTAGATGACACAAAATTTGGTATAAATTTATTTGATTAATGAATGTACTTAAACCGTCCAACTCGAGATTAATTTTCTGTTGTAAAAGAGGGATCAAATTGGGGTACGGCCCAAGAATGTTTACAAAGCAAAAAAGTTGGAATTTAGAGAGAGAAACAATTAATTAAACTTACAGTTGAAATTAAGTCACTTTCATGACACTTTGATTTGAATAATACTAATTGAAAGAGTAGGCAGCTTGAATGAATTGCGAGTCTGCAGTCCACAGACAAATTATCCCCAAGTTGGTGAACAATATTTTTCATGCTAGCTGGCTTTTAGTTGTTAGCATAATATCTTTTTTTTCTTTTTCTCCTTTTGGGTGAATAAAGCTTTTTGTTTGTAATATTCATTTTGCACAAATCAGTTCTTTAGCACTCAATATCCGCGAAGTTTTAAAAATATCTTTGTTAGTAATGGTCATTAGTAATGCTTATAAAGTTAAGATATATAAACTAAGAAGTGTATAAAAAATTATATGTATCTATTAAGACAAATTATCTTTCAATAGGTACATGAGTTAGTGATTGAAAAAATAAATTTTGAAAAATTTTCTTCTATAAAATTTATTTTGAACATTATATCATTATTTTCTAACACAACAGGATAACAGAAGTAGAAAATATGGCTGTAGAAGTGAAAAATAAGAACACCTCATGGTGATATACAAATAATAATGGTTGAGTGCTAGAAAGTGTATATTTATAAAAGAAAAATCATCATTTACACTCTAAGTCTCACTAACATCTTACTTTTATGTATTTAAGTCCCTTATGATTTAAATATTTATATTTTATTTTAATTAAGTATTTTATGTATTCTAGGGGGTATCATGGTTATTTCACAATGAATGAGAGATCAGATAGCAAAACGGACAATAATTTTGAATTCAGGACAATCAAAAACCTTAGGAGGAGCCTCAAAAAATATACGGCACTGTTTACATATACATTAATGTTCACGACACTGTTCACGGATATTGTACGATGACGTGGCACTGTACAATAATGTGGCACTATATGTAATGTGGCAGCATTCGATTGGACGAATGATGTGGCATTGATTGCCTATGTAGCATTAACTGATGATGGTGTTGACTGATGATGTGTCACAATCCTATTGGACTAAAATACTTATGTGGTGTTGACCGGTGATGTGGTAGTATGTTAGTGGACCGAAAAAATGTGTGTACCGTACATACATATACATGAAATGATGGTCATGATTTACTCATTGTATCTATAAAAAGGAGGCTCCCCCCCTCCCTTAATTTGACACCTCTGAATTCATTTTTGAGATCCATTTTCTGTAATTCCTCCTCTAGCTTGTATTTTATATGTATTTTAATAAAATCTCCATTTTACCCCTAGTTTAATTATGAGTGGCTAATTTTCTTTTAAGCTTGGGTTAAAGGTGAAGTCTCAACATGCTCCATGAGCTTAATTTGGTAAATTTACTTTTTCTTCCCCTTTGATTTATGTGGATCTTTTGACTTTTCGTTGATAGATAGTAATAATCTTGTCTAGATATTGGCTGATATAACTGTCTCCCTAATGCAATGTTATTATTATTTGGCACGGTAAGCACTTAGCACTATATTAAATAGAGTGAGGTTCATGAGAAGTAGAAAATCCCCCTTCATGATTTAATTGACAGTAATAAAGACTGTTAAGCCCATAGTGCATGTTGAGTACAGATCTAGAGACCCACGCACTTCATTTTAATAGTTTATTCCCGCCGCTCTAATTTAAATCATAAGATATGATTTAATTGATAGTAATAAAAAATGTTAAGCCCATAGTGCACGTTGAGTACAGATCTAGAGACCCAATCACTTCATTTTAATAGTCTATTCCCGCCGCTCTAATTTAAATCATAAGATAGCTTACGTCACTTTCATTATAAATCCAATCACCCACTTAGAAAATTAATTCTACAAGCAATTAAATGCACCCTCATAAAATATCTTCTAATTATATTATCTGGATGAAAAAAGAAAATGAAATAATATTAAGCATGCTTTGATCCGGTGGCGACTAACTAATGAAAAAGAAAATGAAATAATATTAAGCATGCTTCGATCTGGACCATCTGGTGGCGACTATTAGTAATATAAGGAATCATACTTGTAGTAGGTGATCTTTTTCAATTCGTCTTTAAGTACCATATAGTTTTGTAGAGAGGCTTCCTAATATTTTTGTGTGTGTTAAGCCCTTTACATTCCAACATTAATCAAATATGCAATACAAATGTGCAAAGAGACGGACAACAAGTCAACAACGGACTTAAAGAAGCTTATGAGAGATAATCCTTGACCGGATGTAAGAGGATTTCAAAGAAAACCTTGATCAAGGAAGAATATTGTAACGGCTTGGGTTTAACAATTAAGTAAATATTGTTTGTTTTGGACACAATTTGTCGCAATTTTGTTATTGGATTTTACAATCCAAAACGCATCTATTTAATTAGAAGAGCTCATGATTTATAAATTAATCCATTTCTCTTTATGAGGAGGAACAAAATCATATCATAAACATATTTATCCTACATACTTTCCCTCTCTAAAGGAGAATGAAACTATATCGTAAACATTCTATCCACACATCGGGTCACAAGTTGACTTTGATACCAATTGTAACAATTTGGACCTAACAACTAAGTAGATATTTTTTTCCTTTTAGACATACAATTCATCACAGTTTTGTTATTGCCCTTTTCAACCCAAAATGCGTTAATTAAGAGGACACGTGACTTGTAAAACTAGTCCAAGAGTTTACTTGCAGCCAATGTGATAAATTGTAAATATAAGTAATAAATCTATTTTGACTAAAAACAAGAATATCATCTATGTAAACTATATAAAATTTTGAAAAAAGCTTTAAAATTTTATCCATTCTAACATGAAATACTTATAGTGTATTCTTTAAATCAAATAATATGACCAACCACTCAAAATATATGGACTCTAGTTTTTAGAATTGTCTGATTATTGTAAATATATCAGTAATAGTTTTATGTAATATGAGTTATAATTTGAGTATTCGTCTCATGTAATTAAAAAAAAAAAAAAGCATATCATTTGTAATAAATTACACTTTGAATAAAATCAAATAGAATATCAGAAGAGAACCAAATTTGATAGCATATTGCAAGTAAGTGTCAAACAATTTGTGAAAATTTAGGTAATTAAATCAGGGGAGGATGCTAGTCCAATTAAACAATTGTATATTGTAGTTGTGGCCTCCTATTTATAGTACGTTTTTTTCAATTCCATGTATCATCCAAACCCAAACTCGTGGGAAAACAAACGTTATTGCCACACATGTCGTACCATTGCCAATTTGCAAAGAGCCTTAGGTTACAGGCCACGTTGAATTCAACTATATTAGATTTAAAGTGTTTTTGTTTTGTAATAAAAATTTAAATTTAATAACAAAATGTTATTGTAGCTGCTATCTTTCTCGATCACTTATGTTACAACACGTGCCAGATAAAAAATGTCTGAAAATCTTTGAACTTGTTTAGGACAATTCTTCACAGACGTAATCCTCCCGGTTCACGGGTTTGGAGGTATGGATTTGTGTGATGTTTAGCTGCTTGGCTGCTGGTCTAGTCACAAACACTTCAGGGTTGATGGATCCAATTTTAGGTTTCTTCTTATAAATTTAATTGATAATTGTTTGTGAGAATCATTCATCAAGACACGGTTTATTGTCCTTGCATTTTGCTGATTGATGTTACTGTTTCCTGTTGGCTTGAGATTTCAAAGTAATTATCTTAACAAAAATGAACCATCGCGTGTTTAAGTACATTAAAACAAAAATAGATGGACTAGATCGATTAGATCTAGAATAGTTCTAAAGTAATCAAGGCAAACTAAAAGGATACTTATATGTAGAGTTGATAAAACGGATCATCGGGTCGTGTTTGTATCGTGTCAGTTTCGTATTATGTCAAATTTAAGTCAACCTAAGCTCGATTTATTTAATAATCGTGTCAAAATATTAAGACCAAAGTCCAATATAGAAAAATAATCGGATTACTCAATAACCTGCTTAATATTTATATATTAAACAAAATTTTACAACAAACATTGCCATTCATTCATACATACATACATAATTTATCGATATTATAATATATATATATATATATATATATATATATATATATATATATATATATATATATATATATATATATATATATATATACACACACCAAAATATTACACATTTACACTATTAAAGTTTTAATTATATATATGAAAATAATATTATATATTGATATTATAAAATATATATATCTACTAATATTTTACACATTTACACTATTAAATCTCTAAATGTATATAAAATTTTATAAATAAAACACTTCATTTATATTTATCCTTTCAAAAAATAAAAATAAAAGAAAGAATCATCTCTAATATTTGAGTTTTGATAATAAGAATTTACAAATTATTTTAAAATAGAAAAATATAATCGTGTTATTAATCGAGTAAATGGGTTAAAGAACTTTAACCCTAACCCGACATAAAAAAAAGTTGCGTTGACCCGAATCTAACCCATTTAATAATCGTGTATAAATTCGATAACTCATACTTATTTATTCGTATCGTGTTTGTATCGGGTAATTGAGTCGTATCAAATTTTGCTAACGGTTACCTATAAGTGTAAACATTCAAATTTTGCCCCCAACAACAAATCTATGAGTCAAATTTTCTTTGATAAAAAGATTCTTCTACAATTTCCCTCATTTTCCTAACTCCCAAATTGGCTTAAGCACCCCATCAAGCTTAGGACAAAGAGCTTGGAGGCGCAAACGACCTAGACATTTCCCGCAATTAAATTCTGAAGGTAACAATTTACTTCAATTATTAAGAAAGAAAAACTTGTTTATCCATAACAAAACACAAACGAATATTACAAAATGTTGTTGAATGGCAGCCGAACCATATTTAATTGAAAATTCAAAAGGTCCGTACATTATTTATTGGGTTCAATTATGTTGGAACAACTTTAAAATAACAAAATCTTTTATAATCAAACGATAAAAAATAAAATAAATTTTTTATTATTTATTATTTTATACAGATAATTTTAATTATTTTTTATTTTAAAACAACTCCAAAATACCATTATCTTATTTAAAATTTTCTTTTATTCTCTGAAGTTGACGTCAGGTTGAATGCCTAAATTTAGTTAGCAGACTCGTTTCCCGAGGAGATAAGAATTTAGCAAAAGCTTAATAGGAGTGGGTAATACTTGCAGTTGGCTGTCTTGTCGGAATTTGCACTAGGCTATGCTTTTAATGTTCCAAGGCCAAAAATCAAATTTTGATTTCCGTAGCCATTGCCTCCAAGCAATGTTCCATCTCTTCTTATTGCATTATTATTGATTGGCTTTTTTAGTGGTCCTTTTACACATATTATTATCCATCCCCTAATTAAAGTCATTGATAGGGTTCCATTGAACCCATACAAATGATTGGTATCATTTCATTCATGTGTACATTCACGCATTAATTTCCACTTGTTTATTTGCATATGCTAAAGGATGATTATGTTCCACGAGAAACTCTCTCTCTCTCTCTCGAGTGGTCCAAATTTGAAATAAAGTATTATTCATTCACCCGTGCATTGCTCCATGTCATTTTATATGATTCTTTCGATCTTAATCTTAATAAATAGTACCTACCGTGGTGCTTTCATTTCGTATTCTCCGTAACCTTTCAAAATTTAATAGGATCCAACCACTTTACCACGTGGGAAAGGTACCTGGGTTTTTGTTCACATTCAGAACAGCTGTTTGATTTAATTTATTGAAATTTATTATTGTAGTTTTAAACGAGAATTTAATTTAATTGTGGGCCACCATCTTTGCCGGATGCGGCGGAGATTCGGTGGTAGCGATGATTCTATTAACAAAATAATAGATAAATCCATAGATTTTCCGAAGAAAGTGATAATCTCTGTATCTGTTACTTGGTTGTAAATGCTGCTCAAATTCGCTCCTTTTAAACCATTGTATTTTGCTCATTACAGGGCTTGCTTTTAGCAGCACCGTCTCATTGAAAGAAACTACCAAGTACGCCATTTTCATTATTTTCATTTCTTTCTTTCTTTTATCAGTAAATTTCTTGTTGATTAATGGTTATTAAAGAAAACGGGGATCCCCCGTTCCGTTAGGGTTCTCCCTATATATATATATATATATATATATATGTTCGTGTGTGTGTGTTGGGGGGTGGGGAATGCCTCATAAATCAGAAGCTATACTTATTTCGGGGAAAAAAAGAAGCATCTTCGATGGAGATTGGATCTGGGAATTTTGTCTTAAGATAGCTCTAAATCATCTCAAATATACCTGAAGAAATTTTAACTGATAGCAACTCGATATTGACTATATGGAATATTATTGCCCATTGGATTCATAAAGCACTTGAGAGAGAAAAAAAAAAAAGATAGTAAAAAGTAATTTTTTATTTTTAAATAAGTGTCGAAAATAATTGAGGTTAATTGAAAAGTGGGACTTAGTAAAACAAGTCGAGGGTTGATCTGATTTGTGGACGTTTTTACGAGGAAACCTTTACGCGAACTCATGTTATCTCATTTGTAAATTAGTTTATTCAATAACAACAAATGGTATTCACAACCTGAGTTTTAATGAATGAAATTTATAACTGTTTATACCCATTTTTAAATTAGTTTTTCTGTAACAATAAATATTATTCACAATATGAGTTTTAAAGAAAGAAATTTATACCTGTTTATAACTATGGGCGAACGATGGGAATTGAACCCGCATGGTAAATTCACAATCTACTGTCTTGATTTACTTGGCCACATCCCTTAGTCCACCATTTACTTAAATATCAGTACTTGAGGATGAGGCTCATAAAAATGAATGGAAAACTCATGGTTAACGTTGTAGTGTATTTACTTACTGGCAATCGGAATAGAAATTTTAAAATTAGAATTGATGATGTGTTTATTTATAAAATTAAGGCTTGTAATCACAACCATAATAATGCTTGGCCCATAGATTTCGAATTCATTATCATGATTCGGACTCCCAAGGAAAGGTTGGGAACCATAATCTGATTCTCGGAACTAGCATTTTTCCCCTATTGAAATTTCATAATCTCTAAATTACCCTCAATTAAATTTTGTCATTTTTATATTTTGATCATTTTCTGAATTTATGAAAATACCTAGAAGTTTTGTGTTATTTACAAATATGTCCTCTATCATCATCATCAAATTATCATTAATATTAATAATAATATCATTAAAAATTTATTAAAATTTATTATTTTAATTATTATTTATAATTATTGTTGTCATTAATGTAGTCATTATTAACTTTATTGTTTTAATTATTATTACTTTTATTAATGTTATCGTTATTAAAATTTACTACTATTATTATTTATTAAAATTTACTAATTTTATTATTTTAGTTAATATTATTGTCATTATTATTATTACTTTCAGTTTTATTATTATTTTTATTCTTATTATTGTTATCATTATAATAGATACAAATAATACTAAGTACAATAATTGATGAAGGGCATTTTAATAACAAATAATAAAGTAAAAACATCAATAGAATTATAGTTTATATTTATTGTTATTCTTACAGTTGAAATAAATAATTTATTATGATTCTAATTCTTTATTTTAATTCTAACATATTCCGATTACTAATCAATAATGCACCATTAATGTTTTTCTATAGCATTATTAGTAACTTTTACTTTATTCCCGATTATTTTAATTGTACATTGTTTTAGACTATTCTAAAATAGCGGCCGTTTCCCAATTGCTACTATGACGGCTTTGGTACTATTGTTAATTAACACTCGCTCATTTTGTTGGCTTTGGTATTATTGTTAATTAACACATTAATCAATACTAGTTCATTGTTAGAATATAATTAATAATGGACCATTTACAATATCCTTAAAGCAGATCACAAATTTCGTGTCATACCTACGAGATTTTAAGGATATATGTGAAGGGATTTAACATTAACTTAATGTTTCTCTTGATTTTTCTCCATTGTTTTACCATTTTGATTTAAATTCAGATCACAATAATGACTCATTTGCTATGCTGAAGACTTCGAAAATGTTTACAAACAAGTTATTACCATATCAATCTATATAAATTTATATTGTTAAAAAAAATTATTAAAAGACCTATAATAACCTCCTTAAAATAGATAAAAGACTTGGCATAACAATTATGGTAAATGACTTTCTTTTCATTATAAGTGACTAGTCTTTTTCTTTTTTTTTAATGTCATGTAAATAAGAGAACAAAATCAAAGTTTTTACCTGTAAACAGTAAAGAAGATGATTATTCGTGAATATTCAAGACATTATTTTATAAAATTATACATAAATTTTAATTTGTAACCTTTACTTACACAATAAATATTTGTATATTCTTATACAATAGTAATGTCAAGGACAATGATGCACGGTACCACAGTTTCGTCTTAAATTTTTTGACCCACTACTTTCTTTTTTATTTATAATTTGTTTATAAGTATTATGATAATTTTATTCTCCCATTCTCTTTTCCTCTCCTCCATATTAAGATAATTTGCCCTTATTCTCCATTTAAATAATTAATCAATCATTAGTTGACAATTCCTTTCAAATAAAAAATCATTAATCAACAATTATCTCAATTATTTTTCATATCACAACCAAGACAAAATTAAAATTTTTTTTTTTTACAAAATGCGATAACTTGAATTGAATATTCATATGACAATTGTGAAACCATGGCAATTTAATAAATTAAAATAATAAATCAAATCTATTGGTTAGAGATAATTGATGTCATATTGGTGTAGATTTATGGATAAAATTAAAGTTTTGTTGTTTTTGAATAACTATTAACTTTGAAATTAAATTATATTGTAGTTATTTTTTATAAATGTCTAGTCTTCACATATTTTAAAGTGGCAATCAAAGTGTAAGCAAAGAAAATAAAAAAAAAAAAATTTTTATAATTATTTTTTTAATATTTATTTTAGTGATGTCATGCTAGATTATTTTTCAAGTTAATTTATTAATTATATTATAATGTCAAATCATCATTTATTTCACTCTTTAGATTAAAGAAAATACAGGGTTAAATATTTATGTTAGTTTTAAGTTCAATTTTTTTAGTTGAGACAACCCACTCATTTTTTTATTGTTTTAAATTATTTACAAATTTGAGATAATTTGAATTTATTTGTCAAAATTTTGAAACATTTGACTTTTTCAAATTTTAATATACAAGAGGGAGTCTAGTGTTAATTACGAAACTACAGTATTCTACCATCGGAACTACTCTGACATTACATCCAATGGTGAAAGTACAACATGACAAAATAAGAATAGAGGTACCGTGCAACAGTTGCACGGTAACTGTACCCATCAATCAATTACGTCTTTGAAAATAGATCATCCATGGACTTCTTTGCTGAGACTGGATGAATCATCTGGACACGCGTCCAGATGGTCCCATATATTAACGCCACAAAATTTTGACACGTACACCAGTTTCAGACAGGCCGTCAAATAATGAGTGCAGTACGCTTTTTATCACTACTTCCAATTTCTCTGTCCTCCGAAAAGGACAAGTCTGACGTAGAACTTGTCCCCTTCTGTGCCAACTGTTGCTTTGCAGCCTTTCACTTACTACACGTGAAACTCAACTTGTCATTTTCATTTTCAATTACTCTCACAATATTAGCACAAATTTCAAAACATAAGCAAAATAAATAAATAAGAGTGTTTGGTGTTCATTTTCAAACAACTTTTTATATATATAAAGAACTAGCAAAGATATTTACAGAGCATAACAAAATCATGATTTTTTTTTTTTAAAATTGAATATAAGTAAATTGACCTCAATTTGAAATGCATAAATTGGGATCACATTTTATTTTTTCTTATGAATGCCTAGAAAAATAGCATTTTCAATTATTAATTATTTATGTATACAATAAAAATATTATATGTACATGTCATAAATGTGTAAATTAATTTTTATTTAAGATTTTGTTCATTTCAATTATTTATATTCTTACATAAGTTTAACAATTAAATTTATTAAATACATACAACTGTTTTTAAAATTTACTATATTTTTAAAAATAAATTTTATTAAATATTTAATTAATTAACTTTATAACTGATTATTTTTATTGCATAATTGACAATAAGCATTCAATTAATTTAATTAAATCTAAGCTATTGAGTAGGGAACCAAACAAACAAACAAACACCCCTCGAGTCCTAAGCAAGTCGGCAGCTGCAAAAATGCAAACAATCATTTACCGCGATGGATTGCATGCTTACACTAGGACAATAATTGCTTCAAAAGTAATACGACTAGTACAATAAGGCTTGATGAAAAGAGTATATAATATGAATCCATCGAATAATTAATATACTAAATTTAAAATAAGGTGAGTCTATTTTAATTTTATTTTTTACTTAAACTCGTTTACATAAATTTCTATTCATTAATCTTATAAACTCAAAATTAGCAAGTATCATTTAATATTATCAATTCATCCAACCTCTTTACCATTGGACTTGATGAGAATGATTATAAATTTGCGTTATAATTTTAAATTAAAAAATAGTTTAACCCTTTGAAAAGATAATTTAAGAATAGATTAAAAAATTCTTCAGTAACAATTGTATAATTTTGCTAAACTTTACTAAATAAACGAGTCGGCCTTTAAGAATGAGATATAAGATATATAACTATTAGCATTCAATAAATTAGTCTACTCTTAACTTTCTTTATTTATAACCTAACCATAATCCATTCTCTCTTATCCAATGGAGCATGGTTAGATCCAAACTTCTTATTAGGAGATTTTAAATATTGAATAATTGTCCACAGTAAATTAATCTATGGTTAAGTATGAAGAAGGGTAAAGGTTAGAAGAGTTCCTATAAGTCTCTATATTTTAAAGAATATCTCAAAACACCCTTATTGTTCAATATGTGATACTCTTAGCCTTATTTTTTTCTATCCTTTTACAATATTACCCTTGCTATACTTTTAGAGACATTAATTAATTGATCTATGAAAAAGTTAATTAATAAATTAGCCCACAATTATTTATAAGGAAATTAACCAATAATTATCAGTTTGAATGAACTAGTAGTTTTGATATCCTTATGTCTAATTATTTAGAATAAATTAATAATAGCTAACTAAAATTAATGTTTAATACCCTTATAATTATAAAGCTAGTAATTATTTATAAAAAATAATTTTCAAATTAATCCAAAAAGTAAAGAAATAAAAAAGTATATTTTTTTATTATTTTACTTTTAAGGTTAATTTGTTAATTAACTTTCTTTGTTGATAAATTAATTAATATCCTCAAGAATATTATTGTAATAATATTATTATAAAAATAAGAAAAAAAACTATAAGTGTAATACAATTAACAACAAAATTTTTGTAAAGTATTTTTTAAATATAAAAAATTAAATAAACAATAATGATTAAATGTGATTAACTTTTGCGTTGATTCAGAAAGTAGTATCATTTAAGTTTCAAGTTTCCTTGTTCTTGCACATTGATTAATGGAAAAACAAAAGAAAAGGGGTCATGTGCGGCGGCAGCGAACAGAGTCGGCACCGCCCCTATTTCAACGGCGAAGTTGGGCAATTGCATACTTTCGGTAACAATTGTTGCACGTGAAACATGTTTTATGGGGCTTCGCTCATTGTGATGTCTTCAAAATCAAACAAATTTGTTGCTTGTTTCTATACACTGGAGTGGGCCCTACCGCCCCAAAAATGCCTCCACCACCAACCTCGCTTCCTCTTTTGTTTATTTTCTTCATTTTTATAATATATTATCACTTTCTGCTTGGCTTCTTTCTCCTTTTCTTTCTCTTTTTTCCTCTTTCTTTTTTCTTTTTATCTTCACAGTATCACTAATACAAAATTCAATTCGACTTTAATTTGTGAATTCTATTGTCTTTTTTTTTTCCTTTTTAACATCAATATAAATTTTATTAAAAGATCACAACATACAATGACAGATATATCAACATGCACATAAAGATCAAATATAGAAATTTGTTAGCATCCACAGTTGGTCATGCCATTTTAAAAATACAGCCGAGTGAGGAAAAAATTACACTTAAGATTAATGATGGATTTAGACATTTGATTTAAACCTGCTATAGCTAATAACATCAGTTATATATATATAGTTGGCAAAAGTTCGGGTCTGGGCCGGGTTTGGGGATGCCCGGCACCGGCCCGCATAAATAACATAGCTGCTCGGACTTTTCATATGCGGGTCAGGTTAAGCTCGACACTACCAGGGCATAGGTTTTTTATCCAAGCTTTCTCTACCCGCATATGAACTACATTGAGAGGGAAAAAAAGCCTATAATAAATTGTTACAACATCTCAACTGAATTATTTCAATATACTTTACAAATTTTACATAAATAATAAATAAAAATTATTTCAATCTACCATCTACTCCCTAAATTAATTCAATTTTTAAAATAAATTCATTCAATCCCTATAAAAAATTTAAATTCAACATGAATAATCACCAAATAAATCTAAATAAATGTAACATATTAACATCCAACATGTTACATAATATCTAATTACAAAATAAATTAATAATAATTATATAATCATAAATATTATGTAACAAATTAACTAAAAAATAACCTAAATACTAAATTCAGCTCCCATTAATTAAAGATAATCATATAAGCATAGCATCCCAAAAAAACATTAGGCATATATATAACACCTAATAGTAATAATGTTAATTTCATAATTTTTTTTGAAAAAACTTGGAAAAAAAATACAAAACCTTGTGGCTAATTGGCTGTGATGGCGGAATGAGATTGGTTATGATGGTTGACACCGTCGCGCAATGGCTGTTGCTAAGAAGATGACGAAAGGGTGGAGACGATGGCTGTGATAGCTGTGCTCTGTGAGAAATGAGAAGAGCTGACCGATGGAGGTTCGTGGAGGTGCGATCAACACTGCAGCGGCGGATGGTGACTGCCTACTACTAAAGAGACAAAGGGAGGTGTTGATTACGGACGTTCGGAGGTTGGCGTGGCAGTGAACGGTAACAATTGTTTCAGTGTGTGCATTGAGCTTGAAATGCAGTAAATCGACAATTAGGGATTTAAGGTTGGGCAAAATGTTTCTTATGTTTTTATATTTTCCTCTTTTTTTTTTAGTTAATTAAAAATTGAGCACTGTCTGGGTCCGGGTTTTTGGTGCTGTGACCAGACACGTGCTCGAAAACATCCGGGTATTAAAAATCAATACCCAAATTCGCTTTTTCTTTACATGCGGGTTGGGTAAAACTCGAACTGCATTGATTGGGCCGGGCCGGGTTGGATCTGGTCTAAGTGGGTATTTTTGCCATCCATATATATATATGTTCTTTTTTAGTAGGATATCATTACTTTGTTAAAGTAAAAATATTATTAAAATAAAAAAAAATATTTCAATACATTGAAAACTATTTTTTTTATTTGGCAGTGGCATTCTCATTTAAAAAAAGTGAAGTTATCATCAGTAAAGAATATATATATGCTTTTTGAATACGAATACACTGTTAAACCGTACGGTTAAATAAAGTTAGTACAGACACACTATTAAAACAACAAGTCTACATTAAAAAAAATGATAATGTTTGTACTAGAGAATGATTATACATGCGCTTACTTACATATGCATACATGGGCCATTATTTTTCCCAAGCCCCTTTAGAAAAAGACAATATAAAGAATTTGGCACACATAAATTGAACACAATGTTTATGGTTTAGTGCCAAAAATTTTTAAATAAAATTTTGTAGACCTTGGTTCAAATCTCTACAACTAAAGATATTTATGCATATTTCCTTTGATTTATTAATATACTTTTTTAAAATTAAAAAGAAAAGAATAAAATCTGAATAGATATTTCTTTTAATTTATTACTATTACTTTTAAAATAAAAAGATGGAATAAATCTAGTTAAGTGAACAATAAAAAAAATTAAGTTCTCCTCAATTGAATTCAATTTTTTGAACCAAGTGCCCTCCTTCCCCCCCCCGCCCGAAAAAAAAAATCAAATTGTTTGGTTTGTGAGTTTGTCACCATTTTATATTACAGTATAACCTTTATAAATTAATACTTGATAAATTAATAATCTCTATAATATAATAATTTTTTACGGTCCCAACTTGGGCCCTGAAACTAAATTAATAATTTCGATAAATTAATAAGATAATAATTTTTTTGAGAACTCATATATAACTCTGTGGTCCCATTTATATCATAAATTAATAATTGTAGAAATTACAAATACTGTGAAATTATAAATGTAACTGACTATGTCAATTTATTAAAATATGAGTCTATTGTAACTTGTTTTTTCTTGAAGTTTAAATCTAGTTGAATCTCATCTCTAATTTTTCTTATTGCATCCAAAAGTTTTAGGGTTGAATTCTCGTATTGCAATAAAAAATTATGAAGTGTTGTTGATGACTTGAGTGCTTCAGTGCGTGAAATAGGCTCTAAAGGTATTGTGTCATCCTCAACTTCATCTTCAGCATGATCTTCAGTGATGTTAGCAACAATTTCTTTTAAACTTTAGACCTCTGAATTTTCATTATTTTCATTAGAGTAATCTAAGAGGTAATTGACATCCATTCCATTACGAAAAAACAGATTGTTGATTATTGTTTGTAGCTCATGAATGCCTTCTTCATCTAAAGTTTCATGTAAGTCCTTAAACTCATTTCTTCCATTGAATGAATTTTGAAATTTCAAAAACAATTTGTTATTGTCTTTGCCTCAACATTTGTGGACCAATCTAAGATTGCAAGATTAATTGCATCCAAAACATTTATTTTCTCCGGATTGGTTTGCCCCAGCTCATAGCCTTCCGAAATTTTATGGTAAACTCATCTACGGTAATGCATCTTGAAAGCTCTTATTATCCCCACATCCCATGGTTGAATTTTTGATGTCATGTTGGGTGGTAAAAAATATAGCTCAACATTCTATAATCCTTCAATATTTTTTGGATGTGCTGGACAATTATCCACCACCAAGAGAATTTTTCTCCCATGCATTTTTTTATCAAGCCATCGAACATATTCTTAAAAAAGCACTGCAGTCATCCATGATCTTTTGTTGGCACAATATTCGCAATTCAAGCTATTTATGTTAACATTCTTGAAGCAACGTGGTTTTGCATACTTTCCAATGATCCATAAATGAATTTTTTTCTGAGCCATCCTCGTTGCAACAAACAACAGCAATAAGCCTTTCTTTGTCTTGCTTTTTCCCTTCAAGTTGCTTTGTTGCAAGAGAGTGATCAAGTTGTAGCCTATAAAATAATCCGGTTTCATCCATGTTGAAAACATCATTCATGGCAAATTGATCTATTTTTTCCCTCATGGACTCTAATTTTTTCTCCATGTCTTGTGTATCAACAGATCCATTTTCCCCAAAACGACGAAATTACTTGATACCACGTCTTAACTTGAACTTCTCAAGCCAACCTAGGAAAAAGTTGAATTCTTAAGTCTCTTGAGGGTTTAACAGTTTCATAATCTCCTTTGCCTTTTCTATGATTAGCTCTCCGGATATATTGACATGATCTTGGTATTGAAGAACCCACTTAAAAAGTGCTTTTTCCATTTCTGAAAATTTTGATGATTTGTGTTGCTTAACATGACCACCATTTTCTATGTCAATCGAAAGATACTTTGATGACCGTTTCAATGTATTTGATATTGTAGCTTGACCAACTTTCAAGTCAAACTTTCAGAAAGCCACTGCCGCAATTCTTTTTGAGTGCTAGTCGGATGCTCTTTACTATATTGGCATAATGCTTTGCGCATTTCATTTGTCATGGTTGATTTTTTAATACCCTTTAAATGAAAAAGCCATTGTAATTTAACAAGTTACTATGAAATAAAAGAATACTTTGTGTTTGTTTATATAGACAATAATTTTAACTAAATTCATTGAATACATTTAATTTCTAATTTAGTTAATTGGATATATGATTTAGCTAAATTATGTAAATACATGGATACTCTTTAATTAAGTAGATAAGTAGTCAAATTCAATTGATACAATTTAATGAAATTACATTTATTTTAGTTCATTGAATACACTTAGATAAATTTATGTAAATACATGAATTTAGTTAATCAAGTAAATAGGTACATTAGATGAATTAGTTCAAATTCAATTAATACAATTTAATAACTAACATTTAGTTTAGTTCATTGAATACATTTAGATAAATTTATGTAAATACATGAATTTAGTTAATCAAATAGATAGGTACATTAGATTAGTTCTAATTCAATTTATACAATTTAATAACTAACATTTCGTTTAGTTTATTGAATACATTTAGTAAAATTCATGAATTTATTTAATCAAGTATACATTATTTATTTGATGAATTTATTTAAATTCTATTGATTACATTTGTAAAATACAATGAATTTTTAGTTAATTAAATGTCAGTTCTTTGTACTGTGAACACACTCTATAAATTAATAAATTATTTATTTATAGATTAATTAATATCTCTCTAAATTAATAAATTTCTATGGTCCTGACATTATTAATTTATAGAGGTTATACTATATAGTGAAGAAGTGGTATTAATATTTATTTAAAAGGTTTAATATGGAGAGTGGAAATATTATTTAAAAAGTAAAATGAAAGAAAAAAATAAAGAATATGGGTTGTTAACTTTTTTTTTCAACTAAGTTAATGATTAACGGAAATTTTAAGACAAAAAAATGAGCTACCAAATCTCGTGGGTAACATAGCTGGACCTAATTATTGAGGAAAATTTTGAGAGGCTTATCACAAACAAATTTTCTCATAGAACTCAAAGACAAAAGAAAAAAAAAATCATTGGGGGTCATAATTAGCATTTTACTAAAAATAAAATTTACGAGGATTAGAAAATTCCTTTCCACTAAGTCTTGCATGCACCACACTGAGTTGAAATGAGCTCAGTTAGATTCGCTTTAAGCAAAAGTTATAACTTAACTAACTAAAAAGGTATAACTTAATGGTCGGTCGGTTTTTTTTTTCCTTTTTTCTTTTTGGGTTTTTCTAGCCTTTATTTAAAGTTTTTTTTTAATTTTTTTTTTCAGTTTAGGTTTGAGTTAAATGAGCTGAGCCGAAAATTGAACTTCATAATTCAATTTTTTTCCCATGTGTTCTAAAATCGAATCAAACTAGCAAGTCGGCTTAATTTTTACAATTCCCCTTTTTTTTGGCCCACCCCTACTTAAGATATCAAGCAGTACTATCATCCAAATATATATATATATATATATATATATATATATATATATATATGCACATAGCACAATTTTGCTACGCCATATGCACTCTTATGTATAACTCTCCGCGTCTAAATTTGTGCATTTCAACGTGACAAAATTTCTATAGAGATCCCATGATTATGGCTAGTAAATTCCAAATCTAAAACACGGGCAAAAAATTGTGATGCCAGGACGGCATGATCTGAAGCACACTCTGGGTCGGTTCGGGGCACCTCTACAATGAAATCGCCTTAGAATAGAGTAGCTCTCTACTAGCTACTAGAAAAAGTGACGTAAGGGTCACTAAAGCTACTTGGGCTCACAGGTCGAGCATAGGGAAGGAGATAAAGGCAAATGGAAATTCAGTATTTTAATCAAGTGGCTTGCATTATGAGTGACAAAATTATTAAAAATGATTCCTGAATATCTGAAACACTTCGATGGCTGAACCGAAAGCCCTCCTTCAGGCCATAGCTTATGGCTCATCCCATCGTCATCCCTTATCACCAAAATGGGCCCCCCCCCTCTCCAATTATGTGCAGTGGCTATGGTAGTCCGCGTCATACCCTAGCCTCTCAACTCACGCCCTCAGCCCTCAGTGGCCCCATAGGTTTGAAGATAAGAACTTCGGCCGCTTGGGAGTCAAGTTCAAACTTCTGTAACACGGTATCAGTTAAAAGATCAATCAATCGGTGATATTGATCATATATGCATTTACAGAAGCAAGGGGCCCACTCGAAAAACTTTATGCAATTACCAAACTTTAAAACTTTTTTTTTAATTTTTTGGATATTAGAGGAAAATTGTTGCTGATATGTTCCAATACGGTCTATCGACGTGATTAGGAATGTAAACGGGTAAAACGGGTCTGGTATGCTTGGGGGCGGACTCGTACTGAATCATTGAGCTGACGTCATAAGCTTATGGACGCACAACTCAGAAAATGGATACAAATGAATAAATAATTATTTAACCTTTTTTAAAAAAATAATTGGAAAATTATTTAGTAATATTATATCACAACCAATCTGAGAATTTTGCTAGTAAAGGAAAATTAAGTAACAACCGATTGAAGATAGGGAAAGAAAAGAAAAAAGGGATCTGAAAATCATTACCACACAATACAAAATACAAATAGTATAGGGCTCACATTCTAGCAAGTAAATGCACTATAATACTCTTACTAATCATTACTTGAAAAAAAAAAAAAAAACAACCTTTAAAGGAAAAGGAGTAGTACTAATAAGACTATTAATTCTATATAACCATCCTTGTGGAGACAAAAATTGTTTGTTATATTTTGATCTGACTATAGAAAAGTAAGTTTAATTCTTTCCTAAGTTTTTCCATAAGTTAATCAAATAAAATGACTTAAATAATTGGTAATACATTTATTGGGTTAGAAACTAAATATCTTAACCAAATAGCTATAACATTACTGTTTGTATTTTGTTTTAATTTTATGTTTTGTTGATTTTTAATAGTCCTACTTATTTTTGAAGTAAAAAATAGGATTATCCATCTTTTACTAAATATAATATATTTATATTTATTAAAATAAAATAATATTAAATTTATTTTAAAAATAGTATTATATTATTTAATAATATTACATATAACAATAATATTAAACTTATTTAAATATATGTTATTATATTTAGTTGAAAATAATAATTTACGTTGATTCTAAGTTAAAATTACTTAAAAATAATATAATTATATTCATAAAAAATTAATAATATTACTATACACTATCTTTATTTGAAAATATAATATTATTATATTTATTTAATTTTTAATAGTATTATATTTATTTAATATTAATAATTAAAAATAATAAATAGTTTATTATAAGAAAATATTAATTTTTTAGTATATTATTAATAATGTTTCATTTGTATTGCTCTTATCAATAATTTTTAATTTACATAATTAAAGTTAAAAATGAATAAAAAATTATGATTTATATAATTAAGAATATTAATAATAATTACTAATTTATGTAATTAAAATTAACAATAAGATAAATAGTTTATTTTACAAATGTATTTTTTTTTCACTTTGTAATTAAAACCTATAATTTTTTAAAAAGGGTAAAACTGTAATATAAAACAATTAACTCCAATCCAAGACAAAGTATCCCAATCCAATACAAAATAAACACATGAATGGAATTCTAATTCATATTCCATACTTCTATCCCGGTGTAAATAAACAACTTAATTCAATTCCACCCTATACTCCAAATCATAGGATTCCAACTTCTCATAATTCTCACTTCAATCCCAAAAATAAATACTGCTTTATTAGATTTTGCAACCTCATGTAAACAAATAATTCAAATTATAAACCTAATATATACATGTTTTTAGAAAGAAATTTATGTTTTATCATTACGATATACTAATATCATTTTTTTTAAAGTTTTATGTTGTAATATACTAATATTACAATCATGACTTTTATGGAAGGTAAATCGATAAAATTATAACTTAGTTTAAGTATTTGTTAAGCATGGTTAAAAAAAATTTTATAGTTAATATAGACAAAATCTACCATAAAATCTTAATAATAAAAAATAAGAAGAGTATATATTTTTATTGGCCGATCTAGCATGAGAAAAACTTTTTTAGGACACGCTTTGACACTGGAACATTAAAGATCTACTAATGGCAAGTTTGATGAGTCCTTAAGATAAGACCCACATACTTAATGCAATAAGTAGAGCTAGTAAAATGAGTCATGAGGTTATGTTTATGTTGTGACAGTTTTGTATCATGTCAAATTTATGTTGACCAAAACATGACCCATTTAATAATTATGTCAAAATATTGAGACCTAAGCCTGGCACGGAAAATAAACGGGTTACACAATAATCTGTTTAATGTTTATATGTATATATATCTAAAATTTTAAAATGCAGAAAAGTCTGGGTGAACGCATAAATTGTGCATTTTAAACGTTTTAAGTTTTAAATCTCATAAACCCAATGGTTTTAAGGCTTTCTTGAAGTTTTTCCACACTTTAAAGTCTCAGGTCAGAAAACTACCAATTTTATTGATGTTACAAATTATATATATCTACCAAAATATTACACATTTTATATAATTAAAGTTTTATTATATATATTTAAATAATATTATATATCAATATTGTAAAATATACATGTCTACAAACATTTTACATATTTATTTTATTGAAGTTCTAAATTTGAATAAAATTTTATAAATGAAATATTGTATATATGTTTATCCTTACAAAACAAAAAAAAAAGAATCATGTTCAATATTTAAGTTTTGATGATAAAAACTTACAAATTAATTTAGTATAAAAAAAATTATAATTGTGTCATTAATCTGGTAAATATGTCAAGAACTTTAACCCTAACTTGATAAAAAAAAAATTGTGTTGATCCAGATTTAATTTATTTAATAATCGTGTTGAATTTGGTGACCCATACTTATTTATTTGTGTCGTATTGTGTTAGATAATCAATTCATATAAAATTTTATCTGCTTTAGCAATAAGGCTTGTTCAAAGCCTCCTTATATAAGCTTTTCTCTTTAACTATGAGTATTTATTATTTACAATATTAAACCATAAAATATATTTTTTAATAAATTAACCCCTGTAACTTTGTGAAATTTGATATTTTACTTTTAATTATAATTTTTTTAGGAACTTTTAGTTATGATTTATTACCTCCAAAAGTTCATCAATTTGGCAAGTTTGACGGGTCCTTGAGATAAGACTCACATACTTAACGGTTAATGTAATAAAACTTGTGCAAATCACATTAAATAAATTTTCCCTTGATCATGAGCATTTATTATTTATAACATTACACCATATAATATATTTTTAAAATTAATTAATCCCTGTAACTTATGAAAATCATTATTTTACTTTTAGTTATATATATATATATATCTATATATATTCTGTACGAATTTTAACTATGATCTATTGCCGCTAAAAGTTTATCACCTCAAAATACGAAAGTTCAAAAACTGGTATTATCACTTGGCCGTGTATGGTAATGTTGGTGATTTTACAATTAAATTCTGTTTTTTTTTTCTTTTTTGGCATATTATAAAATATCAATTTGCCCTCGGCCTCTCATGGTCTCTCATGCATGCTTCACATCTGCTTTATTTTCAGTCTAAACTACGATGTCTTTATCACATCCATTCACATTAGACTGCCACGTCACCAAGGCGAACCTTACAGCCTGGCAAACCTTCTTCATATTTTCCAACTAATAACATGTTTCCACGTGTCACTCCTCAATGTTGACGCCTTCCCTCTTCTACAGCTGTCTTCCTATAAACCCCTAGTATAAATACCACCTCGACTTCACGTTCTCCCTCGGCCTCCCCAGACGCTCTATTTCTGCCAGTCTCATTATCAACTTCTTTGCCCGTAGTCATGGCTCCTATTTACAGTTTTGCCATCATCTTCTTATTCTGTTCTACTTTTACCTTTCCCACTCTTTCCACTACGAGAAAACTCAACGCTTTAGTTCAAGAACAACCGCTCATCCTAAAATACCACAACGGCGCTCTTCTAAAAGGCAACGTCACCGTTAATCTCATCTGGTACGGCAAGTTCACTCCCATCCAACGCTCCATAATCGTCGACTTCATCCACTCCCTAAACTCCAACAGGGCCCCACAGCCCTCGACTTCATCGTGGTGGAAAACAACTGAAAAATACAAAGGAGGTTCGTCTAATCTCGTCGTACGGCATCAAGTCCTCTTGGAAAGCTACTCCCTTGGCAAAGCACTGAAAAAGGTTCATTTGCTTGCTTTGTCAAAGAAAGTAACGAACACTCTCCCCACGTCAATTAACGTCGTTTTGACGGCGAAGGACGTGGCCGTAGACGGCTTCTGCATGAACAGGTGTGGGACCCACGGGTCTCCTCTTCCGGGTCGTGGGTTGGCCACTCGTGGAACCTATATCTGGGTTGGAAACTCCGAGACTCAGTGCCCTGGCTACTGTGCATGGCCTTTCCACCAGCCCATTTACGGCCCTCAAACCCCGCCGTTAGTTGCGCCTAACGGAGACGTTGGCGTTGATGGAATGATTATCAATTTAGCTACCCTTTTGGCGAACACCGTTACTAACCCGTTCAATAACGGGTATTTCCAAGGGCCGCCAACCGCGCCGATTGAAGCGGCTACGGCATGTACGGGTGTGTTTGGGTCAGGTTCGTATCCGGGATATCCGGGTCGGGTCTTGGTGGATAAGGTAAGTGGAGCAAGCTACAACGCTCACGGGATAAACGGGCGCAAGTACTTGGTGCCGGCGATGTGGGACCCCGAGACATCGGGATGTAAGACTATGGTTTGATGGATGGGATGAAATGTTTACAAGTAAGAAAATCTATGTGGAGCTATGGGGACATGTGGCCACCAAACTGTATGTATGTACATAGTTATGAATGTGGTTTTGTTGTTTTCTGTGACGTGTAAATTAAGTTCCTAAAAGAAGGAAAATTTCAAAAAATTTCAAAAATATTTTATATAGAGTTAAGTTGAGGGGCTGCTGTTTTTTAGTTTGTTTGTTTATGGGTAATGATGAGAATAAAGGTTAAATTTTACAGGTGCTGCCGGAGGGCCTGGGAAACCAGAGACTATCATTGCTTTGGATGGAATAGAGAAATAATTCAATGCATCGCACCACCGTTACACGAACTGTAGTCACCGTCGACTTCAGAGCCGTTTACTAATAAACTTTAAAATTGAATGAAAACGCATGGAATTACACGGGAACACAGGGAGATCGTCGCTCATGTAAAATAAATCGAGTTTTATTTACTCAACAGTACTCAAGTTTCTACAAATATTTTTAATAATGATTTTAGTTCATAGAAAATAAACTTGAAGAAAGAGGTATCGATCAATTTAATTACGAGTTGTTATAAGTAATTTTTAACTTTTATTGAAAAGTGTTAAAATTTTCAATTTTAACGCAACATTATTAAACATGGGGCAACATGGGACCACTTCTATAGTTCAATAGTTGTTGGGAGTTGATATCAGTTGGCGAGATTGATAAAAAAATGTGGATAAGGATGCGATATAAAAATAACAACAATGAGAGATAAAACCGGACAACCTCTTGTAAATTTATTTTGTGTATTTTCTTTTTATGTTTGTCAAATTTCTTGACTTATTTGTATTAATTTTTTTTAAAAAGGAATCATATTTCTATTTGCTATATAATATGTAAGTTCCAAACTTCCAATTGTCTTTTTGGCAATTTTACAAAAAGAAACGTTGCACTATGAAAATCTCTCTAAAATGAATTTTAATGCAAAGAACCAACAATATCTAATATATCAACTTTAATAAATGACAACTATCGAGGTATAAAAGCTTATACGTGCAAAACAAATAAAAGGGTAAATTTCACTGTGCCCCATACTAGAGTAATAATCTTCAAAATACCCTTCAAGGATATGAAAACATCACTTTAAACACCAATTGCCGTGATCTCCCTATTAAGGTTAACAGCTTAAAGGGAAAAATCATATTTCAACAAATAGTGTAATGAGCGTTAGCTTAGAGGAATGTGATAGTTGTATGATATATCAAATCAAGGCAGCCTTTTATATTGGGTAATTTCAATTACCTCATAATTTTTTTTTTGTAATTTTATATGGGATATAATATAATAAGCTATTTTCATTATTCTTAAATGAGAAAATATATAAGCGGTTAAATGTAAAAACAACAAAATATCATTTTCGCTTCACACGAACCACTATCTTATTGACAGTGTAGAGAGAGAAATTTTGAAATAGTGCATAAAAAATATTAGCTATAAATAATGCATTTCTATTCGAAAGAGTACTAAAAAAGTGACTATTGAAGTGCGGCCACTGGTAATAATAGCACAATGATGGCAGAGGTAAGAGATTTTTTTTTCATTCAGTTATTTACATTAAAATGGGTTTACCATCATTTTTTTTAATGTAGGACAATATTAAGTAAAAAAATGATCTATACATATGAAAAACTTGTGCTATTGTTGTTATTATTTGAAGAAAAAATGGGTTTAAACCCTAGTTCTTAGTGAATTGGTACCTTTTGTTTTCATGTTACTATTAACTAAATTTATAATATTTCTTTTAAAAACTAGTTGCTGGAGACAAAAGAAAAAAAAACATATACATTTGTATGATTTATTGATATATATATATTGGTCTGAGTGATTGTTTAGCAAACGTAACTAAGAAACTGTGTTATTAATTTATGTCCTACATGTTTTGGTGATGGATATTTTGGTTTTATTTTTATTTTTTATGATATCATTCCTATGTTGGTATTGTTACTAATATTTGTTATGGATGCTTGTGTTATGAAAAGGGAACTTAAAAGGTGAAAGGCTTTGTCAACTTTCTTAATAAATTTTTTAAGGTTGGCCTCATTGACATGACTTTCTAAGTAGAGTTACATGAACCAATGATGTAATGAAAAGAATGGTTGAGAGGAATAGTTATAGAGATGAGAGATTTATCATCAAAGTTACTCTACCATGGAATAGAAAGAAGGATACAATAAACAATGATCACGAGTTGTATAAGATAAAGCACTTGTACAATGAGAAGAAGTATATAGAGATTGTGTTCAACATGAGCGTCACAACACTTAATGTGATAAATGTGATTAAAACAAGGTTGTTTGAGGATGATATAAAAGACATTACTGCTAGGCCTGATGCTAAACCTCAAAATGTGTTATCTATGTTTCAGAGGCAACCAACTGACAATGTTTAAGCACAACAACAGGTACATGCAACTGTTACTAGAAAAAAAGTTGCTAAGAAGAAGTCAATGCAAAGAAAGAGATCAAGAATTTTAGAGACGAAATTTTCTAGGCTATCAATTCCAAAACTAGAGTCCATAACTAAGCCCACCACTTTAGTAGAAGGTGATATTCAAACACAAACCACAACTGAAGCTAATATTACAACAGAAATTGACCTTGAAATACAAACCACAACTTAACCCATTATCACAGCTTAACCTAAAGTTGAAACACAAACCATGATTGTAGTAGAGTTTGAAATTAAAACACAAATGACAACTCAAGTCACCTTTTTCAAGTCCAAACCACATCTTGATCCTACACATGAACCCCCACCTGAAGTTGAACATGATATTTAACCTACAAAAAAGGTACTAGAGAAGTTGAAGGTACCTATCAGTAATAATATACAACTTAGTGTGTTTGATCCCTTTGTCACACTTATAAAAGGGCTATATATTTTCAAATTTTGAAGCAGTCACAATAGAACCACCACGATAATTTGACCAAACCTAATTCCTGATACCAACAACAACACCTTCACCTCAGTTTGATAAAACCCATTACAAACATCTACATTTAACTATCACATTGTTGATTGCTTACTGCCATGTGTGTTAATGTGCAAGCGTATACAACCAGTAATACATTGATGAGTATTCAAATCGTCTCCACAAGAATTGATGTTATAGGACTTGTTACAGCAATCTTAACAGTGCAATTTAATCTAAATGAAATAAAAGAATTAATAAAATTAATGAACTACTAAATTTAAAAATGCAATAAGGAAAATGTTAAGTTAAATTCAAAGAAGTACTCAATGGGAAAGGAGTATTTGAGTGTTTAAACTCACTTACTGGTAAAGATTATTTTTCAATTATAATATTGTTGCTATAACATCTACCATAAGACTGGGTAGAATCTCTCTTGCATCCTTAGTTACTGTCTGTTGGATATCTTATATTTATATGCAACATAAAAGTAACTAGTTGTTATCCTAACATAAGATATAGAATTATGTGTTATAGATTCCAATTGTGCCCTGCAAGATAAATCCCTATATCTAGTTCTTCATTAATCTTAGATTAAGCATGACTTTATTCAAATCGAGATTAACTCAACTTGAGAAACTCACTTTAAAACCATGTATTGTCTTAATTTATTCTACAAAGTCAAACCTTTTTTAGGCTCCTTCTTAATTAGTATCTACTAAGTGAGTGGCCAGCCGAAATAAAGATTTGGAATAAGTAAAATCAAGACAAAATAGTACAATAAATTTTGAGCAACACATATATATCAATCAAACAACCATTAAGCTTGTTAACACCTAACTACATCTAAGTTTAGTTAATCATTTGCAATAAAATAGTAACGAAACTCGTTCTTGCCATTAAATACATTCTCATACAGTAATAAGAACCAAAAAATAAATATGAGGAATTGAGTTCCGCGAAGTCCTTGTGATATATTTTTCTTTTTCTTCTCAAATCTATTACTACATGTCTCAAATCTATTTTATTCTTTGTTTTTTTCTTGGGTGACGGCTTTCTCACCCCCTCTTTTCTTTCGTGCATGCTCTTTTTATATCTTGGAATTAGGACAACCAAAAGCATATAGCCACGTTTTCCTTTTGGCAACCTTCAATTGCATATCTTTTTATATCATCTGTTGCTATTTTTATCTACACGTGATAGTGCCAGTGTGCTGCAACACGCTTTGTCAATTAACATGCAGGCAGTCTTGTCTGTGTTTGCTCTTGACTTGCTGTATTAACTGCTACAACATCTTCTCTTGTCATGCTTATTTTAATTTATTTGCAACTAAGTTCTTTGTCATCTTTACAGGTTTGTTGCACCAACATCTATCCATAAAGCTTGAGCTCTTTGGTCATCTACAATTATCCATAAAATCTGAGCACAAATTGATTTAAAACACAATCAATTTATTAATATTTAAACTTGAATGGATGCTCATGCAAAATATATTAAAAATGTAATAAAAACATTCTATTTATTCTCTAAATAATATTAGTTTAAATCTAGAAATGTCATGATAACTTTTATTTTATAGAGTTATCATATACCTACAAAAGGGCTGTAGATAAAACATTTTCAAATTTTAAAGCAGTCACAATAGAACTACCATGGCAATCCCCCATTCCCAATACTAATAATAACACCATCACCTTAGTTTGACAAAACTCCATTACCAACACCTATATTTAACTATCCTTCAGATGATGGTGGTCCATAAAAGGTGTTAATAAGGGTGAGATTGACTCTTTACACCTTTAAAACATAGTGATCACTTATATGATTTTCATGTTGTTGATGAATTGCATGAGTTTGCAGTAGAAGTTGATAAGGAAGATGTTGAGGCTGTTGATCCACCACTGTCTTAATTGTTGAAGAGTAATCAATCCCATAGGTCCATAAGGTCAATGGCTGCATATTCTTAACCAAAGGTACCAAATAAAAGAGTAGAAGTTGCTGTGCCTACTGAGAATTTACCATCAGAGGTTGTATAAATTAAACTTTCTAAGAGAAAAAGGAAAAATGTCAGCATGTCACCTGTTATAATCACCCATTTATATAAGCAAGCTAACAAGAGAAAAGTTGCTGCTGTTCAAATTAGAACCTCTCAAAGGATAACAAGTCAAAGGAAATCTCATTTGATGGATGTAAAGGCTGATAAGAGGACTGTAAAGAAGAAATGAAAGACTAATTTTGTTGATTCTGAGCAACTCGTAGGTAGGCCTAAGCTAAGTAGGAGAATTAAATCCAGCCAAGAATGATGATGGTGCTGGTCCATTAAGACATGCAGAAGAAGATGACAAGCAGCTACCAGTTGAGGAAATGGAGTTCCAAATCTAGTATGAATCAGAAGATGACATGTGTGCAGCCACAAGAACGGATAAGAGTCAGCCTAAACATGAAGCTCAAAATGAAGAAGATGATAACTTACTTGATGGATACAAAAGTAAGAATGGCGATTGTGGACCACTTTCAGACTCAGAGAATGAGCATCTATTTAGCAGGATGTCTCATGCATTGGGTAGGTAAATGTTTAACTAGGGTACGGAACCAATAGAATTTACAAACAGAATGATGTTCAAGAATTTTAGAGCATTTGCGTGGGCTCCAAAAGGTTTTTGTATTTAGAAGAGTTTCAGGGGTAAGAAGATCAACTTTGAGAGAAAAATGATTTTCTATGGCTGATTTCAAACAAGTGTCCATTTGGAGTATATGCAGTACTTCTAGAGCAAATGCTTTTAGATTTTTTCACAATATACACATATGAAGGCTTAGATGACAATTTTGAGGTAACTAAAGCTTGGATAACAAGAAAGTACTGCAATAAAATGCTTGTTGTTCGACAAAGGGTTTACTGGGCAAAAAGAAGAATTTCAAAATCAACTGTTAGTGGTGACTATGTTGACAGCTTTAAGTCATTATGGGATTATGAAAATATTGTCAAACAGTAAATGCCAAGGGCATTGGCCTTACTAAAGGTGACAAAGCATGACACACCTACTGATAAGTGTAGGTTTCAAAAGCTTATAGTTAGCTTCTTAGGCCTTAGAGATAGGTTCGATTATAGGCCATTCATTTGCTTGATGACTATCACTTGAAGGGGCCATTTGAAGGTAAGTTTGGATACAAATCAAGGTATATCTCCCATTGCAATTTATATATGTAAATATGAAATACTCAAAGTTGGACTTGATTTTTGGGCCACTTGTAAGAGTATTTAGCTAATGACAGACAGTTGACATTTATGATTGATGGGCAAAAGGGAGTACTTAATGCACTTCATTTAGAGTTCATTGGAGCATAAAACAGGTTTTGTACAAGACGTGTTTGTGAACCTTAAGACAAGATTCCCTCAAGTTGAGTTGAGGGATGAGTTTTGGAGCGCAGTTAGAGCATCCAATAAAGATGTTTTTCTTAAGGTAATGAATGGCATATGAAAATTTGATGAAGATACATTTTAGTGTTTGAGAAAGTTATACTTTAAGCATTAGTCAGTTTGAGATTGCTTGCAATTTATAAAACTTTTGCAGTTATTATGAAGGCTGACTTCCAATTACCCCCACTTAAAGTGATTAATTGATGTTTTTACATTTGTGAGTGTAAATTGAAATTTTGTTACTCTAAGTTAGGAGTAATATGAATTTAACCATAGGATTGAGTGTACTTACAAAATTTACTTCATGTGCTAAACAGAAGAATCACAAGAATTTGGCAATGGCCTAAAGCTTAGGAGCATCATTTATCAGAGTGAATGTTGCTAGAAACTCAACACCTAGTGGATTTGCATTAGTTATGTGATGTTTGAAAAATGATAATGAAGTTAAAAAGCTTTAAATTGAAACATAGATTTATTTACATGAACAAAACCTGTTAATGATGGATGATGGATTATGATTAGCAATAGATTTATTTACATGAATAAAACCTGTTAATGATCGATGATGGATTATGATTAGCAACTAAGCCAACGCTTAATACTTCAATGTTTGTCCTTTTGCAATCAACAAGGGGTTCAATAATAAGGAAAGCACTAGCGACAAAGGAAGTAGTAGCAACAAAGGAAGCATAAGGATTAATCATGGCAAAAGAGAGATCAAGGAATGCATCAACAACAAGAAATGAAACTTCTGATCAATTTACAATGCCACCAATAAGAGGCATTGAAATTAGAGGAGGAGGAAAATCAAATAGGGCCACTCCACAATTTGGCCCAATTCAAACAAAGAGAGATTTGAAGGGTAAAACAACGGCTCAGTGTCTGTAATTTGTTTTCTTTAAACATAAGTCTTTTTATTCACATGTAAGATATTGTTTTGCTAACATGGTAATTACAAATTGGAGCTTTATGTTGTAAAGAAATGCTGCTACAATAAATCACACGATGGCAACAGTACGAACATTTTATGAAAATGACACTGTTGATTTTGATGTTTTGATATTTTTGAATACATTGCTATGACAGTGTACTATATATATATATATAAGAGAAATTATTCACTGACCACCTGATTTTTTTTACTTTTTAAAAAATACACAATTTCTTTTTTGTTTACCTGAATTACACATGAAGTTATAATTCTTTGCATTTTTCCACTTCCGTCTGTTGACCATTAAGATTCCGTTAGTTTTTTTTAACAAAATGATGATTTTACCCCTCAAATGTAAAATTACAATTTCATCCTATAGTATTAATTTTGGGGGGCAAAACCGTCATTTTGTTAAAAAAACTAACAGAATCTTAACAGTCAACAGACGGAAATGGAAAAATGCAAAGAATTGTAATTTCAGGTGTAATTCAGGCAAAAAAAAAAAGAAATTGTGTATTTTTTAAAAAGCCTGAAACATTAGGTGGTCGGTAGATAATTTCCCTATATATAATTACAGCTCAATTGTAGACTTCAAAATACTAGGATGTAGTATGTGTGGTCATGTTTCTTTGGAATCATTAATTTTATTAATTATTTAGGCTAAATTACTATTTTTTTTTTGTTATAGTTAATGTTTGGTTTGTAATCCTTTGTCATAGAAACTGAAAAGCTAAAATGTAATATTATAAGTTGAAAAGTCAAAGCTCAAATAAGGAATCAAATTAAAACTTTTTGACCAAACAAGTAAATATACTTTTTAAATATTACAAGCCTAACACTTCCACATTTTTTGACAGAGATGTCAAATCAACACCTTTGGCAAAACTTAAATGTTCACACAACAACACCATTAGATAGAATATTCTACTTTTCACAAGGATAATCCTCTTAATTTACTAAGTCAACACCAATCAACCGGTTAAAGTAACGGCAATTAAGGGATAGAATGATGTTTTTCATATCCTTGGGGTGTGTTTTGAAGATAGTCACTCTAGTAGTGGCACAATGAAATTTACCCTAAATAAAAACATCAAGAAGACAATGGGTTTTATGAGAATTTTTTATCCATACAATTTAGGTTAAGAACATTGACATGTGATTATATCCACATACAGACGAAATAATAGGCTACGAAAATGTGAGTTTACACAGGATTTAAACCACTTGCAAAAGCCTCGTACATGTGACCACTTCACATCTGAATTCTACTACATCAACCTTTACTGTCCTTATAAATTTCCTCTAGTGGATCAAAAGTAATCACCTTATAAGATCTAAAATTTTCTCGCGAGATCAAAATGAAAGCTATAAAAGTACCGTCACTAAATAACTTCAAGGTTAATGATCTAACACTTGTGAACTTGAAAAAACTAAAAAATAAGAGATAAAAATATGACTTTTTTTTTGTTCGTTGAAAATGGGCAAAGACTTTAAGGCAAATAATTAGATGATATATGAATGAAATTAAAATGAATAACGACCATCACTTGAATCATGTCAAAAGTGTGTTGACGTTGGATTATCAAAGTTTTCCAAATGGGTCCAAAATCTACCAAATCAGTGATTGATGGTAAACTACTTAATGCAAGTCGACGACCAATCAATAGGTAGGATGCAATGCCATTGGGACTCTTGGATCAAGTCTCGATCAGCGAATTAAATAACTCCAAAGTACACAGGTTAAGTTAGTAGGTCTACTTGATTACAGCCACTTTATATATTAGGAATTATATAGTACTCTTAGAAGTTATTCAATAAAGGGTCAGCGTTCGATTTAGAACAACTCAAACTGAATTGAAATTTATTTTAGGTTTTAGTTCAGTTCAGGTTGACCTTAAAAGCTGTTTGGTTTCAAATCTTAAAATTGATAAAATTGATTATTCAATTTTAGATCTGAACCCTAATTCAACTCGTTGAGTAAAATAAAAAAATAAAAAATAATCATTTCATAATCTAACCCTATTATACATACAAACCACGCAAAATTGTTATCGCTGCCAAATCCGTCACTTCTTCTTCTGTTGTTACCAAATTCTTCACCTTCTTCTGCCAAATCCTTGTTACCACTCATTCATTTGTTGTCTTGTCATGAATTCATAGCTTTCAAATAAGAGACAATAATAATTAAACAAATTTAATCCCAACTAAACCCAAACACATTTTTTCTTCTTTAAATGGGTGCTCACATTTGCTATGTGTTCTAGCAAAACCCTTTTGCTATCATTTTCCTCTTTCATTATTTCGCTACTTTTTTCTTATATATATTCTTTCACTTTCTCTCCCAAAAAAGTTCAAAGAAGGTTGGTGAACGAGTTTTAGATATTCGATGCCGGTGTCAGAATTGCTGTAAGATTTCACTCTTACTGTCCACACACAGCTCACCTATACTACCATCCTCCGGCAAACCATGACGACCAACACTACCACCACCAAGGCGGCACTGGCTTCAGCACCAGGATAGCTTGTTTGGTTTATTGTTTAGTTAATTTTTCATGTTACTTATTAAATATTCTTAGTTGTTCATTAGTTAATTTTCAGAGGGGATTTGAGAAGAACAATTTTTTTGGTTAATTAGTAAACTTTTTTTTATAGGATTTGAGAAAAAAAAATTTAGGATTAGAGTTTAATAGTTAAATTGAATGCGAATTTGTAAGTCGAAATTCGGTTCAATTTGAGTTACAAATTCTAACCCATTTGGGTTGAAAGTTTGCGATTTGAATCGAAAATCGAAGAAACTGAACAAAAACCAAATCGCCCCCCTACTCATGAGTTTGATAGATTGATGTTTTGGATTAGAAAAGTGATAAGGTAAGCTTGACAAAAGTTCATATGACTCACTCATATGACACAAAACTACATGATAAAAATAGTTTATCAGCTTTACCTTATCGAGTTGAGTTACTGATGGGCCAACGCATTGCAAACTATTTGATAGTGGATCAGATTTTGGTTTGGCTTTTGAAAACCATTTTGTCCATTTAGGTCTCATTTGTAATTAAGGGTGAAATACTATAAGCAGTTTATTTCATAAGTTTTGACTAAAATATTGCATGGTAAAATTTTTAAAAGCTACTTATTTTCTAAGAATCTTTATTTTGATAGATGCATTTAAAAGTGGATAGAGGGGGATTGGTAAAATTTTTGAAAGCCATTTAGAAACTTTTAAAAGTAGATAGAGGGGAATAAATAGTTTTTAAATAAACCACTACATCATTTTAAAGTTTTTATTATAATTTTAGTATTTTAAAGCTATTTTTTCAAAGAATAATATGAAAAATCCTAATATTTGATTCCCATCTAATGTGTTACTCATCTAGTAGATGGTAGTATAAAGTAATTAGTAATTTTGCATTTATCATGTAATAGATGAGTGACACATAATATTAGGACTTAAGTTGAGGCTCAAATGTTGAGATCTCAGTATTATTAAAAAATCTTAATGCAAAATAAAAAGCAATATTTAAATTATATATGTTTTAGTTATTATGTAATAAACATCTTTTTTGTAATAAAATTTGCTAAATGCATGTACATTGCTTTTCAAACTCATAATAAGTGAAATAACTAATCAATTAGTATTAATTTTTTTAATAATTTAATCTTTTTTATACAAGAAGATAATGGTATTAAATCTGCAACTTATATAATGTAATATAGTTGAGATCTTAGATCTCTTGGAATGTACAAAATACTCTAGAACAACATTTTTCTTTAAAGAATAAATCTTTGTTTAGGTAAATTTATAGATGGTATGTTGACAAAAAATATGTAGATAATTGATGGACAATTATATGATATTCAATATCAAAACTTATTGTAATTAAATAATCAAAACTTATTTTGTTTAAATTTTTTCAATTAAAAAATTTATTTTCGAAGCAAAAGGATGAAATAAAAAATAAGATATGTTTTTTTTTTATCAAATATAATATTATAATTAAACACAACTCATTGTTGGGACTTGGACAACAACAAGATTAGGGACAACTGCCTATGATTTTAGTCCTTATCTTTTGAATATTCGACCTAATAGAAAATAATTTTTATACTTTACTTTAAAATTATTATATAAAATTAATTATCATAAGAAATTCAATCTATCTTAAATAAAAAAAAAACCTGAAATCTTATTATTATAAAAGAAATGAATGTGATAACACATAAAAAAGTAGAAGTGGGATTGTTGTTCTTAGTTATAAAGATTTGTTATTAATGTATCACGGCAATTGTACCTATTAAAGTAACTAAAAGAATTATTGAAATGAGTTCAAATGGAAGAAAAAAGTCTGTTGATGGTAAAAGGCCTTCTCTTACCTTTAAATTAGCAAAACAAGAACTTTATGTGTGAGTAAAAGCCCCAAAAGGAAAATTGAGAATTTTTCTGATAGGGGATCAAAGTGGGTTTCCTTGGAGATAAAAAATTCATCCCCCCAGGTTTTATCAATTTGTAAATTCTTCCTCAGTTAGTTAAAAGAATGAAATTGGCTGATATTATGACGATATTAAGTCATAGATATTCACGATATGTTCCCTATGGTAAATGGTTTGATGAATTATGGTCAACAAATAATACGAGTTGTAAAGTACATTGGTCAAAGTTTCATGATTACTTTATCCTAAGCAAATTGTTTACCTGTAACTATTCAATATTCTTATGAAAAATTAATCACATCGGAGCGTTTTCGTGGTCGAATCTTGGGTTTCTCTGAATTTGAAAGTTATCACTTAGTAAGTTTCCATATTAAGGCTCAATTCAATTTAGTCTGTAGAGTCTAACAATTTTGCAGACATTAAAGAAATAGGAAAAGGCCGTATAAATTCATTTTAAATTTAAAACGAATAAGTCGTTTCAATCTACTAATTTATTTTAACTATCGATGAAAAACTATGCTATGTACCTCTTTTTTCAGAGGATTATCTCAAAAAAGAGATTAATATTAATATTTATGCTATTCTTTGAATAATAATAAAAGAGTTCGGTTCGTAGGAAAAAAGAGAAGCAGATCTATTCTATACTCAGGCAAAAAATTATAGCTTAAAGTAAAGCAACTTTACACTTGAAGTTGCTGTGGGCGTGTAGTGTAATCATGGATATGCCTATTCAAATTAAAAAATGAGGGTCCCGCTAACTTACAGAGTTGATAATTATTACATGGGAGCCCCTAAGTTACGTTTAACGTAACTTACATGCGTTGTATTATCCGAATTTTTTTTTTTGTAACACTTCATTCAGGGCCCTTATATTTTACTTTATTTATAATTTATTTATAAATATTATAACAATTTTTAAATTTATTCATAAATATTTAAAATATCATATTTGTCTCTATAATTTTTAAATTTTAAAAAATTATTTATTTAATTAAAAAATATAATTATTATTAATAGATTATATTATTATAATCATAATTATAATAATATAATTTTAATTTTAAATAGATTATTATTATTATTATTAACAACAATAAAAGGTATTATAATTAATTAATATATTAATAATAATTGATAATAATTTTTTAGTTAAATTGTTAAAAATAATAATAATTATTATTAATTAATTTTTGAATAATAATAATAATCACAATAATTAAAATACAAAATAATAATCCAAATAACTTATATTCAAATCCAACCCATTTGAATTAGATTTTGATACAACACTTCAAATCCAATCCATAATAGGACAATAATTAATAATAATTTTTTAATTAAATTATTAACAATAATAATTATTTTTTTTATTTATTTATTTATTTAGGGACAAGGAAACAGAGGATGAAGCCAATGGAGATGGAGAAAACCAAGGGGAGTACCTTGGCTCCTTGTGGTTGAGGTGGTGACAGTAAATTTATTGGGGGTATTGTTGATGTAGTGTTATATTGAGAAAAGGAGTGAATAGATTTAATGACGTAGGGTGTAGAGAGTCAGAGTGATCTTAATCGGAGGGTGGGAGAAGAGAGAGAGTGTGATGGGAAAATAGAGGGTGTAGATTTGGAGATGGGTTTATAATTAATTAATAATAGTTTTAGTTAAATTGTTAACAATAATTATTACTATTAATTATTAATTATTATTATTAAAAAAATTAATTACTAATAATAATTATTGTTAACTAAAAAATATTATTAATTATTGTTAATATATTAATTAATTATAAACCTATCTCCAAATCCACACCCTCTATTTTCTCATCACACTCTCTCTCTTCCCCCACCCTACGATCAAGATGACTCTGACTCTCTATACCCCACGTCATTAAATTCATTCACTCCTCTTCTCAACATAACACTACATCAACAATACCCCCAATAAATTTACCGTCACCACCTCAACCACAAGGAGCCAAGGTAAATAACTTATATTCAAATCCAACCCATTTGAATTAGATTTTGATACAACACTTCAAATCAATTATTATAATTATTATTGTTAATAATTTAACTAAAAATTAAAATTAAAATATATTATCAATTATTATTAATCCATTAATATATTAATTAATTATAATTTTTGAAATTTAAAAATTACGAGACTTTTATTTCTAAATATTTATAATAAAAATAATAATAATAATAATAAAATAATAAATAATTTTACAAAAAAACAAAAGTAACGCATTTAAAAACTTAGGGGCTTAAAATTAAAATTATATTATTATAATAATAATTATAATAATATAATCCATTAATAATTATTATATTTTTTAATTAAATTAAAGATTTTTTGAAATTTAAAAATTACAGAGACAAATTTGATATTCTAAATATTTATGAATAAATTTAAAAATTATTATAATATTTATAAATAAAGTAAAATATAAGGAGCCTAAATAAAGTTTTACAAAAAAACAAAAGTCAACGCATGTAAGTTACGTTGAACGCAACTTAGGGGCTCCCTTATTACATATGCGGATACGCTCCATGTGAGAATCTTATCATAAATTGAACGGATGTGAAGACTTGATTGAAGAAATGAATGGATATTTGAATGAAAGAAGAATTTATTAAAGACAAGTATCACTTTGTTATGAATGTAACTTACATAAGCTGCAAGTTAACTGGACCCACACTTGGAATATATTTAGAGGAGAAGGCATGGCGACATGGGAGAGTTCAAATGAATTAAATCTAAGATTTTTCTTCTTCTTCTTCTTCTTCATATTGTTTTATAAAATTCAAATAGAAGACTCGATCTAACATACGGTTTAACTACAGAGGTATGAGGGTTTTATACGGTTTAATGTTTAATTATCATGTCACGTAAGGCGACATCATTTGTATTTCATTTTCTTGGCACAATTAATTAAGTGATTAATGTATACATTGACTGAACTTTGTTATGTCCGTGTTTAACCGGATGGATAGATGAAGACATTAGTTTAGGTAGTTTTCTGTTTGAAATTTGAATATGTTTGAATTCGATTGAAATCTAAATGGGTTCGAATACAAATGTTTAATGACATATTGACATGTTTAATGAATAGAAGTCATTTTTTTTTGTAAAAAAAATTTATTTTTATTTATGTCCATAAAAAAACAAAAAAGAGGAATAAGTTTTACAATAAATAAGTATATTGAATAGAGATACTTTTGAAATATAAAAATTTATTTTTTATTTAGATAAAAATCACAAAAGTTCACCTTCTCTTTTTAAATTTAAATGTAAATGTTTAAAAATCAAATATAAGTTATAAAAACAGCAAACAAATTTAAATAGCAAGTCTAAAATTAATAAAATTTTAAAATTTAGAGGTTTAACAAAAAGGCCCTCATTGTTTGTTCATCCTTTCATTTGAATCTTGAAAATGCATGAATTTAACTAAAATTCCAATAGATCTGAATAATATATTTATTTTACCTATTTCATATCTTACATTTCTTTGTTTAGTAGGAGTGAGCATACCATGGGTTGAATCGGGTTTTCAAAAACCCAATCCAACCCACTATTGATTGATTTGAGAAAAAATCAACCCATCCAATTAAATAAATATTTTATATCATTGGATTGGGCTGGGATTGGTTAATTGGATTGATTAAAATACAAAATTAAAAAAAATTCAAACATAAGAGTTTTTTAGAAAAATATTAAGTACATAAAATCAAATTCAAATAGTAAAAGAAACATATTAATTCTCATCATAATATTAAATATTATCCATTATACCCAACATCTATTGATAAACAATACGATGTAATGTTTAAATATCTATAAACTTACTTTTAGTGAAAATTCGAGTTTGGGTCTAGATTTTTAGTTTAGAGAATTCAACCAAAGTGAGGTTTAATAGAAAGAAATTGAAAAGTCTCTCTTATAAAAGAATAAAAATGGTTCAAAATTAATGACTTACGGTTTTACAATTGACTGTTGATTGTACTTTCTCTATGATTTTAATTATTCTTGGGTTAGGTTAGTTTATTAGGGTTTTTGTTAATGAATCCAGCCCAACCCAGTCATTAATTGGGTTGGATTACATTGGATTAGGTGTATTAGGTTGGATGGGTTTGCCACCCCTCAGTATCTATCCTTATGATTTAATTAGAAGTGGTAATATTTGACCGTTATTATATCTCATCAACTCTTATTTTTCAGTTAACCCTATTAAAAATTTTAAACTAATCTTTATCTCTCAATACACTCCACCTAATCCCAAATTTACTTTTACGATAATTTTTATCTTTTTTCTCCAAGCACCCACCATATAAAACTTATAAAATCTATTTAAAAAAAAATCTCATAATTACTATAATATCTCTCTTTCTTTTTAAAGGATATATTTATTATTGCCATAATCATAAAAAAAGATTTAATACTTCCTAATAATCCTATATTGAGTACTGTAAATTAATTTCTTTTATGATTACAAAAGTAGAGTACAATATTTGAGAAAAGATAATAATTTAAAAAGTTAAATGAAATTAGGGTTTAAAAAATTAGATTAGCTAAATTAGATATTGATAGAGGTTATCATTGGATGCTCTTAAAGCTATTAGGGCTTTTAAGTTATTTTATAATGGATAAAATATTTATTAATATAAAAGTGATTAGTGAGGGATTGTAAGATATAATGAGGGAGGTCAAATATCACAACTCTTTGATTGTTTAGGAAAATTAAGTTTTTAATAAGTTAAAAAAATAATAGTTTATTACAAAAATATATTTTACATTAATGCAAATTAAGCAATATTTTTTTAAATTAATCGTATTCAAATTCATTTGATTAAATTTTTAATGTTGAATTAAAAGAATGCCTAGAACAATTTAATGTTTGAAATTGAATCATTTTCAGTTTTTTTAAAAAAGTTCTAACATTGTCAACACTTTTGCTCTATGCAATAAATTGTATTGTATGTAAATAGTTAATAATAAGCTACCAATTGATCGTGTTTAAACGGTTTTGTATCATGTTATTATCTTGCCATGCTAAATTACACATATTCGAACCCACCTATTATTTTAACGGGCCAAAAATTGAGAATCTAAACTCATTCATTATCATTATCGTGATAACTAAACCGATCCATTTAACTTGCTAGTTTTTGTATTATACATATCTTTAGTTTAAGAGTTGGGCTATTGGCACCCCTTCATTAATCTTATAAAATCTCTATTATATTACAATTACATTTAAGGATAAATATAAATAGGATTAACCCCATTTATATTTTCTTTTTTTTTCTTCAAGTTTATTTTGCTTGCACAATATAAATTTCATTCATTATCATTAAAATAATCCGAATTTAAGAAATAATCCTCTGAGCCAAAATAATATTCTTGTAATGTACATAGCAACAAAATCAGGATACAATATAGTGGGAAAATAAATTAAATAAATTTTGTCTCACTACAAATTTTTTTTTAAGGATTCTAAACTAATTGTTGCAGCCAAGGTTTATAGGTACGATAAAATTGTATTAGACTTATAAAATATTCATTATTTTCTAAGGTTTTTCTTACTTTTTCTTTTAGATATTTTTCTTCAAAAATTAAATAATAAAGAAAGTTTGAAAAGAGGAATACAATTATTAAGACTAAGAGAGTAAGAAAATTATTAAAAATTACAATATTTATAAATGAAAAGAGTGTTTATTTAGAAAAAGAGTATTTTTGTTATTAAATAAAATATAATTGAAAAAGGGGTTTCGAGAGAATTTTGGAGGGGTGCTAATAGTCTGACTCTTAGTTTAAAACAAAAATAATAATTTGTAAAACAAAGCTCTTTAAGAATTAATTATTAAAGAAAAGATAATATTAATACTCTTTATAGTTAACATCATCAAATAATGTACAAAAAATTAACTATCTAATTCTAAACACCAATATCATTGATTAAAATCTTACAAGGAAAAAAGATAATAATGAAAAGAGAATTGTATTATATCAGAACATGCAAATATATAGTGATACGTATAAATTTTATAATGAGTACTAAGGAATTTTAGAATTTGTTGTAATTTTACATAAGTAGACAATTTATTTATTTTTTTAAAATTATAATTTAAGTTATAGAATTTAATAAACTATTAATACTAAATGTTAATGTCTAATGATGAAATGGGTTTATGATATTAAACTTGAAATTGACTATTTAGAAATTGGTTTCAAGACTAGTTTAGTAATGTTGTAACTTTTAAATAATCATTTTTATTTGTGCCATAAAAATAATCGGACGTAAATAGAAATAATTAAATGTTTGGTAAAAATTATTTATAAAAGTGCTGTAAAATTTAAAGACAGTGTGTTACATTTAGTAAATCTTATTGTTAAACTACTAAAAAAAAAATAAATACTAAATTGGAGATAATGTTGAATAAAATTTATTTACATATTTATAAACAAATATATAAAATATTTTTTATTGTAAGTTTTTAATAATTGATAACTAAAATGAATATTTTAATATTCTTAATATTCATAATATTTTTTATTTTCTTATCTCAATATAATTAGCAATAATAATAATTTCTTTAAATTTAATAATTTTATTTCTTAATTAATAAAGATAATTTTAAATTTTTATAATATATATAAGGATATATATATATTTCATTATATTAAGTGTAGATTTATATTAAATATAAAACTAATTCTCAAAATTAAATCTTAAAAAGGTATTCTTTCCCTACGTTTTAAAATTTGTTGTAAAATAAAGTAATTTTGCCAAAAGTGATTTTTTAAAAAAATTACCAAATGCCAAAGTAAATTTTTAACATTTTAAATTCACTTTTAAATCTCCTAAAAATAATTCCAAACGGACATTAATAAATTGACCCATTAAAGATCTAGCCTAATAATCAATCCGACAATCATTTTTATCATGCAAGTCCATGTCGTGTTAATGTGGCATAAAAACTTTTGACAGGTGGGCTAAGATCTCTCCAATTGTTGTATGGTTTTAGTTACCTTATATAATAACGTAAGGTACATAATTCTTCTACAACTATTTGATGAAAATCTAACAGTTGTACAAATATAAAGTAACAATAATTGTTGGACTTTCCTAAAAAAATCCAACGGTAATGAAAGAGTTGTGTGCCTTACATTATTATGTAAAACAACAAGCTCCTTTTATAGTGCGGCCCCAATGAAGGGACCAGAGAGGACCGTTGGCAAAGGGACTTCAAAAAATATCTTGCAAAAATCTGACAAGCACATTTTACTTCAGCGAACTAACTCAAAAGAGGCAACAATGACATAACAATTAAAAACATTTGTAAAACTGTCTCGGCTAAAAGCATGGCATGCCACCTAGAAAAATCAACTTGTAAATTGCTCATAATGACAATCTTCAACTCAGCCCAGATCAGATAAAAAACTGCATTTATGTAGATAAATATAAGTTCTATCACAAACAACCAATAAAAGAAGCATTACCATTCTTCTCAAACATACAAAAACTACTTCAGGTATGTGTATGTATATGTGTGTATATATATATTGCGTGTGTGTATATATATATATAGAGAGAGAGAGAGAGAGAGAGAAACATACTATCAACTATTCCATGGTAACCAGAGTTGTATCTTCGACATTTTCTCATACTACTACAACTGTAACTAAAAGCAGAATATTTTTCTATCATTCCAACGTGGATAGTTTGCAAACATGTAAATGCTTGGACCATTTTCTTGGACCATCTATATGCATAGCACTCTAGAAACGGGGAAAGCTTTCTACTCCAACAGACGCCAAGGACTGCTGTGAACGGAGCCTCCTTTTCCTTAACCGCTCGGCAATAATGAAGGCTAGCTCTAGGGACTGAGAAGCATTAAGTCTTGGGTCACAGTGAGTGTGGTAACGTGAGCTCAAATCATCATAGGTTATTGTTCGAGAGCCTCCTACGCACTCTGTCACGTTCTGGCCTGTCATCTCTAAATGAACTCCTGCAGGGTAGCTTCCTTCTTGATCATGCACATCAAAGAAGGCTCTCACCTCAGCCTATCAACACAGACAATAAGGAAGCCATCAATATTACTGCTTGATTTAAGAAGAATAACCAAGGAAGAGTTCAGATGAAACATATTTAGAAGCCGCTAATTCAGTCCCAAGTCACCTTACCAAATTAACCATTAAGCAATAAGTAGTTGTAGACCAAGTCAGACATGCCATTGTAGTACAGTCATAAACAAGACAACTAAAAGATCACATGAATCTAGACAGCCAAATCAAAATGATTTATCAAAGACCTCTCAAGAGACACTTCAAGGTTCACATTGATATCCAAAATGAAACTCGCCAGTTGATCTGGGAGACATGCATGGAGTACAAGGAGTAATTATGATTCGTATCATGAGCATTAGGCACTCCTGCAGGATTTTCAAAATTCAATGGCAAGAGCACCAACAAACCAAGTTTGTAAAGCAAGCGTAGAAAAGTCAGAATATATAAGAAAACATACCCTTATTGCATCGAAGGAGCGGGTTTTGAGTCCAGAAGGGGCCTTGATGGTGTTGCCATGCATGGGGTCACTAACCCAAGTGACAATTTGACCAGCATTACGGACTCCCCTGATCAGATGGGGAAGCTTAACCCTCATGTTCTCAGCTCCCATCCTTACAATCACTGTTATTCTACCAGGCTTGTTCTTGGGGTTTAGGATATCTATGAGTCTAACTAGCTCTTTTGGATCCACCTTGTTGCTCACCTGCATCACAATATAATGGTTTAATCATAAAACATAGACAATTACTAACCAAGTTAATTTCATAAGAAAAACGCACGTACAGGGACAAAAATGCAATATACAATCACTTGGAAATAATACAGACAACCCAGTTCAGAAAATATTGCAAACCAAACATAGCTAAAAATTACTTAGCTTAGTTCACATGACCAGGCTAAATGGAAATTGGAAGAGAAAACAACATAATAATTATAAGAAAGATAACAGTACCTTGATGCCAAGAGGATTTGCAACTCCTCTCAAGAACTCAACATGAGCACCATCGAGTTGGCGGGTGCGTTCCCCAACCCAAACCATGTGAGCAGAGCAGTCATAGTAAAGCCCAGAAGTTGAATCCTCCCTAGTGAGAGCTTGTTCATAAGGCAGGAGCAAACACTCATGGGATGTCCAAAACTCTGTTGAAGTCATGATTGGGTGGTTGGCTGTGAGTCCTGCAGCAGCCATAAATCCAATGGCCTCATCAACTCGATTAGCCAGTTCTCGGTACCTATTCAACCACACCAACCAAAAAAAAAAGGTCAAACCAACTAGATTACAAGCATTACAACAAAACTTATACAGTTCAACCTTATCTAGAGTATCAAAATGTTTCCACTTCTAAAAATGACTTTTGAGTTCTGAAAAAGGAAAAAAGGAAGAGTTTTTAAAGGCAGAAGCAGACTGCCTAAACATTTGTTTGTACTTATGCTTCTCATAAGCATAACATAATGATGAAACATGATAACTGTACAAAGGATGAAAATAGAATCTCACTTAGGAGTATGGCCAGTCAAAAGGAGAAGTGACACGATTGACAAGGGAGACGGAAAAGAAATGATAGACTAGGGTCGTTTGTTCGCTATCTGAGAGAAAGATGAAGGAAAAAGGAAAGATGGAACTCAGTGCTCTTCTCCTCAGGCCGACTAAAATTAATAATACAGTAGGTGTGATTGGAGGAAACCACTTGAAAGTGTAAACCACTGATACCAATTTTGCATTCTATATTTGCTTCTCTTCCCTTCCTACAGAAAGTACAAAGAGGGAGAGAAAATCACTCCTCTCTTCAAATCTTTAATGGTCCCAAAAAGAAATTGAATATCTATCAAGTATCAAATTTTAGTGGCCAAAACTGAACTTTGATAATGATGGTCCTTAGAGATGAATTTCAGTACGATGTTATACAATAAATATTTAATTAATTTAAAAACAAGAGTCAATTAAAAAGCTGGGGGAGTAGAATTAAGAGATGCCAGTAAAATATTGAACCATTTTGTTTTCTGTGCTCTCCCTCTTTTCAATAACTTCACAAAGGAGCCACTGAAATATTAAAATGAATGTGTGTTTGTTCCCCTTTCAGAATTTCAATGTCTATGGCTTGAAAAGTTAGTTATTTAAAAAAAATTGCCTCTCAAATAATTTACAATGACAGCAGATTGCCTGGACTCAATTTAACATCTTCCTACAAAGTAAAGATCAAAACTTTTACCGCAATTCATACAATGGTTACACTAGTCAAATATATATCAGCTGCCGATGTGATAAGATTCCTCAATTCAAGGTTTTGTTAAGCATACCAATCCAGATGAGGGAAACGAGAATCAAATTATTAAAACTCGATACACTAATCCTATATATGAAGGACATTCTTAATAAATAGAATTTCTAAGAAGGTAAAGACATACCTATCCCCTTGTTCGCTGTGATCTGTGAAATCAAGATTCCAATGGGCCACTCTCTGCATAGCTGCATAACCTCCTGTGGCAAATGCCCTTAAGAGATTCAAAGTTGCCACGGATTGGCTATAGGCTCTAATCATCCTATGGGGGTCTGGAATTCTTGATTGTGGATCAAATGCATCACCATTCACATTATCACCTCTATAACTCGGCAGCTTCACTCCATTTTTCTCTTCAAATGGATCTGACCTTGGCTTTGCAAATTGACCCGCCATTCTCCCCACCTATATACTCCCACCCCACATCATAAAATCACTAAAAATTCCACCTTTATATTCATATACTGTCTACACAACAACAGTGGAACATAACAATATTGCTTGGATGAAAACACCAGATGACCAGCATGATTTATTAAAGAGTTTGATCTCTCTCATCGTCTGAATTTGCACCTTCGAATTTGTATACCATCTTTTATTCAAAAAAATTACAGAATGACAGAGGAACAAATGCATTCTTTTAATCGCATAGTTTTACTTATTTAAAAAGGAGTAACGTCAAAGCCACAAAATCTTTGTACAAATTGATGCATCATAACAATATCAGTCAGATGAAAACACTTAATTAAAGATTTTGTTCTCTATTATTATTGTTAAACAAACAAAAGCGCATAAATTGTCCACTAACCATATACACCATATCAAAATATCATTAAAATTTCCACCTTCAAATTCATATACCATCTTATATTCATAAATTACGCAATAACAGTACAAAAAATGCAATTCTTTTGCTTGCATTGTTTTACTCAAACAAGATTAATGCTAGAGTAACTAAATCTTTATACAAACTGAAGTGACATAACAAACACCAGATTTATTAAAGAGTTTGTTCTGTTAAACAAACAAACAAACAAACAAACAAACAAAACCCAAATGATAAAATAAATCATTTAATTCAAAACTTTATAAGAATATTTATTACCTTGATAACAGGCATTTGGCCGCCAAACATGAGGACGACACTCATCTGAAGAAGAACACGAAACGTGTCACGAATGTTGTTGGCATTGAATTCTTTGAAACTCTCAGCACAATCTCCACCCATAAGCAAGAAAGCGTTCCCAAGAGCGGCCTGTCCGAGTCTGTCTTCAAGTTTTCTGGACTCTCCAGCGAACACAATCGGAGGGAAACTCGAGAGAATGTCGAGGACGGAGTCCAGTTCGGCCTTGTTCGGATATTCCGGAAGCTGTAGAGCCTTCTTGTTCCTCCAGCTGTGGGGGGTCCATTTTGTTGAAACTGTCGTTGAATTTGCAGGGTCAGTTGAATGAACGGCTGAGATGGGTTTGAGGACTGTGGCTGATCTGCCGAATGATGGCAGCAGAGACCGCCGATGGTGCATCAAAGATTTTGAGGAGAGAAGAGACGAGGTGGTCGTGGCCAGAGCCATTTCTTGCGACGGCGGAGAAGTGACAAAATATCCCAAGTAACTGAACAAACAAATTGTCAGGACTTGAGTGCGTATATTCACAATATAATAAAATAATAAAAATTGGCCAAAACCTCGTGTTCGGTAACTAAACACTGATTAAACCTGACAAAGGTGAGTTTGAAAAAAAAAAAATTGTAAATAAGGGAAAGTGTGGGACATAAATGACGGTAAGTTTATAAAATTGAAAAAAATTAAAACTTATAGAAATAAATTGAATGAATATGCTTTTAGGTATATTATTATTTCTTATCAAAAGAAATGGATGCCACATTCACAAAATGAGGTTGTCTATTTATAGCCATGGTCGACCGACCACTTAGGTGTAACAGGTGGAAGATCATAACTGAAGTTCTGTTTGTTGCATGACACGGGTTTGATTAATAAACTAATTGCGCAATAAATAATAAATAATAAATAATAAAGTGGGGGAGAGCCAAAATAATTATAACCCTCCTCCTTAAATAGAGTCACCACTTAGGATAACTAGAGTCACTACTTAGGATAATTGTACTTAATCTTTTTTAGGAGAAACTGAATGGGATAAAAACCCAAGCAAAAGAAACACAGTTTAATGAATCATAAAATAGTGTTGGACGTGCTTCAAACCTTCTTAAGACTAAATATTATTCTAGCAGCAGTCTTATAGAGAGCAAATTGGGTCATAATTCATCTTTTATTTGAAGGGGTTTAGGTCTTATTTGGGATTGATGTGTTATAGGTTGTTGTGGAATAAAACTATAATTATCAAATGAAAGTTAATAACATGTAGTAAATTTAAATTTTAAATAATAATTTTGACAAAATTATTAAAGATATAATATATTTTTCATTATGCAAGTAAAAAATCATATTAACATAACTTCCAAGTAATTAGTGTTTACAAAATACTTTAGTGCTGTACTTTTTAAGTTATAGTTGGCTAACCTTAATTTCAAATGCACTCTTATCATGGGACGAATTAATTATTGTGGGATCGTGGTGGCTAGTCAAAATTGGTAAGGATATTTTCATTTATTATGATTAGTGGCTTCCTTGTCCTAGAACATATAAGTCATTCTCCCCCATCATCACCTCTAAATCACGGGCTGACCTGATTGATGAAAATAGAAATCGGAAGGAATAACTCATGGGAGAGCTAGCACTTCTCACACTTCATGGAGGAGGATGCTGCCTGCATTCTAAAAATTCCTTCGCTAAAAGTTCCTGCTGCGGATCAACTCATTTGGAGAAATGACAAATGAGGTAACTACCAAGTCAAGAGCGGCTATTATGTTACGCTAAATTTGAAGTACTTAATATTCCTTTAATTTTGTAGCCACGCATAGGGTGCTGTAAATTCCTCTGGCACTTGTTTTTCCCACCTAAGATAAAAATCTTCTTCTGGAGAGCATATAACAATATTCTATCCACATTTGCTAATTTATTTAAAAAGATAATCACAGAGAATGCTAGTTGTTTCCATCGTAGCTTTGAGTATAAGGATACTTAGCATGCCTTGGTTTTTTGTAAGTATGCTAGATAGGTATAGAAGTAGTCTCAAGGCCCTCGTAGTTTCAACAACGTGACTTCCTTGGAATTTTCCAGCCTTTCTAATTTTATAGCATCAGTTAAAATGAAGAAGGAATTTGAGAGGTGGATGGTACTTTGCTGGTCCATCTGGTTTGTCAGAAACAACCTTTATCCTAATTGATTCCCTCTTAGTCCCCAAGAAGTGGTAAATAAAGCAGAGGATTTTTTTCATCTGATTCAAAGCAACTGCCACTCATCAAAAGCAAGATCACCTTTCGAGGAATCGAGCAGATATCAAGTGAAAACCTTCACCTCAATTTGTGTACAAAATAAAAGTCGATGCTGCCACTAGTTTCAAGGAAGGATTTACCGAAATTGGAGTGCTGATCAGGAGTGACAGAGGTAAAGTAGTGGCAGCATATGCTCATGGAACCGTCTGTCCAAATGATGTGGAATTTATGGAAGTTGTCCCAGTAAAGAAGGGAATTGGACTTGCCATTGACACGAGGTTAGTGCCAGTAATTCTTGAATCATATGCTATAGATGTTTTGAAGCTTATTAATAAAGATAAAACTAGCAAATGTGAGGTCGAGTGGGTTATCAATGTTAGAAACATAAGTCATTAACTTTGTAAGTTCAATAAAATTGTAAACAACAACCAGCAACAGTATAGCTGAATAATAAAGATAAATTGTAGTAAATACAATAACTAAACAAAAAGTATAACATAGTTAAAATTATAGAAATACCCCGAGGACTGTACTAGACGGTTTTCTTAAAACATATTTGTTATCTACTGTCGGTTGCCTTAGGTTTGAATGGTTTGAATGGCAACTGTTTCTAGGATCCAATGGGAACGAAACTATTTAAGCACACCTTTGAATCATTTTTTAGTGAACTTCCAACATGCTTGAACTCTTAGAGATGAATAAATGTCAAAGGAGAGGGAGGAAAACTCTATGCACGGTTTTTGTGTAATGCTATTGTGTTTTTGAAATAAAGTGAAATTACCAATTTATAAGCATTTGTGTGAGGGTAATATTGTCCATAATTAATTGCACTCAAGTCTATGATGGTCACTTTCAATTACAAGCTCTTGAATTTAAATTCAAATTTAATCGGCTATTAAATCACAAAATTTGTAACTATTGTATTTATTCCAAAAATTCATTAGCCGATTTATGTAACAAGATTCATAGTTTATGGTTTTAGTTCTCGTAATTAATCATCTAAAAACAATTAAAGAGAATGGTAAAACAAAGCTAAGACGAGTTAGGCATAATTTGGGCCGACATTCATGTATGCTGGATGTGGGTGCAAGCAAGTTAAGCTAATCAGGCTAAGATTTGTAACCTCCTATGAAGTGCGCAAGAGAGAGCCTCTATGCTTATATTCTTACCCATATAAACATGAGTGAAGGGGCTGGAATTTTTACCTTCACATGTATTTATAGATTTGTGGAGAACTTGTAACGATCATTGGCCTCGAATTCGGCAGGGTGAGTCTCCGACGCCCAAATTAGTATTTGATCAAGGTTAAAGAAATAAAAAATGGAGGAGAAAATGAGTTTTCTCTCTTTAGAATGAATAATACTTTTTTTGAGGCCAAAGACCCATTTTCTATAGAGATAGGTATCTATTTATAGATAATGAGTGATGCAGATCTAGAGTTTTACTTTGAGCCCTCTACCTAATGACATGTGTCACCTATCATTTTTGTGCACATGGAGGTAAACTTAATCGTAGGAAATTATTCCGCACGTTCATATTTCCATGTTTTTATGACTTTTGGGTATGGGTTCTTGGACTAATAGATTATAAAACTAATTCCCCCTTCTGTCCATGTTTATGAACTCCAGAAGAATTTTTCCTTAGGTGTTATTCCCCCAGAATAGTTTTGGTGTTACTGCCCCAGAATAGTTTGGGTGTTACTCTCGGAATATCTTTTTTTATTTGACAAGATGGACATGTGGCATGATTTGATGCCTTTTGGAATATGGCACCTATACTACTCCCCTCGCAAGTGTAGTTTCTTTAGAAAATACATTGACTGGAATAAGAAGTTCTAACTTATGTTCAACTAGCCATGTGGCCTTTTCGAAAAAACCATGCCTTGAGCGTTTGAATATATTTTGGGAGGAATGTGTCAATGAACTTTTTCTCTTGTTGAGTTAGGAAATAGTGAACTGTTTCTTCTAAATTGAAATTCATTGATGAGGTGTTAGCTCTTTGAATTCTTCCTTTAAATCGAAGTTCTATGAGGAAATGATAGTTTTTCTTTGAGCTTTCTGCCTAAACTAGAGTTCCAAGAGGACATGTCAGTTTCCTTAACCTTTTTTTTTAAAACCAAAGTCCTAAGCAGAAATGCAAATTTTCCCTAGGCATTCCAGTTAGCCTAGGAATGGTCTACGAATTTTTTTTTAATTATGAAATTTTGGTAAGTAGATATTTTATGCCTTGGTTTAGCATGACTTATTTTTGTCTTGCCTTGTATAGGGTTTGGCCATACCTTAGTTTGGTTTTCTTTTGTTGGCTTTGGCTTTTGTTTTCCTTGGTTAGCTTGTGCCTTGGTTTTTCCTTAGTCTTTGTTTACCTTGTTGGGCATTGGCTTTCTCATGCCTTGGCATACTCTTGTTGCCTTACCTTTTGTTTGCCTAGGCTTTTCCTTAACCTTCAGTTGCCTTATAGGACATTGGTATTTTCTTGGCAGAGGAAAGAATGACTTATTCTGAAAGAATATTATCACAAAACTTTTTCTTCTAGTTGGCTTCAGGAAGCTTTTCCTCATCATTAGTTTTAGGAGAGGTGAAATATTTCCCAAAAAGATATTGCTATGAAAATTTTCCTTTTTATCTATACAAGGGAAAAATGAGCTATTCCGAAATAATACTGTTAGAAAACTTTCATTCTTTATTAGCTTAAGGAAGTTTTTCCTCTTTGTTGGCCTTTAGAATTTTTTTCTTAGTAGAGGGAAAAGTAACATATTTTGGAGGAATATTATTATGGACCTTTTTCTCCTTATTTGCCTAGGAAATTTTTCTTTCCTTGTTGGCCTAAGGAAAAGAGAACTATTCTAGTGAATGTTATTAGAGAATATTTCCTTCTTATTTGGTGTAGGAAAACTTTTCTTCACTTTTCGCCTAGGAAAGTTTTTCCTTATTCTTAGATTAAGGAAAAAGTCAGTGATTTCATTGGAATATTATTAAGGACTTTTTCCACCTTCTCGAAGTAGGGAAAAATGGTTTTTTCTTAGTTTGGCTTGCTTTTGTGGCCTTGGTTTTTGTTTGCCTTGGTTTTCTCCTTATCCTTTGACTGTCTTAAGCGTTGGCTTTTTTTTTTGTTGGCCATGGCTTTAGTGCCTTTAAAGTTTTGGATGTAGCTTCTGATTTCGAATGTCTATTATTCTCAATTTTACTTTTTGTTTTGGTGGTAGGTTTTGCTTTCTTATGTCTCTTTTGATTTTGGGCAAATCCATCCTTAAACTTAGAGGTTGTGCACATTTGAAAACTTGTGTAGTTTCCTTCTATAATTGCACTATTTTGGTTATGATGCTTTGGTGATTAGAATTTCAATCACCAAGGAACTTTGCTTATGAAATTTTTCCTTATGAAATCGGGGTTTTTACAACCTTGGATATTATGATTTGATAATACTGCTTGTGGAAGTTTTCTTCATTGAATGTGGGTAGCCTTGAGCTTTCGATATATTGAATACTCAATGAGATATTACTCATTCCTCAAATTAGTAACAATTAGACTGTTGTTACTAATGTTTAAAGGTAATAATCATAGGACTTCTCCTCTTTATTAGCATATCTTTTCCTCATTGTTTGCTTAAGGAAAAGTGGTCTATTCTATAATAATATTATTATGAAAAATTTCTTTCTTATTCGTCCCAGAAAGTTTTTCCTCTTTGTTGGCCTAGGAATTTTTCTCTTTATTAATATAACAAAATGTTAACTTTTCTGGAGGAGTATTATGAGAGGACGTTTTTTCTTTGTTTGCTAAGGAAAGTTTTTTCTCTTTGCACGTTTAGGAAATTTTTTCTCCCTATTAGCATAGGGAAAAGTAAACTTTTCTAGAGGATTATTATGAGGGAACTTTTTTTCTTTTTTGGGCTAGGAAAATTTTTCCTCTTTGTGGGCCTAAGGAATTTTTTCTCCTTATTGGCATAGGGAAAAGTGAACTTTTCTAGAGGAACATTATAAGGAAACTTTTCCTCCTTATTAGCCTAAGAAAATTTTTCCTCTTTACAGCCTAAAGAATTTTTCCTTCTTCTTGGCAAATGGAAAAGTGACCTATTTTAGACAAATATTGCTAGGAAACTTCTCTTCCTTGTTAGCCTGGGAAGTTTTTCCTTATCCTTGGCCTAGAAAAGTTTTTTTTTATTCTTGACTTAGGAAAGTTTTTCTTTATTATTAGCCTAGGAAAATTTTTCCTCTTTATTGGCTTAGGTAATTTTTTCTCCTTATTAGCCTAAGAAAGTTCTCTATGTTGGCCTAGAGAAAAGTGAGCTACTGCAAAGGAAATTTATTAGGGAAATTTTTCTCCTTATTGGCCTAGGAAAGTTTTTTCTCTACTTTGACTTGGAAAATTGAGTTACTCTAGAGGAATTTTAGAAGGGAAATTTTTCTTCTTATTAGCCTAGAAAAGTTTTTCTCTATGTTGGCCTGAGAAAAAGTGAGTTATTCTAGAGGAATTTTATTAGGGAAAATTTTTGTTCTTATTAGTCTACGAAAGTTTTTTCTCTTCGTTTGCCTAGGGAAAAGTGAATTATTTTGCAGGAATTTTATTACGAAAAATTTTCTTTCTTATTGGCCTACAGACGTTTTTCCGTTATGTTGGCCCAAGGACAAGTGAGCCATTTTGAAGGGATTTTATTAGGGAATTTTTCCCATTATTGGCCTAGGGAAGTTTTTCCTCTACGTTGGCATAAGAAAAAGTGAGTTATTCCGGATGAATTTTATTAGGAAATTTTATTAGCGAGTTTTTGCTCTGTGTTGGTCTTGAAAAAGTTTTTCTTCTTTATTGGCCTAAAAATTTTTTCCTTTTTATTAGTCTAGGAAAGTTTTTCCTTGTTGTCGGCCTTGGAAAGTTTTTTCTTTTTATTAGCCTAGGAAAGTTTTCCTTCTTCTTAGCATATGGAAAGTGACCTACTTTGGAGGAGTATTGTTAGGAAACGTTTCTTCCTTATTGACCTATGGATGTTTTTCCTTGTTATTTGCTTCGGAAAGTTTTTTCCATTGTTAGTCTAGGAAATTTTTTTCACCTTTGTTGGCGTAGGAAGTTATTCCTTCTCATTAGCCTAGGAAAGTTTTTTCTTACTGTTGGCCTTGGAAAGATTTTCTTCTTTTTTGGCCTAGGAAATTTTTCCTTTTTATTAGCCTAGGAAAGTTTTTCCTCTACGTTGGCTTAGGAAAATTGAGTTACTCCGGAGGAATTTTATAAGGAAACTTTTCTACTTATTGGGCTAGGGAGGTTTTTCTTCTACGTTGGCCTAGGGAAAAGTGAATTATTTTGAAGGAATTGTATTAGGGGAATTTTTCTCCTTATTAGGCTGGGAAGTTTTCCTTTTACACTGGCCTTGGGGAAAATTTTATTAGGGAAGTTTTTCACCTTATTGACCTAGGAGAGTTTTTTTCCTCTACATTAGCCTAGAGAAAAGTGAGCTATTGCGGAGGAGCTTTCTTAGGGGAAATTTTCTCTTTATTGGCTTGGGAAAGTTTTTTCTTTATATTGGCTGAAGGGAAAGTAAGTTATTTCAGAAGAATTTTATTAGGAAATTTTTCTTCTTATTGGCCTAGGGAGTTTTTGCTCTATGTTGGCCTAGGAAAAAGTGAACAATTCCGAAGAATTTTACTAGGGAAACTTTTCTCTTTATTAGCCTAGAGAAGTTTTTCCTTTACGTTGGCCTACGAAACAGTGAGATATTTTGGAGAAATTTTATTAAGAATTTTTTTTCCTTAGTGGCTTAGGGAAGTATTTCCTCTATATTGGCTTAGAGAATTTTTCCTTCTTCAGGCTTGGGAATGATTTTCCTTATTGTTAGCCTAGCGAACTTTTCCTCCTTATTAGTCTAGGAAAGTTTTTCCTTAATGTTTGCCTTGGAAAGTTTTTCTTCTTCATTGACCTAAGTAATTTTTCCTTTTTATTAGCCCAGGAAAATTTTTCCTTGTTGTCGACCTTGGAAAGTTCTTTGTTGTTGGCTTGGGAAAGTTTTTCCCCATTGTTAACCTACGAAATTTTTTCTTCTTTATTAACCTAGGGAATTTTGCCTCCTTATTAGCTTAAAAAAGTTTTTCTTTATTATTAGTCTTGGAAAGTTTTTCTTTTTTGTTGGCCTATAAAATTTTTCCTTCTCATTGGCCTAGGAAAGTTTTTCCTTATTATTGGCCTTACAATGTTTTTCCTCATTATTGGCCTTAGAAAGTTTTTCCTCATTGTTAGCTTAGGAAAATATTTTTCCTCTTTGTTGGCCTAGGGAATTTTTCCCCTTTATTAGCCTAGGAAAGTTTTTTCTCATTGCCCGTATAAGAAATTATTTTTCTCTTTGTTGGCCTAGGGAATTTTTCTCCCTTAATAGCTTATGAAAGTTTTTCCTTTTTGTTGGCCTTGGAAAGTTCTTTCTCATTGTTAGCCTAGGAAATTTTTTTCCTCTTTGTGGGCCTAGGGAATTTTTCCTCCTTATTAGCCTAGGAAAGTTTTTCCTTGATGTTGGCCTTGGAAAGTTTTTCTACTTTGTTGGTTTTAGAAAGATTTTTCTTTTTATTAGCCCAGGAAATTTTTCCTTTTTCTTGGCATATGGAAAAGTGACCTATTTTGGAGGAGTATTGTTGGGAAACTTTTCTTCCTTGTTGACCTAGGAAATTTTTCCTTCTTATTAGCCTAGGAAAGTTTTTCTTTGTTGTCGGCCTTGGAAAGATTTTTCCTCCTTTATAGCTTAGGAACGTTTTTCCTTGTTGTTAGCCTTGGAAATATTTTCCTCTTTATTAGCCTAGGGAATAATGAGTTATTATGGAAAAATTTTATTAGGAAATTTTTTTTTCTTATTGGGCTTGAGATGTTTTTCCTTTGCATTGGCCTTAGAAAAAATGAGCTGTTCTTGAGGAATTTTATTAGGAAATTTTTTTTTCTTGTTGTTGGCCTAGGAAAGTTTTTCCTTATTGTTAGCCTTGGAATTTTTTTTTCTTTTTTATTAGCCTAGGAAATCTTTTCTTCTTATTAGTCTAGAAAAGTTTTTCCTCCTTTTTAACTTAAGAAAGTATTTCCTTGTTGTTGGTCTTAGAAAGTGTTCCAAGTTTTTAGTCTAGGAAAATTTTTTCTTGTTGTTGGTCTAGAAAAAGTTTTTTTCTTGTTATTGACTTAGGGAAGTTTTTCCTTATTATTGGCCTAGGGAATATTTTTCCTCTTTGTTGGCCTAGGGAATAATGAGTTATTCCAAAAGAATTTCATTAGGAAAATTTTTCTCTTTATTGGCCTTGAGATGTTTTTCCTTTACATTGGCCTAACAAAAAATAAGCTATTTTGGAGGAATTTTATTAAGGAAAATGTTCTCCTTATTGGCCTATGGAAGTTTTTTCCTCTATATTAGCCTACGGAAAAATAAGTTATTCCGAAGGAATTTTATTGAGGAAATTTTTCTCTTTAACTGGAATTCTTTATAGAAATATACTAATTGTTCTTTCTTAACATCAGAGGGAATATTAATTGTTCTTAGATGTTTGCTCTGAATTGAAGTTCTATAAGAAAATCTACTTTTTCCTTAACGTATGAGGGAATATTAATTATTTTTAGGAGTTTTCCCTTAAACTGAAGCTCTAGAAGGAAATCTATTTTTCTTTTGACATATAAGGGAATATCTGTTTGTTCTTTGAACTTTTCTTTTGAAATGAAGTTCGAGGAGTAAATCTTCCTTTCCCTTAATGTAGGAGGGAATAATTCTTGTTCTTTGAATTTTTCCATTGAAATGAAGTTTGAGGAGGAAATCTTCCTTTCCCTTGATGTAGGTGAAATTCTAGCTAAGCAAATAAAATCACACAACAATTTAAACTAATGCCGTAATAAAATCAAAAGCAATAAATTTAATAATGCTCAAAATTAAAAAGATAAGGGAAGAAAGATCAAACACGTGAGTTTTTACGTGGTTCGGCAAAATCGGCTTACGTCCATGCCTTCAAGCACATCAAGCTTGAGGATTTTACTATCCAAGCCTCCAAGGCTTCAAGTTCTTACAATTGACTTCCAAGCTATCAATAAACCTTTACAAATGGTGTTTCACTCACTCACACCTTTCTCTAAGTGTTTCCCACACTTATACTCACACAAATTTGATAATGAATTTAAAGATTACAACAAATACTCTCTATTATAGTAGATATACAAATGGTAACTCAATGATAACTCAATGTATGAAGATTTACAAAATGAAAGCTCAAGAGATGTTGTATGAATTGATTTCAGTTTAAAAAACTTGTTAGATTTGATTTTGATTGTGTTTATATAGATTTGATAAGCAAATTAGTTGTTATTGACCTTCATAGAATAACCACTTATCCTCTTGATTTGGCGGTTAGTCGCTTAGACTTTAGTAGCAAGTTACCATCACAAATTTGGCTCCAAAATTTGAAAAGTTTGACCCAGGCGGTTAGCCACTAATTCCCAGCCAACTCTACTTACTTTTTGTCTTCCAAGTATATTTTTAATATTTATGATTTGATTTAAAAATTTTAAAAATTAAAATATATTCTAATACTTTTAAAAATTATATTATGACCTAGAATGTTTTGTATTTTTGCAAATAGGTCCAAACTTAGAATTTAAAATAATACTTGTTGAAATCAAAGATTGTAAAACTTTTTCATTTTAATCCATATATTGAAAAATGACCAATTTCATAAAATACTTAGCTTATGATTATAAAACTTTTGGTTTATGAAAAATAATGATTTATTAAACAAAATCTTGAACTTTTCAAATGCTAAATCATACATACATTAAATCATACTGGCTTTACAAAATTTGTAGCAATGAAGTTCTCAGTTGTGTCGTTATTCGTTGAATGTCTTGAGCTAGATTTCACTTGATTCACTTGAATGAATACTGCGCTTATAAAAAAATAATGAAATTATGAAATATCATAATATATGTTTGTTATCATCAAAATTATAATTTGTATAGCCCTTTAGGCTAACAATAAGAGGAAATATTTATTATTTATTGAACTTTTTCCTTGAACTGATGTTTTAGGAGAAAATCTTTCTTTCCCTTGACGTAGGCGGGAATATTTTTTGCTCTTTGAACTTTCCATATACTGAAGTTCTTGTCGGAAATGAGATTTTTCCCTGGACAATTTGGTTGGTTTTAAAATGGATTTTGAGATTTTTGGAAGCATATATGACAATGTATGAGATGATCATAAGTGCTCATGAAACAATGATTAATATGAATTGTTTTGAGATGTATAGATATGAATGTTTATGCGTGTGAATGGTCATTAGTGCAGCGCATAAGTCATTTGAAACTATGGAATAGTTTTTATATTTTGCGAACAATCACTCAAGTACATGAGTTGCACATTTTCAATTGGATCAATATTCTAAAGATTGAAATCATTCATATAGTCGTAAGAGCTAAAACAAAATGTTCTTCTTTTATAAGATATCAATCTAAATAATCATTTATATTAGTCTGGAATGTCATTCAAATGGACTTTAGCTTTTCCTTAGGGGGCTACTATGATGGCATCATTTACTGTGGAAGCCATCTGGAAATTTTTTCAAGAGTCTCCTTAGGATCTTTTGAATTTTTTACCGTAGGCATCTTTAGAACCTTTATTCCTCATCATTATCAACTATCTATATGCCTTTATAGGTTTATTTTGAGTGGGTTTCAACCTTCTCTTTTGGTGGACAATTTGCCTCTATGCCTATTTCTAGTTTTTCTAGGGTTATTCTTTTGACTGTTGTTCAAGGGCAGGCATCATCTTTTGTGAAAGCCACTTGAAAATTTTTCTAGAGCCTTAGTAGGATCTTTTGAATTTCTTTCTATAGGCATTCTTGGAACATTTACTCTTCATTACTATCAGTTTCCTATATGCCTTTTGAGTTTGCTTTGTATAAGTTCCAACCCTTTCTTTTGGTGGGCCAATTTGCCTCTTAGCCCGTTTTTTATTTTTCTTTTAATTGTTACTTCAAGGGAAGCATCATTTATTGTGTATGCCATTTGGAAATTCTTTCTAGAGTTTCCTTAAAATCTTTTAAACTCCCTTCTGTAGGTATTTTTGAAACCTTTGATCCTCATCATTATTAGTTCTTATGTAGCTTTTCGAGTTTGTTTTGTATAGGTTATGACCTTTTGTGGGCTAATTTTCCTTTTCGCCCATTTTTAGTTTTCCTACGCTGCTCTTTTAATTGTTACTCAAAGGTAAGCATCATGTACTGTTCCTCATCTGGAAATTCTTTCTAAAGTTTCCTTAGGATCTTTTGAACTCCCTACTTAGGCATTCTTGGAACCTCTGTTCCTCATCATTATCAGTTCATATGTGCCTTTTTGAGTTTGTTCTGTGTGGGTTCCGATCTTTTCTTTTGGTGGGCAAATTTCTTTCTCTACCCATTTTTAGCTTTTTCAAGGCTAGTCTTTTGATTGTTGTTCAAGGGCAACCAATTTGGCCTTTAATTTTTTGGTTTTCCGTAGCTCCCACTTCCTCTCCGAATTAGCATCTAACATTATAAAATTTATAGATAACTTAAGTGTAAAAGTTAGATGCGTAAAGATAATCATTAGTTGCATAATATGTAAGGAAAGTTAGATTAGTCCACGTTGGCATAATACCCATTTGTTTATTCCCCATCAAGAGATGAATGCTTGGGTTTTCCTTAGCCTCACTCGTGGGTAATTCAAGCAAAGTCAGGAATGACATAAGTATGATAAAAATTATGATATGTTAAAAAAGTTTGGAATGATTAATAAGTTAAGAATGATTAATCACTCGTGTTAATATGTAAGATGTGAATTCATAATTGTTAAGTTAGAACATAGAGTTATGTTAATCCATGCCGGCATAACACCTTGCATATATTCCCCCGGATAAGGTGAACACTTGGGTTTTTCTTAGCCTTATTCGTGGGAAAAATAAAAAAGCACTACAGAATAAACAGAATGGCAGGAATATAACTAAGTTAGTGTAGTAGTCAGGAAATTAGCATAATTAAAAAGAAAATGAAGATAAATAAAATAAAAAGATAAATTGGTCTTGGGTTTAGTTTCAAAGACCATTTTGACAACTTTTTGACCATCTTGACTTTCTATTGTTTGGTCAAAGTTTTATGTTGACCAAGTGGGTTCTTCATCTTCTTTACTTTTTTTTTTTCCAACAAGCTATTTGAAGGAGAGATCTCCATTTTTGCTCTTGGATTTTTGGCTTTAATGGCTTTTTAAGCATGTTTCAGGATTGGGTCTCACATATAAACCAATTTTTCATAACCAATTTTTCATAAGCATGTGTGAGTATTCACCTCTTTTTTCAACTAGACCCAACTAGATCTAATCTACAAAGATGATGGTAAAATAGTGTTCATGTGGGTTTTAGTGAGAGAAAAAATTTTCAGCCAAGTCTTCCCCATAAACGGCGCTAATAAAGGTTCTAGAATTTTTACCTCCACACATATTTGTAGATTTGTGGAGAACTTATCATGATTGTTGGCCTCAAATTTGGTGGGGTGAGTATCTAAAAAAGGCACTCCGACACCCAAATTAGTTTTTGATCAAGGTTAAAAAAATAAAAATGGAGGAGAAAACTCATTTTCTCTCTTTAGAATGAACAATATTTTTTTAGAAGACAAAGACCCCTTTTCTATAGAGATGGGTCTCTATTTATAGATGATGAGTGATATGGATCTAGGGTTTTACTTTAAGCCCTCAACCTAATGACATGTGTCACTTATCATTTTTATACGCGTGAGGTGAACTTAATTGTAAGGAATTATTCTGCACGTTCATATTTCCATGTCTTTATGACTTTTGGGTGTGGTTTCTTAGACTAATGGATTACGGAACTAATTCCCTCTTCTAGCCACGTTTATGAGTTTCGAAAGAATTTTTCCTTAGGTGTTATTCCCCCGGAATAGTTTGGGTTCTACTGCCTCCGAATAGCTTGGGTGTTACTCTCGGAATAGCTTAGGTGTTACTCCTAGAATAGCTTAGGTGTTACTCCCGAAATAGCTTGGGTGTTACTCTCAGAATATCTTCTTTTATCTAACACGATAGACATGTGGCATGATTTGGTGCCTTTTGGAATATGACACCTACAATGAGTATTCATATATAAACCTTTAATGCCTTAGCTTTCTTTTCCATGTATTATGAGTAACAATTTCTCATTCACCTAAGTATCATTTTAAGCATATAAGTATACCGTTTCATCATATGAATGGACAAGAGGAGAACCCTCAAAAGAGTGTAACTCCCACAATGATCCAGTTAGGTACTATGCAGTTAGATTGTCCTTTTAAACTTATATCTTGGGATCTTTAGTTAGTTACAATGGGTTTTCCTTTGTAAACACCTTCAATTTTATGGGATTTTAGTTATATTCCTCTCAATAACTTATCTACTATCTCTTTATTTAACTTTTAGGTTCATAGTTCTACAACATTATTCTTTGACTTTTCAGAGTCAATAGGTATTACTTTAGTAGAGATTAGTAGTATAATGGTATAATGTATAGACTTACCATCTTATATAAAGTTGTGCGCTATCTTAAGCATTTAACATTAGATATCTAATTCACATTTTCTTTATCTTTCTGTCGGTGGTTGTTGGTGAATCAACTCCACTACTATGAATATCATTGCGTAAATGTACACAACAAGTAATATAATGATGAGTATTTAGATCGTCTCCACAGGGATTGATGTTATTAGATTTGCTACAACAACCTTAATAGTGTAGTTTTGTTCTAATTGAAACAAGGAAATTTATAAAACAAATGAACTAAATAAACTAAAATTGCAGTAAATAAAATGCAATAAAGAAACTTATCACATCAAACACAAGAATAAAATCAATGGGAATAGAGTAATTGAGTGAATAAACTCTTTTAATGGTGTTGACTAATTTCTCATTTATAATATTGTTGCTACAATATTCACTACAACACTGAGTAGAATCCCTTATGCATCTTCAGCTGTTGCCTGTTGGATATCTTATACCTAATGCAGCCTAACAGTGACCAGTTGTTATGCCAAATTGAAATATAGTATTACTGTTTTAGGTTCCATTTACCCTACAAGGTCAATTCCTATGTCTAGTCTAGTTCATCACTAGTTTTAGATCAAGCATGACCCTATTCAAATTGAGATTTATCAAACTTGAGAAACCTAATCTAGAACTAAGTATTGTCTTAATCGGTTTTACTAAGTCAGACATTTTTGAGACTCTTTCTTAACTAGTATCCACTAAATGGGTGGTTAGCCGAAATAGGGAATTAAAATAAGTACAATTAAGACAAAATGCTATAGCAAACATAGAGCAACATATATATGTCAATTAAACATCCATTAAGATCGTTTATCACTCAACCACAATTAAATTTAGTTCATAATTTACAATAGGACAATAAATAAAATAGTTACAGCCATCAAATACACTCCCATGAATAAACAAAAAATACGAAAACAAGAGAAAAAGTTGAAGTTCGCTTAGTCTTGTGATCTGTCCTTCTTGTCCACTGTGAATCCTCTGTTGTAGCCATCAAATTCTCCTTATTTTCTATTTTTTTTGAGTTTTTTTTCTTTAGTGACGACCCCCATTTTTCTTCTCATGAGTGCTCATTTTATAACTCAAAATTAGGGCAACCAAAAGTGCAAGGTGTGCATCCTCTATTCTTGGAAACTTTAGATTGCAATCTTTTAATTCTCTCATGCAAAATCTTCTTTATCAATGTTCTAAGATTGCTATAGCAATGGCTACAACATTTGTACTGTTCTAGATTTATTTTAATTCTTCTGTAGCCAAGTTCTTTCATTGTTTTTGCAAGTCTATTGTAGCAGCATTCCTTCCCTAAAACTTGAGCTTTCGGCCACCTCTAATTATGCACATAATCTAAGCACAAAATATTCTCAAAAAACTCAATTTATTAAAAGTTAACCTAGAATGAATGCTTATGCAAATTGTATAAAAAATGCAACAAAAATAATTTATTTACTTTCTAAGTAATCTTGATTTAAGTCTAAAAATGCTATGATAACTCTATAAAATGAAAGTTATCAATGGTAAAATTTGAACATGAATTATTTGGGGAATAACAAGTGTGAAGTATCCCTTATTACCTATAAGCCTTGTGAAAAATGAAAAAGGAATTGAAAGTGTAGGGGATAATGGGAGAACCCAAAGAGTAAGCTTTGGCCACCTTAACAATCTTAAAATTGTAGAGAATGTCTCCTATAGTACACTAAAACTGCTATATGTAAACTTAGGACCGCTGAGATAATGACAACTCCACCAATGAAGCTATAACATGTCATCACAACTTGGCCCCCACTAGGATTATCTTTAAAATATTTTACCTCAAGTCATATGAATCAAATATGAGAGATTGGGACCATATGGGTAACTACCTTTTCCATCGTCAATGAGTTTAGTTACTTCACAACTCAATTGGCTTATTTAAAATGAGTCAATCAAGGCTAAGAACATGTTATTAATAGGGACAACCCCTAAGAGGATGTGTGTTCACCCTGGAAAGCCTAAAAGTCTTAATGAAAAAGGCCGAATTACTGCTAAACCACTACATGAGGAGGGAAGTAGTCAATGATACTTCACCACATGTTCAAAATGATACAAAGATGCCCTCAAAGGCATTCCCCTTTATAAAGTCAGGTTAGTCTAATGAAGAAGGCAAATTCTCTCACTCACACAAACACTCAACTTTTTTTTCTTTAAGAGGTTCTTTAAAATCTACCATCTTCTTCACCCTAGAGCTGAGTTGACCATTTGAGTACTATCGCCAGCTTTGCCTCGAATGGCCATTTTCTTTGTTTTAAGGATCGTTTTACTCCCGGCCATCCTTAAAAAACCATCTTTCAATACTCAGTCTTCATCATCACGAGAATAACTTCTTGAAAAGAGGCTCTTATAGTTTGATGTCAAGTGTAGAATAGCTTATAATTGTAAGTAATGCTTAATATCTAAGTATAGTTACTATTACTCTAAAGTATTCTACTTGAGATATAATCTCTCTTTATTCTTGGATTTCTTGTCTTATCAAAACCTTTTTGTTGAATTTCCTACCACTAAAGTCAGATTTCAACAAATTCTGATAGATTTATTCAATTTATTGGCTTCTGTATAGCTTACAATAAGATTTATTCAATCAAAACAATGTTCAGAAAGGCTACATAAACAAATGTATCATTCTAATGGATTTTATTTTCTTAAGAAAGAGAAAATATATCCAAGTCATCAGGCTTTTGCTGATTGTAATCTACAATTACAAGCTTAGGTGATAACTCTATGAAATGAAAGTTATCTATGGTATTTTTGGACTTAAATGAAGATTATTTAGAGAGTAAATGATATGTTTTAATTGCATTTTAGTTATATTTTGCATACTTAGCTATTTTTAGTTTATTCCCAATAAATTAAGTTGTTTTATAATAAATTGTGTGCTTAAGAACATGTGCTTATTTGTAGGCAACTGGAAGTGCAGTTTTCAATGAAGAAATACTGTGCAATAGGCTTGCAAAAATGAGGAAAGAAATCAGCCGCAAAAAAGTAGAAATGAGTTTGAAATAGAGCAGATGTTGTAGTAATTGTTATCGTAATTGTTGCTATAACAATCGTTGCTGTAGCAATTCTGGAGCAACAAAAGAGAAAATTTTGTGCGAATCTTAGAAAAAAGGACGCAATTTGTAGTTTCCAAACTTAGAAAATAAGTGCCAAGACTTTCGTTTGCCCTAGTTTTTAATTATAAAAAGAAGTACGCACACAAGGAAAAGAAAATAATGAAGAACAGAAAAATTCCACGGCTGAACAAGAGAGATTGCAGGCGTAACAAAAAAGAAAGCAAGAATCAAGATGTGCCACTCGCTTTTATCTCTATTGTACTTGTTTTCTTTGATTTGTGATGATGTATATGATGGTTAAAACTATTTTTGTTTCTATTTTGTCACAAATCATGAACTAATTTTATTTATGGTTGAGTGATAGATAAACTTGATGGTTAATTGACTGAATTTATATATTGCTGCATGATTGCTATAGCATTTTGTTTTGATAATGTTTACTTTAATTCACTATTTCGGCTGACCACCCATTTGGTGATACTATCTAAGAGAGAGCCTAAAAAAGTCTTGTTTCAGTAGAACATATCAAAACAATACTTGGTTTTAGATTAAGTTTTCCAAGTTGGGTTAACTCAATTTGAATAGGGCCGTACTTAATCTAAAACTAGTGATGAACTAGATATAGGAATTCACTTTGTAGGGTATTAGGAGCTTAGAGCATATAATACTATATCTTGTGATGGCACAATAATTGGTTATTGTTAGGTTGCATATACATCTAAGAAGTCCAACAGGCGACAACTGAGGATGCATTAGAGTTCTGCCCAATATTGTAGTAATTGCTGTAGCAATAGTACTGTAACAAAAAACAATGAATGCCATTAAATGAGTTGATTCATTCAACCATATTATTCCTAATGGTTATATTCTTGTGTGAGACGTGTTGATTTATTTAATTATAGTTTATTTTCTATCATTTAGATTACTTAGTTTAGTTTAGTTGATAAAATATTTTAATTTAATTAAATTGAAATTGCACAATATTAATTGCTATAGCTATTCTAATAGGATCAATTTATATGGAGACGATACTTGAATACTCATCATTATATTACTTGTTGTGTACACTTGCGCACTGACACCCATATTTTAGGATATTAAACCCACATCGCAGCATTAGGCCTCTACTAGTCAATTAGTCTTTCAGCTTTCATCTTCTTCTTAAAATTCCACTATCCCCAACTAAGGATTTAATTTCACCTTTAAGGACATCTTTAATAAAATTCCTTTTTGGTGAACTAGTAGTAGTATCTATTAGAGTCTAAGACACTTTATATATTCTAGTGCTTTTACCCATCTAGATATAATCTTAACCTTTTCTTTGTTCTCTCCTCTTTGTAGTTCTAACTATCTTCAATGATAGTTTCATACGCATATTTAAACCCATTCAAACCCATCTTTGAATTTACCTAAAAGAAGCATACTTGAAAACATGCATTTCTTAATTCTATTATAGTGCTTTGTGTTTTTATATACAAGAAACTGTTAAACACTACTATTGTATTTAACAGTTTTATTTTTAGTTTATTTTAGCAAAATATCCCCACATTTATCTGAATCTGTAGAAAATTTTTTCTATCATTCTCGTGGATTATTTTGAAAAATAATTAGTCATACAGAGCTTTTCCATTCCTTCTTTAAGAATCTATCTATCATTTCATTGGATTTAAGCTTCACCAAATTTAGAAACCACCCTTGAAAATTAACATTGTCTATCAAGATAATTTATTAGTTTTGTTTCTTTTCTAGTAATTCTTATAACATGCTCCATCTACAACCAAGTAGAATTTGGACACACAATCCATCACAGGATTTGTTCTTAGGCAACCAAAGCATATTTACTTAGTTAAGAGAACCCATTGGCTAGCAACTCTTTTGCTCGTACCATGGGATATTACATTTACACTATAAAACTTTGTGGTTTATAATTTAGTTTGCTTTTATCCGAGTAGCTTTATAACATCTTTGTATATGACTGAAATGATCCATTTGCTGTCTTCTTTAATTTGAAGTTTAACTTTGGATGGTCAATGCTCATAATATTACTCCAGAAATCTTACTATAAAGAAAATTGCTTCCTAGTAGAAACTATCTTCTTGAAATTTTGTATAAGTCCATCCACCTGAAATGAATTTTTGACATGTTTAATAACAATTCTTGAACTTGAGTTTTCATATTTGTAGAGTTCAGTTTTTTGTAAATGAGGAAATGGCCTATGATAAATTTTTTACTGCCATACAGTCTAAAGACTGTCAATCCCCCCCTTTGTCTATTTTTTATTTTTAATATCATAACCATCATAAAAAGAATTAGCAAAGTTGTGCGATCACAATTTTCTGTATATAAATGTTTACTGCATATATCAAAATCTAGCTAGCAAGATCTAAAGGTCAATCATCTTTATGAAATTTTTCAATGGCAGCCTTGGCAAACTTTTGCCGTCAGCTCAAAGTGTTTTGTGGAGACTCTTAGCCAATGTTTGACATGGATGTTCCTTTCACCATCTCGCCACCATGATTTCATAAGCAATAATTCGAATACATTCCATAGACAGCCTGTATTGTATACAAAAATTATACTAATTAGGCTTTTTTAAAAAAATGGAGGGGTTACACATCGTCTCACTTAAAACCTAAACTCATTAAGCTATGTATAGTCTTTGTAATAGAAAATTTCTAAAGAATTTAAGCTTACTTATTTGAGCACATAAGCATTTAGAGATTCCAAGCATCAATTTACTTTTGGCAAGAATCTCGTTGCATTCAATATCGTTGGATGAGCAATAACTATGTTCCTAGCTCTTGAAATTCTTCCCATCGAACTTCTCAGGTTTCCTCATAATCCACAATTTAATAATTGTGCCTCAGTGATGGATTTCATATACAATCCTCCTAGAATCTTTTAGATTTAAGATTCGTGTATGGGCATTTTTATCCATAAATTTAATTACTTAAATTTTGTAATTGCCGCTTTAAATACTAACCTTTGAATAATTTCTTAAATTAAATTCAAAGCGCAATTGTAACCTCATGAAACTCATATTAAAAATTTTGGATTTAATTTCATATTAAACTCCAAACTTAATTTAATATTATAGTTTCCTTTTCAAAAAAAAAATTCTGATTTTAAATTTATAGTTAAAATTATAAATTCTGAAATTAATTCTATAACTAATTCAGAATTTAACTCCTTATAATCTTTGTAACATTGTCACAAACTTTAAACTTATTTTGTCAAGATTTAACATAACAATGTGTTAATCAAAATGTTCAACAATAATAAAAATAGAATTTTATTAATTATTAGATTTAAAATTTCATTAATAAATTTAAAATTTCACAATATGAGCTTAAATTGACATCTAGCTCTTATGCTTATTGAGAATATAAAATCATTCTCTAACCTTGAGCACGACACCTATATTTTGTGACATTTTCTTTTTTAATGCCTTCCAACAACTCAAATCAAAGCCACCCTCGAAGGTTTCTCTAACAGGACACTCTCGTATAGTGTGACGTCCTTGGCATATGAGCATTTCCCAGGGCCAGCTTTAGGTCCTTGACCAACATTTTGCTCTGCAAAATGCTCCTTGTACTCTTGGTACATTTCTTGGGACTCACGAGATACAGGCATTTGTTGCCATTATAGTTGCCTTTATGTAGAAAATACTATACAAGTTCAGTTTGAGCAACTTTCAATTTTGCCATAAATTCTCTGAGTTCGTGGGTTCATAGAATAGTGCTGCATTCAGCCACTTAGTTTGAAATTCACTAAACATTCTGGCCATGTCTTCCCTCATTCCAGAATTTTATGTGAAACTCACCCGTAGGCTTGATGAACTGCAGTCATCATCAGCCTCTAGCCCGCCATTTTGTCCTCCAGTAGGATGACAACGGCTCTACTCACCCCAATTTGAGTTCATCATAAGTCTGTTTTAAGATTGTTAAGAACATATACAACATTATAAGTACAGTTAAATTGTAAATAGCAACCAATAATAATAGAGCTGAAAAATAAAGATAAATTGCAGAAAATATGGTAACTAAACAAAAGTTGTAAACATAATAAAAATTATAGAAATAACCCGAAGACCATACTAAACAGTTTTCTTAAAACAAATTTGCCACTTACTGTTGGGTGCCTTAGGTTTGAACAACATCTATTTCCTAGGATACAACGAGAATGAAACAATTTTAGCACACCACTGAATCATTTCTCAGCAAACTTCCAACATGCTTGAACTCTTGGACATGAAAAAACATCAAAGGAGAGGGAAGAAACTCTATGCATTGTTCTTCTGCGTAGTGCTTGTTGTGTTTTTTAAATTAAGAGAAGTCACCAATTTATAGGTATTTGTGCGAGGGTAATATCATCCGTAATTAATTGCATTCAAGTGTGTGATGGTCACTTTAAATTACAAGCTCTTGAATTTAAATTCACAATTTAATCAGCTAATTAAATCACAACATTTGTAACTACTGTATTTATTCCAAAAATTTATTAGCTGATTTATGTTACAAGATTTGTAACTTATCCTTTTAATTCTGGCAAGGATTCATCCAAAAAATTAAAGAAAATTGTAAAACAAAGCTAAGACGGGCTTGATATGATTTGAGCCAACACTCATGTACACAGGATGCGGGTGCACACAAATCAAGCTAATTTGACAATGATTTGTACTCCTATGGATGCGTGCAAGAGAGAGTCTTTATGCCTATATTCTTACCCCTATGTACGTGAGTATTTATATATAAACCTTTCATGCCTTAGCTTTCTTTTTCATGTGTGATAAGTACATTTTCTTTTAATTTTTTGAACTCCATGAGTTTATTTTGATTAATAATTTTTTATTCGTCCCAGTATTATTTTGAATATATGAATTTACCATTTTGAAGCACTCACAGAGGAATATCCAAATCACCTTTGATCTTTCACTTACACTAAATGAGTCCCACTAAAAAATCATGCCTTAGAGTAGCCACTTATGCAATATTTTTCCAATAATCAATGAAATTATTGAGCTGTTGGATGGAAACTATTTTCAAGTGGAGTATTCTTCCTCGTGAGTGCAATGAGACCGCTCATCTTTTGGCAAAATTGGCTATTCAAGGTCCAAATGAGGAAATCTATAATATTGTAATACAAGAATCCAAACATTTATGTAAATCCTTTTTTAACGAGTGAGCATTAATTTCTAAAAGAAAAAAATTCAAACCCTCCATATTTTACCTTTTTTGGGAATATAATTAATAGAAGAAATCTAGCAATAGATAACAGGCACTTTGTGATACATTTCATAATATTATAAAAATATAATAGACTTTTGATAGAATTTTTGTCTATCAAAAGACTAAATATGGAGTTATGATAGGATTATTGTCCATCAACAATGTATGATAGCACAGTGATAGAGATTTTGTCTATCAAGAACTTTGTGAAAAAAATTTATTTTTGAACATGTTTGACCTTATTTTAAATTATAAATTTATTTTAATAAAACAAGCCATTTTAGATGAAAAATAAATCTCACGCAACTGACCCAAACATTCATCAGTCTCTCTAAACAATACTGAATTGTAATTATAGGATTGATGGCTTTATTAATGCAAACATGATACTTTTATACAAATTGGTTGATAGGAATAATAAAAGAATCCCTATGATATGCCTTCTTTTCTGTATGTACAATATTTTCACATATGTGTTTTACAAAGATTTCGTTAAACATGTCACTATGAAAACTTTATTCAATGTTGACAATTATAGTTTCAAAAACTTTCCATAATATGATTTGTAGCCGTTTGTCTTAGTGAGCATTGCTCTTGATTCTGCAGTTGCTAAATATGATTTGGTTGCTGTAATTTAAGTTGACGTTTATCATCTCCCCCTAAAGCTGGCAATGGTATGGAATGAACCCCTCAGCTTGTTACGTATAAAGATGAATGATTTTTGATAATGGCTTTACTAATAAATCAAGAATCTAATTCTTTGAGCTGACAAATTGATTTGTTAACTGCCTACAATGAATTTTTTATGAATAAAATGATGATCCAGCTCAATTTTTTTTTCAATTATAGATGAAGAGCATTCTGATTGTCACATAATTGCTGAGGAGGCTTGAGTAATAGAATGCCAATATCCTTGAATAAATAGGTCAGCCATGTGATCTCTGCTCTGCTATTGTAAGATCCCAATATTCTGCTTCTGCGCTTTAACGAGAAACTGCAAGTTGTTTTTAGGATGACGACGTTGTTGAAATGTCAAATGAAGCTGAACTTGAGTACAGTTATGAAGGAGTAGCAGATGGAAGTTTGTTGACAAACAAATCAGCAGCTCACATATGCTACAAGGTGAAAATCACACGTGAGAAGCAAGTATATTCCAGCTGGCAAAACTGTTATGCAGAGGTCCCACTACAGTTGTATAATGTAGATACTTTGCTTGTAAGTAAGTTAGTTATTTTGATTCCAGAAAATTCCTAGTTGTTTTGAGTTAGTTTCAAGTAGCTAAATGAATGTATATATACATCGTTTGTAAGTTGGATAAAGGGATTTGAATAAGAGCATTGCAGTTTTTACAGTTCCTCTGCTTCTCTTAAAATCTAACATGGTATCAGAGCCAATTTAAAAACAACAATGGCGTACTATGAAAATCAATCAAACAATAATGGAGCTTCAAGCTCTACAATGCATACATCTTCAAACTCAGCAAGGAGCACCTCTGTTCTTAATTCTCTGGTTTTCAACACACCTATTAAACTCACAAATAACAATTACTTGCTGTGGAAATCTCAAGTCATAGCAACAATCAATGCAAATGAACTTGAAGACTTGATCGACAGCACAAAAAGTTCTCCAAATCAATTTGTGATTGATATTGACAAAGATGATCAAATCACTACTTACAACTCCAAATCCTCGGTTTGGTCCTGGAGGAGAAATGATCAACAGTTGATGAGCTGGTTACTTTCAATCTTAAGTGAAGAAGTTTTGAGTGCTGTTGTTGGAACCAGATCATCTCTTGAGGTATGGCAGATTCTCTCAAGTCAATTTGGTGCCAGATCTAGATCTAGAGTTCTTCATTTAAGAACTCAGATGCAAACTACAAGGAAAGGTTCTATGAGTGTCCATGAATACTACACTAAGATGAAAACTGTTTTAAATGATCTAAGAGCAGCTGGAAATGGTATGAGTGATGATGATTTTGTGTTGTGTTTGCTTGCTGGCCTTGGATCTGAATATGACTCAATTGTTACCACAATAAATGCAAGAACTGAAAGCACAACTCCTCGCCGGATGTATATGGCATTCTTGAGTCATGAAAACAGAATTAAACAGCAACATTCTGTTGGTCACATGGATTATCAGGCAAATTTTACTTATCACAGAGGGAATCAAAGAAGAAACTGGCAATCTAACTTCAACATTGGAAGACAATCTGGAAATCAAGGTGGACTCAATCAAAGTATGAATCTTCAGGACACAATAAAAAACAAAAACATCACTGATGATGAAGAACCTAAGGGACCATGTCAAATCTGTTTCAGAAAGAATCATACAGCGGCACATTGTTGGTTCAATTCAAGAAGAACTTTGTGCCAAAGCCAATGCAGAACAGAAAAAGTGCTTATGTTGCTGAAAATGAAGGATCTGGAGATGGAGCCTGGTATCTTGACAGTGGTGCAACAAATCACATCTCAAATGATTTCAACAATCTCAGCATTAGCTCAGAATACAAAGGAAATGATCAGCTTGCTGTAGGTAATGGAGCTAAACTCAAAATTTCTTCTATTGGTCATTTATTGCTCAGCACACTTGAACCACACACTTTACCATACCTTAAACTCAATCATATATTTTATGTACCAGAAATAACCAAAAATCTGATCAGTATTTCAAAACTGTTACATGATAATGATATTAATATTGAGTTCAATAAAAATTCCTGTGTTGTTAAGGACAAAAGAAGGGGGAGAATTCTTATGAAAGGAATGGCTAAAGATGGATTATACAAGCTGCTGGGTTTGTCTCATGATTCAAGTCGAGTCAAATCAATTCTCTTATCATCTCCATCAACTCCTAATCTACTTACAATAACTAGAATAAACAAACCTGAGTCTATGTTATCTGTTAATTGCAGTGATAAGTGTACAAGTAGCAGAGTGTTTGATATATGGCATATGAGATTAGGCCATCCTAATGTCAATGTCCTTAGAAAAACTTTGTTAGCTTGTAGCATTTCTCTTAGAAATAAAATGTCTGATCTGTCTTTCTGCAAGGCTTGCCAATATGGAAAACTACATAGGTTGTCTTTCAAAACTAGAGATTCAAAATTAGCCAATGTTCTTGAAATTATTCACAGTGATCTGTGGGGTCCTTCACCAGTAGCATTAACTCAAGGTTTTAGATACTATGTAGCCTTCATAGATGACAAAACAAATTACACCTGGATTTATGGCCTAACACATAAATCACAAGCACTCACAGCATTCATCAACTTCAAAAACCAGATTGAGAAGAGATTGGAACTAAAAATTAAAGCTTTTCAGTGTGATATGGGAGGAGAGTATAAATCTTTTGAATCATACCTTAAGATATTCTTGCCCATACACACATCATCAAAATGGGAAAGCTGAAAGGAAACACAGGCATCTTGTAGAAACTGGTTTGACACTTCTTGCTCAAGCTGAAATGCCACTTAGGTTCTGGTGGGAAGCATTCTCTAATGCAACTTACCTTATTAATAGAATCAGCACACCTACTTTAAATGACAAAACACCTTTTGAAATTCTTTATTCAAAGAAACCAGACTACTCTCTTATAAAAATTTTTGGCTGTGAGTGCTATCCTTTCTTAAGACCTTACAACCATCAAAAATTCAACTTCCATACTTCCAAGTGTGTAAATTTGGGTTTCAGTAATATGCACAAAGGCTACATATGTCTAAATCAAAGTGGAAAAATATATGTATCTCCACATGTCAAATTTAATGAGAACTCTTTTCCTTTTCAATCTGATTCGAGCTTCATAAACACCAAATCTGCTTTACCTTTAGATTCTACAAATACTTTCAACAGATTCATTACAATATCTTTTCCTTCTGATGGTAATAATCATGAGACAAGAGCAGCTGATTTAAATTCATCTGATGGTTTCAATAGAATGAATACTTTCTCTAATGATCAAGGTTCTGACAACAATACTAATCACACACAATCAATAACCAATAATGTTCCAAACAATCCAATTCAAACTCAAACCCAATACACTTCAGACCATTTGCCTGAACCTGAAAACACTGAAATTCAAATTCAGATTCCTGTGACTCCACAAGTCCAAACTCAGCCTAAATCAACTCATCCCATGATAACCAGAGCAAAAGCTGGAATTTTCAAACCTAAAGCCTATACTACAGAAAAAGCCTTATCCTTTGTAATACCCTCTAGTGTTGCTGATGCTTTAAATGATCAAAATTGGAAATTAGCTATGCAAGATGAGTTTAATGCATTAATGAAAAATCAGATTTGGTGTTTAGTTCCACCAGATCAGAACATGAAACTGGTTGGAAACAAATGGATATTTAAAGTGAAGCAAAACTCAGATGGGTCTATTAATAGATACAAAGCTAGACTGGTGGCAAAAGGGTATTTACAGACTGAGGGAATTGATTATCAAGAAACCTTTAGTCCTGTGATAAAGGCTGCAACCATAAGGATTGTTCTAAGCCTTGCTGTCATGAAGAACTGGAAACTAAGACAGGTTGATGTCAATAATGCATTTCTAAATGGAGAGTTAACTGAAACTGTCTATATGCCTCAGCCAGAAGGATTTGCAGATTCCATATATCCAAACCACGTCTGTAAGTTGAAGAAATCACTTTATGGTCTGAAACAAGCTCCCAGAGCTTGGTTTGATAAACTCAGATCAGTTCTTGAATCATGGGAATTCATTAGAGCCAAGTTAGATACTTCTTTATTTTTCAAAAGAAATGGTACTGATTTAATCATGCTGTTGGTTTATGTTGATGATATCATAATCACTGGAAGTAATGATGCTGAGATTGAGAAACTGGTTCACAACTTAGATAGTACATTTGCTCTCAAGGATCTAGGACAACTTAACTTCTTCCTTGGAATTGAAGTCAGAAGGAATGAAGAAACTTTGATCTTATCTCAGTCAAAGTACTTAAAAGAGTTGCTTGCTAAGTTTAATTTGCAAAACTGTAATGGAGCTGACACACCACTGGCAACAACTGAAAAGTTAAGCAAGAACATGGGAGAAAAATATTCTGATCCGACAACATAAAGGAGAGCAATTGGATGTCTGTAATATGTTGTAATCACAAGGCCAGAAATTGCATATGCAGTGAATAAATTGAGTCAATTCATGGCTAATCCATTGAAACCACATTGGATAGTCTGTAAAAGAGTATTAAGGTACTTAAAGGAAACAATTGACTATGACTTGACATTTAAAAGGTCTGATTCCCTTGATTTGATAATATACACAGATGCTGATTGGGGGAGTGATCCTGATGACAGAAAATCCACCAGTGGTTATTGTGTGTATTTAGGGGATAATTTGATCAGTTGGAGTTCAAAAAAGCAGAGTGTAGTATCGAAATCTTCAAGAGATCGAGTGACGAGCAATGGCATTAGCTTGTGCAGAGATAACATGGATATGATCTGTTCTTAAGGAGTTAAATGTAAAACTTGCATGCACTCCTCTACTTCTTAGTGACAGTACAAGTGCTGCTGCCATAGCCACTAATCCAGTTTTTCATTCCAAGACAAAACACATTGAAATAGACATTCATTTCGTCAGAGATAAAGTTGAAAAGAAAGAAATTGAAATTGCATTTGTCTCCAGCAATGATCAAGTTGCTGATGTGCTAACCAAGCCACTTACTTATCCCAAGTTCAGCTTCTTTAGGGACAAACTTAAAGTCTCTCCAAGAGACTTAAGTTTGAGAAGGGATGTTGAAATGTCAAATGAAGTTGAACTTGAGTACAGTTATGAAGGAGTAGCAGATGGAAGTTTGTTGACAAACAAATCAACAGCTCACATATGCTACAAGGTGAAAATCACACATGAGAAGCAAGTATATTCCAGCTGGCAAAACTGTTATGTAGAGGTCCCACTACAGTTGCATAATGTAGATACTTAGCTTGTAAGTAAGTTAGTTATTTTGATTCCAGAAAATTCCTAGTTGTTTTGAGTTAGTTTCAAGTAGCTAAATGAATGTATATATACATCGTTTGTAAGTTGGATAAAGGGATTTGAATAAGAGCATTGCAGTTTTTACAGTTCCTCTGCTTCTCTTAAAATCTAACAGATGTAACTTGCTCCCATACAAATATGGTAGCCAGTAGTGCTTCTTTTAGTTTCAATGCATCTTGCCGAATTTGCATTAGAAAATCCAGATAGAGTTAGTGAACTTTGAGATAAATATTTAAGACCATGATTTATACTCCTTTTGAGGTAACTAAGTATGCATTTGATAACTTCAATTGGTGCTTCAAAGTGTTGACACACTTTATTGATGGCATGGACAATATTGGGCCTTGTAAATGTTAGATACTGTAATGCTCTACCCAATTTTCTATAAGCCACAGGAATACAAGTTTTGAGCGATTGTGTTGTGCTTGAGTCTTAACAGCCATTGGTGTAATAATGAGAACAATCATGCATTGGTGCTTGTTGTAGTAGATTTCTTGTATACCTAGTTTGGGAAATGAATGCTTTACCATGAAATGGCCATATTCCAATACCAAGGAAGAAGCAAAGTTGCCGTAGATCCTTGCGAGCAAATTCCTTGCTTAAAAGTTTGATGAGATGTTCTATGATGAAACCATTATTTCCTGTAATAATAATGCAGCAACGTACACAAGCATTGGAGTTACAGAATTATGTTCGTGCAAAATAAAAGTGAAGACTCAGCCTTCTGCACTTAAAGTTGAGTTTAAATAGATATCGTGACAGCCTTTCAAGCCAAGCACGTGGTGCCTATTTTAGGCCGTACAGAGCCGTATTTAACGTACACACAGAATTTGAAATTTTTACGTTTGCAAAGTGAGGGGGTTGTTCTATATGGAGAAAGGCATTTTTCATGTCGAGCTTGCTCATCACCTACTTTAAAGTTATAACAATGGAAAGAATGACCTATATGGTTGTGGGCTTCACCATTGTTTTAAACGTTTTTTCAAAATCAAGCCCTGGTATTTATGTTTATCCTTGAGCTACCAACCTCAAATTACAGCAACCAATTGTACCATTTTCATTACACTTGGAACAAAACACCCATTTTGATCTCAAAACGACTACACTTTTTGGTTTTTCAACAAGATTCCAAGTTTTATAATTCTAGAAGGCTTCAATTTCATATTCTATTGCTGATCTCTAATGGGCAATTTTTAAAGTGTATTTCCTTGCTTTTAGTTCAGTTTATGTTGGAAAGGAACTCACACAAACAGTTGCAAATTAAACAGAAACAAACTTTTTCCCTCTTTGTGTGATTAAAATAGGATGTGTACCACAAATAAATAGGTAGAAAAAAAAACAAAAAAATCCAAAACAATAAATTAACCACAAGAGATACAGATTTTTACGAGGAAAACCCAAAACGGGAATAACCACGGGATCGTAGTCCAATAAAATCTTTCACTATTATTCTTCTCTAAATAATACTATAGGCTAACCACATCAAGAATCTCAAATTTTTTGACTTACAATAATAGCGTAATATCTGTCTCTATAATAAGCGGGTATCTCAAATAACAGTAACAGCCAATAAAAGGATAAAATAAAAATCAAGACCAATAAGATTGTAGAGGGCGATGCTAGGAACTGACTCTCAAAATTTGGGATAAAATGGAGTTAATTTCACTTTCTGATCGCCTAATTAAAGATTGAAAATCTTGCCCCCAAATTGTAATAGCCAACCACTGTCTTTTCTTTCTCTCGCACCTTTTCCTTTCTCCACTCATCTTTTTGTTTTATGTTGATGTAGCTTTTCTAGACAAATTTCATGACAATTTTCATCCAAGTCCAAAGCTTAATGTTAATTGCATATCCAAGTCCAAAGCTTTTGGGCCTCTAAAAGAGATGTACCTAACAAATCTTCTCCTTCAGATCATATAGGGGGCACCGCCAACCCCGCTATCTGCATACAGCTTTTCAGCTTCTCCTTGGGCAATGACTTTGTTATCATATCTGATCCATTCTCCATTGTGTGAATCTTCTCAATCTGCAATTGTTTCTTTTCAAGCACGTCTTGTATCCAATGATACCTCACATCAATATGCTTAGATTTTGTATGGTATGTCGAATTTTTTGCTAAGTGAATGAAATTTTGATTGTCGCAATACACAACATAGCTGTCTTGCTTCACACCTAACTCTTGTACGAAATTCTTCATTCACAAGGTTTCTTTGCAACCTTCAGTGATTGCAATATACTCTGCTTCTGTGGTAGACCACGCAACACATTATTAAAGTCTAGACTGCGACGAGACTGTTCCCTCTGCAAAGATGAGCAAATATCTTGATAAGGATTTTCTAGAATCAACATCTCCTGCCATATCTGCATCTATGTACACTTGTAACATAGATTTATCACCACCAAAACATAAACATGCCTTGGAATTGCCTCTGAGATATTTGAGAATCCACTTCACTACTATCCAATGATTTTTGCCTGGATTGGAGAGAAACCGGTTTACTACACCAACTACATGAGCAATATTTGGTCTTGTATAAATCATGGTGTACATTAAACTATCAATTGCTAAAGCATAAGGAACTTCTTTTATCTCTTGCTTTTCTTTCTTACTTGTAGGACAATGCTCGAAACTAAGCTTGAAATGGTTTACAAGTGGAGACCTAACAAATTTTTCCTTGCTCATGTTAAATCTTTTAAGAACCTTTTCAACATATGCTTTTTGAGATAACCATAACTTCCCAGCTTTTCTATCACGGGAAATCTTCATGCCAAGAATCTCTTTCGCCGATCCCAAGTTCTTCATTGTAAAAGACTTGCTAAGCTCTCTCTTTAGATTGTCAATCTTACTAGTATTCTGTCCAACAATCAACATGTCATCCACATAAAGCAAAAGAGTAATAAAGTCATTATCATTAAACTTCTTCACAAAAATATAGTGGTCACACATAGTCTTGCGAAAGCCATGATTCTCCATTAAAAAATCGAACTTGTTATACTATTGCCTTGGTGCCTGTTTCAATCCATACAATGTTTTTTTCAACTTACACATAAGTTGCTCTTTGCTTTTGACACTAAACCCTTCATGTTGCTTTATATATATTTCCTTCTTTAAGTCACCGTGTAAGAAAGCTATTTTTACATTAAGTTGTTCAATCTCCAAGTTAAAGCTGGCTGCTAATCCTAGAACATTTGGATAGAAGACATCGTCACCATAGGAGAAAATATTTCTTCTAAATCAACACCTTTTTTCTGACCAAAACCTTTCACAACCAATCTAGTCTTGTACCGTTGTTGTAAGTTATTTTTTTATCTTAAACTTGTAAACCCATTTGTTCTTTAGTGCCCTCTTTCCCTTAGGCACATTCACTAAGTTATAAGTGTGGTTCTCATTCAAATATTTCATCTCTTCTTGCATGGCTTTAACCCACTCATTTTTATGTTGGTGAGACATAGCCTCTTTAAAACATTCTGGCTCCCCTCTATCTGTAAGCATCACATACTCATGTGGAGGATATCTAGTGGAAGGTCGCCGTTCTCTAGCAGATCTTCTCAGTTCTGGCTCAACTAATAGTGCTAGTAGTTTTGGAGGTACTTGCTTAATTGGTTTTGCTAGACCATCATTATTATCCTCTTTAGCTCCCCCATGATCAACATGAACTATAGGTGGAGAAGTTAAAGTTGGAATAATAGAAATCTCTAGAGATGACTGAGATTCATCACTTTTCTCTACATCACCAACTATCTAATTTTTAATAAACACAACATCTCTACTTCTGATCAGTTTTCTTACCATTGGATCTCTTAATCTATGCCCAAATTCTTCATGGCCATAGCCTAAGAAAATGCATTCTTTGGCTTTATCATCAAGCTTTGATCTTTCATCTTTAGGAATGTGAACATATGCTCTACAATCAAACATTCTTAAGTGTTTATAAAAAACATCTTTCCAATCCAAACTCTCTTAGGTACATTGTCATCTAATGGAGCTGAAGGAGAAAGGTTAATCAAGTCAACTACAGTGTGCATAACCTCTGCCCATAAAGATTTAGGAAGCTTGGCATTAGAAAGTATACACCTAACCCTCTTTTCAATTGTTATGTTTATCCTTTTTGCAACATCATTCTACTGTGGTGTCTTTGGTATAGTCTTCTTAAGTCTGATTCCATGGGATTTGCAATACAGCTTAAACGGTCCTCTGTACTTACCATCATTATCTGCCTTAACACATTTTAATTTTCTTCCTGTCCCTCTCTCAACATAAGTATAAAAGAACTTAAATGTATCAAGCACCTAGTCTTTAGATTTTAAAGCAAAAGCCCACAGTTTTCTAGAACAATCATCAATAAAAGTCACAAAATAAAGTGTACCTCCTATTGATCTACTTTACATCATACAAATATCAGTGTGATTTAAATCAAGTATTCGCGACTTTCTAGATAGAGAAAAGCTTTTAAAATTTACTTTGTATGCTTTTTCAGCTAAGCAATGGACACAAGTCTTGAGGGATATATCGGCGAAGCTAGGTAGAAATACTTTTCTAGTAAGAGTTTCCAACCTTTTCTCACCAATGTGACCAAGCCTTTTATGCCATATTTTAATGTCATAATCTTTTACAACCATATTTACATCTTCTTTCTTGATTTTGACTTTTATCACATAGAAAGTGTTTACTTTCCTCCCCTTAGCTAACATTAGGAAGCCTTTGGTTAGCTTCCATTTTCCTTTACTAAATTGGTTAGTATAACCATCATCATCAAGCTTTTCTATTGAGAGCAAATTAAAGCAAATTTCTGGTACATGTCTGACATCTTTAAGCAACAACTTACAACCAATGCTGGTTTTCAAGCAAATATATTTTATGCCCACAATCTTAGATGGCCTTTCATTTCCCATCGGAACAAGGCCATAATCACCATTAACATAGGATGTGAAGTAATTACGATGCACAATAACATGAAACGAAGTACCTGAATCAATCACCCAATCATTGGTGTGGCAAGTGAGATTTACAGAGCTCTCATCATAAGCAATACTTATATCACTATTAACTATAGTTGTAGTGTCCTCTTTGTCATTTTCCTGAGCATTACCTTTGTTTTTTCGCCTGTTCTCTTTCCACAATCTCATTCCCTTCTAATGTGACCCATTTTCTCACAATGAAAGCACTTCATGTTTCTCCTTTAGGACTTAGATCTTTTTCTAGGGTTATCATTGTTCTACTGGTGGGAATTTTTGTTTTCGTTTCTCCTTCACCTTTTTTTCTTTCCTGAAACAAGTGTATCTAATTCAGACAGAACTGCTTCAACACTCATTCTTCTAGATTCTTCATTCTTCAGCCTATCTGTAACCTATCCAAGGTTAATTTCCCATTTAGTGTTGAATTATTCACTGACACCATTAATGTCTCTTAACTGTCAGGCAAAGAACTAAACAACAACAATGCTTGTAACTCATCATCTAAAATAATTTTTATAGTAGTCAATTGATCAACTAAGCCTTGAAACTCACTAGTGTGTTCAGTTATACTATGCCCCTCCTTATATTTCAAGTTAACAAGTCTTTTTATTAAGTTGACTTTATTCTGTGTTTTTGGCTACTCGTAAATTGTCTCTAATTTTCTCCAAAGAATATCAGCCCTGGATTCCTTTGTGAGATGGTGGTACACACTTTGATTAATCCATGACCTAATAGTACCCACGACCTTTTGGTTTAATTGAGTCAATTTCTTATCATCTAAATCGGTGGGTATAGTTTTTTCGCCTTCAATGGGCTCATGTAAGTGTTTCATATACAATAAATCCTCTATTCTAGACTTCTAAATACCATAATTCTATGATTTTAATTTAATCATACATGCCGAAAACTCTTCCATCTCAACCATACAAGCAATAGAAAACATAACCTTTCTTTAATATTATTATGTTGGAAAAGAACTCACACAAACAGCTGTAAATTAAACAGAAGCAAACTCTTTCCTTTTTTGTGTGATTAAAATGGGCTATGCACCACAAATAAATAGGCAGAAAATTAACAAAAAAAATTTCAAACCAATAAATCAACCATAAGATATATAGATTTTTATGTGAAAAATTCAAAGTGAGAAAAACCACAGGACCGTAGTATGATAAAATCTTCCACTATATTAATGGGATTACAGCACAAATTCTTCTATAGATAATACTAAAGGCTAACCCCATCAAGAATCTCAATATTCTTGTCTTCTAGTAATAGCCTAATATCTGTCTCTCTAACAAATAGGTATCTCAAATAATAGCCAATGAGAGGATAAAATAAAAATCAAGACCAGAAAGATTGTAGAGGCGATGTCAGGAACCTACCCTCAAAATTTTAGAGAAAACAAAGTTAATTTTTCTTTCTGATCTCCTAATTAAAGATTGAAAATCTTACCCCCAAATTGTAATTGCCAGTCACTGTCTTTTCTCTCTCTCGCCTTTTTCCTTACTCCACTTGTCTTTTTGTGTTGTGTTGATGTAAATTAGGGCTGCCGCTAGCTTTTATAGCTAAATTTCATGGCAATTTCCATCTAAGTCGAAAGCTTAATGTTAATTGCACATCAAGCAAGCCTTTTGGACATTGGGCTTTTGGGCCTCTAAATGAGATGTACCTAATAGTTTCCATGTTATGCTCCATTTGATCTACAAGGTCCAGATTGTTAAGAAACCTATTTCTGGTAATCATATGATAAGGAGCTAATGTGGTATAATTCGGTGCTTGCATGCATGGTATTGTTGGCCTGAAGGTAATTAAAGGTCCATAGATATATTTATTCCATCAGGATTTCTTACTATTGTACTTAGTGGAAACAATAGAATTGGATATATTTGTGGGTGCTTTTGAAGCATTTGCATTGTTGTTTATCTTAGGCGTCAAGTTTGAGTCGTTTGAGTTTAATTGGATATTTATTGTCTATTGGATATGATTTGAGCAAATTCTGTCTTTCATATTAGCAACATTTTCGGTCTGGGATGTATTTAAATTACATCAGGATTTTGATTTGTGTGGATAATAGCTTCACAACAGTTCACATTGTCATTTCTATTTTTTGATTTTGTGTTTGCTGTGTTTTATGATTCTAACTCTGGAAAAATACTTATCAGCTACTTAGATGGGCTGCATTGAAGAATTAGACACTTTAGATTCCTGAATGTGTCTTGAGTTGTAAACTCTTTTGGTTGAGGGATCAAGGCATGTATATCTTTTATGAGTGAGACTATATCCCGAGAAAATGATGGATATGACTTTTTAAATTTTTTTGCCCATACTCTCTCAAACAAGGAAAACACCTATATCGAAAACTTTTAACGTAGATGAAGATAGCCTAGTTATAATGTAAAGAGAATTTAAAAATGCTTCAATCCAAGAACAAAGAGCCATGTTTGAATGGAACAATAATGTTAATCTAGTCCCCACGATATGTTGATGTTTTCTCTAGGCTACACCAATTGGTTCGAGTGTTCCTAGGCAAGAAATTTAGTGTATAATGCCACATATTGTTCCAAGTGGTTTTTAACAATCTTTGGTGTAAATTCACCACCTCTATCTCTCATGACTGCTTAGAGAAAAAAAAAAGAGAAGCCACACGTACCTTAGTAAATTAAGTGGCCGGCTGTCTGTTTCATATAATAAGAGTTGTCTGCGTCACTAGTTCTTCACATTCTTGCTTCACCTCTTTGCTTGCTACATTCATGTTCTAACTACTTGCTTGAGGCAGTGATTATGTTTATATATAAATTGAGATCTGCTTGCAAATTGATTCAATTACAACCGAGATCAAGATAGAGGCAGAGAGGAAAAAGAAAAGAAAAGAAAAAGAGAGAAAGAAAGAGAAGAAAAGGAAAAGAGAAGAGAAAAAAGAAAATAAAAAGAAAGAAAGAAAGGCCAGGAGTAAAGGAAAAGAAAAAATAACTAACAAAGTTGTGGGAACTGAAATTGGATAGTTAGAATTATATCCGTTGGACTAATGGGTAACAGATTTATGAAATCTAAGTAGTTATGATTTAATTTACATCCAATGTATAAGTTTTTATATAAGTTCTAGTAGTTAATTTTTTAATCCTGTATTTTAGGAGAAATTTAAGAATCTAAAAACCCATAAGAGCCCCAACAGACCCCAGAGTAAAACAGTATCTGTGAGTGTATACAATTATTACTATTATGTATTCTGTGAAGCATTTAAGTTTAATAGTATGATTTAATATCATGTTATGATTATATGTATGCATATTATATGTTTGATTGAGTTATGAGATGTGATTGCCAGTCACCATATGTCTACTTTTCCCTTCAGGCTCTGTGCATGTGTATTAAGAGTTGGTTACTCTACCTATCCGATGTAATTAAATTCCGTCGGTTATTGAAAGTTTTTTCCCTGCTCTACTCATGGGACGATGATCCCAGCAAGTATTGAAAGTTATTTTCCCTAGTTACTATTTGGTGTAGTTTGATGTATATATGATTTCCATGTTCGCTGATGCATTACATTCAGTGTGGAGTTATGTCATATGATTATATATATACCCTAGTACGCTACTTTATTTTATATATATATAAACTATATCCACTCACTGAGTCGCAAGGTTATTATTTTTTTATTTATCCTTTTTCTCTTAGGATTTCATGCAGATCAATTCTAGTCAATTGAGGTTGGGCCATGAGACGCATTGCTACATGACTTGCCTTTTAAACACGTTTATGTTGCTTATGTTTTTATGTAATTTGTCGTGTAAATATGTGTAATGAGACATGAACTGTGAAAGTTTTGAATATATATATTCAGATTAGGCACAAAGGTTGTTATGTGTTTATAGTAGAGGCCATTTTTATATATTCATGAATTAAGTTTGTGCCACAAGTTTTACCTTGGATCTAATATATAGGTTGAGGGGGTCAACGTCACTTTGAAAAACTTCTATGTTTTTTGTCAAATTGATTTTCCACTTCTTTTTGGAACTTAATGAAGCAATAAAAAATCAAGTTTTCTTTTTAAAAGGAAAAGCCAAGCATAGTAAGAGAAATCATTTATGAAAATAGCATAATAAAGAAGTCTTTATGTAGCAGAAGCAGTGAGGGCGGGGTCCCAAAGATCACAATGAATTTTAGTTAAAAGGAGAAGCAGGAATTTTATAAGAAGCAACAAACAGTAGTTTGTGACTTTTGTGTAATTGGCTGCTAGGTCAAACAAAATTTTTATTTATCCAACGACTGACATCTATTTACAAGGTATCTATTATAAGGAGTTCTAATAAATTTCAATTGAAGATGCTTTATCCTTTGATGCCAAACATTAAAGGTGCTTTGTTGGTTCAAATAGCCTTTAACACTTGGTGCTGCACTTCATCTAAAGCATATAAGCCTACTTTCTTACCCCCTTTGGCCAACACATGTCCCTACTGATTCTTAACAAAAAAAATTTTAGAAGTAAATTCAATAGGACAACGATTGTCATGTGTGAGTTGGCTCTTAGATAAAAGATTTTTCTTTAAATAAGGCTTGCATCACTAAAACATTGTTTCATTATAACTTGCGATTCCATATGTGAAATTTTTAAACTATCCTCATTACTAGCAAATATTAAATTATTTCCAGTGTAAGTTTTAAGTTTTTTTATTTCATTTGGGTCATTGGTCATGTGAGTTGTTGCACCCGATTTAACATTAAAATTGGAGTCCTCTTTATCTTCCAAAAGTCATTGCTGTGAGTGCTTAAGGGAATTCCTCATCATTATGATCATACCTGCAATAGCAATTGACTACCATGTGGTTAGTTCTACAAAGATTTGGTAAGCGACTTTTTCTTCGGAAGCTTGGTGTTTCGATGCTTGATGACATTGAGTGGTTTTATCCAAATATGAGGCTTTTAATTGTTGCCTTTACCGTTTTTGTTTGCCTCCATAACCACGTCCTCTACCTCTATGTCCCTTCTTTTCCCCTCTAGTTGAGGAAAACTTGGGATTAGTTGAAAACATTCTTATCATTTTCTTCTTGAGAAAGAAGATCCTACTCATGATTTTCAAGAGCTACTAATCACAGTATTTGTTCTTTAAGGCCTCTTGTAAAATTAAAGACCTTATCTTGATTAGTCATACAAGCGCTTGAACTTTTGTATGTACTCTTTAAGAGTCTTTTTTAATGTCAAAATCCTATTTCTAGGATGTACTTCTTTTTGTTTGGTTATAGGAAGTAACTAATCTTCTAGAGAGCCTTGTAATTTAAAGGCAGATTCAATTCTTATCTTAGAGCTTACCATTTTTCTGTTATAAGCCCTAGCATCCAAGAAATTAGTAAAATGTTATTAATTACCCAAATGACAAATTCAAGATTTGTTATGTTTGTTCCACAATCAACTTGTTTTTCTGTTGCTGGTTTGTGAGGATTTGTAATATGTTGAGTCAAGCCAAAACTTCACATGAAAGGCAAGACTTGAGACCTCTTGAAAAGAAAATTTGTTGAAGTCCACGTGATGGAAACAAGGCTTGAGCATTGGTTAAAAGCTTGGATGTTTAGGGTTGAATCTTTTAAAAGAGATGACAAAGAAGAAGTTGCACCAGGAGCCATAAAGCGCTTGGATACCATAAAAAAATACTGTGTAATTCTCAGATTGATGCTTTTATTAATACAAACATGATAACTTATATACAACTCTTGGTTGATATGGATAATAAAAGAATCCCTATGATTATGCCTTTATTTCTATATGTACAATATATTCTCATATGTGTCCTACAAAGATTTGCTAAATCACGTGGTTATGAAAACTTTATAGAAGGTTGACAATTGTAGTTTAAAAAATTTTCCTTAACCTGATTTGTGGCCGTCTGTCTTCGTGACAATTGCTCTTGATTTTCCAATTACTACACATGATTTGGTTACTGTAATTCAGGCTGATGTTTATCATCTCTTACTCCAAAACCCTAGAAATCAAGCTGCACTCTATTGATCAAGCAAAACGGCAACCTATTGCTATCGTACAAATATGTTCTTGCTGTGTTAGAGTTCTTGTCAAAGAGTGGTGCGTATTTTCTCTCTGGTGTTTAGAGACGCCAACGGTGGTGCCACTGTGAAGGGGTGAGGTAGTGGTGGCTGTCACAGTGGTCGGGGTTTCACTTTTTGTTCAGTTAATGGCAGATTCTGCCTCTAGCCCTTTCATGCTAAGCCATCATTCTCTTAAAGGTTTTTCAGTTTCATTTTGCCTCCCAATACTCTCTGCTTTTTTCACTTGTTTCAAATTCCACCAGTTAAACCCTAATTAACTATAATCTTTTCAAATCCTATCTCTCTCTTCATTTTCCCCAAATCAACGAGCCTCCTAAAGGCTATAATAGTTACATTATTAAAAAAATGCAAGAAATAACATCAATGAGTGGAACTACATTAGATGCTAATGCTACGAATGTTATAAGACAAATTACTCCAATTCTAGCCAGTTGTACACACAAGGGTTAGCCTAATGAGCCCTTACATTCTCTTATCATTGTCAGCTTATTATTATTATCATCACCATTATTTTCTTTTCCATTTTTTGTTCTTGTTAGATTGCCTTCGTATTAGTACACTGGCGCACTATAGTTTGATATTATTTTACCTTTGAAAATTGTTAGTGCTCAGCTCATATTTGCTTTGTTGTTTTTATCCTCTACAACCAGCTGGCAAAGTTAGGTGCAATTTGTTGTTTTTATTTGCTAAAAGGGCTTTTACTTAAAATCCAAAGCATAACATAGCAAAAGTTTTTTCGCTAGTAGCATAATGAACAAACTTGTTATAATTTGTAAAGGGCTAATTTTCTCTAGTAGAAATTGAAATATGGAAACTTGTCAATGTGATTTCAGTTTGTTTCCTGCTTTGGGTTTATTGATCAAGCTAAATGAACAATTTGGAATTCTGAAATCTTCTATAATAAGCATTTCATCTTTATTTATTTATTTATTTATTAATATTAATTTTTTTTTGTTATTGTAAATAACAAATAGGACAAGGTTATTCGATAATTTTTCATAGATTAAAAATGATGTGATCTCAAAGCCTTATTTTTCACCTAATGCTATCAGGATATTAATTAATATCCTAACTTAATATTTGAGTTAATTACTACTTAAGTCAACTTAGCAAATCTTATTCTTGCATGTGTAGTTATTATTTGGTGGCACTTTGCGCCTCTGGAAATTCTCACCTTATTATCTAAAGAAGCTAATGGCCTACTAAGCTACTTTATCCATAAGGGTTTTTATTCATCCTTTCAATTAATCCATTCTATTAAGGTGTTAATCTTGTTGTCCTTCGTCTTACAATTCCTTCATTTGTAGAATAACTGTCAAAATACTTGATTACAAAATTCTAAACCATTATTTCTCATCTTCTTCAACCTCTTTACAGTTTGATTTTCAACCAACTACTTCCATTTTATAAACCTTTCAAAACACGTGGTCTTTGCTTTTCAGAACATATAGCTAGACTTTTCTCGAAAAGTCACCAATAATGGACAAGAAATACTTGTTATTACCCAAAAATAATTCTTGTGTAGGCCCCTAGAAATCAGAATGAACATAATCCAACCTTTCATTTGATTTCTGAATAGATCTTTTAAAGCTGGTCCTTGTTGACTTCCTTAGAACATGGTCTTCAAAAAACACCAGACTTCCAATCTTATCATCACAAAAAACATCCTGTTTTTCTAGTTCCTTTAAATCTTCTCGCTCATGTATTCTAATCTTAGATGGCATAACTGGCTTTATCTTTAACAAAGTTCATAGATATAGCGAATTCACTAGTGAATATCTTACTGTCTAAAGACTTATACACCATTCTTCTTAGTTCCTTTGGCAACAAAATTAGAACCATTTAAGACAATTGACCAGATTCAAGCCTAATGTTACATCCCATTTGATCCAACATTCCCAAAGAGAGCAGGTATATGTCTAACTTGCTTAACTTCTTTAATAGTACCATCATGTAGCTTAAGAATTACACTTTCAATTCCTATGATTCTATACATAAAATTGTTTCCCATCAAACTCATGGTACTCCATAAAGTAGTTTTTAAATGGACATATATGAAGCTAGATCCAGAGTCTAGAACCTGTTTACTTACTTTCTGTTGCCATATACATATACACAAACACCCCAGCAGATTCATTAACCTTAATCTTCCACCACAGCAATAGCTCTACTTTGATTTCTTGATTCTTTGTGCTTGTTCTTTCTTTCTAGACAATCTTTTTTAAAAAGCCATTCTTTATGACATTGAAAACATTTATATTATTTGGTTTTCCTTGTTTCTTCTTCTTATCAATCTTTCCTTTTGCTACCAACCCTTTATTTGTACCACCCTCCAAATGACCTTATTTTTCTTGGAGCTCTCATATGGTAAGTGTTCACTTTACTTCATCAATGGTCAAGGTTTGTCTTCCATACATCAAGGCATCAACCAAATTCTCATAAGACTTTGGTAAGGAGTTGATTACCAAGAGAGCTTTTCCTCTTCATCCAACCATTCATCAATGGTTTCCAAGGTATTATACACTTTTTTAAACTCAACAATGTAGTCTTCAAGGGATGATCTTTCTACCATTCTCAAAGTAAGCATCCTCTTTTTAATATAGAGTTTATTTACAAGAGAATTGGCTATGTAAAGGCTTTCAAGTTTAGCCATAAACCAACAAATGTCTTTTTTTTTTTTTTTGGCCATTTCTTTGATAACAAAATCACCAAGACTCAGGACTATGGTGCTCCTAGCCTTCTCATCAATTTCAACAACTTATTTAGGTGTCTTAGATGATGAGACTTTTTTTCTTTCCTTCTTGGATATATGTTCAATTACATCACCTAAACCTTGAGTGATCAACAACGTTTCCATCTTTATCTTCCACATGTTAAAGTCATTCTTGCCTATGAATTTCTCTAAATCTACCTTGAATGCACCATACTTAGATCTGATCAAAACACTAGCTTTGATACCACCCAAGATCCTTTCATAAACCTTACAACTTATAAATTAAGAAATTGATTAGAGAATATTCTCAAATGGCTAACAAGAATTATCAACAAAATAATAAAGAAAATTAATCAAGCACAATCAAAACACTAAGAACTTTAACATGGTTCAATTGAGCAAGATTACTTAATCTACATCCATGGAAGAAGCTATTAGAGGAGCTTTATTGAAGAATCAATGAAGAATTTTCAAAGAGGCATGTATACGAGATATCATAGAAACAAACTAGAATCTTCTCTCACTAAAAACTCATTATACAATGCTTATAATCATGCAACAAATTGATTGAAGAACCACCTTTTACAACTAGAAGCTGCAACAAACTCAAACCCAGAGTGCACAAGGAATCAACTTGTAGCTTAACCAATTTAACAAACTCAGTTCAAAGGTTCAACACATGCATTACAGGTAAGTCACTTAAAAACATATCAAAATGCTTTAGTAGATGTCGTTTTGAATATATCCCTTTTTTGTTCTAAGCATGTGAGCAACATATTTTAATTAAAACAAACCCAAGTCCAAAACGATGCCGTTTTCTAAAGCCTAGGTTTGATTCATCAACTTACTTTACATAACCTATTATAACTCAATCAACCCATTTAAATTTAATTAGGTTCGGTTGGACTGGATTAGGTCCATTAGGTTGGATTGGATTTGTCCGCCTTACTATAAACTGCCCACCCCTTACTAACATCATAAAATAATTCCCACTATCTTAAAATAAAAGGATCAAATTAATGAATGGCCAAGAAATCAAGAAGGATTTAATTTCGTTTTAAATTTTAAGCATCAAGGTATCAATAGCAATCCAAATGAGTAAAAAGAGACTTTAGAGACCGATTTCAAACAAGATAGTCATTCAAATACTTAAGCAAAATTTCCAAATGTTATTAAGTTTCTTAATCAAGCCTTGGACATACGTTTGCATGCTCAAATCCAACTTGAAAACTAGATACTACATCTTTTCCTTAAGTAATTTGGTATCAAAATTATTTTGTTCCTTTAGTGTATTTGTCTACATATTTAAACAAGAAGTAATTGATGATTTATAGCAATTTCATAAATAAAAAGGTTATGTGACTTAATAAAATATGCTATGAAATTAAAAGATAAAATGTATGTTTAGTTCGAAGAAATGAGAGAAGAGAAAAAGAATGGAAAGAAGAGAAGAGAAAATAAGAGAAAAAAATGGGGACAAATTCAATTTTATTATTCAGGTAAAAGTGTAATTTATTTCTTTTTCTTTTCTTCTCTTGTTCTCTCTCTTTTTTCTTGCTTTTTTTCTTTTTTTTTCTTGAAACCAAATATGGCATAAGAAAGAAAGAAAGAATAGTGTATTTTCATAGAAGTACGGGGTGTACAAGACTACAAGCTGTTAGACATATATGCTCTCAAAAGCAATTTGGATTTATAATATTTATGGGCATCTATTTATTTGTTATATTTGATATATAAAATAAGATTATGTTAGGTAACATTGTAGAAAAATCATGCCAGTGATTATTAGACACTAGGCTGGGAGTAATGATTTTTCAATACCTTGTAAACTTAATATTTGTTCTAGACAATTTTATGTTAATATTAAAAGTACAAAATTTTGTCTAAACTTGTCGTATTGCTATATGATAGAATTATTTACTGCATCATTAAGGTATTGACCTTAGACAAACAAGTGGGTATAATATAACAAGTATATACACTTAACTGGATCCCACAATAATTCCAAAAGTTAGTCAATACCTCAAATGCACTAGAGGTTCGATAACGTACGAAAATTTCCCAATCTTCCTGCTCAATAAAATCAACATTTTAGGTGGGCACTTGAGTGCCTCTGGCTTGTCTTTATATCTCTTGATGTATTTAGTGGTGAGCCTATTCTTGAAGGTTCTCTATTTATTTACAGTTGAGTATAAGAATTTGCCTCGAAGCTCATCATCCACCTCAAAAGAAAACTACAATATGCATAGCATGTTAAAAATATTTTTGCAAATTAAATAAATGTGTATGAGTTTAAGAAAAAGGCAGTACACACATACTTTTACACATTCCCATATCTTTTCTTTAGTCTCTGATGGCTCTTTGCTCTAATTTCCATAAGAAATTCAAACCATGGTGCGTGCCAAGACACTCAAAAAGCTAAACAATCGTGTTGCTACCTTGCCGTAAGGTTGTCCTCTTTTGTTATACTCGACTATAAGCTTCTGTCCATTGTTTCTATTTCTGACCTGTTGAGGTAAATTCGTTCGACTTCTCATTTCTATAGCAATGTTTTATAGACCTACTGCAAAATAACTAAAGAAAAAAGAAAAGAAAAAGAATTGACCAGAATTTAATAGAAGAATAATACCTCACATAAGTTAAATAATTGCTAGCACATTAAAATAATGATTCAAAACATTAACTATGTAACAAAAAACTTATGTTTTTTTTGTCTAATCAGTATTTTCGACCAATGTTTCCTCATTGATATCAGTTCGGATACAACCCAAAATCATCATCACTCATTTTATCAAATGACTTAATAGATGGCATCAAATTGATACAATTTTGATGTTCTAACATGATGTCACCTAGATCTTCTATTGAATCATCTATCTATTTCCTACATGGATTCGCTATAATAATAGATCAAGTTGATCCTCAACATAAAGTACTTGTATCGGTTAAGAAGCCAAAATAAAATAATAATATTTATGGCCTATCCTGTTAAGGTTCACCATCGTAGCTCCTAGCTCATCTTTTTCTATCCTATGATTGTTTTCAACCCAATCACACTTAAATAAAGGAATCTTGAACTTATTGTAATCAAGCTCCCATATCTTTTGTATAACTCCATACAATGACATATTTACCACCACAGTATTCTTATCTTTAGCACTTTAAATCTGAAACGTGTTTGCCTCTAAATACATTTCACTATTCTGTACAACTTAAGTCATCATGTTCTTTGGTATGACAATGATAACCATTAATTTCATAGCCTGGGCACTTCATCACTTTAGGACGGGGTCTATGTGCAATCCACCCAAGGCTGATAAGATACTATTCCTTGATTCGTTGAAGTTTAATTTCAACCCATATGATAGTAATAAAATGTATATAAATAAAATATAAATATCTTATAATAAAAAAATTATTCATGAACCATAAAGTTAATTACTTTTTGAAGCAACCAATATATGGAAGTCCTATTATGTTCATTTTGTAGCCACTTTTTCTTCTTTGACTTTGTAGGATATTTCTCCTTCAAGAACTCCATATGCTCTCTAGGACATCAAATATGAAATAAGAATGATTATAATAGTTATAGAAGATATAACTAATATATATAAGATAAAGGAAATAGTTATTAACATAATATAAGACTGAACTTCATTTGTCTTTTCCAATACATATCTATATGTTTGTATACAATCTATTCTAACAACACATCCTCCTAGTAAAGGTAATCCAATATTAGAACTATACTTTTTAGGTGGAATGCCAACTACATTAACTCTAGATAAGTATTCCATGCAGAACTCAATAGCCTCTTCAACTATATATGATTCAGCAATGCAATCCTCTAGTTTATCTCAATTTCATACATAATCCTTCAATATTTTCATTTCCCTCTCAAATGGATATATCCTTCAAAGATAAACAGGTCCATATAGGTTGACTTCTCTAACAAGGTTCACTGGTAAGTGAATCATAATATCAAAGAAAGCTGCCAGGAAAAATTTCTTTATCAAGCATATAGTATTCTCCAAATTTGCTTACATTTGATCCAATTTTGACACATCCACCACTTTGCTACACAGGTTTATAAAAAAAGCACAAAATCTTGTTAAAACATTTCAAACATGTTTTGGTAACAATGATTGTAATGCTAAAGGAAGCAACTATTGAATCAAAGCTTGACAATCATAGGATTTCAAGCCATAGAGTTTCAAATCTTGCAATGAGATAAGATTTCTAAAATTTGAACAATAGCCATCAAGAACCTTAAATTCAAACAATTTCTTACATATTTTTTTTTTCCTTCCCTTGACAAAGCATAACATGCAAGAGGCAATTTTGTTGCATTTTGGCCAACTTTTGATAGTAATTCTTTCCTCACACCCATTTCATCTAGATCAATACGAGCTGCAAAACCATCTTTTGATTTCCTTGGAATGTCAAGTAAAGTTCCCATAAGGCTTTCACATACATTCTTTTCAATATGCATAACACCAAGGGTGTGTTTAACATAAAAAGACTTCCAATACTCAAGCTAAAAGAAATATATTTCTTTTTCCAACAAACTTTTCATTGATATTAGTTGCACAACTATTTGCTTTTTTATTTCCCAATGAGAAATTTAATCTTTAAACTCATGCCGAGATTTCCTCTCCTTTTAGCGGTTCTGGAGCAATTCGAACTTCCTCTTCATTATTAAATGGCTTCTTCTAAAACTGATATGGATGATATCGCAGTGAAAATCTTTTATAACCAGTATAAGACATCTTTTTACTATGGCTGAGTCGATCTGCATATGTTTTTTCACTACAAAATGGACATGCTTTATATCCTTTTATAGTGCAACTAACTAAGTTTCCATAAACAGGAAAATCATTTATCGTCCACATTAAAATAGCTTTCAATGTGAAACACTCTTAACAATAAGAATCATAAGCTTCAATGCCTGCCTCCCACAATGTTTTAAGATCATCAATCAATGGTGCTAGGTAAACATTAATATCATTACTAGGTTATTTAGGACCTAAAATTAACAATGTTAGCATCATAAATTTCCTCTTCATACAAAGCCATAGAGGAAAATTGTACGTCACCAGTATCACTGGCTAATAACTATACCTTTTAGTAAGAGAATTATGTGCATTAATCATGTCTGCAGATAATGCAAGTTGTAAGTTCATTGGTTCAGTTCTAAAATCAGGCCATAGGTGATCTATTAACTTCCATGCTGGGGTGTCTGTAGAATGACGTAATAGACCATCAATTTCCCTTTAAGTTGCATGCCATGTTAGATTTTTTAAAGTTTTAAAACTTTGAAACATTCTTTTAAACCTTGGGATAGATGGGAAATACCATAAAACCCTTGCTGGAACACCTATCTTCATCTCAGTTGATTTTTTTTTTTAGATTCCACCTTGTTGCACCATAATTAGGACATATAACAACATCTTTATACTCCTTTCTATAAAGTATGCAGTCATTTGGACATGCATGTACCTTCTTATACTCCATCCCTAATGCACTTAAGGTTTTTTTTTGCCTTGTACAATGAACAAGGCATTTCATTATTATTAGGCAACATTTCTTTTAACATTTAGGTTGTACAATTTTACTAATGCAGATAATTTTGTGAACTTTCAACAACTTAGGTATATCTTTTTCTTAACATTAGCCAGTAAATTCTCAAAATTGTTTAGGATTGGTTTTAAAATGATCATAAGCTCCTTGAATGATCTCTACAGTGCCGGCCACAAATTTAGTTTCAAAGTCTCTTGTTTCAAATTCTCTTGTTGATCGAGCATTACTAGTAGTTGATGGCTTTTAAACAAGCTTTTCTCCATGCAAAATCCAATTATTGTAACTTTGGTCTATACTATTGAAATACAAATGATCCCTAATCTCATCAATAGTTTGATGTTTCACAGCTCCACATCTTATACATGGACATAGCACGTAATTAGAATTTGTTGCATGAACTGTTTCAAAATTTATAAATCCTTCAACACCAATCTCATAATCTTTTGATCTTCGATCCATAGACATCTAAGATTTGCCCATTCTGACTGCAAAATATAAATATATCATACTGAAATATTTTCCAAAATATAAAAAGTAAAACATAGCACCTTAATATTATTATCCTAGTTGAATAATATCAATAAAACATCAATTTACTTAAGCACGTAACATAACTAATTGACCAAAGCTTGATGGACATGAAGTGTCAGTGACTAAGCATAAAAGCATAAAAAAATTGATTACTATGGTGGAGAGCATTTGTATTAAGTGGAGAGCATATATATGATCATAAAATACTTTGCTATTTGTACATTCCCTAAAATATGCAAGTATAAACATTACAAACTCCTTCATAAAATCTAATCCCTAGAAATAACTTTATTGTTCATCCATATTGTTAATATTTTCTATTCAAACAGAATAAATTAGACAAAGAAAGAAAAAAAATAGCACATTTAGACCACTGACAACAAACAATTTATCACTTTCTTTCACATACATGACTAAACAAAAAGAAAGTACCTTTATGTGGGGACCAAAAATTTTAAAATCGAAGAACAAAGGTAGTTGAATGCTTTAATATTTTACTTGATAGTGTTGTGGTCCCAAGCTTTATAATCTTCTCGTCAACATGTGTGGTCCATAGCTTCAAGATTTCTTCTTTGTCTTTACTCCAACTATGTGTGAACAGTTAGGGTCTACTATTTTGGGCCTATATAAATAATGGGTGAAATTAGGGGTTTGGATTTTGGAAGTAGAGATAGGAAGATGTTTTCTATGGGGGCAAGGGAGTTTTATAGATAAAGAATGTGAAATCCTAGAGGAATGGAGGCCTAAAGAGAGAGACTGATATTTTACGGGAGACAAAGAAAATAAAAAGTGAAAGTTGAGTTTTTATACTTTAAAATAAATGAAAAATTTTAAAAACAAGAGTCACCTTTTATTTAATTAAAGATGACTTATTATTTAGTGGTGAGTAAGTTTTATGTTATAAGTAAAAGAAATTTTACAATACATGACTTTTAAAAATAAATAAAAGTCATCTAAGCTAATAGATGACAATTAATAATATGCTCGTCATGTATTATACGTCATCTTTGTCTTATTTTGTAGTAGTGTTAATCCACATAATTAAGTCCAGTCAAACAATCATCATCCAAATTCTTTTGACAAAGGATTAAAGTTGGACGTAATCAATATGCAAATAATAGCGAATGAAATTTCATGTATCATTGTAGTAAATTCAAGATTTCGAATTAATAATGGTACCACTCACTAAAATAAAATAATGTAAAATAAGAGTAGAATATAGCAATTATATTAACAATTATAGTGAGTATCAGTAACCCATTCATGCTCATACAAAAATTTATTTTAAATTTAATAAATAAATTTATTTTAAATTTAATAAATAAATTTATTTTAAATTTAATAAATAAACAATCAATGTGCAAATAGAATCTACCAATAATGTTTTCATCTTATGTTATATTAATTAGAAAAGAAACTTTATTAGTGTTCTCACCATTGCAAAAGTTGTATATGTATTTGATGCTGATCCGCCACCTATTGCTTTAGCTGATGCCTTAGAAATTGATCGGAAAGCTTATGAAAAATGGCTTGACGATGATCAGCTAGCTATATGCTATATAATGGCCTCAATGTCCAATGTCCAATGTGTTCCAAAAAAATTAATGAATTAACCCTTATGAATTATTTGGAGAGCACAGTAGAAATGTAAACTACGAAATAAATTAGTGAACATAATAATAGAGGCAGGTACTCCAGTCAGAGATCATGTCCTAAAGATGATCTCTTATATCAATGAACTGGAAACACTGGGTGCAGAAATTGATGGGGAGATCAAAATTGATGCAATCCTGTCATCTTTATGTGACACAATGCGGAAGCGTTACTAGTTGTTGTTCTAGTGTACGTTCTTAAAACTTAAGAAAAAAGATTCTCACAATGGAAAAAATATCTCAATTGAAAAAAGTTTAATATTTTTGATAAAATACTTGTGTTTAGAAACAAGCATAACAAGCCTATTTATATTAGTTAGAATTATCCTAGTCCTAATAAAATTATGATTCCTTATAAACAAAGGAATATGACTTAAAAATATAAATTAAATCTTAATTAGATTAGAATTATAAATATAATCTAAATAAAATAAGATAATCCTAATAAAATACTAAATTTTTAAATATTATAATTTTTAATAAATTTTAATTTATTTTATCTAATATACTACCTTCATCATTGCGTAAATCTTTTAATCTATTTATTCTCAACTTTCATATGAATAAATTGGATGTCACATTATCTGAGCTGTTAATATAACGCAAGCAGCTGAAGATCTTGTGAAGAAAGAAAGAAACCAATGATAGGCCTAAAGTCATGATGGTTGAAGGAGAAAAGACTAATAAGTTCAAGCATAAAGGTATGAACTTCAAAAAGAAACCTGATAGTAGTAAGTCTTTTCAAAAGTCTCAAGGTGGCAATGCAAACAAAACCATAGAGAAAAAACAAAAACAAGGGGAAATGTTTTCAGTGTGATGAGATGGATCACTGGAAGAGAAATTGCCATCATTATTTGGCTACTTTGAAAAAGGACAAACCTGCAGAAGCTATGTCCAATGTACTCATTATTGAAACTAGTTTATTGGTTAGTTCTTTTGACACATGGTGTATAGATTCCGACATTAGTTCACATACTTGCAATATGTTATAGGGGCTTAAGGAAACTCATAGGTTTAAAGATGGGGAAATAATTTTGAAGATGGGGACCAATGCAACAGTTGCAACAATTGTCATTGGAACTTTCATTTTGGAATTATCTAATGATAGGACCTTGGTTTTAGAAGACTGTTTATTTGTTCCAAATATTCACAGGAATTTGACTTCTATTTCAAAACTTGTTTCTTCTGGTTATTCATTTTTTTAATAAATCTAAGTTACTATTAAATTTAATAATAAGTTTTTAGTTTCTGGAAATTTGATATATGGTCTTTATACTTTGTCTTGTATTGATAATTCTATATATTGTGTTGAGAATGATATTGTTTCTAGTGTGGTGCCTCTAAGTAGAGGTGGCAAAATGGGTCATCGGGTCGTGTTCGTGTCGGGTCAGTTTCGTGTCGTGTCAAATTTAGATCGACCCAAACCCGACCCATTTAATAATCGTGTCAAAAATTGAGACCCAAACCCGACACGGAAAAATAATCGGGTTACCCAATAACCCGCTTAATTTCTACATATTAAATAAAATTTACATTAAATATTTATACGCTGTCATTCATACACGCGTACATACTTTATCGATATTATAAAATATACATATGTACCAAAATATTACACATTTACACTATTGAAGTTTTAATTTTATATATATATTATAAAATATACATGTCTATCAATATTTTACACATTTATACTATTGAAACTCTAAATGTATATAAAATTTTATAAATAAAACACTGTGTTTATATTCATCATTTCAAAAAATAGAAATAAAAGTGAAATTTATCTCTAATTTTGAGTTTTGATGATAAGAACCTGCAAATTATTTTAAAATAGAAAATATAATCGGGTCATTGATCGGGTAAATGGGTCAAAAACTTTAACCCTAACCCGACACGGAAAAAAATCGTGTCAACCCGGACCCGACCCATTTAATAATCGTGTTAAATTTGACGACCCATACCCATTTATTCGTGTCGTGTTCGTGTCGGGTAATCGGGTCGTGTTAAATTTTGCCAGCTCTACCTCTAAGGCTTGTTAATCCTACATACTCATGGCCTCAGAGGCTTGGCCGTATTAATATGGAACGTATTAATAGATTGGTAAAAGATGGACCTTTGGGTTCTCTAAAGGTTGAACTTTATCCAATTTGTGAACCTTGCTTAAAGGTAAAATGACAAAAGCATTTTTTTTTTTCAAAAAAAAGGAGTTAGAGCCATCAATTTGTTGGAAGTCATTCACACCGATGTATGTGGTCCTATAAACTATATTGTGAAAGATGGTTTTTCTTACTTCATTACTTTTAAAAATGATTATTCTAGATATGGTTATCTATACCTAATGAAACACAAGTCAAAATCATTTGAAAGGTCCAAAGAGTTCCATAATGTACTTGAAAAATAATCTGCGAAAATATTAAAATTCTCCATTTAGACAAAGAAGGAGAATAGGCAAGAATCAAAAGTGTGTAAATTAATGAAGTCCATTTATGGATTGAAACAAGCATCTCGTTGTTGGAATATCTATTTTAATGAGGCAATCAAATTGTTTGGTTTTCTATAGAATATAGATGAACCTTTTATACAAAAGGATTAGTGAGAGTGCAATTACCTTTTTAGTTTTATATTTTGATGACATCTTACTTATTGTAAATGATGTGGGAGCAATGTCATTAGTGAAAATTTGGTTATGTAGTCACTTTGCAATGGAAGACCTTGGTGATGCATTCTATATTCTAGGGATCAAATTGTTTCGAAACTGAAGCAAAAGAATAATTGGACTTTCACAAGCTAATTATATTGATAAAATATTGGCAAGATTTTGCATGCAAGATTCCAAAAAAGGATTTATATCTTTTTGGCAAGGAATTCATCTCTCAAAAGAAATGTGTCCTAAAACAAAAGAACAGAGAGAGAAAATGAGAAATATTTCTTATGCTTCAATAGTGGAAAGTCTTGTGTACGCAGTGTTTTGTACTAGGCCATTTATCAACTATTTAGTTAGCTTGATGAGTAGGTATCAATCTAATCCAAGACTAGAGCATTAGACACTAGTGAAAAATATTTAAAAATATTTAAAAAGGACCAAACACTATTCTCATTAATGTTTGGGAGTGAGAATTTAATAGTGAAAGGATATATTAATTCTGATTTTCAATCAGATACTGATAATAGAAAATCCACATCAAGCTTTGTCTTTCTTCTTGGTAAAAGAGCAATAAGTTGGAAAAGTTATAAGCAAGATACTGTTGTAGATTCTACAACAGAAGTGAAGTATATAACTACAAGTGAAGTTGTAAAAGAAGCTGTATGGATTCATAAGTTCTATTAGGTCACCAATAACAATTTGTTATGACAATAATGGAGCAGTTGCAAATGCTATTGAGCCTAGATCTCACAAAAGAACAAAACATATTCAGCGAAGATTTAACCTTATACGTGAAATCATAAAGAGTAGTGATGTGGTAATAGCTAAAATATGTTCAGCTAAAAATGTTGCACATCCATTCACCAAACCTTTATCTTAAAAAGCTTTAGAGAATCGTTTAGAAATTATGAATGTAAAATTTGTACAAGATTGGTTTTGAGCGCTAGTGGGAGGTTGTTAGACATATGTGCTCTCAAAACCAATTAGGATTTATAATATTTATAGATATTGATTTATTTGTTATACATGATGTATAAAATAAGATTATTTTAGGTAACATTGTAGAAAAACCATACTACTGGTCATTAGAAACTAGGTTGAGAGTAATGATTTTTCAGTACCTTGTGAATCTAATACTTGTTCCAAACAATTTTATGCTAATATTAAAAGTACAAATTTTGTCTACATTTGTTGTTTTGCTATATGATAGAATGATTTACTCCATCATTGAGGTAGTGACATTGAACAAACAAGTGGTTGTAATGTAACAAGTACATAGACTAAACAGGATCCCACTTACAAGACCCAAATAAAATAATCACTATCAAAAGTAAAGGGTGGTTTAGCTATAATTTATTAATTGTCTTTAGAATTGAGAGATTTTTATATCTTTGCATACTATTTATATGACTTTGATATTGTCAACTGGTGAAGCTAATCATGTTTATTAGCAATATACAGATATATTGGGTTACATCGATAATATTCGAAGTATATAAATGCTCAACAAGGGATCCACCATTCTCAATTATGAGAAAATTTAATGTAGATAGGTTAAGATCAAGATGTGATAGATGTTTTTTTATGGGATACCTAAAAATGACCATAGGTTACTACTTTTATAATCCTAATGAACAAAAAGTGCTTATAAGTAGGTATGTTATTTTTCTTGAAGAAGAAAAAACATAAATGAAAGTAGAACCTCTATTGAACTTCAAGAAGAAACAGAAGAAAAAAACATTCCTACTTGAAAAATAAAGGGTCTCACTTGAAATTATCTATACTTCTTTAGTAAATTGTAATATATTGACAGACAATTGCAATTAAGTAGAAGTCTACTATCTTGTTAAATAAGATAAATAAAAAGATAATATTTCAAATTCAAATCTTGAAATATTTTAAATCTTAAGTTCACGGATGAGAGTTATATCTAGTTATCAAATAAAAAAGTTTTATCTAAATCCCACTACTAAAGATAGAGAATAAGGATCCCACATAATTTTCATTCTTGGGTTTTTTAAGTCTTATATAAAGATAAGACTATTCTCTAAAAGGATTGGCCATCAGAATTATTATAGAGCTCTTGGAAAAGTTTTAGAGAGGAAAAATCTTTAAAATAGAGAGTGAACAGCGTGAAACACTTTAGAAACAAGACGCTTGGATTGCTAAGTAAGATCAATATATTTTAGTGCTGAATCCCGTATTGTGTGAAACGATCTTGTCTGAGTTATTGAAGCACTTTCACAAGCCGCTGAACATTTTTTTAAGTGCATTCTTCCTGCGTGTTCACAAGTGCAGTGAGACGTGTCAAGTAAAGAAACACGATTGAAAAAAACTCATGCGTAGGAGATCCAAATTCACGTATGTCACTATTATCAGAAGAGAAAATACAAAAATTTACATGTTAGTATGTCACCACACTAAGATGGCCAAAAGCAATGACAATGAACAAACCATAAATTTGAGTTGCCTATAATATAGAACTTGTAAAAAATGAGTGGGCCAAAACATGAAATACAGTACGTTATAGAAAAATCCTGTAGTTTCTCACTCACTTCATAAATCAATTATTTACTAACATGCAACCAAACCTATATAATATATTTAGGAGGCCTTAGAGCTGGCAAAATTTAACACGACCCGATTACCCGACACGAACACGACACGAATAAATGGGTATGGGTCGTCAAATTTAACACGATTATTAAATGGGTCGGGTCCGGGTTGACACGATTTTTTTCCGTGTCGGGTTAGGGTTAAAGTTTTTGACCCATTTACCCGATCAATGACCCGATTATATTTTCTATTTTAAAATAATTTACAGGTTCTTATCATCAAAACTCAAAATTAGAGATAAATTTCACTTTTATTTCTATTTTTTGAAATGATGAATATAAACACAGTGTTTTATTTATAAAATTTTATATACATTTAGAGTTTCAATAGTATAAATGTGTAAAATATTGATAGACATGTATATTTTATAATATATATATAAAATTAAAACTTCAATAGTGTAAATGTGTAATATTTTAGTACATATGTATATTTTATAATATCGATAAAGTATGTACGCGTGTATGAATGACATCGTATAAATATTTAATGTAAATTTTATTTAATATGTAGAAATTAAGCGGGTTATTGGGTAACCCGATTATTTTTCCGTGTCGGGTTTGGGTCTCAATTTTTGACACGATTATTAAATGGGTCGGGTTTGGGTCGACCTAAATTTGACACTTCCACACGGTTCTAATTCTGACACCTAACACGCGGACCCGATGACCCATTTTGCCACCTCTAGGAGGCCTTTGTAAAACAGATATTTGGATTTTATCTTTTCTCCTTTTATCCACAACAATCCAATCCTCTCCCCATTCTATATGAACGGGGCTCGGTCCTTAAACCTATTATTTTACAATACTGATTTTATCGTCTCAATTGAATGATGTTTATTTAAAATAATTATATGAAATATAGTTGGTTTGTAAGATTATATTATTTAATTTCATTAATTACAATAAAAAGATATTAGATATAAATACTTATACGTTCAGATCTATTGGAATTTTGGTTAAATTAATATATTTTTCAAAATTCAGATGAAAAAATAAGCAGACATTGTATTTTAAATAAAAAATATCCTCGTATAGTTCTAGATTATTAGTTAAACAATTAATTAATTTATTGATTATTTAGTATTCATTTAGTTTATATAGTTTTCTTAATCCAAGAATATAAATTTATCAAGTTCATACCGTATATACATGAAACATAAGAATATGCATAGCATTTGATGAATACAATTTTCATTTTGTTATAAAAATAATTTATCGTCACAAAATAACAAGCATTCCTAATATAATATATGTATTTTTCTAATTTTTTCTTTTTCTTTAATCTCATAATAATTTGCAATAAAAATGATTTTTTATTTAGATAAAAATACTAAAAAAATCACTTAGATTAAATTCTAATGATTTTATTTTCCTGGTTATAGTTGTAATTTGAATAATTTTGTATAAGGATAAATTTGAATTTATATAATTTATATTAAGCTATATTAGAATTGTGTTTACAAACAAAACTTCTACTTAACTGGATTTTCAAAAACTACTCTCGTGATTTGCCAAGTGATTTTTTTTAAAGTTTATTATATACTAAAATTAACTTTTAGTTTCTCAACATCACTATTAACCATTAACAATCCCAAACTGTTGTTACCAAGAAGCCTTGAGGGTGATATTGTAGTGTATTAACTATATTGCATTATGCTATATTGCCCAATATTTTATTAAGCTGTAAAGCAACACTAAGTTTAATGTAATATGCTTCGTATTATACAAAATAATATTTCTATTTTATAATTTATATTAAATTAATAATTTAAATATTTTTAATTAAAATAAATAATTTTTACCGCTGACCACCACAAGTCACCGTACATTAGTGTCACTTAAACTATATTTTAACACCATTAAGATCATTATTATCATGGCTACACAATGGTTCAATTAGTAGTGGCAAAAAAATTTCATTCATCACAGTAGATCTACAGTTAAAGTTTCAACTTTCAAAATTTTTAATGTCAAATTTACAATACACGAAAACTTTTTGTTAATAATAATCGTACCTCTGCATGGCTGCAACAATAGGAGTTTTAATGGTACCAAATTTTAGTGCAAATACAAAGCAATGACCACAGGCAACCAATCACTTTCATTAGCACTGGTAACAACATATTCGAGTTTTAAATTTTATTTAATATTGTATATTTTTATTTATTTATTATTGTTTTAATTAAAGAAATTTAAAAAAATTAATGTAAACAGCGTTCCTATTACACAAACCCCCTCCCCTAGGGGTTTATTTAATGTGGTACTATTCATCCCATTATGGTGTGCTACAAGAAGATTTACCAAACATGCGATAGCATTGCATTAACTAATGAAATCCCATGTGATATGATGTGTTAAACACACCTGGAAAGCAATGAAAGCTTTACAGTTTTTTCTTCAATTTTCAATTCAATGTCAATACAAGTCCATTATAGTTCATAACCCGATAAGCATCAAGAGTAGCTTGTAAAGGAGACATATGTCCACACAATTTAATGAAAAATATGAACTTAGTTAACCAACAACATGGCGCAAGCATAATAATTACACTGAGACTATTTTGCATCAACTAACCTAATTATTTGTTTTCTTTTGACACGAGGCAGTGCAAGATGTCATTTTCACTCAACATATCCATGAAAAGGATAAGGAGAGAATATTGTTTAATGTGATTGCGTCCACTGTGTACAACCAGTGCTGCGTCGAGCAAAATTGAGCCTTCAATAGTAGGGGCTGTAACGCATTGGCATTCTGAACCTGGGAATCTTCCTGCAAAATAAAGAAAGTGCCAAGGTACATCAATGTTAACAATTCACCGATGATACATGAAGGAAAAAAAGAAGTGTCATAAGTCAGTCCACAAGTTTGATGGCAATTGATAGATGCATACCCATAACCGTAAGCAGAGTAGAGAAAAGGAGGTATAATTGCACCAGTAGATTGGTAGACTATGAAAGGGCTGGGTCGGCGAGGACGATGCTGTTTCATTCCAGGTACATTGGTCCGCTTAACTGTTACCTACATTGATATCAAAAAGCTATAAATTGAACTATAAGTCAAAAGAAAAAGAGGAGAAGATGGAATCTTCAATGCAAAACCAACTCAGCTGCAGAAAAGGAGTATAACTCCCAGAAGAAAGAGGGGGTGGGGGGAAGTTGTTGTACTCTCAATTGACGACCATGAAGTTGAGATTCATTCAGATGAAGTGCTTCCCGAACAGCCTCTGACTGAAGAAATTCAACATACGCATAACCTTTTGGTTGGCCAAACTTATCAGTACGAATAGTGACCCTATTTACTGTCCCACATGACTGGAAATGCTGCTGTACTTCTTCAGGGGTGCAAGAATAATCCACCTGCAAATCTAGATTAATCCCAAGACAATTTGTGGCCAGTGAAGATGATATTATATCTATTTCAAAAATAGCCAAAAGTAGAAAGAGAGGTAGAAGGAATGGACTTAGAGCTGTATCAAAAAAATTCAAGTCGATTGGGCTTTGTACAGAAAAAAATATCATGATTGGTTGACAAAACAGTTAGCAGTTTTTTTCCAGAAAAATCTGAAAACATGACACATTTTAAAGGTCAAGGTTATTTCATAATGACCAAATAAAATCTGGCTTATAGGGTTACGCATAGACTTTATGTCAAATGAACTTCAATTCCTGAAGCACGTCAAGGAAAAGAAGGTAAAACTATTTTTCTAAGAACTTACATGTATGAAAAATTAAAAATGAATGACCATAGTTAAGAGAATGAAACCCTTGCTAATACAAAATATAATCAATCATTCAGCTATGAAATCATAACTTCCATCATAATTTTTGTTTCCGAGTTTCTGATCTTTATTTTCCATGTAGAAAGTAATGGCTTAGGAAAAATTAGTGGGACAAAATCTTTCCAATGTTTTTACTCTTTCAATTTACTCCGTTCTACATGTATGGTGATGGAAGACTGCCAACTCGGATCTCTAATATAAAACCTCATCAAATCTATCCTTCAGGTTCTAATTCTATACCAGTCATATAACAGCAGTCAATTAGTTTGTTAATGGAAGTCAGATCAGCACTCCTAAAGACTAAAATGTAAACCAACTAACTACAGTTCTCACAACTTCTAAAGTCTTTGTAGAGACATTCAAATAACCATCAACCAGAAGAGATAATGGCATAAAAATTCTGCTACAACATAATGCCTGGTCTGGACAAAGACTGGCGGTTAAATAAAGGCTAAATAAGGCTTCATCTAAGTCTTAGTTATTCAGCATAATCACCCTTTCAACTGGGTGATACAGACATAACAATATAGTTATCACTTTCTGATCAAAGCATTACAGAAGCCTAATGTAATTTGAGACATACGATGATACTAAAAAGAATCAGTGGACAACAGATTTAACTCCATCTATGCCATTTTGGTATACAGATAAGTTTTTTGCTCCAAAATACAACTTTATTTTTTGCCAAATGAATGCAAATAACAATCATCATATTAAAAAAGAAAAAACTTTACTATCATTGGCTACATGCATAAATACCTTAGATATTGGAAAAAGAAATCAACTCAGGATAGCAACTTATCTAAGTTACCCATATCATGTCTATACATGCACATTGGTTGTGAATTAGACACTTTTGAACACTCTCATATCAGTATTTACAAATATTTAGGAGAATATATGTAAACAGTAAAAAGCCATAAAGTGTGTGTGCAAATATCAAATTATTATAGTTGCAGCATTCACTTCGGCTAAAAGAAATGATAAAGTCAAGGACAAGTAGATTTAACGACCAATTGATGGCCCAATATGTAACCTTAGTCCAATTAAGAGGCTATTAGAAGTCTACACGTGTGCTTTTGGAATTTAAGAATATTGTTGATCTAAAAACTTGATGTTTTTAAAGTGCTTGATTTAAGAAACTTCACAACAGAGCATTCAGCACTGGAATGACAAATTTACAAAGCCACACAATAAGTTAGTGAATGAAGCCTTACATTGCCAACGAAGACTGATCGAGAATCTACTTCCTCCCGATTTACCTGAGAGGAACCTCCAGCAGCAGGATCTAGTGGCAAATGAAATCCAACATCTCACATAGAATGAAGAAAGATTATAAAGCAAACCAGATATGATTATTAGTATTATCCTAGTTACCAAACTAATTCATCAATATGCACAAGAAGAAGATGCATTAAACAATTGCTGAAACAAGAAGAACAAATAGAAGGATCAAAGAAATGGTTGTCATCTGTTAGTAATCAGAATCTTACTCTATTATCATGAATGCATTGCAAACTCTCAAGTTAATTATCAAGCAAAAGTTTTTTGTGGAGCTACTACTCCCACAACGTCAAAAGAAACACAGGAATTAGATATAATTTAGATTTATTTCATTGTTTCATTCCCCGTGAAAAGTTCAAGAACAAGCCTGCCTTGGCAGAGATTCATCGAAAATAATTTACCATGCCCACCGGCCATCTAAATATCATTTAAAATCAAGTAAAAGCTGGACTGATAAAATCTCCATTGGTATGCAAGCTACCGACTCTCTCAGCAAAATCTTTTAAAAACCAACTAGATTCCCCATTCAGCTTAATATGTTAAAGAAACCCCACAAAAACCTTCACGATTATTACATTATTATTATTTTAAACAATCTATATTTTAAAGACATCTCCGGATGATTAAAAAAGAACTAACAAGAGACATTATTGAATGATAATAAATCAAATGTAGCCATTAAATTTTTCTAAGGTCACGTTTAGCCCAATAGCAAATACCTATCACATAATTTATTTATTCTAATAATAAAAAAAGTGAAAAAAATATACCTTGTTTGGAAGCCATTTCGTTTCCAGCCTTGGCGTGCATCTGCTTGATAGTAGTGGCTTCTTCTTCCATCTCCTTTAATCGTATCTTCATGTCATCAAGCTCCTGCAATACAATTACCAAAAATAATTACAACAAAACCTACAATGTTGTCACTATTATCACTTATTATTGGGCAAAAAAGATTTAAGAAAGAAAAAGAAGAAATGAGAAAAAAAGAAGCATAAACTACTTACTACTTGTTTATTCTCTGTTTCAATCATGTCCATGTCGTCTCCTTCCATCTTGCTCTCGGCTTCGCACTCTTGCCTTTCCCGTCTCTCTCTCAACTCCCTTCATTATTTTTCATAGCTTTTTATATTTGGGTTCTTGCCACCTCAGCATTTTGAGTAATGTTTTAGATGATAATATTATTATCCTCGTATTTATTATATTTAACAAATCAGAAAATCATTTGCCTGTTTGTATCGGACAAATCGATAACCCCGTTGAAAACTTGAAATATCAAAAGTAACCTTTTTGTCTCCTTTTGTTTTTTTGGACATTATCAAGCTACCGTCTAATATTTTTTAAGTTATTTCACTTTAACCATTTAGTAGTATAGTGATAAGAATTGAAATGTTAGAAGGGTAAAAGTAATAGTTAAAATTCCTTAGTAATAAAGTTATGTGTCAGAAAAAGTTCGGTGGTAAGTTAGATAATATCCCTTGATTTTTAAAGTAAATTAACTTGATTTTTTTGAATAAATTTTATTAACATATGCAGACAAAAAAATTCTAGAAACCTTCAACAAACAAAAATAGTCTTGCTAATAGAATATATTTATTTTATGTAGAATATAAAGACTAATGATAATGATAATGTTGAAATAATTACTTATCAGATGACTCAGCGTGATAATGTAAATTCGAATTAAAACACTATGAAGATTTATTTTTTATTGAGGAATGGTGAGATAAGTCATTGATTAGTCTAACAATATAGTTATGTTGCGTTTACTAAACTGGAATCGGAATGAGCTAGAATCGGAATAAATAGGAATGGAAATGAGCTGAAATGGGAATAGAGAATGTGAATCAGAATAAGTTGTTTACTTGAACTGTAGAAATCAAAATCAGAATGAGCTGGATTGCCATTGATGTGTTTACTTTGTCTTGGAATCAGAATCGGAATGAATTAGATTATAATAAATTACTAAAAAGCACTTAATGAATTATTGTCATAATCATTATTTTATATTTTAATTATAGTGATTATTTATTAAAAAATTATTATTAGTAGTAATTATTGTCAATAATATATTGATATATTAATTAATTGTAAAATTAATTAATTAATTAATTATAATAATTATATTATTAATTATTATAATAACATATTAATTATTGTGATTATTTAGTCAAACTAATGTTTTTATTAATAGTTATTGTTAATAATGTATTAATATAATAATTAATAGTAATTGTTATATTAATTATTTATTATTAATAATAAATGAATTAATTATAATAATAGTAATATATTAATTATTTTGATTATTTAATGAAAAAGTATAATTATTAATATATTATTGTTAATAATATATTTATATATTAATTAATAGTAATAATTATATGAATTAATTATAATAATTATATGAATAATCATTATAATAGTAAATTAATTAATTATAATAATAATATATTAATTATTTTGATTATTTATTCAAAAATTATAATTATTGATAATTATTGTTAATAATGTATCAATATATTAATTAGTTGTAATAATTATATTAATTAATTAACTATAATAATATTATATTAATTATAATAATAATATATTAATTATTGAGATTATTTATTCAAAAACTATGATTATTGATAATTATTGTTAATAATGTATCCATCTATTAATTATAATAATATATTAATTAATTACAAATAAGGGTAAAATTGATATTTTTAATTTTGGGGAGGGGCAAAATGAAAATTCCAGGGAATGGTAGACTGATTCCCACCTCCTCCCATGGGAATCAATCTCCCATTTCTCATTCTCAAATAATGGTGGGTCCCACGATTCCGATTTTGATTCCTACTCTATTTTTGCGAAGTAAACACCATCAATCATTCCGATTCTGGATTCCGATTCGCCAAGCCGAGAAGTAAAAACACCATTAAGGTGTTCTTTGGGGAGCTAAGTATCAGACAAGTTTTTGGAGTTTTGAAGGTTTACAGAGTTCAGGATAAATTTAAAAAGTGTTCATAGTTTCTTTCAAGGATGGGTAAATGAAATAAGAAGCTCATGTGATCACAAAGTATTATTACTAATAATAATACAAATATTTAATGAATCCTAGGATAGCTCAAGGAAACTTACATGAGAGTTTAATAAAGCTAGTGAGAGCTCATCTCAAAAGCCAAGTAGAGCTTAAGAGAGATTAATTAATCTAGGGATAGCTTAGGTGAGCTAGAGGAAGCTCCCATATGAAAAAAAATTAGGGTTTTAAGATTAGAATATAGTAAAATAAACATGAAATTAAAGAACACACAAAAATTACATGGCTTGCATTGGCCTACATCTGCGAGAACATCTCATTTCTAATCCACAATATAAATTAAGTTTTAAATGATTTTCTTTACTAGGTTGTCTTTACGATAGTTGGTATAGCTTAGATGTGACAGTACGTGACTTGTTGACACTACAATAAGATTCAGATAGTGTTTTTTTTCCTTCTGAAATTTAAATAGACTTGAATATCTGAATCTGAATAATATATATATATTTTTTTATTTGAATATTTGAAAATAAGTATTAAGTTATTTTTTTTCAACTTAAAAATCTAAAAATATGTACTTTTATATTTGTACCCACATTAAATTTAAATGTTAAATAAATAGTATACTAAATACCATAATATTTTAATATTTATAAGTAAAACTACATTAAAGTGAATACATAATGATTTTGGAATTATAATATATAAAATACCATAAATTTCAAATTTTATTATTAATTCTCAATAATAATACATAAAATAAGAAAAAAAAAATAACAAGATGCTTGAAATGGTTGATTTGCTATTTCATCTCAAAGTTATTGCATGTAAAGATGAGATCATATAAGGTGAACGTCTATTGGTGAGTTTTGGGATAGGCATGAAAAATAAATTATAAAATAGGGATATTTTTGACATTAGAAATTAATTGACTTAATTCAGATTCCTCCATTTAGTAAAAAAAAAAATTGACTTTTTTTATTAAGTCAAAATTATCTAAAAAGTCCTATTATATTATGAAAACAAACACTTCTAATTAACTTAATTAATTAAGTTAAGTCACTTTAAGTCATTAAGTTAAAAAACAAACACCACCTAAGATATAATAGCATGTGAAAAGTACTACTAAAAGTAAACTACAACACTTTATAAAGTGCTATGTTAGCCTATGTTACTAAAAGTATTCATTTTTTGTATCAATTACATAATGCTACAAATTATAGTATTTGTAGCATATAATGAAAGTTGTATGTGTGGTTTTATTTGCATTGGATAACTACTATCATGATGCATTATGTAGCACTTAAGAAATGCAATTAAACTACTTTTTGTATCAATACCACAAATATGTTACTTGTAGCACCTTAATCATTCTACACTTATTAATTAATCTTGTAGAACTTTAGAAATGATATTTAGAAATTCTATCACATTATCTCTATGACATAATCAAAATGCTGTAGATTTAATGATATTAGCGATTTTGTGAAATGCTACCAAAGTCTTTTACACAGCCTAACAAAAATGTTACAATATTGGATGATTTGTAGCGTCATTAGGCATTGACAAGTAGTGACTTGCAGCATTTAGCTATTACAGAATAGATGCTATCATAATTATTAAATATAATGGAACAAAATACGATCAATATGTATATATTAGTTTTTATAATAATACAAAATTTTTCTCAATCTATACTCCAAATGAACAAAATATACCATAAATGTGTAAAATGTTGTATTAAAATAATAATGGACGGAGTATGAACATCATAATTTAAAGATAGATATCAAATACAAAACAAAGTATCTTTCACTATAAACATAATGTGCCACATATCAAAATGGCAAATATTAAATAAAAAAATACTATTTCACCTTTAATTCGCATTGAATTTGCTTTATAAGTAGTATTTATCCATATGACCTGCGTTATGAATTGAAAACAAAAAATGTAACTACAAAATATCACGCAAAAAGAGCAAATCTAGTGATAAATTTGTTTAAGTATTTCACTAAAAGATTTTAATTTACTATCATGATTATTTTTACTAAAGAAATTTCAACATAATTTTTATATAAAATGTTGGTTGCAAAAACTTTCTTCTTTAACTTATATGGCATTACACAATTCCAATCTTGAATGATGAATTTAAATATGCAACTATTCTTGTCCTGCAAAAATTTTGACGAAGTCTCCCCTAAAACATGGACATTTCCTAAAACAAATTACAACTTATATAATATATATATCATCAACTTAACACTTCCAAAAAATTTTTTTCGAGCCAACAACTACTACTACCACAAGTGTAACACTTGTTTGTTTTGTTTTTAATATTACATATTTATTTTAGAGAATATAGTGTTTCTGGCTAATATTTTTAAGAGTATCTTCAATTTATTTATTTTTATCCTATTCTATCAATTTATTAGATACCTTTTTAAATAAGGAAATAAAATCCTAATAAGTAGGGATATTAAAATGCTTGGCTTATAAAAGCCCCACTTACGGTATTATTTTTATTTCTCAAAAATCCTAGAGACTAATAAAGAAAAGAATACAGTGACCAACATAAGAGTAAATAAATGTTTTTGAATAAGAAGAGGGGAAGATTTTGATTGTGTTCCTATTTTTTATTAAAGGAGTTCTTGAGTTTTGATTTTGATTTGAAGGTAGGTAAAATAATTTATACTCTTTTGAACTTCTGATTTTGATTGTGATTTTATGCGATTGATTGAATGATTTTGTATGTGTTGTATTGATAAAATTGTGAAAGCATGATCATATATTGATTTATGTGTTATTGAGTGGAAGTAGTGTTGTTATGTTATCCTAAAAACTATGAACAGTATATATTAAACATCATACGACTACTATTTTCGTTGCGTTTCATGTATAAAAATTTATAGATTATTAAACTAGACATCTTTATCTTTCTAACCATATGTTTATTGTTAAAAAATGCATCGTATATTAATTTTTTTGATTTTTTTGAAGTTGGAACTCTAGTACTGGAAAATTTTGATTTTCACAACAATTCTCATTTCTATAATTTATTTCGTAACCCAAACGGCATCTTAAAATTTTGAGAATTTTTATCACTATACACATATATGTATAGTTTCTTTTTTTTTTTTAATTTTGTAACTTTTAGCTTCATATAAAAATCATTAAAAATAATAGAGTTGGGTTCCCACAATCTTAGAAACTGTTTTCTAGAATTGCAAGCGCAGCTATTAAAGCGAGTTGGGGTGAATTTTTCACCAGTAAATGCTTATAAAATTTAATTCTGACTTCTTATTGCCTCTTTTAATTGTCAAAACTGGAATCACTATTTTTGAATACATATAACTAAAGTTATCAATTTTTAAAGCAGTAGTCCTATGTTTATATCGTCACTAGATAGTTTTGATGTTTTTGTGGAAAATCAGTTTTCAGAGATGATTATAAACTCTTATTAATGTTGATAAATTTTATATTGAATACCAACATGTTCACAGTAGCTTTTAGTGATATTTATGATTTTCTGACATATTTATAGCTTGTTAAAATTAGCTCTTGTATGATGGCTAGTATAGTTTAGTGAATTGATGTGCTTAAGTAAGAGTGCATGGTTTAAGGATCTTTGGATTTTCATGCCAAGGTCAGAATTGAATAAGATATTGATAAGAATCTTGTATTGATAATTATAGGCCAATAGTTGTGTGATAGGGGTTATTGTTAAGTGCTTTGGATCGAGGAAAGTAAATTCATGCATAATGTTTATTATAATTATATGTGTAAATATTTATGAATAGAATAATATTGTTTAAATGGATTGGCAAGTTATGGTTTTGAAGTTATTTTAAAATGTTTTCTTAAATTAGTTTTAAAAATAAATTTAAAATACTTGTTTTTCTATAAAATATTTTCTTGAAAAATATAGCCATGAAACTTTTCAATTTTTTTGATTTAACCCCCCAAACTTTTTTTGTAACACCCAATCCTTCCTTGTTGGATTATAATTATCTATTTAATTGTTTATCATTTGTTTGTGTTAACCAATTTTAATTAGTATTATTTGAGATAAAATATAATTCTTTTATTTATTTTTTAAAATAAATTATTAGAGAATATCATCTTTATGGTCTAATGTATTTTATTAAAGCAAGTATTTTTGTAAAACTTAAAATCTTTCTATCTTTCTACAATTACAACTATTTTACCTAATAAACATATAAAAGTAAAGAATTTGGGGTTTCCTTTTATGTACATTTGAAACAAATTTTAAGATAATTATCCCTTTCTAATTCATGTTCTCTAATTTTACGTGTTTGATGATAAATACATGCACTATTCTTTTTATTATGAATGACTAGATAGGTATTATGAGACATTAGCATTGTGATTTGATTATTGTTTTCCCTTTATTTTTGAGTCAATTTCTACAAGAATTTCATAAAATTAAACTAGACATCTTAAGGTTTTTAATGATGTATTTTACGCAAAGAGATTCCAAGTAATCAATTTGTTATGAAGTTTCGAATTTGGAATTGTAGTGCTGGAAAATCCTAATTTTTAGTAGCATATATGACTTCATTGATTTTTCTAACTGTCCAAATGATCTCTGAAAATTATGTTGATTTTTTTGCCTAATTCTCATTATGTCTACTTACTATATAATTTCATAATTTTTGACTGAGTATAAAAATTATTAAAAATCATTATGTTGTGTTGCTGCAGCTCTCAAAACAACTTTCTAGAATTGCGATGGCTGATGGTAAAATTACTTTAGGTCGCTAAAGGATTTAGAATGACCTATAAAAATTATATTTGTATAATATTGTGAGTCCTTTTTGATTTAAAGTTTTTTTTGACTAATTTTCATAAAGTTAACATTAAGTTATGAATTTTTGAAAGTGCAAAACACAAACAAGAAAGTTTCTGGGCAAGTTTACTAGCCTCTTAATATAAATGTGCTTAAAATAGTTTTACATCTTAAAAAATTGTAGAAATTTGGTATATTGTTTCTTGATGTTTCTACTATTGTGAAATCAAGTGATCTAATTTTTTTAAATTTTATTAAATATTTTAAAAATTTTCTAATTTAGTAGCCTCTGTTTTTATCACTGTTGAACAGTGTGGTTATGTGCATGTAAAATTCTTTTTGTATTATGTTTATGAATTTTATTCATTTTTTGAAATTTTATATGAAATGATACACATTTTAGGATTTATTTTATTTGATTTTATAATTTTTTGACATATGATTAGCTTGGTAAAAATCAACTTGTATAGGAAGATTAGGTTTAGATTAGCTTTGATAGTTTAGTGCTAATGGTTAGGCTTGATTATGTTGGGTTTTTATCAAGGTAAGAATGTGTAATATTGTTAAGAATTTGTCTTGATGTTTTAGGACAAGAGTGAGCCTGTAGTTGAGGTTATCGTTTTGAGGTTATCGTTCTTTTTATTGCTGAGGATCGAGGTAAGTAGATTCGTGCATGGTACATGTATTTCACTATTAAATTACTTTTAATTCAAGGTATTTATTATGTTGAATGAAAAGTATATGAAATTGATTTGTTTTAGTCTATTACAATATTTTGTTAAGTAAAATTATTCTTTAAAATTATTTATAATAAGCATTTATTTATTAAAAACTTGTTTTATAAATTGTCTTAAAAATGAAGGCTTTTATTAAATTATTTTAAGTCAAATACTTTGAAATAATTATCAATTATTTAAATGTAATTTACGAAAGCTTACAAATGATTAAAAGTTCAAGGATGATTTTAAATAATTTAGCTCATTATTCATAGTGATGTTATGTTATGTTCTGTTATAGAAGGTTAGCTAGATTTTGTGCACATATGATGTTAATGTTAATGATTCTTGCAAGGTATAGATCCTGAGTGATGTTATATAGTTGGGTCACCAGGTCTACAGATGATACGATGTGACATGAACTAGTTATGTTTTATGTGTTTAAAAAGGCTATTATCATGTTTAAAGGATTTAAATGACTTTATGGTGTTTTAATTTATTTTTGCTAAATGATGATTTACAAAGGTAATTTCCCTCATTATTATTATGTATAGATGAGAAATTCAAACAATTATATTTTAATGGTTTTTAGTATTGTGCATGAATTTACTTACCTAGTTGATGTCTCATCCTTAGTTATCATATTTTTATAGATAGAGTTAGATGATGTGAGCTCACGATCTTATGAGGAAAAATAAGAGCTCAATTTCTTTTAGGGATTAATGTTACGTTAATAATCTATGAAAAATTTAGCTTCCTTTGGAATGATATTTATTTGAGGATTTATTATTTCATTACTTATTGTTTAGGGAGTGGAAATACTGCTACCAAATATTAGCGAAGCGAAACTTGATCATCACACTTCCAAGCTGCCGTATGATGATTTAAAGTACGGAGGAGGAGGTTATTTGGTCACATATGCAAAATTGACCAAAATCCTATAAGGAGAATAGAATCAGGTCGGGCATTCCATAAATCTTGACTAGCCTCGAATGCATCTCCATTTCTTTTGCTGAAGTCAATGTCGACTTATTGTTATGAGCTTAATCCTTGCCATTGGGCCCTAGAAATCCTAAACTTTAGGTTTTGATCCTAACTCAACAAGGCGTATATGTATTGGAATAAGTGGTGTTTCTACGTTGTGGCTGTGGTTGATTGATATGCCTTGCACATTAGAGGACACATTAAAACTTAAATATTGTGTTCAGATATTTACAAATAGCTTAAAATTTAGGGCTTAGCTGAAACTCAACATATAAACGAAAAATATTGTCTACGAATGTACATGTAAATGGAAACTATTGTCTACCAATGTATATCAATCGCCTTAAACCTGTCCTTCCAACTCATTATCACTGCTATCGATCACCTCAAAACTCTCCTTCCGACACATTATCACTGCTACCATTAGATTTTTCTATATGGAGACTTGCATTTCTCAGAGGACGACTAAAATGAGACTAATACTTTGTAAAGACAATACTGTGAAATTATAGAAGTACTAACCAGTGCTATAAAGATCCTCATCTTCGGCATCATATTCTTCAAGTGCACCAATACCAAACCCAGGAGCAACCTTTCCTGCTGATGAATATCATCCAACTAGTTGAATCACCATCATCTCAAAATTAAGTAATAAACACAATTGAGCAGAACCAATCAGATAGAGTTGGTGCCTAAAATCATAAATAAAACAACTACATAAAAAGTATATTTATCATGTTATTTATAGATCTTACACTTTAAGCCAAAAAGACTATCTTTTATTGACAAAGCCTTCGTATGTCTATGTTTGCTATGACCAGATGTGCGTGATCGTTTCTTCTCTAAATGAAAAAGAGATCGATGAACTACAATTGTTCTGACAAAAATAGGCAATTGCAACAGTATTTATGTCAAGAAATACATACCCTTAAATTCGGGAGCATTCTTATAAGGATCATATCCTAAACCATGCAAGTCCTGCTTTGGATTGAGTACATAGACCTGTACCAAAGGAATAATGTGATACTCAATTTCCATATACATTAAACTAAACTTTACCCTGTGAAGCATGGACCTGGATATAGGATACGGCTGAAATATTACAATCATGCTGTATAACATATCTGAAAACCAAAATAAGCTATATATGACAGGGATGAGCTAATAAATAATATACATATCACATATATTGCAAATGGTTTTTCAATTATTTCATATGGTGCATAATTTTCCACCTGACAGGAACAATCCTATAAGAATTACCAATTAAAAATTAAATAAAATAATTTCATTCACTCTTTCTCTACTTTTATTGTTAGAATCATATATCAGAATATAAAGGCTGAAAGCATGATCTATGTTAATGCAACAAGTGTTCAATATAGTTTGGTTTATCCAAGAAGTATCATGCAAGTTAACAGATCCAAAAATGTAGTTTCTAAATTGTGGATATCTCTGGAGAGTATCCAAGGGGTACATGCACTGAATCCTAATAACGGCTGCAGAAGTTTAGGGCCCGTTCGGTAACGTTTTTGAACCACTGTTTTCGTTTTCATTTTCACAATACTGATATAATACATGTTCGGTGAGTTGGATTCAAAAATAAATTATAAAACAAGAAATCTAAATTCATTTTTTATAACTAGTAAAGTAAAAATATGTTTAACATGTTCTCTGCATATTACAAAACCAAACTAAAAAACAAAAGCCAAAAGAACTCAGTAGCTCTCAGTTATCTCTTCCGGATTTCATCGCGACAACAGTGCTCTCTCTCTCTTCGGGTCCAGATCTACTCACGTCGGAGCTGTTTCTCCCCTTATCTCTGCCGATCTTTCAACAACTGCACTCTCTCTGTCTTTATCTCTCCTGATTTGCTCTCTTGGTGAACCCAGATCAGTACCAGACTTCATCTTCGCCATTGCTTCATCTTGGTGGTCGCTGCTTCATCTCGATCGCCGTCGCTGCTGCTTCATCTCCGTTGTTGCTGCTGCTTCATCTCTGCTGTTACTGTTGCTTCATCTCCGCCGCTGCTGCAGCTGCGCCATCTTTGCCGCAACCACTGCTGCTCCATTCGACTACCTCAACTGCTACTGCTCTCGCGGCTCCATCTCTGATATTGTGAATTGCTGATATTTATATTATTTAAGGCTTGCAAACAATTGAATTTTTATGCTTTCTCTCACTGAAATCGGATTGACCATTATAGTAATCCCGTGATCTTTTTCAACTCAAAAACAGACAAATGTTAGTATGCCAAACGCAGAGCCAATTGTGCTGGCCAATGTTTAGTCATTTGATTTTAAGCAAAAGTTATGCTGCAACTCCAGCATATGATACTTTCATGGCTGAAAAAGTTGAGAATTCCCCTCTCTCTCTTTCACAAAATTTTCTTCTCTTGGTTCAAAAACTAAAACCCAGTTATGAGAATTCCCCCCTCTCTCTCTCACAAAAGTTTCTTCTCTTGGTTCAAAAACTAAAACCCATTAAACCCGATTGCAGAAGTTAGAAATGAGAGCACCGACGAAGGAAACAAGTCAAATTTTATAATTGCAAATTAACTCAAAATGGCTCAAAATATATTAAGGACTCTTAATGAGTTCCTTATACAAATGGGTTTTCCAATACTAAATTAAAAACATGAAGCCTGGTATCATGGTCTAAATTACTTTGAGATTAAGCTTGAAACAAGCTCAATAACAAATCAATCTGATTAAAGGCAACTTATAGAATCCAAGCTTCGTGCAGCGCCAGTGCCTGTACTTTGCGTTTTATTTGATGTTGTTGTCGGTGCGCGTACTTACTCGACTTCCGCAGCGAGTCTCGGTGCTGCTCTCTCCTGCAATAGTTAATTTTTTTTTGTTTTACTTCAAAGATTTTTTTCTCACAAGATGCTTGTTTCGCAGAGGGGTGAAAGTTTTGAAGAAATAGAAGAAGAAAGAAAGAAAAGAGTAGTAGCCATGATCGATTTCCTCTGCGCAGGAGCTTGGGATTTGAGAGTAAGCATGACTCTGAGAAGATCTCTGATTGTGATCAATTGGGTCTCACTCAAATCTTGGTAATAACGAATGACTTGCTTGATTTCTCATCGGCTCGTTCTTAACCGATTTCTCCGGTTTCATTTAAGAGAAACGTGGCCATTTCTTGTGCATGGGATCACCTATTTTTTAATCCAATGGCTATATCAGATCAAGACAAAAAACTGTGGTATTATACTACAGTTGCAACATAGGTGAACCCTGTGTTGTAATATATATCTTAATTATAGTGTAACAACAATGACTTTTATAAATTTTTTTTTTATTAATGCTAGTGCTAAAGCTTTATCATCATGTAATTTATGTTAAGTATTTTGTTTAAATTATTTATGTTATGTTTATATATGTATTGGTTAAATAATTATTTTTTAATAATAAATTACTTAAATATTTAGTAAAATTTGTTTTTGAAAATGGTACTGCCAAATGCATATTCATTGTTTTTATCATTTTCAATTGTGTCTACCGAACGCATATTACTGTTTTCAATTTCAAAATATAGGATACAGAAAATGATACCAAACGCATACTTAAATTTAAAATACAGCAACTGCAAAACATCATTTTCATTTTCATTTTTATTTTCAGAAAATATAAATTCAGAAACAATACCGAACAGGCCCTTAAATTCCCTCTATCCAAATTTAAGATCTTTATGACCCAAAATGTTGGCCCAACTTGAAAATTCAAACCATATAATATTCTAAAAAGTATTAAAACTCCTTTTTCTTTCATTTCTTTCTTTTGCAAGAAAACCAACACACTTTCAACACCCATGTGAATATCTCAAATGATTTAAGGAAACAAAATAATTTGAGCTCCTTCAATTGGCAAACAACTTAGAGACAAGGGATTGATTTGTAAAAAGAACAGGTATATGATCTATTCCAGTGGATATGGGCAAGTAGTTGAACATTCTGAAGCTTAGCAGAGACTTCAGCCACATTGGTAGAAACAATTATACCATTAAGTTTAAGGCCACATTGCATATTGACCAAAGAAAAGAATAATTCAATTGACATAATTGTTCATCACACAGCTGCAGCAACTGTAAAAACAAATGATCCATTGCCTATTAAGAGGGATGCTGCAGAATCTACTATAGCAGAACAAAGCAAAGCAAGTGAAAAGTAATTTGTACAGCCAACCACAGTACAAGAGTTTAGACATTTACCACTATTCCCGTAGAGATTTCATAAGCAAAAGTAAGATAAACAGTTCAGCAAATTTTTAGAGGTGTTGAAGTATTTGCATATCAATATTCCATTTGTAAAAGCTCTAGAACAGATGCCTAACTACGTGAAATTTTTTAAAGATATTTTAGCAAGAAAAAGGAGGCTACAAGAAATCGAAACTGTTGCTCTAACACAAGAGTATATACACATGCTTCAGAGAAAAATACCTTAAAAACTAAAAAATCCAGGAAGCTTCACAATTCCTTATTCCATAGGAACTAAATATAGTAGAAAGGCACTTTGTGACCTAAGGGCTAGCATCAATCTTATGCCATCATCAGTGTTCAAGCAATTAGGAGTTGGTGAATGTAGACCAACAATAGTGCCTCGACAACTTGCAAACATATCTCATACTTATCCAAAAAGAAAGATTGGAGATGTATTGGTGAAGATGGATAAATTCATTTTTCCAATAGATTTTATTGTGCTGGACTGTGAAGCAGATAAAGAGGTACCAATCATCTTAGTAAAACTTTTCTTGGCCACTGAAAAAACTCTCATTGATGTGCAAAAAAGAGAATTGACAATGAAGGTTAATGACCAGCAAGTTATATTCAATGTGCTAGATGCAATAAAAGGTCCCGATGAGATTAAGGATTGTAATTTCATTAGTGTTGTATATCTTGCTATAGTTGAGCAAGTAGACAGTTGCTGCAGTAACATGCAATTAGATGTGATGGCATTTGATAATGAAGACGCTGATGCAGTTAACATAACATGGCTAGGAGAAAAGCAACAATTCAGAGCAGATAGACATTTTGAATCTTTGAATTTATTAAAAAGGAAAGTAAAACCTCATGTAAACCTCATGTACCTTCTGTGGAGTCTCCACTAGTTTTAGAATTAAAACTCTTGCCCTCTCATTTAAAATATGCATATCTTGATGACAATGGCACATTGCCAGTAATTATTTCATCCTCATTTGATGCAGGTCAACAAAAAAGCTCAGTGGATGTGCTGGGAAAACATAGGAAGGCAATTGGTTGGACTATGGCAGACATTAAAGGAATCAACCCATCTATTTGCATGCACAAGATTCTGCTGGAAGAAAGTTAAAGTTACAGCAACTCAATAGACTAATAGAGAATGTTAAATCCAATCATGAAGGAGGTTATGAAGAAAGAGATTATTAATTGGCTAGATGCTAGAATCATATACCCTATATTAGATAGCTCATGGCTAAGCCCAATATAATATGTACCAAAAAAGGGAAGAGTGATTGTGATAGCAAATGAGAAGAATGAACTCATAACCACAACAATAGTTATAGGTTGGAGAATTTGCATATATTACAGAAAGCTAAATAAAGCTACAAGAAAGGATCACTTTCCATTACCTTTCATAGATTAGATGCTGGACAGACTTTAAGAAAATGAGTATTCAAGTTACAACCAAATTGCTATAGCACTAGAAGACCAGGAAAAGACAACATTCATTTGTCTATATAGCACCGTTACCTTTAGAAAGATGTCATTTAGCTTCTGCAATGCTCCAGCAACATTTTTGAGGTACATGATGGAAAGTTTTTCAAACATGGTGAAGCAAACACTTGAAATATTGATGGATGACTTTTCAGTTTTGGAGAATCATATGAGGATTGCTTACACAAATTAGAAAATATGCTTAAAAGATTTGAGGAGATAAATCTGGTTCTTAATTGGGAAAAATGTCACTTCATGGTGCAAGAAGAGATAGTTATAGGCTATAAATTCTTGAGAAAGGGTACTAAAGTGGATAAGGGAAAAATAGAGGTCATTGACAAACTTCCACCACCCACATCGGTTAAGGGCATAAGAAGTTTTTTGGGCCATACTGAATTCTATAGTAGATTTATTATGGATTTTTCAAAAATAGCCAAGCCTTTATGCATGTTACTTGAACATGACAAACCATTTAAATTTTATGACAATTGTTTAAAGGCCTTTAAGGAATTAAAAAGAGCTCTTGTTACAGCACCTATTGTTGTAGCACTAGATTGGAACATGCCTTTTAAATTAATGTACAATGCCAATAATCATTTTGTTGAAGCAATGCTAGGGCAAAGGAAGAATAAGTTCTTTCACTCTATTTATTATGCCAACAAGACACTAGCCGATGTGCAGCTCAACTACACAACCATGAAGAAAGCACTGCTGGCTATTGTGTTTGCATTCGATAAATTCAGGGCATATTTAGTTGGTACCAAGGTGACTGTCTATACAAACCACGCGGCAATCAAATACTTAATCTCCAAGAAGGATGCCAAACCGAGATTGATTAGATGGATTTTTTTATTGCAAGAGTTTGATTTGGAGATTAAGGATAGAAAAAGGACTGTAAATCAAATGGCAGATCATCTATCGAGATTGGAGGCAGATGCAAGCACCTTAGCCAAGTAAGACATCATAGAAAAATTTCTAATAAGCAGCTGTTGATGCTATAACATACACAAATGTTGTAGCAATTAGAGTTCCCATACTATGCAGACTTTGCTAAATACTTAGTAAGTGGATTGCTAGCACCTAATCTATGAAATGAGAGTTATCAGCAGCACTTTTGGACTTAAATGATTACTTAGAGAGTAAATGACATGTTTTAATAGCATTTTAGTTATATTTTACATACTTATCTATATTTAGTTTATTCTCAATAAATTGGTTGTTTTAGAATAAATTGTATGCTTAGATCATGTGCTTAATTGTAGGCAACTGGAAGTGCAATTTTCAACGAAGGATTGATATGTAATGGGCTTGCAAAAATGAGGAAAGAAATTGGCTGTAGAAAAATGGAAATGAGCCTCAAATAGTACAGATGCTGTAGCCAGTGCTGTAGCACCCGTTGCTGTAGCAATCCTAGAGTAATAAAAGAGAAAATTTCATGTGAAACTAAAAAAAAGGACACGATCTGCAGTTTTCAAATCTAAAAGATACGGACCCTAGATGTCTAGATGCTCTAGTTTTCCACTATAAAAAAAGCACGCATACAAGAAAAAAGAGAGAGCCATCAACCGCAAGAAATAACCAAGAGAAAAAAAGAAAACAGCAAAGAAAAGAAAAATTTCAAGGCTAAACAAGAGAGATTGCAAGCGGGAGGAAGAAGAAATCAAGAATTTAGATGTGTCAATCGCTTCTATCTCTATTCTACTTGTTTTCTTTGATTTATGATGATGTTTATGATGGTTAAAACTATTTTTGTTTCTATTTTATCACAAATCATGAACTAATTTTATTTGTGGTTAAGTGATAGACAAGCTAGATGGTTAATTAACAGAATTTTATGTGTTGCTGCATAATTGATATAGAATTTTGTTTTGATAATGCTTATTTTAATTTCCTATTTCGGCTGACCACTCATTTAGTGATACTAGCCAAGAGAAAGCCTCAAAAAGGCTCGTTTTAGTGGAACATATTAAAACAATACTTGGTTTTAGATTATGTTTCCCAAGTTAGGTTAACTCAATTTGAATAGGGCCTTGCTTAATTTAAAACTAGTAATGAACTAGATATAAGAATTCACCTTGTAGGGTATTAGGAGTTTAAAGTATATAATGTTATATCTTGTGATGGTATAACAACTGGTCATTATTAGGTTACATATAGATATAAGAAGTCGAACAAGCAATAGCTGCGAATGCATTAGAGTTTTGCCCAGTGTTGTAGTAATTGTTGTAGCAACAATACTGTAACAGAAATCAGTCAATGCAATTAAGTGAGTTTATTCACTCAACCACATTATTCCTAGTGGTTATATTCTCGTGTGAGACGTGTTGATTTATTTTATTGTAGTTTATTTTCTATCATTTAGATTACTTAGTTTAGTTTAGTTGATAAAATATTTTAGTTTAATTAAATTGAATTTGCACCAAATATATTGTTGTAGCAACTTTAATAGCACTAATACTAACTAGGCTACCCAAGAGGGGGGGTGAATTGGGTTCTTAATCAAAATTTAAAAGCTAAAAGTTTAAAGAAAATTATAAACCAATCAAATTCAAAATAAACAATTAATATGCAATGAATAATAAAGAGATAGGGTAAGAGAAAGTAAACACGTGATTTTTATGTGGTTCGGCCAAACGTGCTTATGTCCACGCCTCCAAGCTCACCAGGCTTAAGGATTCTACTAAGCAAACCTTCAGGGCTTGAACAACACTCACAATTGACTTTAAAGGTGTCAATAAACCTTTACAACAAGAGATTAACCTCAATCTCTTAACCCAAGTGTATCCTAATACTTACAATCACTTAAAAATAGAAATTACAAATAAACAATCTCTCACACAATGCGTACTGCAATCAATAAAATCTAAAAATGTGAATTAATGAAGTAAAAATAAGTTTGAAGCTCAATGATAATTGGTGGATCTCTCTTTATTTGAATTTGATTAAGACATTTTATAGTTGGAGCTGAAAATTAGCCGTTATTGACTTTCTATCTAAAGTCGGATCCCCATTAAGACCATAACGAACTACTGTTTTAACTTAAGCAAGTAGTCGTTGTGCAAAGATTCAAAATGTTGTATCACCATCTTTATAATGTCGGCATGCCGTTAATGTCCATAGACCTGCAAGAAGATGTCGGCATATTGATTTATACAAGTTGGTTTACCGTTAGTGTCCAGAGACCTACAAGAAGATGTTGGCATACTGATTTATACAAGTCGATTTACTGTTAGTGTCCAAAAACTGAACTTTGAATTCTGTTTGATGTCGGTTAACCGTTTTCATCTAATCTGTCTGCCATTATTGTCCAAAAACTCATCATCCATTTTGCAAGATAAAGGTTATCCGTTTTAAGGATATTGGTTAGCCGATATTGTCTTGAGTCAAAAACTTGTTTTAAGAAAACGTTTTGCAAGAATTCATTTGATTTTATTAATAAAATACTCAATTCATTGTACGGCTTTAAGAATTTACCTTCTTTTAAACTTAATCATTTTTTAAAACATATTTGTTATCATCAAAATTACCATCACTATAAAAACACATATGTTAACAATCTTCCCTTTTTTTACGATGACAAACCTAAAAAAAAAAAAAATTACACTAACTTCCACTAAAATATATAACCTCCCCCTATATTAATCAATTTATTTAAGAGCAAAACTTTTCATAAAAATAATCAAAACTTTTCATAAATATCTCGCCCTTCATCATAAAAAAGAAAAGAACTTAACAGAAAGAGATAAGAGGTACCCATGTTTTTTACCTAAAATTTATTCAGAACCTCCCCCTAACTATAAGCATATCCTTAAACACAAAAACTATTAATAACACTTTCAAAATAATATCAAGTCATCCCATCTTCAATAACCAAGCAATCACGTATCATGTCAACACTTCCAATAATTCAAGCATCAAAATTATCAAAGATATATAAAATATCCATGCAATCAAATGATAAAAACATGATCCAAAACATAAAAAGAATGCATGAATGTATGTGTGAAATTCAGAAAGACAAAAAAACTAAAATTTATACTGGAAGGAAACCACTGAGGTGGCTGAGACAATGACTTGGGTGGAGGGAAACCAAGGGCAGAGAGAATGCGCTATTGATCATTCAAAATCTGTTATTGCTGACGCTGAAATGTCTCAAACTGAGATTGGACTTGTCGTTGCTGCTCAGAAATATTTCAAAATTCTTTAAGCAATTGCTACATCAAGTTCTTAGAAGTAGGAGGGACCTCTGAAACAGCATGCTCACTAGGTTCTACTGCCTCTTCATCTGGGGATTGTACTATAGCTGCTCTGCAAGGTGCTCAAGGTCTAGCTCCCAGTCTAAAGTTCGATAATACATCCTTTAGAAAGATATCATTGAGCATCCGATTATCTGCAGGAGCGACTAAGGTATCCTCATTCTTAGCAAATGAAGTTTTGACCCACTCTCTACGCTACTTATGGAATCCAATCCCATAAATAAATCTCCCGACCTAACTTCCTTGTTTCAGTGTAAACAGGCTCCGTGAGAGTGACATGAAAATGTCTCAGAATCCTAGTAATGATACTACCATAAGGAAGAGACCGATTGGTCACTGCAGGTGTGGATAACATGTGGCAGAGAATAGTATGGGATAAGTTTACTCACCGTCTCTGAATGAAAGAATCTAGCAAACCAACATCTAGCATAGTAACTTCATCACTATGACCTTGTCGAGGAGTGACCATGTGTTGAAGTATACTATGGAGGATACGAACCTAAAAGGGCAGTAACTGAGACCGAAAAGACAGTGTGAATAGGTCATCCGAAAGATCACAAAATCTACAAATGTTTCGCAGACCATCAACATAATTGAAATCATTAAAAACATGTTCTTTTCTAGTCTTTTATATTTCTAGGCCATCATATCTTATCCCAAGAATACTACTAAGCTCAATAGCATCAAATTCAATACGAACTTTCCAAGTAATTATCCTATCTTTCCAAGTAACAAAAAGCTCCATGTTAAAGGAACACTATCACCAGGTTTTCATAAACCCTTTCTTCCACACTCAAAGCTTCTTCCCATTGACCAAGAATTTGACTAATTGTTCTCCCACATACAGTAATATCAGTAAAATCATTAAGATCAATGTAGTAATAGGGAGTGACTGTTTTGCTCATAAAGCTCGTATGGAATCTTCTAGACATGTGAAAGGATGGGAGATGGAGGATGTCAAACTCTTCAGTATTGACCCTACACAAGTTTGGATTTCTCGGAGCAGCTTGTTTGGTTCTGACACCCTTTCTTGGTGGTTGACTGTTGGCCATTATATGGATTTTTGCGATTTAAGAAGTTTGAGACAAATGAAACTAATTTTAATGAAATATGAGGGTAGAGAAAGGTTGTTGTGAACTCAATTTATCCAAAAAAATTATAGAAATTTTCACCAAATTAAAGGGAAACCATTCAGCTAGAGCTAGGGTTTCAATTTGGGATTTTTTATTTAAAGGCTTAAAAATGAGTTTTGATGGTGAAGAAATGGAGTGGAAGGTGTTTAGAACGAATTTGTAAGCTTAATTTTAGAAGAAAAATGAAGAAAAATGATCAATTTTAAAGAGAGAAAGCAATGCTGCTGACTGGAAAATAAAATGATTCAGGACCAAAGGGAAAATAAAGGAGAAAAACCTATAGTGTTCTGATATCGCACGATAACAGCAAGTCGTTTTGTACTATCGGCAAATCTTTATTGTCCAGAACCTTGAACAAAGTCACAAGAGATATCGGTAGACCGTTTATTTGTAACGGTAAACCATTATCGTCCAGAACCTTAAACAAAGTTACTAGAGATATCGGTAGACCGGTTATGGTTAATGGTAAACTATTATCAGGTAGAATCTACATCAAAATGTTTTCAAAGAATTTTATTTCTTAACAATAATTTCACAAATTTATTTTTAATATTTGGACAAAATTTAATCCATTAAGCCATTTACACAATTACCAAACATGATAAAATTCAACGAATGAAAATTCATGCATATAAGTTGTTTATCAAGCTTAAACAACACATAATCATCAAGAATAAAAATTCAATCAATTTTTAATAGTCTCAATATCGTGAATAGAGATATTAATGTGAAAATCTCATCATCCCAAGTTCATGACAAATTTTTAAAAATTGTTCTTCGCCAAGAGATTTTGTAAAAATATCAGCAAATTATTTTTCCGTAGAAATAAATTCTAATGCAATATCTCCCTTTTGAACATGATCTCTTAAAAAATGATATCTTATCTTAATATGCTTGGTTCTAGAGTGTTGTATACGATTCTTGGATAGATTTATGGCACTTGTATTGTCACACATGATAGGTATATGAGCAAGATTGATACCATAGTCTCTAACGGCTTATTTCATCCAAAGTGCTTGTGCACAACAACTACTAGCTGTAATATATTCAGCCTCAGTGGTTAAGAGTGCAACTGAGTTTTTCTTTTTGCTAAACCATGAGATGAGTGAATGACCTAGAAAGTGACACGTTTCACTAGTACTCTTCCTATCAACCTTATAACTGGCAAAATCGACATCCGAATAACAAGTTAAATCTATATGAGCCCCTCTAGGATACCAAAGGCCAAGATCTATGATTCCACTCAAATAACGAAAAGTTCTTTTTACAGCAAGAAAATGAGATTCCTTGGGAAATGATTGAAATCTTGCACACAAACATACACTAAACATGACATTGGGTCTACTAGCAGTTAAGTAAAGTAAAGATTCGATTATACCTCGATAAGTTTTGACATCAACATCTTTATCTTTTTCATATTTCTCAAGTTTAATTGTTGAACTCATTGGAGTACTTTTGACCTTTACATCTTCAAGTCTAAATCTTTTGAATAAATCTCTCAAATATTTGGCTTAATTGATGAAGATTCCTTCTTCGTTTTATTTTATTTGTAATCCAAGGAAGTACTTCAATTCTCCCATCATGCTCATCTCAAATTCTTTACTCATGCAAGATGAAAATTCCTTACATAAAGACTCATTAGTAGAACCAAAAATAATATCATCAACATAAATTTAAAGAACAAGTATATCTTAATTCTTATGCTTGATAAAAAGTGTAGTTCCTAGATTAAAAAGAAAAAATGATTTTTTTAAGTTAAGTTTTATTTTTTATTTTCTTTTTTGGAGGATCCTTTTTCTTCTTAAAAAAACCCTCTTTTTTCGATTGCTCTGAGTTTTTATAGACACTCAAAATTATCACGTCCTCTTCAATGCGTCGCTATTTTTGGATTGACTGCACCACTTAAATCATAAGTTAATAGGGCACTCGTTATGAGGCAGTTGATTGTGTCATGCTCACCAATTTGATAAACTAAAGATAATTTGATAAACTAATTCCATATGAAAGTAAAGATAAAATTTTTATAAGAAACGATCAAGGTCTCTTTGCTATACACTGATAATACTTCCTTAAATATTGATTATGGAAAATTAAAGCTTAACAACATGTTAGTTGTTCCTAGATTAAAAAGAAAAAATGATTTTTTTATTGGACAATTGGTTAATAATGATAAACATACTATTGAATTTAACTCTCATGTTTTTGTTGTTAAGAATTAGGAGAAACAGGTCTTAGTAAGTGGCCATAAAAAAGGAAATCTTTATGACTTGGATGAAAGCAAGGAAACAATAGTCAATGCATTAAGAAAAGAATCTACAAACTCCGATGTTTGGCATAAAAGACTTGGCTTCCCAAGTCCCAAAATCAATCCTACACATCATACAAAGAAAAAGTAAGATAAATGTTTCTAATTGGATTAAGGATTTCCTTTTTGTATTTATTCTCAATTAGGAAAATATTGAGAACTTCCTTTCTTCATTAATAATAAAACAACTTTCTAATTAAAAAAGCTCTGTTGTGATTTTGGGGCCCTACTCCAATCAACACAAATTAAAATTATCGTTTCCATACATTCTTTATTAATGTTTTTTTCTAGATTTTCTTGGTCATTCCCTTTAAAGAGGAAGGCTAAATTTTTTTATTGCTTTGTAAAATTCTAAAAACAAGTTGAAAACCAAATTGAGTGGAAAATCAAGATTTTCTAGTGTAATGGTGGAGGGGAATTTTCCTCTCCTATTTTCATAAATCACTTCGAGCAATGTGGTATTGCACGTCAATTGCACGTCTTCACATGCCAAACCAAAGTTGTCATATTATAGAAACTTTCTTGATTCTGTTGTTTTATGTTTCACTGCATGTCTTCTTGGATTAAAACTTTTCTAGTAGTTGTATACCAAATAAATAGGATATCCTTGTCTACACTTTCTTTTAAGAGTCTTCATGGAACACTTTTTCAAAGCCTCCTAATTATACTAATATAAAGATATTGGAATTTCCTCATCTATGAGATTATAGGAAAAATAAATTTGATACAAAATCTTTTTCTTGTGTTGTGTAGGGTACGGTCTTTTACATAAAGGATATAGATGTATAAATCTGATGACAGAATGTGTTTATATATCTAGACATGTATATTTGATAAATCTGTCTTTCATTTGCTGATTTTAATAGCTTGTCTCTTCTTATGCAAGACATAAGTCAAATTCAAAAGTATCTAACATGTGATAAAATGGCTGCAGAATCCATCTGCAACTAAAATACCAAACACACCACCCATTCTCAATTCAAGTCCAACTGTACCATCAATAACAATTCTATTTGATATAATAGTTTACTTCTCTAACATTAAATAATTGCAACATGCTTGTAACCTATAAGAAATGTCCAAAGTCATCCTACACAAATTCTAGCCACAAATAATAATGGTTCACATGCAACATTTTATGATCCTTCAACTTTTCCACTATCATTATACAAAAGCAACCCATGTCCAACAAGGAGCTTAAGAACTATTCTGCAATAATTAAGAGCAATCTCTCAAAGAATGACTTCTTGGACTATTTCACACCACAAATTCATGATATGGATACTATGCCATCCATAAATTCTAGTAATGCTTCAAGTCTAGCTCAAGCAAGTTATCAATACCATGATCAACTTGACATATCACAATCCAACTTTTAGTTTTTCTTAGTATCAAAGACCTACTACATTAGTAGCCACAACCTTTTGGATCATAAACTTGTTGTTAATCCAAGTCCAAAAAAAAAAAAATATTTATTTTGAACAACCTTTAGGGTTTACTGATTCCTTTTGTCTGTCTCATGTTTGTAACTTTATAAGTCCATCTATGGACTTGAACAAGATCCATGAGCTTCCTTTTAGTGCCTTTCAACCACTTTCCTTGAGTTGGGTTTTCAATTTAGTTATATTGACTCATCTTTGTTTACTTTATATTAATATGATATTACTATATTTATTTTAATTTATGTTGATGATGTTGTTATTACAAAAGTAATTCTTTTGTAATCTAGGACATGATCAACACTCGCGGCAAAAAATTTTCAATTAAAGATCTCGGTACCTTAAGTTTTTTTTTCTTAGTATTGAAATAAAGTATTTCAACAAAGGTTTCTTCCTATCGTAGGCTAAATATACTAGAGATTTACTTAGTTAAACAACCATGTTGCACTCTTATCTCTATACCATTGGTAGTAAAAAATGTTGTATCCCCTAATGATAATCAAACTATCAATAGTACTGAATATATATCACTTGTTGGTAGCCTCAAATGCTTGACTTTCTTTTGTCTTGACATTACACATGTTGTTAATCAGGCATATAAGTGATTTTATAATCCCACTAAAGCTAATCTTAGGGCTTTCAAAAGAATCCTTTATTATCGTTTAAGGATATATTAGACTATAGTTTAAGATTCTTCTCTTAAATCTCTTTCCACTTATATGCCTTTTCAAGCTCTAGTTATGTTGGCTGCTCTATTATACTATGAAGCATAACTAGGCTTTTTGTTATATCAGTGCAAATTCATTTTTTTAGAGCTCTAAGAAATAAAACACAATAGCTTGCTTTAGTGCTGAGGCTGGCTATCAGGTTATTGTGGTAATCGTTACTGAACTTACTTAGATTACCTTTCTCTTTTGTGACTTGGCCATTCCCATTTGATGCACCCATATGCTCCGTTGTGATAATATGAGCGCTCATTATCTTATTAAGAACCTAGTTTTCCATGCTTGTACAAAGAATATTGAGATTGAATTTCACTTCATTTGTGACAAAATGACTTGTGTTCTTTTCTAATTGCTCATATTCCATTTAACAAACAAATTGCTAATGTTTTTATTAAGCCACTATCTAAGGACATGTTAAAGAGTTTTCGATGCAAGCTAGGCATTCATTCAATGACCATTCCCAACTTCAGTGTGCTAATAAGTCAATGAATCCTTTTTTCCCAAATTAGTTTGAAGCAAATATTACAACATTCATTGCATTAGCAAAAAAATTCTATGCAAAGACCATTTAAGGCATATCCCACATATTAGAGATTATATTAATAAAGAGTTTGACCTTGAATGTTACTCAAGTTAAGGTATTATATTAAAATTTAAGTCTTAGTCTAGGAAATCTTGATTTGGGGAGCTATTATGGAGTGTTTGTATCCCTAAACGTATTTAGGAATATCCATTGGAGATGAATTCACACGTAGGAAGTGTAGAGGAAGGATTTGAAAGAGAGTGAATTATTACAAGCTTTTAAGTTCGTTTTCTCACCAAAAAGATTAAGTTTCTATCATTTTGTCTTTATTTGAAGTTGGATTGCATGGAGTGAAGTTAACTCAAAGATTTGCATGTTCTATTTATAATTAGGGTTTCCAAAAAATTAGCAAAGTTGGCCCCAAAGCTGGTTTTGTAATTTGTTGATTATTTTAGGTACATAAGGGACCAATAAGGCATTGCAAAGCCGGAGATTCTTAGTTCTTACTGTCTTCCCAATTCATTATATAATTAGCTTATAGTTTTATATCATGTTAAATTAGTTTATGGTTAGTAATGAGATGGTTGATAAAGTGGATGGTTTATTCGTATTATAAGATATGAAATTTAATTATTATGGTGGAGTATAAAATTCTATGTATAAGTTGTAAATTATGGCTTTTAGGGCATTATGTAATTTTTTACTTGCAAGTATCAATTCAAGAGCTGTACATTATTTATTGCGAGTTATATCGCATAAAGTTATGTTTAAGGGTAGGATCATTGTATCCTCCCAATTTATGAAATAAGATGTTCATTCTTTGGAAATGATATTGGAGATTAGGAGGTCTAAGAGAGCAACATTTCATTTGGAGAAAATCTTTTCTTGCAGCTGTAAAAATAGCAATAGGTTCTCCAAGAAATTGATCATGGATGTATGCAAGAGCTGAAGAAACATCAAGAAGCTAAGTTTAGGTTAATTGTTTGTATTCACCAAGACTATCAAACCAGTCTCTTAAAGAACCGGTGAATCTTGAGACAAATTCTTTGAGCACAGTCAAGAGTTCAGCACCGGGGCATACCATTTGAAAGTCTAACCAGGCAGAGAGTTCCTGGAGACGTTCACGCCATCTGGATGGTGGTAAATCATCAAAAGTAAACCATGGACAATTTCCAGTAGAACTGGGTTTTATTTTTGTCCGAAGTGGTGGATGAGAACTGTCACTTTCTTCTTCAAGATCAGAAGGAATATCAACATAAGGTAAAGTATCTCGAGGTCGAGATGTAGAAGGTCTGTGGGTAGAGGTACCAGATTGAGCTGGTTGTTCGGTATCATCAGGACCAGCCATGAGCAGATTAGAAATCTGCTAAATGGATTTCAGATTCAGAAGTATATTCTGAAGAAGAAACAGACTCAAAGAGATTTTTGGAAGAATGTGAATCATCGTTGGATAAGAACGGATCAGGTTGAGAAGAACTAATACTAATCATAGGCTTTTTCTAGTCCGCTTTAGTTGGCTGTGAAGATGAAGTAGAAGGAATGGTCTGAGGTTGAGAGGAGACAATTGGTTCTTGAATTTGAATCTGGGATTGTCTAGGTTCAGGATAGATTTTAGGCATTTGTACGGAAGATTTTGGTTTGGGTTTTGTGGGAAAAAGAGTATGGGTCATAGGAAATAACTTAGAGAGATCATAAGGGCGGGGTGGTTGTAACATAGTTCCAAAAGAATGAAAAGGTTTAAGAGAAATGATAGGTAAAGAAGGAGAGGTGGTAAAAAGGGATTGTTTTTGTTTTATCAGCCTCAATGCGAGCTATTTCAGCCTTCAATCGGCGAATTTCTTTTTCTTTTATATTAAACTCAGGAGTAAAAACTCTTTGTTGAATCATAGCTCTAAGTTCATAATCAAGTTGAGTAATTCTAGCATAAAACCCATGATAAAGATCCGTGAGTCGATCAGAGATGGTGTCAACTTTCTTTTCAATCACAGTAGAGTGCTGATGGATTTTATCCACTTTTGAATGGAGAGAAGAAAGAGACTGGTTTTGGGCTCTGGCATTTTGGGTTTGCCAATTAAGAATGACTTCAAAAGGTTTAGGTTCTTCTAGGTGACCAGTGGATGTGATAGGAGAATTAACAAAGGGTTTAGAAATGACATTCTGCTGAGGATCTGTTTGCTTTTCCAAAGGAGGAAACTGTTGTTGGTATTCTTGAGAAGAGGTATGAGAAAACATTAGAAAAACAGAAGGAAGAGGAGGGGATGTGATAGCAGAAGGAACTTGTTGTCTGTAAGTATAGGGTTCATGTTTCTTTAACAATTGAAGACCTTTATGATACAAAGGCCGAGGAGGTGGGTAATTTGAATCAGGTTCACTAAATTCATTAAGGAGTTTGCAACAGGATAGATAATCTTTTTCTTTTTCTTTTGGGTAAGAAATGGATCTTCATATTCATGATCATCTATACAAGGACAAGTGAGATCACAAAGACCTAATCCGGGAACATTCGAAAGAAAATGACCGTGAAGATGGGAAGGATAAATGGGCTGACCCATAGAGGAAAAAAAGTGGATTGGAAGAAGTTTGCCATTAAGAAGGCGTTCCAAAGGGTTTGGAACTGGCTGAATCATTGAACAGGTAAAAGAAAGTCTGGGTGGTTTTGAAGAGGAAGTAGGAGGAGGTTTGAAATCAACACGAACAGTGCCATCACGGCGTTGTTCATACATGGCTTCAAAGGTTTGAACTGGCATAGTGTTTTGGTGAAATTGTTCATAATTGGTTATCCATTCAAGCGGCATAAGCTTGAGTAGATCTTCTCTAGGGATTTGATTAGGAATTTGGATAATAGTGGGGATATCTGGAGTTTCAGCAAGGATCATTAAAGTTTCAGTATTGGTTTCATATGTAGTGGGTAGGTCAAGGGAATGGTTTTGAAGACGATATACCAGCTGATGGTGTAAAGTTGCTATTTTGGTAGAAGCAACTTGATCAGCACCTTGGATTTGGACTTGAACTTTTAAGAAAGTAGAAAGATTTGGATTATCCAAGGAAAGATTAAAGTTGGGATAGAAAGTAAGAACAACACTTTCAGAATGTAAAGTGGTAAGAACAGTGCTAATAGTACCCTGTTGATATGCTTTGAGCCGAGTATCAAGAAGAGCTACTCGGGCGGTTGCAACTAAGCCTTTTCGGCCATGAAGTGTAAGGAGAAGACGAACTTCACCAAGATGAAATTGAGTATATCTAGCTTGTTTCTAAGAGGAGATGAGTTCAGAAGGAATTTCAAGGGTTACATATTGCTCTGCATTAGTTGATTGAAGGGAACAGGAATCAAGAGAAGAAGACTGGATATATTCTTTTGGAGAAGGACGATTTGTACAGATAAGAGTACGGAGAGATCTAGTGAAAGAAGAAGGACGTTTATACAACTAGTAAAGATTGACAAGAGGAAAAACAGATTCAGTAACTTGGGCAGAATCAGGAGTATAAGAATATTCAATAAGGCTTTCAATCTTATTAGACATATGTTTAGTAACATTTTTAGGTATAGATAAAGAGGAAGTAAGCTGAACTGCAGTAATAGTAAGATGTGAAGATGAAGAGGATGCCATTAATAAAAAGATCTTAAGTTCTCTGAAGGTAGTTTAAAGTAGAAAGACAGATCAAAGTTTTAAAAATCATTCCAATTTTCAGATGGTTTAGGTTTTGATACCAGTAAAACAAGAAACCATTCTGATATTTTCTTGAAGGTTATAAAACCCTAAAACAACTTTTTCTTAGCTTAAAACGGGTACCAAACCTGATAAGAAAACAACTAAAAAGCCTTAAGTTTTCTGATACACAAGATCCTTATAAAAGGCAAGTGTAGAGCATACGACTTGGTTTTAGAAATTTGAACAGATTTAAACTTCTTTCTACATTTTTTTTCTATCTTAAACCTTCATTGAACTTAAGAAGGGAAGAGAGTTAGTTAGACATAGAGGATGACATTATTCTTTTTCTAAAAACACTCATAAGATTTCTTAAAACCTCTTATTATTTCCAATACCAAAGTTCCTCTTATATAGAGGAGGATACAGAACAAGACAAAGAAAAGGTTGAGACAGGACCCTCAACTTTTCGAAAGATCAACATGATTAAAGGGAAAGCACGTGTAATAATAAAAGCATAAAGAAGGTTTATTATTATCCTGACTTTATCTTTTTACAAAGCAACTTTAATAAAGTAACTTTCATAAAAGCGATCACTATGGAGAATACAAATTCATTACTTCTGGGTCATCAGAGGAGCTAGAATTTGTTGCTTCCTGTCGGTCGAGATCATAATTGGGACAGCTTTTCATACAGGAAGTGCCAGTTGGTCCACAGAATGTTGTGCAATGACCAAGATAGGTAGGACCAAAATATTGTGGATAGCCATGAGCATGAACCACATTGGGAATACAGTTGCTCACACACTGATGTGGCCTAGGTAGAGACTGGGATGATTGGCCTTTTTCAAAGACCAGAGGGTTGAACTGTGGATCATGTAGAGGTGTTTCTAGCTGACGGAGATGTTGGCTAAGAGGGATGAAATCTTCATATGGATCATGAGCGTCCTGGTATAAAATCTAAGGAGGAGTTTCTGGACGTTCTTCTTTGATAATGATTCCTTTGCTAGACTGAGATGGATTGAGAACCATTATGATTTCGTGTTTGGGACTGATAGAAGAGGAAATGATGTCTTGAGATGGTGGTGAGACTAAGAAGGAAATTTGTTAGGGTTTTCTTAAACATGGGATCTTGTTCAAGAGTAGTTGGATGAGGAGTGGTATGGTAATGATAAGCCTGATCTTGTGTGAAGAACAAATTGGTTTTAGGATGCATAAAGTAAGGACGATTAACTATGAACACTGAAGTGAACATATCTCCTTTGTCAGAAGGAATAGAACCAAGGAATCTGTCATGGGAAAGTTGTTGAAGAGTACGCCGCCATCAGGAGAGAGGAGAAAACCATTCTAATAAAGTCCAATTCAAAAAAGTTGACTTGGAGGGGTTCATGAGAGTTGTTATGCTGGATTTTAATGGTAGGATGAGTTTTGTAGCATTGAGAACAGTGAGACACCAGAAATACCAGAGTTCATCATTGGTAAGATCTCTGGTGCTGGGGAGATATAAACTTGTAAGAAACGGATTTTCTAGATGAAAAGTGGTGAAGACAGTAGGGTTATCTTTAAGAAGGTAGGCTCTCATGTAATAACGGAATAGAAATTGTTTGGAAAATTGTTGGAGATGGAAGATATTGGTGAAAGTCTTGTTCATGGGGAAAATTTTTTTGGTTAGAGCCTGCTGAGGAAGAGATGATGCAGTAGATCTGGTAGCCATGAAGATGATAGGGAAAGTAATAGAAGAGAGTATGTAGACAGGTTTTGGTTGATGAATTTGTGATAAAAAGTCAAGAATAAAATTATGGTCTGGTTGATGAATTTGTGATAAAAAGTCAAGAATAAAATTATGGTCTCCTTTTATATGTTTTACTTGAAAATCATACTTAGAAACTATTCTTTAAGCCGAAGTAACTGCTTGTTAGGAATTGTTTTCCCTTTAAAATTCAGAACGTTGGGAAAAGCTGAGTTGTCAAGTCTGACTGTGAAATGGTGGCCTATGAGATGATATTCAAATTTCTAGATGCCATGCTTTACAGCGAGGATTTCTTTAAAGATCGTGTGATAATGTTGATGAGCAGGTGTGAAATGTCCACTGGTATATCCAATAAACTGTTCTTTATCATCACATTTTTTGAGTAGGAACGCACCCAATGAGGTGTCAGAGGCATATGTCTGAAGGATGCGGTGGCCATTGGTAATGAGGTGTAAATGAGGAGGATTTTGAGAGATCTGCTTTAATTGTTGGATGGCAAAAGTGTGGTTATCATTCCATGAGGGAGGTGTCGTTTTTAAAAGAGAAGATAAAACACTAGTATGACGGACAACATATGGAAAGAAATCCCTGATATAATTGATAATACCAAGGAATTGCTAGATTTGTTTCTTTGTTAGATTTGTGTTAGGAAAATGAAGAAGTTCTTGGGCAATATGGGGACTAGGTTGATATTGACCATTCTGAATGTTCATCCCGAGATACTCAATAATATCTGTGGCAATTGTACTTTTCCTGTCAGATAACATGATGCCGTATCTTTGGGCAATGTCATAGAATTGTTGAAGCAGATTGTGATGTTCTTTATGAGTGCCTGAAAACAATAATAGATCGTCAATATAAATCAAGGTATGGTGAAGAATGAGTTGAAAAATTTGGGTCATGGCTTTTTGGAATATGGAAGGGGTTGTTTTGAGTCCAAAAGGTAATACAGTCCTGTTGGAAAACGCTAAAATTAGAACAAATCAGCCAAGATATTGGCATGATTATAGGAATATTCTAGTTGTACAAATCTGTACAGTTTTAGGAAATTGACTTATTATAATTGGCTGTAATATTAGCTTTCATTTTTTAGTTTGTTTTTGTATCTTTAAATGTAGGACACAAGCTCTATTTTTATTAAGGAATGAGAAACCTATGACTGTTTCTTTTAAAAAATTCTTCATGGTATCAGAGCAAAAAAGATTTCTTCCTTTGTCTCTCTAACCTTGGCAGCTGAATCCTCTCTTTTTTCTTCACCATGTCTGAAATTTCAGAATCCTCTTCTACTGTTACTTCTAAACTCATTGAAACAAAGAATTCCCACTCTATTGAATCTTATCACATTCAGATTTCCACCATCCGCCTCAATAAAAGGAATTTTTTGCGTTGGTCTCAATCAGTTAGAATGTATATCCGAGGGAGGGGGAAGATTGGATATCTCACCGGTGAAACCAAAGCTCCTGCCAAAACAGAACCAGCTTTTGCCACTTGGGATGCCGAAAATTCCATGGTAATGGCTTGGCTGGTCAATTATATGGAGGAAGACATCAGTGTAAATTATATGTGTTATCCTACTGCTAAAGACCTTTGGGATAATGTTTGTCAAATGTACTCTGACCTTGGCAACCAGTCACAGATCTACGAGTTACAACTCGTCTTGGAGAAATTCGGCAAGGGGGAGATAGTGTTACAAGATATTACAATATCCTGAAAGGCTTGTGGCAGGATTTGGACTTGTTTGGTGATGAATATAAATGGAAGAGTACTGATGATTACAATCACCACCAAAAGATGGTGGAAAGTAATAGAATTTGCAAGTTTTTGGTAGGACTTAATGTCGAATTTGATGAAGTAAGAGGTAGAATAATTGGGAGACAGCCTTTGCCACCAATTGGAGAGGTAATTTCTAAAGTTAGACGGGAGAAAAGTCACCAGAATGTTATGCTGGGCAGAAAAGGGTAAGGTGCACCTGTTGAGAACTCGGCATTGACTACTGCTAATGCTCATGCTGCTCGGTCATACAATAACCAGCGAAAGACTGAAGAAAAACCCCGAGTTTGGTGTGGCTATTGCAATAAACCACGCCATACTCGAGAGACTTGCTGGAAACTTCATGGGAAGCCCGCAAATATGAAGGGCAGTAAATCTGGTGATAAAAATAGTTTTAGAACTCCTTCACCAACGGCCGAAAGCCGCTTTCTTCACCAAAGAGCAGGTTGATCAGCTCCTAAAATTGCTAAAGCCTAATCCACCATTTGGTATTCCTAGTGTTTCTCTTGCACAATCAGGTAGTACTTCAAATGCCCTAACCAGTACCTTAGTTTCTTCACCTTGGATTATTGATTCAGGTGCATCAGATCATATGACCAATCTTTCTCACTTATTTAAGTCTTATTTTCCATGTTCTGGTAATAGAAATGTTAAGATTGCAGATGGGAGTCTTTCACCTATTGCAGGAACAGGTTAGTTAGAATTTCAGAAAAAATAGAACTGAAATCAGTCCTTCATGTCCTTAAGCTTTCTTGTAATCTTTTATCTGTTAGCAAATTATCAAAAGATTCTAATTGCCGTGTCATATTTTTTTACTCCCACTGTGAATTTCAAGACCAGATTACGGGGATGATGATTGGCAAAGCTAGGATGATTGAAGGGTCTTTACTACTTTGATGACAGCTAGTTCTGCAATAAACAAGCTCAGGGCTTAAATGGTGGTACCAATTCTATTTCTGTTCATGAACAAATTATGCTATGGCATCGTAGGCTAGGGCATCCTAGTTTTCCGTATTTAAAACATTTGTTTCCTAGTTTATTTAAGAATTTGAATTATAATTCCTTTAAATGAGATATTTGCTATTTATCAAAAGGTCATCAAGTTTCATATAAATCAAGACCTTATCGTGCATCAAAACCATTGTATTTAATTCATAGTGATGTTTGGGGTCCCTAAAAAATCACTACTTTAACTGGAAAAAAATGGTTTGTTACTTTCATTGATGACCATACTCCACTCTGTTGGATTTATCTAATGAGAGAAAAGTCTGAAGTTGAAAAACTGTTTAAAGACTTTTACACTATGGTTGAAAATCAATTTCAAACAAATATAAGCATTCTTCGAACTGATAACGGAATTGAATATTTCAATGAATATTTGGAAAATTTTTTAAAGGAAAAAGGTGTTGAACACCAATCCACTTGTCGTGTTACTCCTCAACAGAATGGAATTGCTGAGAGGAAAAATCGACACTTACTAGAAGTTGCCTGAGCAATAATGTTTTCTATGCATGTCCCAAAGTATTTATGGGGAGATCTTTGTCTAAACAAAGATGTTATTTGATTAACAGAATGCCAACACGTGTTTTAAAATACATCACACCTTTACAAAGTCTCAGAAATTTATTTCCAGAAAATAAACTCATTTCTAATATGCCATTAAGAGTGTTTGGCTGTACTGTGTTTGTCCATATACCAAGTCACTTACGCTCTAAACTTGATCCTAGGGCTGAAAAATGCATTTTTTTGGGTTATTCTTCTAATAAAAAGGGATACAAGTGTTTAAATCTAAAAAAAGGTTTTCATTAGTATGGATATCATTTTTTGGGGCAATGAACCTTTCTTTAAAACTAATCTTCAGGGGGAGATAAAAAGCAATGAAGATCATTTTTGGCAAACATCTATACCCATGCCCACTGTTTTCTGTCCAGAATTTGATACAATAAATAAGGAATCACAAGTTTTAACTAATGAAAATGAAGAAAACCCTAATTTACTGATGCCAAGTGCAAGTGATTTACGAACAGAGGGAGAAATACCACCAAATAATCCTAATCTGCCTCTTGAGCTTCGTGCTTTTAGCAGGAAACGTTTTCATTAAAAAAGTAAGGATCATGCAACTATCCCTGCACAAGTTCAACCATCATTTCCGGAATCAAGTCAGTTGGACACTCAAAATTTTCTAGGTACTCCCACGACTATGCTTCTTGTTGATCATAATGTACCTATAGCTATTAGAAAAGGTGTTCAAACGTGTACTAAACATCCTATTGCCAAATATCTGTCATACCATAGGCTTTCTAATAATCATAGGGTTTTTACCTCCAATATTACTCACCTATTTATGCCAAGAAACATTCAGGAAGCTTTGGATCACCCGGATTGAAAATTAGCAGTTTTAGAAGAAATTAATGCTCTTTGGAAAAACGGCACTTGGGAGGTTGTTGACTTACCGACTGAAAAGAAGACTGTAGGCTGTAAATGGGTGTTTACCATCAAGTGCAAAGCTGATAGAAATATAGAAAGATACAAGGCTAGACTTGTGGCTAAGAGATTTACACAAACATATGGAATTGACTACCAAGAAACATTTGCACCAGTTGCAAAAATGAACTCAATTCGGGTTCTCCTCTCTCTGGTAGTACATTATGATTGGCCATTACATCAATTGGATGTAAAGAATTCATTCCTAAATGGAGACTTAGAAGAAGAAGTGTTCATGGAGTTACCACTAGGATTTGAGGAGAAGTTGCGTAGAAATAAAGTGTGCTGCTTAAAGAAATCTCTTTATGGACACAAACAGTCTCTTAGAGCTTGGTTTGAGTGCTTTGGTAAGGTCGTAAAAAACCAAGGTTATCATCAAAGCCAAGCAAATCACACGATGTTCTTCAGACACTCTAAGGAAGGGAAGATTACTATCTTAATTGTTTATGTGGATGATATAATCCTCACTGGAGATGATTACGTTGAACTTAAAAAATTGAAAGAAGTACTTGCTAATGAATTCGAAATCAAGGATCTAGGAGCATAAATGTACTTTCTCGGTATGGAGTTTGCAAGATCAAAAGAGGGCATCTTTGTCTCTTAAAGGAAATATGTCATAGACCTCCACAAAGAAACAGGTTTACTAGGCTGCAAAGCAGCTGAGACACCTATAGAATCAAATGTGAAGCTTGAACAAGACAAGCCTGAAGAAGGTTGTAAAACGGTCGATCTGACGTCTTGTAGGAGAGATTGATCTATCTTTCACATACTCGTCCGACATATAGCCTTTGCGATCGGCGTTGTAAGTCGGTTTATGCATTCTCCTGGTCCAAAACATTTTGATGCAGCTTATAGAATCCTAAGGTATTTGAAGGAACTCGAGGAAAAGGCTTATTATTTAAAAGACATGGGCATCTTCAAGTTGAAGTTTACACCGTCTGCAGATTAATGGCCGAAGTGTCATTGATAAAGATCAACTTCCGCCATCTGTACATTTGTAGCAGGGAATTTGGTTACTTGGTGTAGCAAGAAGCAACCAATGGTGGCTAGAAGTAGTGCTGAGGTAGAATTTCGAGCCCTTGCTCAGGGGATTTGTGAAGTTATTTGGATCAAGAGGTTATTGGAAGAATTAGGAATCTCTCATTCTATGCCTATGAAAGTATATTGTTATAACAAAGCTGCCATCTCCATCGCATATAATCTAGTTCTATATGATAGAACAAAACATGTGGAGATTGATAAGCACTTCATAAAGGAAAAGTTGGATAATGGTCTGATTTGTTTGCCCTACATTCCATCTATTAATCAGGTGCAGATATACTCACAAAAGGATTATCATCTAGACAATTTGAGCACTTGATTGGCAAGCTGGCTATGAAAGATATTTTCAAACCAGCTTGAGGGGGAATGTTGGAAAATGCTAAAATTAGAACAAATCAGCCAAGATATTGGCATGATTATAGGAATATTCTAGCTGTACAAATATGTATAGTTTTAGGAAATTGACTTATTATAATTGGCTGTAATATTAGCTTTCATTTTTTAGTTTGTTTTTGTATCTTTAAATATAGGACACAAGCTTTATTTTTATTAAGGAATGAGAAATCTACGACTGTTTCTTTTCAAAAATTCTTCAAGTCCATTGGTAATGGGCATTAGGAATGCAGAAAGCTGTTTTGTACCGTTCGGAAAGAAGAATTCCTAATTGCCAAAATCCTGATTTTAGATCAAATTTGGAAAATATGTTGGCATTTTGGAGATAAGTGAATAGCCTATTTCTTCTAGGCAGAGGAACTTATCATCCTGTAGGAATTGATTTAGAGGCTGGTAATCAATAACCAACCATTTTTTCCCACGAAAGGCCTCAATTCCTTTTTCAACATAAAATGCTTGACAGGCCCACTGAGAAGATGTAGGCTCAATGAGACCTTGGGGCATTAACTGGGCACATTCTGTTTGGCCCAAAAGAAGGTCAGATGGACTCATTCCTGGATGGGTAGCTTTGGTAGAATTTATGTTTTCATTAAGCTTAAAAGGAAGATTAACAAAATAAGCATAATTTTTCCATAATGGGTTAGGATGGTAAAAAACAAGATGATTTTCGGGACAAAATCGAAGAAGCTGGGCCGTAATAGATTGGTAATCTGATGGAGGGTTGGCGAAAGAATACATCTTGAGCATGTATATGTAAGGTTGGAAAAATGATTTGAAGCGTAATCCAGTGGGAAGAACCTAGATACATTCCGCTTTACAAAAAAGATCAAACCCAATAAGAAGATCTTTATCAGGTAAATTTGAACCAATAACTTTGAGCCAAATGGTACATTTGGGAAACAACTGGACTCCAATGGGTTTTTGAGTGCGAAGCTTGGTTCAGAAAATTTTTCCACTAGCAAATTTGAAAATGTTCTTGAGAATGGTCCCAAGCATTATAAGGTAAAATGGTTGGATTATGAATACTACGCTGAGCGCCAGTATCAATAAATCCAATAAGAGGAATATGACGGGCATATTTAAAGAGAAGAATTTAAATTTTTACTGAAGGGATTGGAATTTCAGTATGAATAGATAGGGAAGGTTCTGTGTCAAAATGGTAAATGGGATGGACACAGTCATCAAATTCAAAATCAAAGGAATCAGAAGATGAGTGTTGTACTGAGATATCAGAAGATTCTAGAGCAAAGACAATGTTTTTATCAGGGGATTCTTGCTCCGAATAGAGATCTTCGACTTGATCCTCTGCTGGAGAGAAATCTACAATAGATTGCAGATGTTGAATAAGACGGGCTGCTCTTTTAGGATTTTTTGTGCAATCCTTAGCAAAATGACCTTTCTTCTTGCAAATGAAACATCGACTATTTTTTCTTTGTTTAGCAAGAATATTTGCAGAACTACGACGTTTATAATACCGCAGGCGTCTTTTTGGACGCTAGTTGTATGGTTTAGCTTCAAACGGTTTAATTCTAGTTTTAAACCGATGATGCTTCTTCTTAGGGGACAGTCACAAGACTTATTATCTTTGCACTTAATTTCCAGATAAGACTTTTTACAAGCAGATTTGAAAGGTTCTTTGTGTTTGATGATTTTCTGAAGAATTTTTTCTGATCATAGAGATGATCAAGACAAGCTATGGCTAATAGGAAAAGTTTGCTAAGAGAAGTTTCATTAACATTAATCTTGGTGGTTGTAATTTGTCTTTGAATCTCTGGTTACAACTCAACAGGAATGGAAGAAAGAAAAACATGTTTGAGGGTAGGGTCATTGTATCCACTCAATTTATGAAACAGGATGTTCATTCTTTTGAAATGATATTGGAGATCAAGAGGTCTAAGAGAGCAACATTTCATTTGGAGAAAATATTTTCTTACAGCTGTAAAAATAGCAACAGGTTCTCCAAGAAATTGTTCATGGATGTATGCAAGAGCTGAAGAAACATCAAGAAGCTGAATTTAGATTAATTGTCTGTATTCACCGAGACTATCAAACCAGTCTCTTAAAGAAACGGTGAATCTTGAGACAAATTCTTTGAGCACAGTCAAGAGTTCAGCACCGGGCCGTGTTGAGTACTAGAAAGTGTATATTTATAATGGAGCAAATTATCATTTTACATTCCAAGTCTCACTAACATCCCTATTTTTATGTCTTTAAGTCCCTTGTAATTTAATTATGTATGTTTTATTTTAATTAAGTATTTTATGTATTTTAGGGGATATCATGGTCATTTCACAATAAACGAGAGATCAGATGGAAAAACGAACAGCACTTTTGAACTCAGGACAGTCGAAAACCTTAGGAGGAGCATAAAAAGAAAAATGGTCGCTTTTCGCATATACTGATCTTGTTCACACATACTTCTGACGGTTGATATATACGATCGCATACACGACAATTCACTTGACGCTGTTCACATGTATCTTGTATCTTGACGTGGCACTGTACGATGATGTGGCACTATACGATGACGTGGCGGCATTTGATTGGATGAATGATGTGGCATTGAACGCTTATGTGGCATTGACTGATGATGTGGCGTTGACTGATGACGTGTCATGATCCTATTGAACCAAAAATGTTGACCGGTGATGTGATAGAATATTAGTGGATCGAAAAAACGTGTGTATGATACATGCATATACACCGAATAACAGCCCTGATGATGTGTTCCATCCAATAAGAACTTGCCACGTGGCGCAATCCTGAGCGTCCAAATTGTTTTAATCCGATGGCCATGATTTACTCAGTGTATCTATAAAAAGGGGGCTCCCCCCCTAATTTGACACCCCTGAATCCATTTTTGGACTCCATTCTCTCTAATTCCATCTCCATCTTGTATTTTCTACGTATTTTAATAAAATTCTCATTTTACCCCTAGTTCAAATATGAGTGGCTAATTTCCTTTCAAGCTTGGGTTGAAGGTGAAGTCTCAACATGCTCTATGGGCTTAATTTGGTAAATTTACTTTTCCTTCCCCTTTAATTTATGTGGTTGTTTTGACTTTTCGTAGACAGATAGTAATAATCTTGTCTGGATATCGACTGGAATATCCGCCTCCCTAGGCAAGGTTATTACTATTTGGCACGAAGCCCTCTTAAGACCATATCTATTAAAGTGTGGTTCATGATGAGTGGAAGTTCCCCCTTCATGATTTAATTGGTACTAATAATGAATATTAAGCCGATGGTACATGTGTGAGAGCATCCTGGAGATCCAAGCATTTTATTTTAATAGTTTATTCCAATAGCTTTAATTCAAATTAATACATTGCCTACATAATTGTCATTATAAATCCAATCACCAACTCGAAAATTTATTCTACACATAATTAAAATCCACCTCCTCGGGATCGACACTGTCACCATTAATCTATTTTACAATAGATTCGTGCACTCATGAGTTCAATAAAATTTGCACAACAAGTTTTTGGCACCGTTCTTTTGGAGGTAAGTATTTTAATTTTTATAATTTTTTTTTTCTTTATTTATTTATTTTATTTGTTTCCTTGTAATATTTTTTTTTTATTATTATTAAAAAAAAAGAGAAAAAAAAGTGAATTAAATTTTGAAGTTGGTATTATTTTCTTTTCTTTTCTTCTCTTCTTTAAATTTATGTAATTTAATTTTCATGTTATTTTTTTTTATTTTGTGAAATCGGCAGGTTCAACCGCCTCTTAATTTATTTTAATTTGTTTCACGTATTTTCTTTTCTATATATAGCACTTGAGTTGTTTTCATAACAAATCAGAATAAGATAAGGTTAGATCATAATTTCCCTTCTTCTTTATTTTTATTAATTTTGTTATCATTTTTTTTTCTTTGCATGCATGGTCGTAGGTCACAATTACCAAATCTTGAGCCTATAGACTTTGAATTAGAAAAAACACTTCGCACACACAAGCACGTTACAATTAAAAATAAATTTGAAATGGATTTGCAACCAGCACCACAAGAGAGGCCATTTAAGGACTACTTTAGTCCCTTAGCTAGCTTGAGCACATCATGCATAAGATACCCAAATGTAGCTGCTAGGAGTTTTGAATTAAAACCTAGTTTGCTAAATTGTCTCCCAACATTCTATGGCCTAGAAAATGAAGATCCATATAATCATCTGAATGATTTCCATGCTATTTGTCAAACTTTTAAATATGAGAATTTTTCAGATGATGATGTTAAACTTAGATTATTCCCATTTTCTTTAAAGGATAGAGCTCGTTCATGGTTCAATGCATTGCCTGCTAATAGCATTACATCATGAAAACAAATGGTAACAAAATTTTTGAATAAATATTTCCCGGTACATAAAACCAATGCTATTCGCAGGGAAATTTCAGAGTTTACTCAAAGAGAAGACGAGCAATTTTTCGAAGCATGGGAGCGATTCAATGGGCTACTCCTAAAGTGTCCACATCATGGATACGAAAAATGGCACCAATGCCAATACTTTTTGGAGGGATTATTGCCGAATGTGCAAGAATGACTAATGGCAACAAGTGGAGGAGAGCTAATGTCAAAAAGTGCATCAGAGATTTGGGATTTCTTCCAGCGACAAGCAGATAATTTCCAACAACGGAGTCGTTCACTCAGGAGTACTAGAAGAGTTAAGGGAGTGAATGAGGTTCACATTGGCGAGTCAAGTTCGGAAATTAAAGAAGTCAAAGACATAGTTGAAGGTCTTTCCCGACAAATAAGATCGTTAACCACTAAATTAACTAACCACATGACCAGGACTCATACTCGGATCAAGCCAATGCCATAGATGTAATGAAAAGCCATCAAACTACAACCCTTACTCCAACACATATAATCCCTGGATGGAGAGACCACCCCAATTTTCATGGTCTCAAGGATTCCAACAAATGGACCAGGCTCAGCTCAGCTCTAGCTCCAGCTCCACCAATGCAACCAATTCCTCAAAATCCTCAAGCCTCTCAACCCCCATTTAGACCATACAATCAGAACCCAAACTATTCTCAACCTAGACCATGGGAGGATGCATTTCAGAATTTCAAGAATCTTACTTACTCCAAAATCGAGCAACAAAACCGCACCATTGATGAACTGCAAAATGAGATGAGAGCGGGTTTCAACTCACCAACCCAATCAGTTTCAAACCTTGAAAAAATGGTGGGACAACTTGCTTCTTCAGTTCAAACCTTGGCAATGACTGTTGAGAAAGGAAAATTCCCAAGTCAACCAGTGCCTAATCCTAAAGGAGTGCATAAAGTAAGTACTAGTTCACCTCAGCAGTATGGAGAGGTCAAAGTCGTCATGACCTTGCGAAAAGAAAAAGAAGTCGACAACAAAGTGAAGATGCCGGTACCAAAAAAAACTCAAATTGTACCGGTAAATGAAGAAGACTCATCATCAGAGGAGAAAGAAGAAACCAACCCACGAGAATACGTTCCAAAAGCTCCATTTCCCCAGAGGTTAGCTAAAGCAAAAAAGGGAAAATCTACAAGTGAGATTTTTGAAATCTTTAAACAGGTAGGTGTTAACATCCCTTTGCTTGATGCTATAAAACAAGTGTCATCTTATGCCAAGTTTCTTAAAGACCTTTGTACTAAAAAGAGAAACATTCATGTTCAAAATAAGGCATTTTTAACAGAAAACGTGAGCTCTATACTCCAACAAAAACTTCCTCTAAAATATAAAGACCCAGGCTCCCCCACTATCTCATGTAGTATAGGGAACCACACAATTGAGAATGCTTTGTTGGACTTAGGAGCTACTGTAAATCTGTTGCCTTACTCAGTATTTGTGAAACTTGGACTAGGAGAATTACACCCAACTCCAGTGGTGTTACAACTTGCAGATCGGTCCATGAAAAAACCTCGTGGTATTGTGGAGGACGTGCTTATACAGGTAGATAAGTTTTATTTTCCTGTTGATTTCATTGTAATTGACACTCAACCAACCACCGAGATTCAAGGAAGCGGATCCCCATTATCTTAGACGACCTTTCTTGCAACTCGCCGATGCTCACATTCAATGCAGATCGAAATATGCAGCTTGTCCTTTGGCAATATGATGATGGAGCTAAATATCTTCAACATTGCCAAACAACCTCCCAATGCAGATGAGGAAATTGTGGATGTGGAGTTAATCGATGAATTAGTTGATAATACTTTTCTTTCAAATCTTAAACGATGACCCTTTACAAACATTTTTAACTCACTTTGGTTTGAATTTTGATATTGACAGATCAATAGATGAAGTTAACGCCTTACTTGATTCAAGACCATCCATGGACATTAACAAATGGAAGTCAAGAGTGGAACAACTAGTACCATCGTGAGAAGAAAACCGAGTCCATCATCACAATCACCACTTAACTTGAAAGCATCAAGCGCGCATCCGGGCCGCAAAAATTCAACTTTGACATGCAAAGCAAGCTAACTTAGAAAGAAAATCACAACCGCGTAACTTAAAGAAAGTCGTAATGATGTATACAAAAATGCCAAGATTTACAAACAATAATGAAAGTCTTTCATGACAAGCAAATTATGAAAAATCTTTCGCACCAGTCGAAAAGTACTTTATTCAATTCTCGCTTTTACTATTCCCGTAAGTTACGCTATCGATGGATCGTCCCTTTATAGTCCACAATGTTTTTTCATATGGAGCGCTTAAAATTAAGGATCCAAAGAACGGTGTAATTTTTAAAGTTAATGGTCAAAGATCAAGAAGCATATCTAGAGTACCAACCACGTGAAAAAGGCAATCAAATAGATTTGAGTGACCCACCAAATTTAAATTAAGAATTTTTCTTATTTATTTCTTCTTTCTATGATTTAAATTTTTGTGAAAGTGTGTTTATTTAATCATTCAGCTTTCTTTTATCACTTCTAATTATGTGTTCCTCAACTAGACAGCCTCTTGAACATTCTCGCACAACTTCAACGTGTACAATCTCATCCGAGAAGCCGATACGATTTTGTAAAACGATCGTATTTGGAAGCTACAACCTCCAGTTGGTATCCCACGTTGAAGATCTAGAAAGACAACTCAAAGAAATTGAGGGAGGTATCAACGAAACCCAAATCGAACTTGAGGAAAACTCAATAAGAGGACAATTGTGAGATTATTATTTTTCTTTTCTTTTCTTTTCTTTTCTTTTTTGTGTGTTCTCTAGTTTGTTACCCCGGTTAAGTGGCGGATAACGGTACTCCGTGACAATCAAAGTCGGTTACTTTAGTTTCCCATAATAACTAATATTCTGAGAAGAGGGTATGGACAGAAACGCGATTCTAGCAAAGCTTCACAAGCGATTTCCTTCACTTCCTCATAATGCCCTCCTTACGATCTATAAAGCTCGGTCCGAACGCATGAGATTGCTTATGAGAAATAACGTCCTTGCTGACATCCGTTGGTTAATCGAGGCCAAGGTACGTTTGGCAGGTGAGTTACCTCCTAAATTTATTGCATACATGCCTGGTTGTGGTAAAGGAAATTACTCGAGAAAACGAAGAGCTGAAAAACTTCATGTTAATTGTCATAAGTGTGCTAGGATGAAATGCGATAAAAATCCTTGTTCTTTCGGAATGATGTCTGATAACAGGGAAGATAAGATTCAATTCATTAGGGATGGCTTGAATAAAGAGTCATTGGATGATATCCTTTTGTCTCTTGAAACGCATCCTGGGATACGCATAAACAAGAATTCTCCGCTTATGGCCATTATTTCAGAAAGAAAGCGTCCGATATAGTCTTGGGAATCGACTATAAACGACCTGCTTGCCGCTTTATAAGAAAACCGGATGGGAAGCCTATCCTCGACCCATGTAGGGCGTTCAAGCCGTTTACTGGGCGTAAACCGTAGGAAGATGTGAGCCACAATCACAACTACCCGTGTAAATATCCTTTTACTGTTGTTTTACTTTACTGTTGTTTTATTTCACTGTTGTTTTATCAATTGCATTATTGTCTTTAATAATTGAGTGATTTTTCTTTTACTATTTCCTTTTTGACTCTCGAGCCATGTGCTTTACGCGTTAATTGACATAGACATGCTACCTCCTATACAACAGAATCATTGTCACCAAGATCCTTGATATATGATCATTTTCTTTTAGACTCACAAATTATTTTTGAGAAGCATACCAATGGCAGCTACTCCCAATAAACAATTCAAGAACATTTGTGTGCTCTCTGGATTTAATTATGGCAAACATAAAGAGTTCGCTGAGGCGCCCATCGATCTTGGTCAACGATAAAGATAAAGAAATTTGCATCCGATTTATGGAGGAGGTGACGAGGGTTATCAAAACTAGTCTCGTAAGTCGCTTATCTCGTAGGGAGCCAAGTGTTAGGCATCATCCCAAAGCCTCAAACCGCCTCAAAACCGGAGAAGAGTTAGTTGCCGGTATGCAAGAAAGAATAATCGAAATGCTAAATCATTGCATGCTTTTATTTTCCTACTAGAGATCTTGCAACTAATCACATTAGATCTCGGGCCCATCTCAACATTCATCGAAAACCCATCGGTTTGTTAAATGTCAATAACTTTTATGATGGCTTTATCGCATTTCTTAACCATGCAATAAAAATCATTTCATCCCTTTCACAAATAAAAAAATCTTTATTTCAGTGCTCATATCGCTAACGAGTTAATTGACTGATTACAAGTTTATGTACTGCAGCCGCATCCCAAGACCCTTCACCGAATGGCCAACTAATGATGGTAACAGAGTGTAATAAGAAGGCAAATTAGATTTAACTCTCCGCTTGTAAATATTTTCTTCTCGTGATACAAAGACTCGGTGATGTCTTCTAAACCCTATTTTCTTTCAAACATCGAGGACAATGTTCCGTCAGTGTCGGGGAGGGAATAGTTGACAATTGTGAATATCTCAATCTTAGTGTAGTTTTTACTAATTTTTGTTTTAAACTAACTCGTGGTTAAATTTTTCGAGTCGAAGATGGTCAATACGGAGCAGCAAGACTTAAACGCATCTTCTTATTAAAAAAAAAAAAAAAAAAAAAAGCATTTTTGTGATCTTTTCATAATTGAGGACATGATAACTTTCAAATTTTAGTATTTGTATTATCTTTGGTCTTTAGTTATGTTACACCATGTTTGTTACTCTACATGTTGATGTTGAGACAAATATAAGTTGCTTGAAAGAATGCACATGTCATAATAATTTCCAAGTGAGTTTTCGAGTTTTGCCATTTTTCTTGAAAGAACCCTTTTGCCCATTCTTCATTCAAATTTTAGCAGCTTTATTAATTTATACATTATCTCCAAAAAAAAAAAAAAAAAAAAAAAGTGTATGTGCACACATCTCAAGATCTATCTAACTAAGTAGATATAAGATTATTTAACCTTAAAAGATTTACGTAAAGGCCATCTTTGGTCCGCTTGAGCCTTTCTAGCCAACCCTATTAATATGTATCCATAGTTAACCCCTTTGAGCCTTAAAAAATAAAATAAAATAAAATAATAATAATAATAATAAAGTAAAAATAAAGACTTTTCTTCTAAGAACCTATTATCTTGTCCCACCCAACGCCAGATCACCTTATATTTTGTATTTCTCACCACCCATTTATGTTTGAAAATAGAGATAATTTTGCATAAAAAAAAGGTGCTAAAAAAAAAAAAGAAAAAGAAACAAAAGAAAAAATGTTTACAAATAAAAAAAAAAAAAATAAAAAAAAAAATCAAGTGAAAAGACCTTACAATCTCCAAAGCTTCTATTTTTCAAACATATATTTTGTTTTTCCTATTATCCTTTCTTTGTTAGCCACGCCCTAGCCTACGCTACGTCCTAATAAAAGTCCTTCTTGATTTTAGGAACTATAGTCCGAAATGGAAACTAGTTATATGGGGTTGAAAAGATGTGAATGCATACTAAAAAAAAATAAATAAAAATAAAAAAGGATGATGAATGTATTGGTTTGATTAGCATTTTTGAATTAAAATCATACTATTTCTAAGTCGAGGGCATATTTCTATCACCTTGGTGAGAGTGTGTGATATTACTTTTTATTATTTTCACTCAAATTACCATTCACCTGAGTGATTATTTTTTGGTTTAATTTTTTTCATGAGCGACATTACTACTACCAAAGAAGATTTTGGGGTTTGCATGTCATTCTTAAAAGTGACTGATTACTAAAGTTGTGACAACGTTTTCTAAACTGATTCACGTGAGAGTTGATGTGGAATGATATTTCTTTAGACTCGTAGATAATGCTTATACTTTTATTTGATTGTTATCATTAGTCCGATCAATAAATACCACAAAGATAAAAAAAAAAAATATTTGTTTCAGCTTTGTTTTCGCTACAAATTGCTAGGGACTAACAACAAGTTGGGGGTGTGTTGAGTACTAGAAAGTGTGTATTTATAATAGAGAAAATCATCATTTTACACTCTAAGTCTCACTAACATCCCTATTTTTATGTCTTTAATTCCCTTGTAATTTAATTATGTATGTTTTATTTTAATTAAGTATTTTATGTATTTTAGGATATCATGGTCATTTTACAATAAACGAGATCGATGGAAAACGGACAGCACTTTTGAACTCGTGATAATAAAACCTTAGAGGAGCATAAAAAGAAAAATGGTACATCGCTCACATATACTGCAGATCGCTTCACGATACGGTTGATATATACTGGATCGCATACCAGATCGCTCACATGTATCGAGCCGACGTGGCACCGATTTACGACGCGGCACTATACGATGACGTATGGCGTATTTGATTGATGAACGATGGGCATTGACCGCTTACGTGGCATTGATCGATGACGCGGCGCTGATCGATGACGTGTCACGATCCTATCGACCAAAAATGTTGACCGTGACGTACGTAATCGTTAGTGGACGGAAAAAACGTGTGTACGATATGCATATACACGTAATAAGAGCCCTGATGATGTGTTCCATCCAATAGAACTTTCCACGTGGCGCAATCCCGAGCGGCCAAATTGTTTTAATCCGATGGCCATGATTTACTCAAACAGATCTATAAAAAGGGCTCCCCCCCTAATTTGACACCCCAATCCATTTTTGACTCCATTTTCTGTAATTCCATCTCCATCTTGTATTTTCTACGTATTTTAATAAAATTCCTATTTTACCCCTAGTTCAAATACGAAATGGCTAATTTCTTTCTTCAAATTCAAGGTGAAGTCTCAACATGCTCCATGGGCTTAATTTGGTAAATTTACTTTTCCTTCCCCTTTAATTTACGTGGTTGTTTTGACTTTTCGCAGATGATAGAATAATCTTGTCCTGATATCTACTGAATAACCGCCTCCCTGCGCAAGGTTATTACTATTTGCACGGAAGCCCTTAGACCATATCTATTAGAGCGTGGTTCATGATGAGCCAAGCTCCCCTTCATGATTTAATTGGTACTAATAATGAATATTAAGCCGATGGTGCATGTCGCTGTACAGATCCCATCCAAGCATTTTATTTTAATAGTTTATTCCTACCACTTTAATTTAAATTAATTGATAGCCTACATCATTTTCATTATAAATCCAACCACCAACTCGTAAAATTAATTCTACACATAATTAAAATCCACCTCCTCGGGACGGACACTGCCACCATTAATCTATTCTACAATGATTCGCACTCATGAAGTTCAATAAAATTTTCACAACACAAGTCGCCTTTTGTATTTTCTATTAAGCTCTTTTTCGGCAAAGAAGAATGAAGACATGCTTGAAACATAGATCATTAAATCCATTCAAAGTAGAAAAGCATACCACGCATTTGTAATGAATGTCTAAATGATGCTTTTCAAGAGAACAACATTTCATTCGTGATACTCTTTTCTAGATGTATCAATCATCGAGGCCGGTTCACCAATGAATCGTCGTAGGTAAATGCAAGAGCTACCGATGGTAGAGCTTTGATGAATCAAGTCAGTTCAGATTCACTAAGAGTTTCATACCATTCATGCAAAGATCCTATGAATCTTGAACTAAATTCTCTAAGAATGGCTTCGAGTATTAAGATTTGTCCGGCGAAACCGACATCTACCCAGCCGCAAATTCGTGGAATCACGGTCCATTTTCGGGGGTATGTCGTCAAAAGTAAACCAAGAGTCGGTTGAAGTTTTAAGATAGTTTCGAACGAAACGGGCGTTCTCCGCAGGCTCAGAAACTTGCTTGTTGCTCGCCTCATCTTCTATTTCCTTAACAACTGTAGAGTCAAGAAGAAGATCTTGTGTTTCACCAGCTTGGTTGCACCATGAGTAAACCGGGTGATATCTCGCTTTTTTGGGGAGTCGAATCGAGGATGATTCTGATAAAACCAGATTTATCTGCAATTAAAGGCTGAAAGAGCCGAGATTGATGCAACGGAGCTTTGTCTTTTGCAATTGTATATTTGGTGTAGACCGAGGGGATTCTAATGTGGTTGGAAAAGTACGCTGATAAAATGGGAATGGCATGAGCAAAGAGAAAAGCTAGTGTTCGGGGAATTCGACCAAAAACAAGTCGAGGTCATGGGCTTGTTTGTATTGTTTTTAAGGCGTTCGGGTTTCATTCTTTCGACTCAATCGAAATGGAGCCGGGAAAGACCAAAGAATTTGGTGTAGTCAATGCGGGTAGTCAGAGTGAGTGTAAAATGGTTGATATATGAGAAAAGTGCAAGAGAAAAGTAAAGACTAGGCTCGGGGTAAACAAGAAAGTTTACGGCCGTCATATCCGCTTCACTCGCTAACTCAATATTCATTTTAAGATGTCCGATTTCGCTTTTTTTAGTTAAATTCTCGTCCTCAAATGTTGTTGTTAATCATCGATTCGAGATAAACATCGTGGTTGGCTAATTCTGCTTTTGAGACCGAAATGGATTTGTTCAAGTCGGCTAATGGTAGAATGACTATGTTTTTCTATTTTAAGAATCAAGGCTGCTATTTTGTCAACTGCTGACCAAGATTTTTGAGATCAGATTTTCGGGGCTTTTGATTGTTGGTTTGCCAATTTAAGACCGACTCAAAAGGTCGGCGGGTTCTCGTCAATTGACGAGGATATCGAGATCGGGACATATGGTCGAAAACAATTTTGATCGAGAATCAATTTGTTTTTCAAAAGGGAAAACATCCTGATAGTTCGAGAATCGGATGAGAACATCATACAAATGGAGTATCGGAGCGAAGACTCTAGTGGTTTTATCGATCAATGTTGGAAACAACACCAAGAATATTTCAAGGCAAAGAAATGGTCAAATTTTCTCCACAAAGTTACTTACCAAAAATCCCATTGGTATTCAACTTTTCCCCAATGACATCATTTGGACTAAAATGATTGGCTTAGACTTACCAGATAAAGACCTATTAATAGGTTTTGATATCCTGCACCAGGCTAAACACTTGCAGATTTCCTTTATGGGGCTTAGGTTTAAACATATGTTTAAAACATACACCAGTGCCTTAAAGCTCTATTCTTTAGCCTTACTCCATCCTCCTATACTCGAGCTCAATAATAAATTTCTCATATCAGGTCCCCGATGATCACAGTAAGTTCTACCACCCACATCCTCTTTGGAAAAACCGCCAGTTCTTTATTAAGCTCCCCTTCAAGCTTAATGAGGACCATAATCCCACCAAAGCCACTCATCCTGGTATGACACCTGAAGACCTCACTGTTGCCCAATATGAGTGTCAACAGCTTTTGGCCCAAGGCCTTATTGAACCCACTTCTTCCCAATGGGCTTGCCAAACCTTTTATGTTGAAAAACATTCTGAAAAAATCCGTGGAAAGAAAAGGCTCGCTATTGACTACCAACCTTGAATCTCTTTTTACAAGACATCAAATTTCCTTTACCTGCACGCTGCCTTATTCACCCAAAGCAAAAATGCCAAAATCTTCTAAGTTTGATTTAAAATCGCTTTTGGCAACTTGGGGTCCATCCAGACAATAGGCCTAAAATCGCATTTTGTAATCCTAATGCTTATTATCAATGGACTGTTTTGCCCTTTGGGTTCAAAACTGCTCCATCTCTGTTCCAAAAGACCATGACTTCCATCTTTCAGCCCATTCTCCACCACACTCTGGTCTACATTGATGATTTGTTACTATTCTCCAAAACCCATGACCAGCACCATGATTTACTGAACCAATTTTTTCAAATTGTTCAAAATTATGGGATCATGCTCTTTGATACTAAGAGCACCATTGCCACAGATACCATCACCTTCCTCGGTATGGTTATTGTTGAGTACTAGAAAGTGTGTATTTATAATGGAGAAAATCATCATTTTACACCCCAAGTCTCACTAACATCCCTATCTTTATGTCTTTAAGTCCCTTGTAATTTAATTATGTATGTTTTATTTTAATTAAGTATTTTATGTATTTTAGGGGATATCATGGTCATTTCACAATAAACGAGAGATCAGATGAAAAAACGGACAAAGACGTTTGAACTCGTGATAATAAAACCTTGAGGAGCATAAAAAGAAAAATGGTATCGTTTCACATATACTGATCGCTTCACACATACGGTGATGATTGATATATACGATCAGATATGACACGCTTCATGGCATCAGATATCGACGCGGGCACCGCATTTATGACGTGGCATAGCATTGATCGATGATGCGGGCATTGATTGATGATTGTGGGCGTTGATCGATAACGTGTCACGCATCCTACGACCACAAAATGTTGACCGATGACATGGCGTAACGTTAGCCGACCGAAAAACGCGCAGTGTACGCATACATGCATATACACGTAATAAGAGCCCCGATGATGTGTTCCATCCAATAGGAACTTGCCACGTGGCGCAATCCTGAGCGTCCAAATAGTTTTAATCCGATGGCCATGATTTACTCAGTGTATCTATAAAAAGGGGGCTCCCCCCTAATTTGACACCCCTAAATCCATTTTTGAGCTCCATTTTCTGTAATTCCATCTCCATCTTGTATTTTCTACGTATTTTAATAAAATTTCTATTTTACCCCTAGTTTAATTATGAATGGCTAATTTCCTTTCAAGCTTGGGTTGAAGGTGAAGTCTCAACATGCTCCATGGGCTTAATTTGGTAAATTTACTTTTCCTTCCCCTTTACTTTATGTGGTTATTTTGACTTTTCGTAGACAAACAGTAATAATCTTGTCTGGATATCGGTTGGAATAATCGCCTCCCTAGGCAAGGTTATTACTATTTGGCACGGGAAGCCCTTAACACCATATCTATTAGATTGTGGTTCATGAGGAGTGGAAAATTCCCCTTCATGATTTAATTGATACTAATAATGAATATTGAGCCGATGGTGTATGTTGAGTACAGATCCGGAGATCAAAGCATTTCATTTTAATAGTTTATTCTAACAGTTTTAATTTAAATTAAAACATTGCCTACATCATTTTTATTATAAATCCAATCACCCACCAAGAAAATTAATTCTACGAGCAATTAAAATCCACCTCCTCGTGGGATCGACACTCGTCACCATTGATCATTCTACAATAGATTTGTGCACTTGCGAGTTCAATAAAATTTGCACAATAAGTTTTTGGCGCCGTTGCCGAGGAGGTAAGTTATTTTAATTCGTAGAATTTTTTTTCTAATTTCTTTATTTAATAATTTTTTTTTGTTTCCTTGTAATATTTTTTTTATTATTAAAAAAAAAAGAAAAGAAAAGTGAATTTACATTTTGAAGTAGGTATTATTTTTTCTTTTCTTTTCTTTTTTAAATTTCTGTAATCTAATTTTTATGTTTTTATTTGTTAAATCGGCTGGTTCAACCGCCTATTAATTTATTTTAATTTGTTTCACGTATTTTCTTTTCTATATATAGCACTTGAGTTGTTTTCATAGAAAAATTGTAACAACGTGATAAGGTTAGCATCATAATTTCTCCTTCTTCTTTATTTTTTTTGTTATCATTTTTTTTTCTTTGCATGCATGGTCGTAGGTCACAATCATCTAATCTTGAGCCTATAGACTTTGAATTTGAAAAAACACTTTGCACACACAAACACGTTGAAATTAAAAATAAATTTGAAATGGATTTGCAACTAGCACCATAAGAGAGGCCATTTAAGGACTACTTCAGTCCCTTAGCTAACTTGAGCACATCATGCATAAGATACCCAAATATAGCTGCTAGAAGTTTTGAATTAAAACCTAGTGTGCTAAATTGTCTCCCAACATTCTATGGCTTAGAAAATGAAGATCCATATAATCATCTGAATGATTTCCATGCTATTTGTCAAACTTTTAAATATGAGAATTTTTCAGATGATGATGTTAAACTTAGATTATTCCCATTTTCGTTAAAGGATAGAGCTCGTTCATGGTTCAATACATTGCTTGCTAATAGTATTACATCATGGGAACAAATGGTAACAAAAATTTTGAATAAATACTTCCCAATGCATAAAACCAATGCTATTCGTAGGGAAATTTTAGAGTTTACCCAAAGAGAAGACGAGCAATTTTTTGAAGCATGAGAGCGATTCAATGGGCTCCTCCTAAAGTGTCCACATCATGGATATGAAAAATGGCACCAACGCCAATACTTTTTGGAGGGATTATTACCGAATGTGCAAGAATGGCTAATGGCAACAAGTGGAGGAGAGTTAATGTCAAAAAGTGCATCAGAGATTTGGGATTTCTTCTAGCGACAAACAGATAATTCCCAACAACTGTCGCTCACACTGTGAGTACTGAAGAAGTTAAGGAGTGAATGAGGTTCACATTGGCGAGTCAAGTTCAGAAATTAAAGAAGTCAAAGACATAGTTGAAGGTCTTTCCTGACAAATAGCATCGTTAACAGCTGCTAAATTGACGGAGCCACATGACCAGGACTCATACTCAGATCAAGCCAATGCCATAGATGTAATGAAAAAGCTATCAAACTACGACCCTTACTCCAACACATACAATCCCGGATGGAGAGACCACCCCAATTTTTCATGGTCTCAAGGATTCCAACAGAATGACCAAGAAACTCCAAATCCCACCCACCAATGCAACCAATTCCTCAAAATCCTCAAGCCTCTCAACCACCATTTAGACTATACAATCAGAACACAAATCATTCTTAGCCTAGACCATGGGAGGATGCATTTCAGAATTTCAAGAATCTTATTCACTCCAAAATCGAGCAACAAAACCGCACCATTGATGAACTACGAAATGAGATGAGAGCGGGTTTCAACTCACAAACCCAATCAATTTCAAACCTTGAAAAAATGGTGGGACAACTTGCTTCATCAATTCAGACCTTGGCCATGACTGTTGAGAAATGTAAATTCCCAAGTCAACCAGTGCCTAATCCTAAAGAAATGTATGAAGCAAGTACCAGTTCACCTCAGCAGCATGGAGAGGTTAAAGCTGTCATGACCTTGCGAAAAAGAAAAGAAGTCGACAACAAAGTGGAGATGCCGGTAACAAAAACAACTCAAATTGTACCAGTAAATGAAGAAGACTCATCATCAGAGGAGAAAGAAGAAACCAACCCATGAGAATACGTTCCAAAAGCTCCATTTCCCCAGAGGTTAGCTAAAGCAAAGAAGGGAAAATCTACAAGTGAGATTTTTGAAATCTTTAAACAGGTAAGTGTTAACATCCCTTTGCTTGATGCTATAAAACAAGTGCCATCTTATGTCAAGTTTCTTAAAGACCTTTGTACTAAAAAGAGAAACATTCATGTTCAAAAGAAGGCATTTTTAACAGAAAACGTGAGCTCTATACCCCAACACAAAATTCCTCTAAAATACAAAGATCCAGGCTCCCCCACTATCTCATGTAGTATAGGGAACCACACAATTGAGAATGCTTTGTTGGACTTAAGAGATAGTGTAAATCTGTTGCCCTACTCAGTATTTGTGAAACTTGGACTGAAATAATTACACCCAACTCCAGTGGTGTTACAGCTTGCAGATCGGTCCATGAAAAAACCTCGTGGTATTGTGGAGGACGTGCTTATACAGGTAGATAAGTTTTATTTTCCTGTTGATTTCATTGTAATTGACACTCAACCAGTCCAGGATTCAAGGAAGCATATCCCCATTATCTTAGGACTACCTTTCTTAGCAACGGCCGATACTCACATTCAATGCAGGACTGAAAATATGCAGTTGTCCTTTGGCAATATGACGATGGAGCTAAATATCTTCAACATCACCAAACAACCTCCCAATGCAGATGATGAAATTGTTGATGTGGATTTAATCGAAGAATTAGTTGATAATACTTTTCTTTCAAATCTTAGTGATGACCCTTTACAAACATGTTTAACTCACTTTGGTTTGAATTTTGATATTGAGAGATCAATAGATGAGGTTAACGCCCTACTTGATTCAGCACCATCCATGGACATTAACAAATAGAAGTCAAGAGTGGAACAACTAGTACCATCAGAGAAAAAATTGAGTCCATCATCAGAATCACCACCAGAACTTGAGCATCGTGCATATTGGGCCATCAAGAAATTCAACTTTGACATGCAGCAAGCTAGCTAAGAAAGAAAATTACAGCTGTCAGAACTTGAAGAAAGTCGTAATGATGCATACAAAAATACCAAGATTTACAAACAGCGAATGAAAGTCTTTCATGACAGGCAAATTATGAGAAAATCTTTCACACCAGGTCAGAAAGTACTTTTATTCAATTCTCGCTTGCGCCTATTCCCAGGTAAGTTACGCTCTCGATGGACTGATCCCTTTATAGTCCACACTGTTTTTTCATATGGAGCAATTAAAATTAAGGATCCAAAGAACGGTGTAATTTTTAAAGTTAATGGTCGAAGATTGAAGCCATATCTAGAGTACCAAACACGTGAAAAAAGGCACCGAAATAAATTTGAGTGACCCACAAAATTTTGATTAAGTCTTTGTTTTTTATTTTTTATTTTTTTAAAATAATTTAACTTTTTTCTTTCACTTTATTGATTGAATTGTTTGACTTTTATTGACGCATTATTAAGCTTAAGTGTTGAATTATTGTATTTTCTTTTCATTGTACACCATGACAACCTCAATGAGAAAATATCTTTTAAAACGTCTTGAAGAATTTTTACGTGTGAAATTTCACTTGAGACGCATGATACAAAGTTGTAAATCACATCCAATTTGGGATCAAAGACCACCAACATTTGTGTCTTATGTTGAGGATTTGGAAAATCAACTCAGAGGAATAAAAGATAGGATATATAACTTCCAATTAGAGCTTGAGGTTCACTTAATAAGAGGACGAATGTAAGTTCATTTTTCTTTTTATTGTGTGTTTTCTTATTTTGTTCACTTTCATGTTTGATTTGATTTTACAGATTTGATTTTCTTTATTTAGTGTGTTTTGATTTATTTTCTCGTATAAGTGGTGGATAACGGTACTCCGTGATAATCAAAGTCGATTACTTCAGTTTCCCATAATAACTGATATTCTGAGAAGAAGGTATGGACAGAAACACAATTCTAACAAAGCTTCACAAGCGATTTCCTTCACTTCCTCAGAATGCCCTCCTTACGATCTATAAAGCTCGGTCCGAACGCATGCGATTGCTTATGAGAAATAACATCCCTGCTGACATCTGTTTGTTAATCGAGGCCAAAGTAAGTTTGGCAGATGAGTTACCTCCTAAAATTTATTGCATACATGCCTGGTTGTGGTAAAGGAAATTACTCAAGAAAACCAAGAGCTGAAAAACTTTATGTTGATTGTCATAAGTGTGCCAGGATGAAATGCGATAAAAATCCTTGTTCTTTAGGAATGATGTCTGATAATAGGGAAGATAAGATTCAATTCATTAGGGATGGCTTGAATAAAGAGTCATTGGATGATGTCCTTTTATCTCTTGAAACGCATCCCAGTGGATATGTACAAAGAGCAATTCTCCAGTTATGGTCATTATTTCAAAAAGAGCATGTACGATATAGTCTTAGAAATCTGACTATAAACGACCTTGTTTGCCAGTTTATAAGAAAACTGGATGGGACGCCTATCCTTGGCCTATAGAGGGCGTTCAAGCCATTTCTAGACGTAAAACCAGAGGAAGATGTGAGCCACAATCATAACTATCTATAAATATCCTTTTACTGTTGTTTTATTTTACTATTATTTTATTTCACTGTTGTTTTATCAATTGCATTATTTTCTTTAATAATTGAGTGCTTGTTCTTTTACTATTTCCTTTTTGACTCTCGAGCCATGTGCTTTACGCGTTAATTGACATAGACATGCTACCTCATATACAGCTGTAAACAATTATCACCAAGATCCTTGATATATGATCTTTTCTTTTTAGACTCACAAATTGTTTTTAAGAAGCATCCTAATGGCAGCTACTCCCAATAAATAATTCAAGAACATTTGTGTGCTCTCTAGATTTAACTATGGCAAACATAAAGAGTTCGTTGAGGCAGCCATCGATCTAGGTCAACGCATAGCAGAAAGAAATTTGCATCTGGTTTATGGAGGAGGTGACCGAGGGTTATCAAAACTGGTCTCAGAAGCTGCTTATCTCAGAGGGAGCCAAGTGTTAGGCATCATCCCAAGAAGCCTCAAACCGTTGGGGTGTGTGTCTAACTCACTAACTGGAGAAGAGTTAGTCGTCTCAAGTATGCAAGAAAGAATAACTGAAATGCTAAATCATGCTGATGGTTTTATTTTCCTACCAGGAGATCTTGCAACTCTAGAGGCACTAATCACATTAGCATCTTGGGCCCATATGAACATTCATAAAAAACCTATCGGTTTGTTAAATGTCAATAACTTTTATGATGGCTTCATCGCATTTCTTAACCATGCAATAAAAAACCATTTCATCCTTTTCACAGTGAAAGAAATTTTTATTTGTGCTCATACCGCTAACGAGTTACTTGATCTGTTACAAGCTTATAGACCAAAGCCAAATCCCAAGACTCTTATGTTGGAATGGCCAATTAATGATGGTAACAGTAGCCGTAGTAAGAAGTGCAAATTAGATTTAACTCTCCGCTTGTAAATATTTTCTTCTGTAATACAGCACTCAGGTGATGTCTTCTAAACCCTATTTTCTTTCAACATTGAGGACAATGTTTCGTTTAGGTTGGGGGGAGGGAATAGTTGACAATTGTGGAATATCTCAATCTTGGTGTAGTTTTTTTTGTAGAAACTAACTGCGGCTAAATTTTTTAGTCAAAGATGGTTGAATATGGAGTGTAGTGACTCTAGAAATGCATCTTCTTATTATTTAAAAAAAAATTTAGACATTTCTTGCTTTGACAGTCATTTTAAGTGTGATTTTTCTAACTTCTTTTACCAATTAGTTTTTCTATGTCATTTTCATCATTCTGCATGCATAATTTACATGACTAAGAATAAGCTTGGGGGTAAATTTTTTTTTTAAAAAAAAAAATTTGTGTGATCTTTTCATAATTAGATGACATGATAACTTTTAAATTTTAGTATTTGTATTATTTTTGGTCTTTAGTTATGTTGCACCATGTTTGTTACTCTACATGTTGATGTTGGAGGCAAATATAAGTTGCTTGAAAGAATGCACATGTCATAATAATTTTCAAGTGAGTTTTTGAGCCTGTCATTTTTCTTGGAGAGTAACCCTTTTTGTCAATTCTTCATCAGCTTAGCAGTTTATTGCTTTATACATTATCTCCAAATTTTTGTAAAAAAAAAAAAAAACTAAAGTGTGTGTTGCCACATATAAATGTTTATCTAACTAGTAGATATGAAAGATTATTTAGAACCCTAAAAGATGACAGAAAGGCCATCTTTGGTCCGTTTGAGCCTTTCTAGCCAACCTTATTAATATGTATCCATAGTTAACCCCTTTGAGCCTTAAAAAAAAAAAAAATAATAATAATAATAATAATAATAAAAAGAAAATAAAAATAAAGACTTTTTCTTTGTCAACCTATTATCTTGTCCTACTCCAATGTGAAGTATCACCTTATATTTTGTATTTCTCACCACCCATTTATGTTTGAAAATAGAGATAATTTTGCATTCACAAAAAAAAAGGTGCTATAAAAAAAAGAAGAAAAAGAAACAAAAGAAAAAAAATATATATATAAATAAATAAATAAATAAAATAAAGAAAAAACAAAAAAATCAAGTGAAAAGCATCTTACAATCTCCAAAGTTCTCTATTTTTCAAACATATATTTTGTTTTTCCTATTATCCTTTCTTTGTTAGCCACGTCCCTAGCCTACGTTACGTCCTAATAAAAGTCCTTCATGATTTTAGGGAACTATAGTTTGAAATAGAAACTGGTTATATAGGCTGAAAAGATGTGGTAGTGCATAAAAAAAAAAAAAGAGAATGATGAATACATTGGTTTGATTGCATTTTTTTTAATTAAAATCGTATTATTTCTAAGCTGAGGGCATATTTTTGTCACCTTGGTGAGAGTGTGTAATATTACTTCTTTATTATTTTCACTCAAATTACCATTCACTGGAGTGATTATTTTTGGGTTTAATTTCTTTGTGAGCGTATTACTACTACCAGTGAGATTTTGGGGTTTGCATGTCATTCTTAAAAAGTGACTCGATTACTGAAATTGTGACAAAGTTTTCTAAACTGATTCATGTGGAGAGTTGATGTGGGAATGATATTTCTTTAGACGTAGATAATGTTTATACTTTTGTTTGATTGTTATCATTAGTCTGAATAAATAAATAAAACTGTTTAAAAAAAAAATTTTAATTTTGTTTTCGCTTAAATTGCTAGGGACTAGCTACAAGCTGGTTGGGGGGTGTGTTGAGTACTAGAAAGTGTATATTTATAATGGAGAAAATCATCATTTACACTCCAAGTCTCACTAACATCCCTATCTTTATGTCTTTAAGTCCCTTGTAATTTAATTATGTATGTTTTATTTTAATTAAGTATTTTATGTATTTTAGGGGATATCATGGTCATTTCACAATAAACGAAAGATCAGATGAAAAAACGGACAGTACGTTTGAACTCAGGACAGTCGAAAACCTTAGGAGGAGGAGCATAAAAAGAAAAATGGTACTGTTCACATATACGGTACTGTTCACACATACGGTACGATTGATATATACGGCACTGTACATGACACTGTTCACGATACTATTCACCTGCACTGTATACTGACGTGGCACTATACGATGATGTGGCGGCATGGCATTGACTGATGATGTGGCATTGACTGATGATGTGGCGTTGACTGATAACGTGTCACGATCTTATGGGACCAAAAATGTTGACTGGTGACATGGCAGAATGTTAGTGGACAGAAAAACGTGTGTACGTTACATGCATATACACAGAATAACAGCCCTGATGATGTATTCCATCCAATAGGAACTTGCCACGTGGCGCAATCCTAAGCGTCCAAATAGTTTTAATCCGATGGCAATGATTTACTCAGTGTATCTATAAAAAGGGGGCTCCCCCTCCTAATTTGACACCCTTGAATCTATTTTTGAGCTCTATTTTCTGTAATTCCATCTCCATCTTGTATTTTCAACGTATTTTAATAAAATTTCCATTTTACCCCTAGTTTAATTATGAGTGGCTAATTTCCTTTCAAGCTTGGGTTGAAGGTGAAGTCTCAACATGCTCCATGGGCTTAATTTGGTAAATTTACTTTTCCTTCCCCTTTAATTTATGTGGTTGTTTTGACTTTTCATAGACAAATAGTAATAATCTCTGGATATCGGCTAGAATAACCGTCTCCCTATGCAAGGTTATTACTATTTGGCACGGGAAACCCTTAGCACCATATCTATTAGAGTGTGGTTCATGAGGAGTGGAAAATCTCCCTTCATGATTTAATTGATAGTAATAATGAATATTGAGCCGATGGTGCATGTTGAGTATAGATCTGGAGATCCTAGCATTTCATTTTAATAGTTTATTCCAACAGCTTTAATTTAAATTAAAATATTGCCTACATCATTTTTATTATAAATCCAATCACCCACTAAGAAAATTAATTCTACAAGCAATTAAAATCCACCTCATTGTGGGATCGACACTCGTCACCATTGATCTATTCTACAATAGATTCGTGCACTTGCGAGTTCAATAAAATTTGCACAACAGTTATCCAAAATGGTTTTTACCAGCCTAGTCCACACATTGCCCAAGGGTTACAATATTTCCCTGATAGTAACTTTTCAAGAAAACAGTTGCAACTATTTCTTGGAATAGTTAACTATATCCGTGACTTCATTCCACGTGTCAACAATTACACATCTTCTCTATCCTCACTTTTGAAAAAGAACCCTCCACCATGGACTAACTAGCACACCACATGTGTCGCTTACCTAAAAAGATTCGCACACAGTCCCCCTCCACTTAGACTTATCACCAATGGCCAGCGCATTCTTCAGACTGATGCTTCTGACGAAGCATGAGGTGCCATTTTGATTGAAAAGCTAGATGCCAAAGAATATTATATTGCGCATGCTAGTGGACAGTTCTCTCTTGCTCAAAAGCATTATCATACTGTCTATAAAGAGATACTAGTCGTAAAAAATGGGATAAAAAAATTTGAGTTTCACCTTATTGGATTCTAATTTCTTGTCAGAATGGACAATTCAGCTTTTCCCAATATACTGAATTTAAAAAACTGTTCAGTTTCAGAAAAGACATTACTCCGACTCAAAGATTGGTTTTCCCGATATGACTTCTAGGTTTCCCATATAAAATGAGAACATAATGTGATTCCAGACTACCTGTCCAGAACACCTTCTCCTAAACCACCAGCCCAACTCCAGTTTAATTTTCCTGTTATTTTCATGGCTTCTTCCTTACCTAAGACAACCCTTACTAAAAATTCACACCAGGGAACCGTGCTTTCAGCACTCCTTTTCATCTTCAAGAATATGCTAAGTCTTTTCTCATGAGGTCTTATATACTTACATGTTATGAATACCCTGATTCCCCAACATTTCAGGATTATCATCCGGAATACATGTTTCTTACAGGTCTTACTCTAGATCTGTCTCACCCTCTCTCTGAAAACGAGTTACGGTATATTTGGAGTCTTTCATTCTTATATACCACTCAACTAGTTTTCCCTCTTTTTGCAACCCTTGATCATTTAAACAATCCAGATCAAGTCACCTCACTTATCTGGACACTCTTTGAATGGTTTGCAGCTTTACCTGTTTGGCGTCACAAACTTCAATCCCATACCAAGAAGCCCAGACGTTTACTTCTGTATTCATCATCCACTGACCTTATTTTCAGCACCCTGGTCATTTATCGTTTTGGACTCAAGACCAAATGTATGAGTGGATCACTCTCCCTCATCATGACTTATTACAGCAAGATTATGCTACCAAAACAAATCTAAAAAATTACCTCTTCCAGATCAACCATGTCACACCTCCTTCTTCTGACATCAAACACACCTTTATTAGACCATAGCATGACATCTTTATGATTCCCATTCCATCCTTAATTGCCAAACCAAAATCCCAAGGTATTATCATCAAGGAAGAACGTCTTGACTATACGGACTTCCTTTTTCAAGACTCTCAAGACCCATGGGAAGAATTTCTTCTTCTTCACAGTCAGAACCAACCATAACCTGGTCAAAGCAGCAACCCTCCTACTGATGCCCCTTGGCCCGATGACATCTAGCCTCTTACTCTGCTCACTCCTCCTCTTGTGATTTAGCATCACCGCAACATCGCTGATTGGCCCGGAAAAGGAACAACCTGCCCTACTCACTATGCTAACCAAGCTCACCTTTGCATTTGGCCTTTTCGTCCTTGTGGAACCAGATCACCAGATGCCACTGATTCTTTCTCTGAGGATACGATCTCCCTGTAAAGCTTATCCGCCAACTGGAAAGTCACTTTATTAAAGTATTTTGTCATGTTGTAATAATGGTCATAGTATGATTACTTATTTTTTGCTTTTACTTTTGTAAAAGTTGTTTGTCGCTTTATATTGATTATGTTGGCCACTACTAATAAAGTGGACTCATAATTGTTTACCTTTATGTCATGTATGTGAGGGCCTGTCTCCACATCTTCTTCTCCTCGCCTATATAAGGAGAAGTCTTTGTGAAATATAAAAAAGGTGAAATATTAAGAAAATTTCCAAAAAACACTCTCCATGGTTAAATAAACACTCCTCTTTCTCTTAGTTTGAAGAAGATGAATTAAAATAGAAAGGGATTAGGGAATAAGGAATTTGATCATAAAACCTTGAGAAATTCTGCTCTACACTTGCCTTCCATGAAAGATCCTGTATACCAGAAAACTCAATACTTTTTCAAAGTTTCCTGTTTTGGCCAAGAATTGCCAGTTTAAAGGAATTAATACAATTTTTTTTGAGTTCTAGGTACATCGTATATCGACTGGAAACCCAAGCATGCGAGCTATTGTTCCAAAGATCTTTTAAGCACTTAGCTTAAGTAGTTACTTGCTTAATAGAATCAAGTGAAAGGATTTTTATACAAACTTGATTAAATATGACAAGTCCATCTCATTTGGATGGCTCAAAATCCCAAAGTCCAAAAGAGTTACTTGATGTGCAATTAACATTAAGTTTTAGACTTGGATGAAATTAGGCAAAGAATAATATATATAAAAGAAAAACAAAGGCAAGCGGCATTAGTGATAGAAAATGGAAGAAAAGGACGAGAGAGAAAGTGAAAGATAGTGGTGTTTAGGGTTTAGGGAGAGATTGTATGATTGAAAAGCAAATTTAACCTCGTTTTCTCCTAAATTTGAAGGATAAGTTCTGGTATTGCCTTCTAAATTCCTACTGGTCTTGATTTTTATTTTTTCCTCTCATTGGTTGTTATTTGAGATGCCAACTTATTAAAGTGATAGATATTAGGCTATTGCTATGAACCAAAATTATTGAGATTCTTGATGTTGTTAGCCTCTAGTGTTTTATAGAGAAGAATTTGTGTTGTAATCCCATTATTAACAGAGTCAAAGGTTATATTAGACTACAGTCTCATGATTTTTCCCATTTCAAATTTTCCATGTAAAAATTTGTCTCTTGTGGTTGATTTATTACTTTGGATTATGTTCTTTTATTTGCTGCTTATTAATTTGTGGTACACATCCTATTTCCACTTAATTTGTAATGTCTTGTGTGAGTTCTTTTCCCAACAAAACATTTCTAGAATGTCATTATAACTTATCTTTTATAGGACAAGCAGAGTACGCAGTACGTGGCGTTGTTACACCAGAACAATGAAGAACTTAATCTTCCTTTGGACCAGTAGCCCGCATGCTTGGGTTTCCAGCCGATATACAGTACCCAAAACTCAAATTATTTTCATTAATTCGTTTAAGCAGGCAACTCTTGGCCAAAATAGGAAACTTCGAAAATCCAATGAGTTTTCTAATACACAAGATCCTTCATGGAAGGCAAGTGCAGAGCATACTTCCTCAAGGTTTTATGAACAAATTCCTTATTCTCTAATCCCTTTCTATTTTTAATTCATCTTCTTTAAACTAAGAGAAAGAAGAATGTTTAGTTAGACATGAGAGAGGATTATGGAAATTTCTTAATATTTCACTTTATTCTATTGCTCTTTACAAAGGCTTCTCCTTATATAGGCGAGGAGAAGAGGTAGTGGAGACAGGCCCCCACTTACATGACATAAAGATAAATAATTATGAGTCCACTTTATTAGGAGTGGCCGACATAATAAATACAAACCAACAAACAACTTTAGAAAAGCAAACACGTGATCAGACAGTGATCATTATTACAACACGACAAACTACTTTAATAAAGTACTTTCCAGCTGGCGGATAAGCTTTACAGTGAAATCGTATCTTAAGAGGAAGATTCAGTGGCATTTGGTGACTTGGTCCCACAAGGGCGGAAGGGCCAAGTGTAGAGATGAGCTTGATCAACATAGTGAGCAGGGCAAGTGATTCCTTTTCCAGGCCAATCAGCGATGTTACGGTGATGCTGAATGACGGGTGGAGGAGTGAGCAAGGTAAGAGGCTGAATGTCATCAGGCCAGGTTGTAGTTGGAGGGTTGCTGCTTTGACCAGGTTGTGGTTGGTTCTGACTGTCAAGAGGAAGAAATTCTTCCTATGGATCTTGAGAGTCTTGAAAAAGGAAGTCCGTATAGTCAAGACGTTCTTCCTTGATGATTATACCTCGAGTTTTAGGTTTGGCAATCAAAGATGGAGTAGGAATCATAAAGATATCATGTTGTGGTCCAATGGAGGTGTGTTTAATGTCAGGCGAAGGAGGTGTGACATGGTTAATTTGGAAAAGGTAGTGCTTAAGGTTTGTTTTGGTAGCAAAATCTTGTTGTAATAAGGCCGGATGGGGGATAGTAATCCATTCATACATTTGGTCTTGTGTCCAAAAGGATAAGTGTTCAGGGTGCTGGAAGTAAGGACGGTGGATGATGAAGACAATGGTAAACATTTGGGCTTCTTGGTAAGGAATTTTACCAAGATTATGAGTGGTTTTAAGGGTTTGGAGTTTGTGACGCCAAACAGGAGATGTGCTAACCATTCAAAGAAAGTCCAGATAAGCGAGGTTGTTTGGTCTGGATTGTTTAAATGATCAAGGGTAGAAAATAGAGGGAAGATAAGTCTAGTGGCATATAATAGTGAAAGACACCATATATACCAAAGCTCATTTTCAGAGAGAGGACGGGACAGATCTAGAGTAAGACCCGTAAGGAACATGTATTCCGGATGATAATCCTGGAATGTAGAAGAATCAGGGTATTCAGAACGTGTAAGAATATAATACCTCATGAGAAAGGACTTTGCATATTCCTAAAGAGAAAAGGGAGTGCTAAAAGCACGGTTGCCAGGAGTGAATTTTTTGGTAAGGGCAGTCTTAGGAAGTGAAGAAGCCATGGAAATGACAGGAAAATTAAACTGGAGTTGGGCTGGTGGTTTAAGAGGAGGTTTTCTGGACAGATAGTCTGGAATCACATTATGTTCACCTTTTATATGGGAAACCTAAAAGTCATATCGGGAAAACCAATCTTTGAGTTTGAGTAATGTCTTTTTCGAAACTGAACGATTCTTGAAATTCAGTATATTGGGAAAAGCTGAATTATCTATTCTGACAAGAAATTGAAATCCGATGAGGTGGAACTCAAACTTTTTGATCCCATTTTTTACGGCTAGTATCTCTTTGTAGACAGTATGATAATGCTTTTGAGCTGGAGAGAACTGTCCACTAGCATGCGCAACATAATGTTCTTTGTCATCTAGCTTTTCAATCAAAATGGCGCCCCACGCTTCGTCAAAAGCGTCAGTTTAAAGGATGCGCTGTCCATTAGTGATAAGGCGTAATGGAGGGGGACTTTGTGCGAACCTTTTTAGGTAAGCGACACATGTGGTGTGCTGGGCATTCCATGGTGGAGGGTTCTTTTTCAAAAGTGAGGATAAAGGAGAGGTATAATTATTGACACGTGTAATGAAGTCACGGATATAGTTAACTATTCCAAGAAATTGTTGTAACTGTTTTCTTGAAAAGTTACTATTAGGGAAGTATTGTAACTCTTGGGCAATGTGTGGACTAGGCTGGTAAGAACCATTTTGGATAACCATACCGAGGAAGGTGATGGTATCTGTGGCAATGGTGCTCTTAGTGGCAGAGCACATGATTCCATAATTTTGAACAATTTGAAAAAATTGGTTCAGTAAATCATGGTGCTGGTCATGGGTTTCAGATAATAGTAGCAAATCATTAATGTAGACCAGAGTGTGATGGAGAATAGGCTGAAAGATGGAAGTCATTGCCTTTTGGAACAGTGATGGAAAGGTTTTGAGCCCAAAGGGTAAAACAGTCCGTTGATAATGGGCATTAGGAATGCAAAAGGCAGTTTTGGGCCTATCGTCTGGATGGACCCCAAGTTGCCAAAAGCCTGATTTTAAATCAAACTTAGAAAAGATTTTGGCATTTTTGAGCTGGGTAAATAAGGCTTAGCGTTTGGGTAAAGGAAATTTAATGTCTTGCAAGAAGAGATTCAAAGGCTGGTAATCAATAACGAGCCTTTTCTTGCCACAGACCTTTTCAGAATGTTTTTCAACATAAAAGGCTTGGCAAGCCCACTGGGAAGAAGTGGGTTCTATTAGGCCTTGAGCCAAAAGCTGTTGACACTCAAATTAGGCAAGAGTGAGGTCTTCAGGTGTCATACCAGGATAAGTGGCTTTGGTAGGATTATGGTCCTGATTAAGCTTAAAGGGGAGCTTAATAAAGAACTGGCTGTTTTTCCAAAGAGAATGTGGGTAATGGAACTTACTATGATCATCAGGACATAATGTGAGATATTTGTTATTGAGCTCAGTATAGGAGGACGGAGTCTGGGCTAAAGAATAGAGCTTTAGGGCACTGATGTATGTTTTAAACATATATTTGAACCTAAGTCCTATGGAGGAAATCTACAAATGTTTAGCCTAGTGTAGAAGATCAAAACCTATTAAGAGGTCTTTATCTGGCAAATCTGAGCCAATCATTTTTGTCCAAATGATATAGTTGGGGAAAAGTTGAATACCAATGGGATTTTTGGTAAGTAACTTTATGGAGAAATTTTGACCATTTGCTGGCTTGAAATATTGTTTGTGTTGTTTCCATTGGGGTGAACATCATACAAGATGGAATGAGTGGAGGAGAGAAAGAGGATATAGCTTTATGGGCTTGGAGTGAATAGGATAACATCTTGGGTTCATTTTCTTGGATCCATTGCAAACCTTTACGATAAACAGGTAAAGGTAGGAAAGAGATAGAAGGATCAGGGTCTTCTGGTGGATCTGGTTTATGATAAGAACAAGGAGTCTTTGCATACATGTTCTTTTTCTTTCTCTTTGGTTCATCAATAAACTCAATATCATCCCCGCAAGGACAGCCAGGATCACACTGACCAGAGCCTGGTACATCCCATAAGAAATGACCATTTTGTTTGGTTGGGTAAACAAAAAGACCGTCAGAAGTAAAGGATAAAATGGGCAAGTCTTCTTGGTTTGTCTGAACAGGTTGAATCATGGCAGAATGAGTATAAGACAAGCGATGTAGAGCCTCCGAAGGAGGTGGTGTTGATTGGAGACTTGGAGTAGGTGAGGTTATAATAATCTCAGGCAAAGGTGGAGCAGAGGAGGAAGGTAAGGTAGAGATTTGAGGAGGTTGAAAAGTCATTTTGACAGTGCCATCTAGACGTCTTTCAAAAGAACTTTCAAAAGTCTGGATGGGTTCAGTGTTTTGATGGAACTTCTCATAATTTGATAACCACTCAAGAGGCATGAGTTGAAGAAGTTCATTCCTAGTGATCTGTCTAGGAATTTGAATAATAGTGGGAATTTCAGGAGACTCAGCAAGAATCATGAGAGCATCAGTGGTGACCTGAGGAGTAAGAAGGTCTAATGCATGATTCTGGAGTCGGTACACCAATTGATGGTGTAAAGTGGCTGGTTTAGCCAGAGTAACTTGATCAGCGCCTATCAAAAGCATGTGGTATGAGGCATATTCAAATCCTATTCAAGTTTCCGTTGGACCTCTCACAAGAGCTTGAGTAAAGAAATTCAAAGAAGCGCTTAATGTGTTGATTCAAGCAACTTGGGCTCAATCAAATTCATGAAAGCTGATTGTTTAAATCATCAAGTGGCTTGCACATTATGGTGGGAAGATATATTATTTTTCTTTCCAAATACTTTCGCGTTTAGAAAATATATTATTTTCTTTTTTTTTTGGATACTTTCCCGTTTCTTGAAGAGGCTAGCAGAGAAACAAATCAGTTATTTCTCTTTTGATTGCCTAGTTTTCATTTTAATTGATGTAAGGCATTTAAGCCAATTAGGATTCGGATTTGATTTAGATTCTTTCCTATTTCTTAGATTAGGATTTTAATTTTATTTATATTATTTCCTTATTTGCTTTAGATTAAGATTTTGATTTGATTTGGTTTAGGATTTATTTCCAAAATTCTTGTAACCAACCCTATATAATATACTCACATCTAATAACAGAAAGAGATCAGTTTTAAGGCAATTGGTGAGAGAGTTAGTTTTTTTTTTTCTTAAACTAACTCTTTGAACTTATCAAATTTTCATGGCATTCAAACTCTTATCAATTAGATCATCAATAACTAATTGTGGCGTCTTTTCATACCAAGGTTCGTGTTTTATTAAGTATTAGGTCCATTCAATTACAGGTTTAAATTCGATCTTGAAGACTAAATAGTTGCATTGTTGTTTCTTTTTATTATTACTATTTCTCAAGCCATTGAGGAATAGAGCAATGCTAATGTTGCTTCTTTTTCTACTCCATTGGGCTTTATTTCTTTACTACTACTTAGGTTATTGTTAGTTTTGAAACTAGTTTTAGCTTTTGCTACTATTGTGGTATTAAAACTATGGGTGATGAATTCAATTATTATTGTTGAATAAAACCAATTTGGTTATAGAATTACTATCTGCATTGTATGAAATCATAATTATTTTGATATTATGAAATTGAAAATTATTTGACCCGTAGTATCAAAATCTACGTGATGTGCATTGAGTATTGGAGAATGCATATTTAGAAAGGGTAAAATTCTCATTTCATACTCCAAGTCTCACTAATATTTCTACTTTTATGTGTTTAAGTCCTCTAAGCTTTTATTATGTGTGTTTTATTATAATTTAAGTATTTTATGTGTTTTAGGGATATTTTGGCCATTTGACAACTAAGGAGAAGTTGAATGGCAAAACAAATGGCATTTTTGAACTCAGAACTGTTGAAAACCTTTTGAGGAGTGTAAAGAGGTATTTGACATTGTTCACGTATACATAAGGTCACAAGTACAACATTGTTAACCTATACGATACGATGACATAACATTGACTGATGACGTAGTACTATCCTATTGGACCAATGATGTGGCATTAACTGATTATCTTGTATTGACTAATGATGTGGTGTTGACTGATGATATGGCATTGATTGATGATGTGACAGGACGCTATTAGATTGAGCATCTTATTAGATCGAAATACTGATATGATATGATTGATGATGTGTTCTAACCATTCAAAATTTGCCACGTAGCACAATCTTGAGCGTACAAATTGTTTTCATCCGATAGCCATACATTTATGTATTGTTGTTGAGTACTAGAAAGTGTGTATTTATAGTAGAGAAAATTATCATTTTACACTCCAAGTCTCACTAACATCCCTATTTTTATGTATTTAAGTCCTTTGTAATTTAATTATGTATGTTTTATTTTAATTAAGTATTTTATGTATTTTAGGGGATATCATGGTCATTTCACAATAAACGAGAGATCAGATGAAAAAACGGACAGCACTTTTGAACTCGGGGACAAATCGAAAACCTTAGGAGGAGCATAAAAAGAAAAATGGTCTGTTCACATATACTAGATCGTTCACACATACTGATGCAGACGGTTGATATATACGATATACTGCATCGCACGACCTTACTCGCACATGGTCTGTTCACACCGCTTGTATCTTTGACGTGACACTGTACGATGACGTGGCACTATAAGATGACGTGGCGGTCTTTGATTGGACAAATTATTTTGCATTGACCGCTTATGTGGCATTGACAGATGATGTAGCGTTGACTGATGACGTGTCATGAGCTTATTGGACTAAAAATGTTGACCGGTGACATGGCAGAATGTTAGTGGACCGAAAAAAAGTGTACGGTACATGCATATACACAGAATAACAGCGCTAATGATGTGTTCCATCCAATAGTTTACTCTGTTGGCCATCTTGAGCATCTAAATTGTTTTAATCTGATGGCCATGATTTACTCAGTGTATCTATAAAAAGGGGGCTCCCCCCCTAATTTGACACCCCTGAATCCATTTTTGAGCTCAAAGTTCTATAATTTCATCTTCATCTTGTATTTTCTACGTATTTTAATAAAATTCCCATTTTACCCCTAGTTCAAATATGAGTGGCTAATTTCCTTTCTAGCTTGGGTTGAAGGTGAAGTCTCAACATGCTCCATGGGCTTAATGTGGTAAATTTACTTTTTCTTCCCCTTTAATTTATGTGGTTGTTTTGACTTTTCGTAGACAGATAGTAATAATCTTGTCTTGATATCGGTTGGAATAACCGCCTCCCTAGGCAAGGTTATTACTATTTGGCACGGGAAGCCCTTAGCACCATATCTATTAGAGTGTGGTTCATGAAGAGTGAAAAATTTCCCTTCATGATTTAATTGATACTAATAATGAATATTGAGCCGATGGTGTATGTTGAATACAGATCCGGAGATCAAAGCATTTCATTTTAATAGTTTATTCCAACAGCTTTAATTTAAATTAAAACATTGCCTACATCATTTTTATTATAAATCCAATCACCCACTAAGAAAATTAATTCTACAAGCAATTAAAATCCACGTCCTCGTGGGATCGACACTCGTCACCATTGATATATTCTACAATAGATTCGTGCACTTGCAAGTTCAATAAAATTTGCACAATAAGTTTTTTGCGCCGTTGCCGGGGAGGTAAGTTATTTTAATTTGTAGAATTTTTTTTTTCTTCTTTATTTATTTATTTTAGTTGTTTCCTTGTAATATTTTTTTTTATTATTAAAAAAAAAAGAAAAAAAAAGTGAATTAACATTTTGAAGTAAGTATTATTTTCTTTTCTTTTCTTCTCTTCTTTAAATTTCTGTAATTTAATTTTCATGTAATTTTTTTTTATTTTGTGAAATCGGCAGGTTCAACCGCCTCTTAATTTATTTTAATTTGTTTCATGTATTTTCTTTTCTATATATAGCACTTGAGTTATTTTCATAGGAAAATTGTAGAATAAAGAATGTGAGTTAGTATCGTAATTTCTCCCTCTTCTTTATCTTTATTAATTTTGTTATCATTGCTTTTCTTATTTGCATGCATGGTCGTAGGTCACAATTACCGAATCTTGAGCCTATAGATTTTGAATTAGAAAAAACACTTCGAACACACAAGCACATTACAATTAAAAATAAATTTGAAATGGATTTGCAACCAGCACCACAAGAGAGGCCATTTAAGGACTACTTCAGTCCCTTAGCTAACTTGAGCACATCATGCATAAGATACCCAAATGTAGTTGCTATGAGTTTTGAATTAAAACCTAGTGTGCTAAATTGTCTCCCAACATTCTATGTCCTAGAAAATGAAGATCCATATAATCATCTGAATGATTTCCATGCTATTTGTCAAACTTTTAAATATGAGAATTTTTCAGATGATGATGTTAAGCTTAGATTATTTCCATTTTCTTTAAAGGATAGAGCTCGTTCATGGTTCAATGCATTGCCTGCTAATAGCATTACATCATGGGAACAAATGGTAACAAAATTTTTGAATAAATATTTCCCAGTACATAAAACCAATGCTATTCGCAGGGAAATTTCAGAGTTTACCCAAAGGGAAGACGAGCAATTTTTCGAAGCATGGGAGCGATTCAATGGGCTACTCCTAAAGTGTCCACATCATGGGTACGAAAAATGGCACCAATGCCAATACTTTTTGGAGGGATTATTGCCGAATGTGCAAGAATGGCTAATGGCAACAAGTGGAGGAGAGCTAATGTCAAAAAGTGCATCAGAGATTTGGGATTTCTTCCAGCGACAAGTAGATAATTCCCAACAACGGAGTCGTTCGCTCAGGAGTACTAGAAGAGTTAAGGGAGTAAATGAGGTTCACATTGGCAGGCCAAGTTCAGAAATTAAAGAAGTCAAAGACATAGTTGAAGGTCTTTCACGACAAATAGCATCGGTAACAGCTGCTAAATTGACGGAACCATATGACTAGGACTCATACCCAGATCAAGCCAATGCCATAGGTGTAATGAGAAAGCCATCAAAGTACAACCCCTACTCCAACATGTACAATCCCGGATGGAGAGACCACTCCAATTTTTCATGGTCTCAAGAATTCCAACAGAATGGACCAGCAGCTCCAGCTCCAGCTCCACCAATGCAACCAATTCCTCAAAATCCTCAAGCCTCTCAACCACCATTTAGACCATATAATCAGAACCCAAACTATTCTCAGCCTAGACCATTGGAGGATGCATTCGAGAATTTCAAGAATCTTACTTACTCCAAAATCGAGCAACAAAACCGCACCATTGACGAACTGCGAAATGAGATGAGAGCGGGCTTTAACTCACAAACCCAATCAGTTTCAAACCTTGAAAAAATGGTTGGACAACTTGCTTCGTCAGTTCAAACCTTGGCAATGATTGTTGAGAAAAGAAAATTCCCAAGTCAACCAGTGCCTAATCCTAAAGGAGTGCATGAAGTAAGTACCAGTTCACCTCAGCAGCATGGAGAGGTCAAAGCTGTCATGACCTTGAGAAAAGGAAAAGAAATCGACAACAAAGTGGAGATGCCGGTGACAAAAACAACTCAAATTGTACCGGTAAATAAAGAAGACTCATCATCAGAGGAGAAAGAAGAAACCAACCCACGAGCATACGTTCCAAAAGCTCCATTTCCCCAAAGGTTAGCTAAAGCAAAGAAGAGAAAATCTACAAGTGAGATTTTTGAAATCTTTAAACAGGTAAGTGTTAACATCCCTTTGCTTGATGCTATAAAATAAGTGCCATGTTATGCCAAGTTTCTTAAAGACCTTTGTACTAAAAAGAGAAACATTCATGTTCAAAAGAAAGCATTTTTAACAGAAAACGTGAGCTCTATGTTGAGTACTAGAAAGTGTGTATTTATAATGGAGAAAATCATCATTTTACACTCCAAGTCTCTCTAACATCCCTATTTTTTTGTCTTTAAGTCAATTGTAATTTAATTATGTATGTTTTATTTTAATTAAGTATTTTATGTATTTTAGGGGATATCATGGTCATTTCACAATAAACGAGAGATCAGATGGAAAAACGGACAGCACTTTTGAACTCAGGACAGTCGAAAACCTTAGAAGGAGCATAAAAAGAAAAATGGTACTGTTCACATATACGATCTTGATCGCTTCACACATACTGATGACGGTTGATATATACGATCGTACCTGCGACAACTTTCACGGCACTGTTTACCTATACTGTACGATGACGTGGCACTGTACGATGATGTGGCACTATACGATGACGTGGCGGCATTTGATTGGACGAATGATGTGGCATTGACCGCTTATGTGGCATTGACTGATGATGTGGCGTTCACTAATGACGTGTCATGATCCTATTGGAGCAAAAATGTTAACCGGTGACGTGGCAGAATATCAGTGGATCGAAAAACCGTGTGTACGGTACATGCATATATACAGAATAACAGCCCTGATGATGTGTTCCATCCAATAGGAACTTGCCACGTGGCGCAATCCTGAGCGTCCAAATTGTTTTAATGCGATGGCCATGATTTACTCAGTGTATCTATAAAAAGGGGGCTCCCCCCCCCCCCCAATAATTTGACACCCCTGAATCCATTTTTGGACTCCATTTTCTGTAATTCCATCTCCATCTTGTATTTTCTACGTATTTTAATAAAATTCCCATTTTACCCCTAGTTCAAATATGAGTGGCTAATTTCCTTTCAAGCTTGGGTTGAAGGTGAAGTCTCAACATGCTCCATGGGCTTAATTTGGTAAATTTACTTTTTCTTCCCCTTTAATTTATGTGGTTGTTTTGACTTTTCGTAGACAGATAGTAATAATCTTGTCTGGATATCAGCTGGAATAACCGCCTCCCTATGCAAGGTTATTACTATTTGGCACGGGAAGCCCTTAGCACCATATCTATTAGAGTGTGGTTCATGATGAGTGGAAGTTCCCCCTTCATGATTTAATTGGTACTAATAATGAATATTAAGCCGATGGTGCATGTTGAGTACAGATCCGGAGATCCAAGCATTTCATTTTAATAGTTTATTCCTACCACTTTAATTTAAATTAATTGATAGCCTACATCATTTTCATTATAAATCCAACCACCAACTCAGAAAATTTATTCTACACATAATTAAAATCCACCTCCTCGTGGGATCGACACTCGTCACCATTAATCTATTCTACAATAGATTCGTGCACTTGCGAGTTCAATAAAATTTGCACAACAAGTTTTTGGCGCCGTTGCCTGGGAGGTAAGTTATTTTAATTTGTAGAATTTTTTTTTTCTTCTTTATTTATTTATTTTAGTTGTTTCCTTGCAATATTTTTTTATTTATTATTATTAAAAAAAAGAAAAAAAAAGTGAATTAAATTTTGAAGTAGGTATTATTTTCTTTTCTTTTCTTCTCTTCTTTAATTTTCTGTAATTTAATTTTCATGTTATTTTTTTTTGTGAAGTCGGCAGGTTCAAACGCCTCTTAATTTATTTTAACTTGTTTCACGTATTTTCTTTTCTATATATAGCACTTGAGTTATTTTCATAGGAACATTGTAACAGCGTAATAAGGTTAGTATCGTAATTTCTCCCTCTTCTTTATCTTTATTAATTTTGTTATCATTGTTTTTCTTATTTGCATGCATGGTCGTAGGTCACAATTACCGAATCTTGAGCCTATAGATTTTGAATTAGAAAAAACACTTCGCACACACAAGCACGTTATAATTAAAAATAAATTTGAAATGGATTTGCAACCAAAGACCACAAGAGGCCATTTAAGGACTACTTCAGTCCCTTAGCTAACTTGAGCACATCATGTATACGATACCCAAATGTAGCTGCTAGGAGTTTTGAATTAAAACCTAGTGTGCTAAATTGTCTCCCAACATTCTATGGCCTAGAAAATGAAGATCCATAAAATCATCTGAATGATTTCCATGCTATTTGTCAAACTTTTAAATATGAGAATTTTTCAGATGATGATGTTAAGCTTAGATTATTTCCATTTTCTTTAAAGGATAGAGCTCGTTCATGGTTCAATGCATTGCCTGCTAATAGCATTACATCATGAGAACAAATGGTAACAAAATTTTTGAATAAATATTTCCCAGTACATAAAACCAATGCTATTCGCAGGGAAATTTCAGAGTTTACCCAAAGAGAAGACGAGCAATTTTTCGAAGCATGGGAGCGATTCAATGGGCTACTCCTAAAGTGTCCACATCATGGGTACGAAAAATGGCACCAATGCCAATACTTTTTGGAGGGATTATTGCCAAATGTGCAAGAATGGCTAATGGCAACAAGTGGAGGAGAGCTAATGTCAAAAAGTGCATCAGAGATTTGGGATTTTTTCCAGCGACAAGCGGATAATTCCCAACCACGGAGTCGTTCGCTCAGGAGTACTAGAAGAGTTAAGGGAGTGAATGAGGTTCACATTGGCGAGTCAAGTTCAGAAATTAAAGAAGTCAAAGACATAGTTGAAGGTCTTTCCCGTCAAATAAAGATCGTTAACAATTTCTAAATTAACGGAACCACATGACCAGGACTTATACTTAGATCAAGCCAATGCCATAGATGTAATGAGAAAGCCATCAAACTACAACCCTTACTCCAACACATATAATCCTGGATGAAGAGACCACCCCAATTTTTCATGGTCTCAAGGATTCCAACAGAATGGACCAGCAGCTCCAGCTCCACCAATGCAACCAATTCCTCAAAATCCTCAAGCCTCTCACCCACCATTTAGACCATATAATCGAACCCAAACCATTCTCGGCTGACCATGGGAGGATGCATTTCAGAATTTCAAGAATCTTATTCACTCCAAAATCGAGCAACAAAACCGCACCATTGATGAACTACGAAATGAGATGAGGGCGGGTTTCAACTCACAAACCCAATCAATTTCAAACCTTGAAAAAATGGTGGGACAACTTGCTTCATCAGTTCAGACCTTTGCAATGATCAGAGAAAGGTAAATTCCCAAGTAAACCGAAGGCCTAATCCTAAAGGAGTGTATGAAGCCGATGCAGTTCACCTCGGCACATGGAGAGGTCAAAGCCGTCATGACCTTGCGAAAAGGAAAAGAAGTCGACAACAAAGTGGAGATACCTGGTACAAAAACAACTCAAATTGTACCCTGGTAAATGAAGAAGACTCATCATCGAGAGAAAGAAGAAACCAACCCACGAGAATACGTTCCAAAAGCTCAATTTCCCCAGAGGTTAGCTAAAGCAAAGAAAGGAAAATCTACAAGTGAGATTTTTGAAATTTTTAAACAGGTAAGTGTTAACATCCCTTTGCTTGATGCTATAAAACAAGTGCCATCTTATGCCAAGTTTCTTAAAGACCTTTGTACTAAAAAGAGAAACATTCATGTTCAAAAGAAGGTTTTTTTAACAGAAAATGTGAGTTCTATACTCCAACACAAACTTCCTCTAAAATACAAAGATCCGGCTCCCCCACTATCTCACGTAGTAGTATGGGGAACCACACAATGAGAATGTTTTGTTGGACTTAGGAGCTAGTGTAAATCATTGCCTTACTCGATGTTGTGAAACTTGGGTGGGAGAATTACACCCAACTCCAGGTGGTGTTACGAACTTGCAGATCGGTCCATGAAAAAAACTCGTGGTATTGTGGAGGGCGTCTTATACAAGTAGATAAGTTTTATTTTCCTGTTGATTTCATTGTAATTGACACTCAACCAGTCCAGGATTCAAGGAAGCAGATCTCCATTATCTTAGGACGACATTTCTTGGCAACTGCCGATGCTCACATTCAATGCAGGACTGGAAATATGCAGTTGTCCTTTGGCAATATGACGATGGAGCTAAATATCTTCAACATTGCCAAACAACCTCCCAATGCAGATGATGAAATTGTTGATGTGGATTTAATCGAAGAATTAGTTGATAATACTTTTCTTTCAAATCTTAGTGATAACCCTTTACAAACATGTTTAACTCACTTTGGTTTGAATTTTGATATTGACAGATCAATAGATGAGGTTAACGCCTTACTTGATTGAAGACCATCCATGGACATTAACAAATGGAAGTCAAGAGTGGAACAACTAGCACCATCGAGAGAAGAAACTCGAGTCCATCATCGAATCACCACCAAAACTTGAGCATTGTGCATCTTTGGGCCAGCCAAGAAAATTCAACTTTGACATGCAGCAAGCTAACTTAGAAAGAAAATCACAACCGCAAAACTTGAAGAAAGTCGTAATGATGTATACAAAAATGCCAAGATTTACAAACAAATGAATGAAGGTCTTTCATGACGAGCAAATTATGAGAAAATCTTTCACACCAGTCGAAAAGTACTTTTATTCAATTCTCGCTTTGCGCTTTATTCCCAGGTAAGTTACGCTTATCGATGGACTGGTCCCTTTATAGTCCACACTGTTTTTTCATATGGAGCGATTAAAATTAAGGATCAAAGAACGGTGTAATTTTTAAAGTTAATGGTCAAAGATCAAGCCATATCTGAGTACCAACCACGTGAAAAAGGCACCGAAATAGATTTGAGTGACCCACCAAATTTAAATTAAGAATTTTTCTTATTTATTTCTTCTTTTCTGATTTAAATTATTGTGAAAGTGTGTTTATTTAATCATTCAGTTTTCTTTTATCACTTCTAATTATGTGTTCCTCAACTAGACGATTCTCTTGAACATTCTCGACAACTTCAACGTGTACAATCTCATCCGAGAAGCGGATACGATTTTGTAAAACGCATCGTATTTGGAAGCTACAACCTCCAGAGTTGGTATTCCACGTTGAAGATCTAGAAAGACAACTCAAAGAAATTGAGGGAGGTATCAACGAAACCCAAATCGAACTTGAGGAAAACTCAATAAGAGGACAATTGTGAGATTATTATTTTTCTTTTCTTTTCTTTTCTTTTCTTTTTTGTGTGTTCTCTAGTTTGTTACCCCAGTTAAGTGGCGGATAACGGTACTCCGTGACAATCAAAGTCGGTTACTTTAGTTTCCCATAATAACTAATATTCTGAGAAGAAGGTATGGACAGAAACGCGATTCTAACAAAGCTTCACAAGCGATTTCCTTCACTTCCTCAGAATGCCCTCCTTACGATCTATAAAGCTCGGTCCGAACGCATGCGATTGCTTATGAGAAATAACGTCCCTGCTGACATCCGTTGGTTAATCGAGGCCAAGGTACGTTTGGCCGGTGAGTTGCCTCCTAAATTTATTGCATACATGCCTGGTTGTGGTAAAGGAAATTACTCGAGAAAACGAAGAGCTGAAAAACTTCATGTTAATTGTCATAAGTGTGCCAGGATGAAATGCGATAAAAATCCTGGTTCTTTCGGAATGATGTCTGATAACAGGGAAAATAAGATTCAATTCATTAGGGATGGCTTGAATAAAGAGTCATTGGATGATATCCTTTTGTCTCTTGAAACGCATCCCAGTGGATACATACAAAGAGCAATTCTCCAGTTATGGCCATTATTTCAGAAAGAACGTGTCCGATATAGTCTTGGGAATCTAACTATAAACGACCCTGTTTGCCAGTTTATAAGAAAACTGGATAGGAAGCCTATCCTCGACCCATAGAGGGCATTCAAGCCGTTTCTGGACGTAAAACCAGAGGAAGATGTGAGCCACAATCACAACTACCTGTAAATATCCTTTTACTGTTGTTTTACTTTACTGTTGTTTTATTTCACTGTTGTTTTATCAATTGCATTATTGTCTTTAATAATTGAGTGCTTTTTCTTTTACTATTTCCTTTTTGACTCTTGAGCCATGTGCTTTACGCGTTAATTGACATAGACATGCTACCTCCTATACAGCTGTAAATCATTGTCACCAAGATCCTTGATATATGATCATTTTCTTTTAGACTCATAAATTATTTTTGAGAAGCATACCAATGGCAGCTACTCCCAATAAACAATTCAAGAACATTTGTGTGCTCTCTGGATTTAACTATGGCAAACATAAAGAGTTCGTTGAGGCAGCCATCTATCTTGGTCAACGCATAGCAGAAAGAAATTTGCATCTGATTTATAGAGGAGGTGACCGAGGGTTATCAAAACTAGTCTCAGAAGCTGTTTATCTCAGAGGGAGCCAAGTGTTAGGCATCATCCCAAGAAGCCTCAAACCGTTGGCCTGTATATCTGACTCACCAACTGGAGAAGAGTTAGTTGTCTCAGGTATGCAAGAAAGAATAACTGAAATGCTAAATCATGCTGATGCTTTTATTTTCCTACCAGGAGATCTTGCAACTCTAGAGGCACTAATCATATTAGCATCTTGGGCCCATCTGAACATTCATCAGAAACCCATCGGTTTGTTAAATGTCAATAACTTTTATGATGGCTTCATCGCATTTCTTAACCATGCAATAAAAAATCATATCATCCCTTTCACAACGAAAAAAATATTTATTTGTGCTCATACTGCTAACGAGTTAATTGATCTGTTACAAGCTTATAGACCAGAGCCAGATCCCAAGACCCTTATGCTGGAATGGCCAACTAATGATGGTAACAGTAGCCGTAATAAGAAGTGCAAATTAGATTTAACTCTCCGCTTGTAAATATTTTCTTCTGTGATACAGCACTCAGGTGATGTCTTCTAAATCCTATTTTCTTTCAAACATTGAGGACAATGTTCCGTTCAGGTTGGGGGGAGGGAATAGTTGACAATTGTGGAATATTTTTAATTTTGGTGTAGTTTTTACTAATTTTTGTTTTAGAAACTAACTGTGGTTAAATTTTTTGAGTCGAAGATGGCTGAATATGGAGTGCAGTGACTCTAGAAACGCATCTTCTTATTAAAAAAAAAAAAAAAAAAAGGCATTTTGTGTGATCTTTTCATAATTAGATGACATGATAGCTTTCAAATTTTAGTATTTGTATTATCTTTGGTCTTTAGTTATGTTACACCATGTTTGTTACTATTCATATTGATGTTGGAGACAAATATAAGTTGCTTGAAAGAATGCACATGTCATAATAATTTCCAAGTGAGTTTTTGAGCCTGTCATTTTTCTTGGAGAGTAACCCTTTTTGCCCATTCTTCATTCAAATCTTCATTCGAGCAGCGGTTTATTGCTTTATACATTATCTCCAAAAAAAAAAAAAAAAAAAAAGTTAAAGTGTATGTTGCAACATCTGAAGATCTATCTAACTAGTAGATATGAAAGATTATTTAGAACCTTAAAAGATGACAGAAATGCCATCTTTGGTCCGTTTGAGCCTTTCTAACAAACCCTATTAATATATATCCATAGTTAACCCCTTTGAGCCTGAAAAAAAAAAAATAATAATAATAAAGTAAAAATAAAGACTTTTTCTTTGGCAACCTATTATCTTGTCCCACTCCAATGTGGAGTATCACCTTATATTTTGTATTTCTCACCACCCATTTATGTTTGAAAATATAGATAATTTTGCATAAAAAAAAAGGTGCTAAAAAAAAAAGAGAAAAAGAAACAAAAGAAAAAAAATGTTTACAAATAAAAAAAAAATTAAAAAAAAAATAAAAAAAATAATAAAAAAAATCAAGTGAAAAGCACCTTACAATCTCCAAAGTTCTTTATTTTTCAAACATATATTTTGTTTTTCCTATTATCCTTTCTTTGTTAGCCACGTCCCTAGCCTACGTTACGTCCTAATAAAAGTCATTCTTGATTTTAGGGAACTATAGTCTGAAATGGAAACTAGTTATATGGGTTGAAAAGATGTGGTAATGCATACTAAAAAATAAATAAATAAATAAATAAAAAGGGATGATGAATGTATTGGTTTGATTAGCATTTTTGAATTAAAATAGTACTATTTCTAAGCTGAGGGCATATTTCTATCACCTTGGTGAGAGTGTGTGATATTACTTCTTTATTATTTTCACTCAAATTACCATTCACTGGAGTGATTATTTTTTGGTTTAATTTCTTTGTGAGCGTATTACTACTACCAGTGAGATTTTGGGGTTTGCATGTCATTCTTAAAAGTGACTCGATTACTAAAGTTGTGACAAAGTTTTCTAAACTGATTCATGTGGAGAGTTGATGTGGGAATGATATTTCTTTAGACTGTAGATAATGCTTATACTTTTATTTGATTGTTATCATTAGTCTGATTGAATAAATACCACAGTATAAAAAAAAAAATATTTGTTTCAGTTTCGTTTTCGGTCAAATTGCTAGGGACTAGCAACAAGCTGGTTGGGGGGTGTGTTGAGTACTAGAAAGTGTGTATTTATAATGGAGAAAATCATCATTTTACACTCCAAGTCTCACTAACATCCCTATTTTTTTGTCTTTAAGTCCATTGTAATTTAATTATGTATGTTTTATTTTAATTAAGTATTTTATGTATTTTAGGGGATATCATGGTCATTTCACAATAAACGAGAGATCAGATGAAAAAACGGACAGTACTTTTGAACTCAGGACAGTCGAAAACCTTAGGAGGAGCATAAAAAGAAAAATGGTATTGTTCACATATACGGTACTGTTCACACATACGGTACGGTTGATATATACGGTACTGTACACGACACTGTTCACCTGTACTGTATGCTGACGTGGCATTGTACGATGATGTGGCACTATACGATGACGTGGCGGCATTTGATTGGACGAATGATGTGGCATTGACCGCTTATGTGGCATTGACTGATGATGTGGCGTTCACTAATGACGTGTCATGATCCTATTGGAGCAAAAATGTTGACCGGTGACGTGGCAGAATATTAGTGGATCGAAAAACCGTGTGTACGGTACATGCATATACACAGAATAACAGCCCTGATGATGTGTTCCATCCAATAGGAACTTGCCACGTGGCGCAATCCTGAGCGTCCAAATTGTTTTAATGCGATGGTCATGATTTACTCAGTGTATCTATAAAAAGGGGGCTCCTCCCCCTAATTTGACACCCCTGAATCAATTTTTGGACTCCATTTTCTGTAATTCCATCTCCATCTTGTATTTTCTACGTATTTTAATAAAATTTCCATTTTACCCCTAGTTCAAATATGAGTGGCTAATTTCCTTTCAAGCTTGGGTTGAAGGTGAAGTCTCAACATGCTCCATGGGCTTAATTTGGTAAATTTACTTTTTCTTCCCCTTTAATTTATATGGTTGTTTTGACTTTTCGTAGACAGATAGTAATAATCTTGTCTGGATATCGGCTGGAATAACCGTCTCCCTAGGCAAGGTTATTACTATTTGGCACGGGAAGCCCTTAGCACCATATTTATTAGAGTGTGGTTCATGATGAGTGGAAGTTCCCCCTTCATGATTTAATTGGTAATAATAATGAATATTAAGCCGATGGTGCATGTTGAGTACAGATCCGGAGATCCAAGCATTTCATTTTAATAGTTTATTCCTACCACTTTAATTTAAATTAATTGATAGCCTACATCATTTTCATTATAAATCCAACCACCAACTCAGAAAATTTATTCTACACATAATTAAAATCCACCTCCTCGTGGGATCGACACTCGTCACCATTAATCTATTCTACAATAGATTCGTGCACTTGCGAGTTCAATAAAATTTGCAAAACACTCTATACTCCAACACAAACTTCCTCTAAAATACAAAGACCCAGGCTCCCCCACTATCTCATGTAGTATAGGGAACCACACAATTGAGAATGCTTTGTTGGACTTAGGAGCTAGTGTAAATCTGTTACCTTACTCAGTATTTGTGAAACTTAGACTGGGAGAATTACACCCAACTCCAGTAGTGTTACAGCTTGCAGATCGGTCCATGAAAAAACCTCGTGGTATTGTGGAGGACGTGCTTATACAGATAGATAAGTTTTATTTTCCTGTTGATTTCATTGTAATTGACACTCAACCAGTCCAGGATTCAAGGAAGCAGATCTCCATTATCTTAGGACGACCTTTCTTGGCAACTGACGATGCTCACATTCAATGCAGGACTGGAAATATGCAGTTGTCCTTTGGCAATATGACGATGGAACTAAATATCTTCAACATTGCCAAACAACCTCACAATGCAGATGATGAAATTGTTGATGTGGATTGGATAGAAGAATTAATTGATAATGCTTTTCTTTCAAACCACAGTGATGACCCTTTACAAACATGTTTAGCTCACTTTGGTTTGGATTTTGATATTGACAGATCAGTAGATGAGGTTAACGCCTTACTCGATTCAGCACCATCCATGGACACTAACAAATGGAAGTCAAGAGTGGATCAACTAGCATCATCAGAGAAGAAACTCAATACGTCATCAGAATCACCACCAAAACTCGAGCTCAAACCATTACCTGACACTTTGGAATATGCATTTTTGGGAGAAGAAAGCACTTTGCCAGTAATCATTTCATCATCCCTGAATGAAGAACAAATAGGTAAGTTGTTGGAAGTTTTGAAAGTACACAAAGGAGCATTATGATGGACCATAGCCGACATAAAAGGTATAAATCAAATGGACTGTATGCATTACATTCACCTTGATGGAAATGCTAAACTTACCAGGGAAATGCAACGTCGATTAAACCCTAACATGAAAGAAGTTGTTAGAAATGAAGTCCTTAAACTATTAGACGCAGGTATTATTTACCCTATTTCTGATAGTTCATGGGTCAGTCCTGTGCAAGTTGTCTCTAAAAAGTCAGGAGTTACAGTAGTTACCAATGCTGATAATGAATTAATACCTACTAGAGTAACTACAGGATGGCGTGTATGTATTGATTATAGAAAGTTGAATTCTGTCACACGTAAAGATCATTTTCCTCTACCATTTATTGATCAAATGCTTGATAGATTAGCAGGTCATGAATTTTATTGCTTTCTAGATGGCTACTCAGGATATAACTAGATTCCCATAGCACCAAAAGATCAAGAGAAAACCACTTTCACTTGCCCTTTTGGCACTTTTGCATATAGGAGAATGCCATTTGGATTATGTAATACACCTGCTACATTTCAACGATGCATGTTAAGCATTTTTTCTGATATGGTTGAACTATTCCTTGAAGTCTTTATGGATGATTTTTCCGTTTTTGGTGATTCATTTGATCAATGTTTACATCATCTAACACTAGTTCTGCAGAGATGCATAGAGAAGAATTTGGTCCTAAATTGTGAGAAATGTCATTTTATGATAAAACAATGTATTGTTCTCAGTCACATCATTTCGAGCGAAGGTATTGAGGTTGATAAAGCCAAGGTGGATCTTATTTCCAATCTTCCTCCACCTAAAACAGTCAGAGAAGTAAGATCTTTCCTTGGGCATGCGGGTTTTTACAGACGTTTCATTAAAGATTTTAGCAAAGTTTCTAGACCTTTATGCAATTTACTTGCTAAGGATGTACCTTTTGTCTTTAATGATTCCTGTCTTGTGGCATTTGAGAAACCAAAGCAGTTGTTAACATCATCACCCATCATTCAGCCCCCAAACTGGAACTTACCATTTGAGCTTATGTGTGACGCATCTGATTATGTAATAGGAGCAGTATTAGGACAAAGAGTTGATCAAATTCCCCATGTCATTTACTATGCTAGTATGACATTAAATGATGCACAGTTGAACTATTCAACCACTGAAAAAGAAATGATAGCAGTGGTGTTTGCATTAGAGAAATTTCGATCTTATCTCATTGGTTGTAAAATAATTGTTTTCACAGATCATGCTGCTCTTAAATATCTTCTCACAAAGAAAGATACAAAAGCTAGACTAATTCGTTGGGTGTTACTTTTGTAGGAATTTGACTTTGAAATCAAGGATAAGAAGGGCACAGAAAATGTTGTTGCAGACCATCTCTCTCGTCTAAATTTTGATACAATTATAGAACTATTTCCATTAAATGAATTATTTCCAGATGAACAACTAATGAGTGTGGAAGTATTACCATGGTATGCTGATATAGTTAACTATCTTGTTACAGGTAAACTTCCGGAGGATTGGACTAAGCAGGACAAGGCTAAATTTTTTGCAGAAATAAAAATTTTTTTCTGGGATGACCCATATCTGTTCAAGTATTGTGCAGATCAAATTATCAGACGATTTGTCCCAGAAAATGAATTTCAAAATATCATTTCATTCTGCCATGAACAAGCATGTGGAGGCCATTTCAGTGCTAAGAAAACAGCTACTAAAATATTACTATATGGTTTCTATTGGCCAACTATATTTCGAGATGCTTATATTTTTTGTTCTTGATGTGATAGGTGTCAACGAATGGGAAGCATTACACGAAGGAACATAATGCCACTAAACTCAATTTTAGTGGTTGAGATTTTTGATGTATGGGGTATTGACTTCATGGGACCCTTTCCCTCTTCTTTTGGCCATCAATACGTATTGGTCGCTGTTGACTACGTATCGAAATGGGTAGAAGCAGTTCCGTGTAGAACCAATGATCACAAGGTGGTGATCAGATTTTTTAAAAGCAACATTGTTTCACGCTTTGGATTCCCTCGAGCGATAATCAGTGATGGTGGAGCCCACTTTTGTAACAAATCATTCAAAGCTCTTTTGACAAAGTATTCAATTACTCACAAAGTGACGACCCCATATCATCCGCAAACCAGTGGCCAAGTTGAGATCTCCAATCGAGAGATAAAGCAAATATTAGAAAAAACGGTGAGACCAGACAGAAAAGATTGGTCATTAAGACTGGATGATGCATTATGGGCATATAAAACAGCTTTTAAAACCCCGATTAGGATGTCACCCTATAGGCTAGTATATGGAAAAGCTTGCCACCTACCTGTGGAACTCGAGCATCGTGCATACTGGGCCATTAAGAAATTCAACTTTAATATGCAGCAAGCTAGCTCAGAAAGAAGATTACAGCTGGCAGAACTTGAAGAAATTCCTAATGATGCATACGAAAATGCCAAAATTTACAAACAACGAATGAAAGTCTTTCATGACAAGCACATTATGAGAAAATCTTTCACACTAGGTCAGAAAGTACTTTTATTCAATTCTCGCTTGCACCTATTCCCAGGTAAGTTACGCTCTCGATAGACTGGTCCCTTTATAGTTCATAATGTTTTTCCACATGGAGCAATTGAAATTAAGGATCCAAAGAACGGTGTAACTTTTAAGGTTAATGGTCAAAGATTAAAGTCATATCTAGAATACCAACCACATGAAAATGACACCGAAATCGATTTGAGTGACCCGTCAAACTTGAATTGAGACTTTTTCTTATTTATTTCTTCTTTTCGGTGATTTAAATTTGTGTGAAAGTGTGTTTATTTAATCATTCAATTTTCTTTTATCACTTCTAATCATGTATGCCTCAATTAGACAGATCCTCTTGAAACATCTCAGACAACTTCAACGTATACGATCTCATCTGAGAAGCCAGATACGATTTTGTAAAACACATCGTATTTGGAAGCTACAACCTCCAGAGTTGGTATCCCACGTTAAAGATCTAGAAAGACAACTCAGCGGAATAGAAGATGGGATATATAACTTCCAATTAGAGCTTGAGGTTAACTCAATAAGAGGACGAATGTAAGTTCACTTTTCTTTTTATTTTGTGTTTTCTTATTTTGTTCACTTTCATGTTTGATTCGATTTTACAGATTTGATTTTCTTTATTTAGTGTGTTTTGATTTATTTTCCCGTATAAGTGGCGGATAACGGTACTCCGTGATAATCAAAGTCGGTTACTTCAGTTTCCCGTAATAACTGATATTCTGAGAAGAAGGTATGGACAGAAACATGATTCTAGCAAAACTTCACAAGCGATTTCCTTCACTTCCTCAGAATGCCCTCCTTACGATCTATAAAGCTCGATCCGAACGCATGCAATTGCTTATGAGAAATAACATCCCTGCTGACATCCGTTGGTTAATTGAGGCCAAAGTACGTTTGGCAGGTGAGTTGCCTCATAAATTTATTGCATACATGCCTAGTTGTGGTAAAGGAAATTACTCAAGAAAATGAAGAGCTGAAAAACTTCATGTTAATTGCCATAAGTGTGCCAAGATGAAATGCGATAAAAATCCTTGTTCTTTAGGAATGATGTCTGATAACAGGGAAGATAAGATTCAATTCATTAGGGATGGCTTAAATAAAGAGTCATTGGATGATGTCCTTTTGTCTCTTGAAACGCATCCTAGTGGATAAGTACAAAGAGCAATTCTCCACTTATGGCCATTATTTCAAAAAGAGCATGCACGATATAGTCTTGGGAATCTGACTATAAACGACCCTGTTTGCCAGTTTATAAGAAAACTGGATGGGAAGCCTATCCTCGACCCATAGAGGGCGTTCAAGCCGTTTCTAGACGTAAAACCAGAGGAAGATGTGAGCCACAATCACAACTACCTGTAAATATCCTTTTACTGTTGTTTTACTTTACTATTGTTCTATTTCACTGTTGTTTTATCAATTGTATTATTGTCTTTAATAATTGAGTGCTTTTTCTTTTTACTATTTCCTTTTTGACTCTCGAGCCATGTGCTTTACGCGTTAATTGACATAGACATGCTACCTCCTCTGTACAATCAAACAATTGTCACCAAGATCCTTGATATATGATCTTTTCTTTTTAGACTCACAAATTATTTTTGAGAAGCATCCCAATGGCAGCTACTCCCAATAAACAATTCAAGAACATTTGTGTGCTCTCTGGATTTAACTATGGCAAACATAAAGAGTTCGTTGAGGCAGCCATCGATCTTGGTCAACGCATGGCAGAAAGAAATTTGCATCTGGTTTATGGAGGAGGTGATCGAGGGTTATCAAAACTAGTCTCGGAAAGTCGTTTATCTCGGAGGAGCCAAGTGTTAGGCATCATCCCAAAGCCTCAAACCGTTGGGTCAGTATGTCGACTCACCAACCTGGAGAAGAGTTAGTTGTCTCGGATATGCAAAAAGAATAATCAAATGCTAAATCATGCTGATGTTTTTATTTTCCTACCAGGAGATCTTGTAACTCTGAGGCACTAATCATATTAAGATCTTGGGCCCATCTCAACATTCATCGAAAACCCATCGGTTTGTTAAATGTCAATAACTTTTATGATGGCTCATCGCATTTCTTAACCATGCAATAAAAATCATTTCATTCCTTTCATAGAAAAAATCTTTATTTGTGCTCATCATCGCTAACGAGTTAATTTATCTCATTCTGAAACTTATGACCCAGCCGGATCCCAAGACCCTTGTGTTGGAATGACCAACTAATGATGGTAACAGTAGCCGTAGTAAGAAGTGCAAATTAGATTTAACTCTCTGCTTGTAAATATTTTCTTCTGTGATCCAGCACTCAGGTGATGTCTTCTAAACCCTATTCTCTTTCAAACATTGAGGACAATGTTCCGTTCAGGTTGGGGGGAGGGAATAGTTGACAATTGTGGAATATTTTAATCTTGGTGTAGTTTTTACTAATTTTTATTGTAGAAACTAACTGTGGCTAAATTTTTGAGTCGAAGATGGCTGAATATGGAGTGTAGTAACTCTAGAAACACATCTTCTTATTATAAAAAAAAAAAACAAAAAAAAAACGGCATTTTGTGTGATCTTTTCATAGTTAGATGATATGATAACTTTCAAAAATTAGTATTTGTATTATCTTTGGTCTTTAGTTATGTTACACCATGTTTGTTACTCTACATGTTGATGTTGGAGACAAATATAAGTTACTTGAAAGAATGCACATGTCATAATAATTTCCAAGTGAGTTTTTGAGCCTGTCATTTTTCTTGGAGAGTAACCCTTTTTGCCCATTGTTCATTCAGCTTAGCAGTTTATTGCTTTATACATTATCTCCAAAAATAAATAAATAAATAAATAAATAAAGTGTGTGTTGCCACATCTGAAGGTCCATCTAACTAGTAGATATGAAAGATTATTTAGAACCCTAAAAGATGACAGAAAGGCCATCTTTGGTCCGTTTGAGCATTTCTAGCCAACCCTATTAATATGTATCCATAGTTAACCCCTTTGAGCCTTAAAAGAAAAATTATTAATAATAAAATAAAAATAAAGACTTTTTCTTTGGCAACTTATTATCTTGTCCCACTCCAATGTGGAGTATCACCTTATATTTTGTATTTCCCACCACCCATTTATGTTTGAAAATAGAGATAATTTTGCATTCACAAAAAAAAAAAGAGAAAAAGAAACAAAAGAAAAAAAATTATGTATACAAATAAATAAATAAAAAAAATCAAGTGAAAAGCACCTTACAATCTCCAAAGTTCTCTATTTTTCAAACATATATTTTGTTTTTCCTATTATCCTTTCTTTGTTAGCCACGTCCCTAGCCTACGTTACGTCCTAATAAAAGTCCTTCTTGATTTTAGGGAACTATAGTCTGAAATAGAAACTAGTTATATGGGTTGAAAAGATGTGGCAATGCATACTAAAAAAAAAAAAAAAGGATGATAAATGTATTGGTTTTATTAACATTAAAATCGTACTATTTCTAAACTGAGGGCATATTTTTGTCACCTTGGTGAGAGTGTGTGATATTATTTCTTTATTATTTTCACTCAATTTACCATTCACTGGAGTGATTATTTTTGGATTTAATTTCTTTGTGAGAGTATCATTACTACCGGTGAGATTTTGGGATTTGATATGTCATTCTTGAAAGTGACTTGATGACTGAAGTTGTGACAAAGTTTTCTAAACTGATTCATGTGGAGAGTTGATGTGGGAATGATATTTCTTTAGACTGTAGATAATACTTATACTTTTATTTGATCGTTAACATTAGTCTGATTGAATAAATACCACAGTTAAAAAAAAAATTTCACTTTTATTTTCGCTTAATTTGCTAGGGACAAGCAACAAGCTAGTTGGGGGGTGTGTTGAGTACTAGAAAATGTGTATTTATAGTAGAGAAAATCATCATTTTACACTCCAAGTCTCACTAACATCCCTATTTTTATGTCTTTAAGTCCATTGTAATTTAATTATGTATGTTTTATTTTAATTAAGTATTTTATGTATTTTAGGGGATATCATGGTCATTTCACAATAAACGAGAGATCAGATGAAAAAACTTACAACACTTTTGAACTCAGGGCAGTCGAAAACCTTAGGAGGAGCATAAAAAGAAAAATGGTACTGTTCACATATACGGTACTGTTCACACATACGGTACGGTTGATATATACGGTATTGTACACGACACTGTTCACCTGTACTGTATGCTGATGTGGCATTGTACGATGATGTGGCACTATACGATGACGTGGCGGCATTTGATTGGACGAATTATGTGGCATTGACCGCTTATGCGGCATTGACTGATGATGTAGCGTTGACTGATGACGTGTCATGATCCTATTGGAGCAAAAATGTTGACCGGTGACGTGGCAGAATATTAGTGGATCGAAAAAACGTGTGTACGGTACATGCATATACACAGAATAACAGCCCTGATGATGTGTTCCATCCAATAGGAACTTGCCACGTGGCGCAATCCTGAGCGTCCAAATTGTTTTAATCTGATGGCCATGATTTACTCAGTGTATCTATAAAAAGGGGGCTCCCCCCCCTAATTTGACACCCCTGAATCCATTTTTGAGCTCAAAGTTCTGTAATTCCATCTCCATCTTGTATTTTCTACGTATTTTAATAAAATTCCCATTTTACCCCTAGTTCAAATATGAGTGGCTAATTTCCTTTCAAGCTTGGGTTGAAGGTGAAGTCTCAACATGCTCCATGGGCTTAATGTGGTAAATTTACTTTTCCTTCCTCTTTAATTTATGTGGTTGTTTTGACTTTTCATAGACAGATAGTAATAATCTTGTCTGGATATCGGCTGGAATAACCGTCTCCCTAGGCAAGGTTATTACTATTTGGCACGGGAAGCCCTTAGCACCATCTCTATTAGAGTGTGGTTCATGAGGAGTGGAAAATCCCCCTTCATGATTTAATTGGTACTAATAATGAATATTAAGCCGATGGGGCATGTTGAGTACAGATCCGGAGATCCAAGCATTTCATTTTAATAGTTTATTCCAATAGCGTTAAGTTAAATATTGCCTACATCATTTTCATTATAAATCCAATCATCCACTAAGAAAATTAATTCTACAAGCAATTAAAATCAACCTCCTCGTGGGATCGACACTCGTCACCATTGATCTATTCTACAATAGATTCGTGCACTTGTGAGTTCAATAAAATTTGCACAACAATTGTCTCTATAAATAAAGGGCTTTCCCCCTAATTTGACATCACTAAATCCATTTTTGAGCTCCATTTTCTATAATTGTCTCTCCATCTTGTATTTCTACATATTTTAATAAAATTATCATTTTACCCCCAGTTCAATTATGAGTGGCTAGTTTAGTTTCAAGCTTGGGTTGAAGGTGTCTGTGGGCTTAATTAGGTTAGTTATTTTCTTTTCCTCTCTAATTTATGTGGTTGTTTTGACTCCTTGTTGATAGACGGCGTATCTTGTCTACATTTTTCATGGTATACCTGGCTCCTCAATGAGAGATAATTACTATCTGGCACAATAAGCACTTACTACTATATTAATTAAAGAGAAATTTTCCATCAATATTTTATGGGTTTTCTTGACTTAGTGTTGACAGAGAGTGTATCTAAGTTATTCAGTGGATGGTCTTTTCACGTCGTCGACAAAAGGATTATTATCGTCTGGCACAATATTTTCTTGACACCACACTTAGTAGAAGATCATTATCCTCTGGCACATTAAGCGCTTGATACCATATTTATTCGAGTGAGGATCATGAGGAGTGAAAATATCTCCCTCATGAATTAATTATTGGAACTAAAATTGAAATATGAACCCATAGTGAATATTGAGTGTGAATCAAGAGACTCAAGTGTTTCACTTGTATTATTTTTATCTTTAATTCATTCCCACCATTTTATTTTAAATCTTAAGATAAAAAAAAATTCACTTCCAGCCAACTCACATATACACTTAGAAAATTAACCCTATACAGTTAAATCTACCTCCTTGTGGGATTGACATTTGTCACCACAAAATCTATGCTGCAATAGATTTGTGCGCTTGCGAGTATAATAAAATGTATACAATAAGTTTCTGGTGTTGTTGCTGGGGAGGTACGCCATTTTAATTTGTAGAGTCAATTTTCTTTGTAAATATTGTGTAAATAATTTTATGTGTAGGTTTTAAGTGTGTTTTCATAGTAAATGGTAGCGTGATAAGGTCAGTATCATAACTTCTCTCCTCTCTCTTTGTTTTCATTATTTTTGTTTTTTTTTACATGTTCATTACATGCATGGTTGAAGGTTACAATTATCTAATCTAGAAGCTATAGACCTTGAATTGGAAAAAACACTTCGCACATTAAGACACTTTGCATCACAGTGTAAAATTGAGGATAAAATTGAAATGAATTTGCAGTAACAAACACATGCACCACAAGAAAGGCCATTTAAGAATTACTTTAGTCCATTAGTTAATTTGAGCACATCATGCATAAAATACCCAAATGTAGCTGTTAGGAGTTTCGAGTTAAAAGCTAGTGTGCAAAATTATCTCCCATCATTCTATAGCTTGGAAAATGAAGACCCATATAATCATTTGAAAGATTTTCATGCTATTTGCCAAACTTTTAAATATGAAAATTGTTTAGATGAAGACGTTGAGCTTGAATTGTTTCCATTTTCTCTAAAAGACATAGCTCATTCATTGTTTAATGCACTGCCTGCTAATAATATCACATTATGGGAATAAATTGTAACTGAGTTTATAAATAAATACTTCCCAGTACAAAAAAACTAATGCTATCCATAGGGAAATTTCAAAGTTTACACAAAGAGAAGACGAGCAATTCTTTGAAGCATATGAGCAATTCAATAGGCTACTTTTGAAGTTTCCACACCATGGGTGTGAGAAATGGCACTAATGCTAATATTTCTTGGAGGAACTACTGCCACATGTGCAAGAATGGTTAATGACAACAAGTGGAGGTGAGCTAATGTCTAAAAGCGCATTAGAAATTTAGGATTTCTTCTAGTGACAAGCAAATAATTCCCAATAGTGGAGTCAATCATTTAAGAATGTGAGAAAAATCAAAAGAGTGAATGAAGTCCATGTTGGCGAGTCAAGATCAGAAATCAAGGATGTCAAAGCACTACTTGGAGGACTTTCTCGCCAAATAGCATCATTGACAGCTGCCAAGTCAATAGAGCCAAAAGCATACAACTAATTTGACCATGATTCATACCCAAATCAAGCCAATACTATAAATGTAATGGGAAAGTAGCCAAATTACAACCCTTACTTCAATACATATAATCTTGGATGGAGAGACCATCTCAACTTTTCATTGTCTCAAAGATTCCAACAAAATGAAACAATAGCTCTAGCTCTACCAATGCAACCAGAATCAGAATCAGAGCTACTTATAGCCAAAACCATAAGAAGAAGCATTTCAAAATCTCAAAAATTTGACCCATTGTACTATTGATGATTTGCGGAATGAGATGAACCCTGGCTTCAATTCACAAGCCCAATCAATCTCAAATTTTAAGAAGATAATGGGCCAACTTGCTCTTCAATTCAAACCTTGGCAATGACGGTTGAGAAAGGTAAATTCCCAAGTCAGCCAGTGACCAATCTGAAAGGAGTACATAAAGTGAGTACAAGTTCATCCTAGTATCATGAAGAGGTCAAAGCCATCATCATGACTTGTGAAAAGGCAAAGAAATGGACAACAAAGTGGAGATGCTAGTGAAAAAGATAGGTCAAGATCAACTTTCAGACTTTAAGGACCCATCGACAATGGAGAAAGAAGATAGCAACCCATGGGAATACATCCCCAAAGCTCTTTTTCCTCATAGATTAGCTAAAGTGGAGAAGGGAAGTACCTCAGGTGAGATTATAAAGATTTTCAAACACATAAGTATTAACATTTATTTGCTTGATGCTATTAAACGAGTTCTCTTTTATGCCATGTTTCTTAAAAACCTTTGCACTAGAAAGAGAAGTATTCATTTCCAGAAAAAGACATTTTTAATAGAAAACATTAGTTTTATACTTCAATATAAAAGTCCTTGAAAATTCAAAGACCCAAGCTGCCTTACTATCTCATGTAACGTAGGAAACCACACATTTAAGAATGCTTTATTGGACTTAGGAGCTAGTGTGAATATTTTGCCTTATTCAGTGTTTGTGAAATTGGACTAGGAATATTACACCGAACTCCAGTTGTGTTGCAATTTGCATATCGATCCATGAAAATACCTCACGGTATTTTAGAAGATGTGTTCATTCAAGTAGACAAATTATATTTTCCTGTTGATTTCATTTTGATTGACACTTAATCAGTGTAAGATTCAAAAAACCATATCCCCATTATCCTAAGATAATTTTTTTTGGCAATTGCGAACGCTCATATTCAATATAGGACTGGTAATATATAGTTGTTCTTTGGGAATATGACCATGGAGTTGAATATTTTTAATATTGCCAAACAACCTCATGATGGAGAAGATGGAGTCGTTGATGTTGATATTATTGAAGAATCATTTGATCATACTCTACCTTCTAACCATAATGATTACCCATTATGAGAATGGTTAGCTCACTTTAGATTGATTTTGATGAGATCAATGCCTTTCTCGATTCATGGAAGTCAAAGAAAGAGCAATTGGCATCACTAGGAAAAAATTTCATTTCATTATAAAAAATCACCACCAAAGATTGAGTTCAAATTGTCACTCGACTCTTTGAAGTATACATCTTAGAAGAAGAAAACACATTGTCAAAAATCACCTAATCCTCCCCTAACGACAAACAAAAGAATGCAGACATTATTTACCTGATTTGTGGTTCAAAAAAGAGATTATAGTTGGTAGAACCTGAGGAGATTTGTAACAATAAAAATGCTAAGGATTACAAGAAGTGGATAAAATCTTTCATGACAAGCAAATTATGAGAAAATCTTTCACATCAGGTCAGAAAGTGCTTTTGTTTGATTCTTGGTTGCATGTCTCCCTCGGTAAATTATGCTCTTAATGGTTTGGTCTATTTATTATGCACACAGTTTTTTCACATAGAGCCATTAAACTTAAGAATCCAAAGAACGGTGTAATTTTTAAAATTAATTGTCAAAGATGTAAAGCCATATCACGAGTACCAACCATAATCTAGACTGAAACTTTTTCTATTCTTTTTTTTTTGTGACTTAACCTTTTCTCATTTTTTTTTACTATTTTTTTATTGATTGAATTTGTTTCTTGCTAAAGTGTGTTTATTTAACAGTTGTATTTTCGCTCATCACTTGTGCTATACATAATGAGTACCTCAGTGAGACAAATCCTCTTCAAACACCTTAAGCGACTTTTACATGTGAAGCGTCACCTAAACAGCTTGTTTAAATTTTGTTAATCACATCCTATTTGGGATCTACGACCACCAGAGTCAATATCCCAAGTTGAAGATCTAAAAAGACAACTTAGGGAAATGGAAGGTAGTATCTATGAAATCCAATTAGAACTTGACGTAAACTCAATAAAAACCGAGATGATGATGAGCTAACATCCTGCTTTTTGCATTGTGTTTTTATTTTTGTTTGCTTTCATGTATGTTGTGTTTTTGCTAGATTTATTCTTTTCTTCAGTGTGTTATCATTTGTCACCCCAGTTAAGTGGCGGATAACAGTACTTCCTAACTATTAAAGTTGGTTCCTTCATTTTTCCACAATAACTGATATTCTTCAGCCAAGGTATAGATAGGAATACAATTCTTACAAAGCTTCACAAGTTATTTTCCTTTCTCCCTCAGAATGTACTCCTAATAATCTACAAAGCTCAATCCGAACGTATTGACATTTATTGGTTAATCGAAGCTAGAGTACGATTAGCACAGGAGTTACCTCATAAATTTGTTGCCTGCATACCTGGTTGCAAGAAAGAAAATTATGCAAAAAAATGAAGATTTGCACGACTTTCAGTTTCTTGTCATAAATGTGCCAAAATGCAATGCTTTAAAAATCCTTTTAACTCTTGAAACACATCCTAGTGGATATGTACAGAGAGCAATTACTTAGTTATGGCCTTTGTTCTAAAAAGAATGTGTACAGTACAATCTCAGGAATCTGACTATAAGTGATCCTGTTTGCCAGTCTATAAGAAAACTAGAAGAGAAGTATATCCTTGACCCAAAGAAGGCGTTCAAGCCGTTTATGGACATAAAACCAAAAGAAGATGTGAGCCACAATCACAACTACCAATACATATCTTTTTTATTTACTATTACATTATTGCTTTTAGTGCTGTGATTTCTATTTAATTATTGTTTGTTTGTTTCTATTGTTTGCCTTTGAATAATTGAGTCATGAGCTTTACGCGTTATTTGACAAACCCAGCTATTTACAGCTATGTATCATTATATTAGTCACCAAGATCTTTAAATATGAGAATTTTTTTTCAAAGCACTCACAGATTGTTTTTGAGATTTTTCAAATGGCAACCACTTCGAGTAAACAACTTAAAAATATTTATGTGTTTTTTAGGCTTCAAATATAGAGAATTTGTTCAAGCAACTATAGATCTTGGTTGAGTACTAGCAGAGAGAAAGATACACCAAGCATATAGAGGAGGTAACCGAAGGTTATTAAGAATTGTCTCACAGGCTACTTTTACTGGAGGAAGCCAAGTGCTAGGAAAAATCCCATAAGCCTAAAAAACATAGGGATGCTTATCTGGCCCACTAATTGGAAAGGTATTAGTTGCCTCATGTATGTAAGAAAGAATACCTTAAATGTTAAAACATGTTGATGCTTTCATTTTATTACAGGGGGTCTTGGAACTTTAGAGACACTGATTACATTTGCATCTTGGGCACATTTTAACATTCACAAAAAAACACATCGGTTTGTTAAATATCAATAACTTTTAGGATGGCCTGATATCATTTATTAATCATGCAATAAAAAATCATTTCATTCCTTTCACAGCGAAGCAAATTTTTATTTGTGCTCTTACTGCTAATGAGTTATTTAATCTTTTAAATGCTTACAGACAAGAGCTCGAACCCAAGACTTTTACTTGGATTAGTCGACTGATGATGGTAGCAGTAGTAATAAGAAGCACAAATTAGATTTAACTCTTCATTTGTAAATATTTTCGATTGCAATGTCTCGTTCTAGTTGGGGGGAGGGAATAGTTGACAATTGTGGAATAAATGATAATTGTGTTGTTGTAGTTACTAACCATTTCTGAATTTTTTAGTCGAAAATAGTTGAATTTTGGAGTTTGGTTACTCTAGAAACACATCTTCCTAATCTTTGTGTTTAGTTAAAAAAAAAACAATTTTTTTAATTTTTTCTAATATTATTAACTAACCCTTTTTGTTCGCCTTGGCCATTTTGAGAGATTCAACAAATTAGTTTAGACAAACACACAACAAGTGATGGTGGTGATGATACGAACCACGCCAAGAACTAACGCGACCCTAATCAATTTAGTCTCTAAGATCGAATCTAAACCTGTAATTGAATGAAAGCTCGACCCAATGCTTAATAAAAGCACAAACCTTGGTATAGGAAGACGCCACAATTAGTTATGGATAATCTGATTGATAAGTCAAGATTTTGAACACCACGGAAATTTGATAAGTTCAAAGAGTTGGTTTAAAAACCAAAGAGAGTTAACTCTCTCACCAATTGCATCAAAATTGATCTTTTTTGTTATTGGATGTGAGTACATTATATAGGGTTGGTTATAAGAATTTTTTTTTAGAAATAAATCCTAAACAAAAATCAAATCAGAATCTTAATCTAAGCAAATAAGGATAGAATCTAAATGAAATCAAAATCCTAATCTAAGCAAATAAGAAAGAATCTAAATCAAATCATAATTATAATCAAACCAAGTAGGAAAGAATCTAAATTAAATCATTCTTAGAGGTGATATCAAAGGATTAGGATTGTTAGATTTTCTGAAATTCTAGAAAGAACTCTCTCAATATGGCTTCATCTTCAACTTCATTAGCATCAACTTCATCAAATTCGGTAGCGTCTAGTTCAAATCTATCTCCTGTGTCTCTTTCGTCTACTCTTAGTATTCCAAAGTCGTGTCAAAAACATCTAGCGTCTAAAATAGAATAGCTTATAGAGTACTTTTATGTCCCAGATTTTGCACAAATCTCTGAGTCTCAACTTCCTGTTATGACTCTTTAGTCCTATTATTCATAGTATTAAGTCCCTTATCTCCATAAAAAGAGTTTTACCAAAAGAGTATATTCAGTCTTCTTGACTGGATCAATGTGCTCTCTAAGCAACACAAGCTAAAAAATATGTTACTCTTGAGATTCCTCTTGAACTGATGGTTCAATGGAAAAGAGAAGGTTACACTTACCTTCATCTTGAAGGAATAAAGTTGATTCTTACTCTACATGGTAAAAAAGGCCTTCCAGTGACAGCTAGAGTAGCTCTACTGGATACCCGTTTCAAACAATATCAACATGTCGTAATAGGCACTGTTCTCACTACACTCCATGTTGGCAGTGTACTTGTGACGTTCTGCCCAAATTTCAACCTTTCCCTTCATGATCTAAACTTTCCCACAACCCTCAAAGTTCATATCCAGATCCAAGGTGCTGAACAAACAGTAACCTTCAAAATAGCCACCCTCCACCATCAATTAGTGTATCGACTTCAAAATCATGCACTAGACCTTCCATCCCCTCAAGCATCCTTTGATGCTTTAATAATACTGGCAGACACGGAAACCACTCCAACCATTATCCAGATCCCAAAGCAGATCTCTAAACAAGAACTGCTACAGCTCATACCTCTTTAGTGGATTTCAAATTATGAGCAGTATCACCAAAACTCTAAACCAATGCAAACTTCCCAAGCCCTTTTTGAAAGACGTGCAGATGGCACGGTTAAGACTGTTTTCAGAGCTCCTAAACCAGAAGAACCCAGAATTTCTTTCTCCTACTCAACAATGATCACTGTTGTACAAACTGGTCAGGAAGAAGATATTCCTATTCAGGGATTTTCTTCAAAAGGATATCCGGTCTATCCGGATAAAATCAATAGTCATTTTATATGGGATGTACCTGAGGCCATATGTACGATGACGATTGCCCATGCATTGATGATAACTTCTCTGATGACGAGGATTTCAAAATCATGAGAAGGAAAAGGCGCAGGAAGAAAAAGCCTTCACCAAGCACAAAGTGTAGATCACATCCCCGAATCCCGTATGATCTAGGAAGCTGTCAACCTCTTCCGATCTACAGAAAAAGCCTTAAATGGCTGAAAAAAAGAATAACAATCATACTAGTCTTATGCAACTCAGTACTTTTCCAACAAACTACTAGAGTCTTCGCTCCTAGTACAAATTTGTATGATGTTCTCATCCCATTCTCAAACCTATCAGGATGTTTTTCCCCCTCTTGAAAAACAGACTAATTCTCAGTCAAAGATTGTTTCTCAGCCATATGTCCAATCTCCAATATCCTCATTAGGTCAACCAGAACCCCCTTGACCTTTTGAGTCAATCCTAAATTGACAAACCAACAATGCAAAAGCCCAAAACAGAGTCTTCCAAAATCTTGGTCAACAGATTGACAAAGTAGAAACTTGCGTTGCTAAAACAGAAAACAGAGTCAATTCTCTGTCAGACCAACTTGAACAAATCCATTTCAGTCTCCAAAATAGGATTAACCAGCTTGATGTTGATCTTAGATCCATGATCAACAACAACATTTGGGGACCAGAATTTAACCAAAAAGAGGTTGAAATTAGGCGACTTAAAGCTGAGTTAGCTAGAATTGAAGTAGATAACAGATAGCCACAAACTTCCTTGTTTACCCAAACCCAGTCTTTACATGTCTCTCCTCTACGTTTCTCCACATATCAACCATTCTACACTCCCACAACTACCCCTGTTGGCTACACCAAATTCTTTGGTCTTTCTCAAGCCACTTGATTAAGTCAAGAAAGAATGAAACCCAAACCTTAAAAATAATACAAACCCAAATTCCAACCTCAACCTGTTTCACAACCAAGCCCAAACACTAGCTCTTCTACTATTCCTGCCATACCAATAGTTCCCCCTATCACACAGACTTTTCCAACCATATCAAAATCCCTCTCAGTCTACACCAGTTATATAATCACCAAAAGACAAAGCTCCATTGCATCAATACTTAGTTACTCCATTATCTGACTCATCCAATCAGTTATCAGAATCATCTTCACAATAAGCAACAGACAGTGAAGAATCATCTTTAAATTCTGAATTACAAATGGCAGACATCACTAGTTTGCTTATGGTTCAACCCACTGGTGAAACACAAGATCCCTCATCTTCAGCTCCTCTAGTTGTTGAGGAAACAAAAGATGAAACAGAACAACAAGCAACCTCTGCAACCCCTGCAAAACCTTCATTTCATTTTGAAACCCATTCCAAAACTTCATCAAACTCTTGGTTTACTTTTGACGACATACCCCGCCACAAATGGACCATCAGATTCCATGAATTTACGGCCTGGGTAGATGTCCAGACAACCCGACCAAATGCTAATACTCAAGCCATTCTCAGGGAATTCAGTTCAAGGTTTACAGGATCTTTGCGTGAATCGTATAAAACTCTTGGTGAATATAGACAACTTTAGTTCATCCAAGCTCTACCATCAGTAGCTTTTGCAGCTATCTACGAACAATTCATTGGTGAACCAGCCTCAGTGATTGATATAGCTAGAAAAGAGTATCACTAAATGAAATGTTGTTCCCTTCAAAAGCATCATTTAGACATTCATTACAAACACATGAGTATGCTTTTCTACAAGTTGAATGGATTTAATGATCCTATGCTCAAGCATGTCTTTATTGCTTCTTTGCCAAAAGAGTTTCAACCGGAGATACAAAGACAGCTTGCAGCCAACAACTTATATAAGTTTATCGGTGCAAAAGGTACACTTTTTTAGATTAGCAAACAACTTTTCTTTTCTGAGCATATCTAAAACAGATTTTAAATGTACTACATGCTCGTCCAAGTTTTTACTATATATGAGGATATCATCAAAATAAACAATAATAAACTTGCCAATAAAAGCTCGTAAAAACTTGCCAATTCATATATTAGTCAAACTAAAAGGCATGACTATCCATTCATAGAAACCATATTTTATTTTAAAAGTAGTTTTCCATTCATCTCTTTTTGCCATTCGAATTTGATGATATCTATTTTTTAGATCAATTTTAGAAAATACACAAAACCCATGCAATTCATCAAGCATATCATCTAGCCTAGGAATGAGATGTCGATACTTTACCGTTATGTTGTTGATGACACGACAATCAACACACATCCTCCATGTTCTATCCTTCGTAGGAACTAATAAAACCAGAACAACACATGGGCTCATGTTTTCTCTCACATACCCTTTTTCTATCAATTCATTAACCTACCTTTGAAGTTTCTTTGTCTCCTCTAGGTTACTCCTATAGGCTGGTTGATTTGGAATGGTTTCACCGGGTACAAAATCAATCTGATGTTCAATCCCTTGAATCGAAGGTAAACCATGTGGTGTTTCCTCATAAAAGACATCCTTATATTCCTGTAAGAGAGAAATAATAGAACTAAGCAAAGTAAAGTCAAGTCTATTTGTGTCTAAATATGCCTCTTTGTACAAAAGTACCATTAGTGGCTGATGTGAAACAATGTCTTTTTTATCTCACTCACTCTTGCATAGAAAATCTTTTGTTTTTTCTTTAATTTTCTCTCTATGGCTGTATTTTTCCTAGGTTTTCACTCTTTTTTTCTCTCTTTTTCTGTTGCTCACTCTCTTTCTTTTGATCACTTTCTCTTTGTAGGCTTACTTGGTCATTATAAACTTGCTTTAGCATCAATGGAGCAAGGCTGATGTTGTGTTGATTAAACACAAATGAATATTTGTTAGTGAATCCTTCACACGTCTGTCGAATTGCCAAGGCCGCTCAAGTAACAAGTGTCAAACCTGCAGTGGTACTACATCATATAACACTTTATCTTCATACTTGCCAATCTAAAAGGTCACTAGTACCTACTTGTTCACTTTCACCTCACCATTATCATTCAACCACTGTAGTTTGTATGGTCATGGGTGTTTAAGTGTTGGAAGCCCTAACTTCTCTACCATGATAGTACTAGCACCATTAGTACAACTTCCTCCATCAATAATCATACTATATACTTTGTCTTGAACATAGCACCTAGTTTGGAAAATGTTTTCCTGTTTCACAGCTTCGTCTTTCTTTACTTGCACACTCAAAGCTCTTCTAACTACTAAAGTCAATTCCTCATGGGTTGTATACTCTTCATCTTCAATGTCCTTTAATGGTGGCATGTCATTATCTTCTGTTTCATCTTCCGTTACAATCTCACCATTGTCCCGCAACACTATAACTCTTTTATTCACACATTCACTTGCTATGTGTCCCCTACCTTGACATTTAAAACACTTAATATCACGATTCTTAATATTAGTAGTCATAGTGTTACCTTTTGAGTTGTGCTTGGAGGGCTTAAATCTTGGCTTAGGTCCTCTCGCTTCACATAGCTCAGCTTCGAAAAAGTGAAACTTGAGCTTGGGACTGTACGGGTGTTACCCTTCCTTTTGAATTGTTATTCAATCTTGATGGCTTTGTGGACCATCTTCTCAATCTCCACATAATGCTGTAACTCAACCATATTTGCAATCTTTCGATTAAGGCCATTCAAGAATTGTGCTATTGTGGCTTCTCTATCTTCCTCCACATTTGCTCTAATCATGGCCATCTCCATTTCTTTGTAATAATCCTCCACATTTCAGCTACCCTATGTAAGATGTTGTGCAAATTTTATTGAACTCGCAAGTGCACGAATCTATTGTAGAATAGATTAATGGTGACGAGTGTCGATCCCACGAGGAGGTGGATTTTAATTATGTGTAGAATAAATTTTCTGAGTTGGTGGTTGGATTTATAATGACAATTATGTAGGCAATGTATTAATTTGAATTAAAGCTATTGGAATAAACTATTAAAATAAAATGCTTGGATCTCCGGATCTGTCTCAACATGTACCATCGGCTTAATATTCATTATTAATACCAATTAAATCATGAAGGGGGAACTTCCACTCATCATGAACCACACTTTAATAGATATGGTGCTAAGGGCTTCCTGTGCTAAATAGTAATAACCTTGCTTGGAGAGCGGTTATTCCACCGATATCCGCACAAGATTATTACTATCCTCTCTCACGAAAAGTCAAAACAACCACATAAATTAAAGGGGAAGGAAAAGTAAATTTACCAAATTAAGCCCATAGAGCATGTTGAGACTTCACCTTCAACCCAAGCTTGAAAGGAAATTAGCCACTCATATTTGAACTAGGGGTAAAATGGGAATTTTATTAAAATACGTAGAAAATACAAGATGGAGATGGAATTAGAGAAAATGGAGTCCAAAAATGGATTCAGGGGTGTCAAATTGGGGGGGATCTCCTTTTTATAGATACACCGAGTAAATCATGGCCATCGGATTAAAACAATTTGGACGCTCGTGATTGCGCCACGTGGCGTGGCAAGTTCCTATTGGATGGAACACATCATCGTGGCTGTTATTCTGTGTATATGCATGTACCGTACACACGCGTTTTTTCGATCCACTAATATTCTACCACGCCACCGGTCAACATTTTTGGTTCATAGGATCATGACACGCCATCGGGCCAATGCCACATAAGCGGTCAATGCCACATCATTCGTCCAATCAAACGGCGCCACGTCATCGTATAGTGCCACGCGTCGCATGCGATGCCACGCGTCAAAGATACGATGCATGGTGAACAAAGTCTGCGTGAATGATTATCGTCGTGTAAAGATCAGTATATATCAACCGCACCGTATGTGTGAACAATAAGACCGTATATGTGAACAAAGCATCATTTTTCTTTTTATGCTCCTCCTAAGGTTTTCGACTATCCTCGCCGGTTCAAAAGTCTTGTTTCGTTTTCCATCCGATCTCTCGTTTATTGTGAAATGACCATGATATCCCCTAAAATACATAAAATACTTAATTAAAATAAAACATACATAATTAAATTACAAGGGACTTAAAGACATAAAAATAGGGATGTTAGTGAGACTTGGAGTGTAAAATGATGATTTTCTCCATTATAAATATACACTTTCTAGTACTCAACACACCCCCAACCAAGCTTGTTGCTAGTCCCTAGCAATTTGCGAAAAACAAAATCAAACAAATATATTTTTTTTTTTATACTGTGGTATTTATTCAATCAGAATAATGATAACAATCAAATAAAAGTATAAGCATTATCTACAGTCTAAAGAAATATCATTCCCACATCAACTCTCCACATGAATCAGTTTAGAAAATTTTGTCACAACTTTAGTAATCGAGTCACTTTTAAGAATGACATGCAAACCCCAGAATCTCACTGGTAGTAGTAATACGCTCACAAAGAAATTAAACCCAAAAATAATCACTCCAGTGAATGGTAATTTGAGTGAAAATAATAAAGAAGTAATATCACACACTCTCACCAAGGTGATAGAAATATGCCCTCAGCTTAGAAATAGTACGATTTTAATTCAAAAATGCTAATCAAACCAATACATTCATCATCCTTTTTTATTTTTTATTTTATTTTTTATTTTTTTTTTAGTATGCATTACCACATCTTTTCAACCCATATAACTAGTTTCCATTTCAGACTATAGTTCCTTAAAATCAAGGACTTTTATTAGGACGTAACGTAGGCTAGGGACGTGGCTAACAAAGAAAGGATAATAGGAAAAACAAAATATATGTTTGAAAAATAGAGAACTTTGGAGATTGTAAGGTGCTTTTCACTTGATTTTTTTTTATTTTTTTATTTTTATTTATTTATTTTTTTTTTTTATTTGTGAACATTTTTTTTCTTTTGTTTCTTTTTCTCTTTTTTTTTTTAGCACCTTTTTTTTTATGCAAAATTATCTCTATTTTCAAACATAAATGGGTGGTGAGAAATACAAAATATAAGTTGATACTCCACATTGGAGTGGGACAAGATAATAGGTTGCCAAAGAAAAAGTTTTTATTTTTACTTTATTATTATTATTATTATTATTATTTAAGGCTCAAAGGGGTTAACTATGGATACATATTAATAGGGTTGGCTAGAAAGGCTCAAACGGACCAAAGATGGCCTTTCTGTCATCTTTTAAGGTTCTAAATAATCTTCCATATCTACTAGTTAGATAGATCTTCAGATGTGGCAACATACACTTTAGTTTTTTTTTTTTGGAGATAATGTATAAAGTAATAAACTGCTAAGCTGAATGAAGAATGGACAAAAAGGGTTACTCTCCAAGAAAAATGACAAGCTCAAAAACTCACTTGGAAATTATTATGACATGTGCATTCTTTCAAGCAACTTATATTTGTCTCCAACATCAACATGTAGAGTAACAAACATGGTGTAACATAACTAAAGACCAAAGATAATACAAATACTAAAATTTGAAAGTTATCATGTCATCTAATTATGAAAAGATCACACAAAATGCCTTTTTTTTTTTTTAAATAAGAAGATGCGTTTCTAGAGTCACTGCACTCCATATTCAGCCATCTTCGACTCAAAAAATTTAACCACAGTTAGTTTCTAAAACAAAAATTAGTAAAAACTACACTAAGATTGAGATATTGCACAATTGTCAACTATTCCCTCTCCCCAACCTGAACGGAACATTGTCCTCAATGTTTGAAAGAAAATAGGGTTTAGAAGACATCACCTGAGTGCTGTATCACAGAAGAAAATATTTACAAGCGGAGAGTTAAATCTAATTTGCACTTCTTATTACGGCTACTGTTATCATCATTAGTTGGCCATTCCAGCACAAGGGTCTTGGGATCGGCTCGTCATAAGCTTGTAATGATCAATTAACTCGTTAGCGATGAGCACAAATAAAGATTTTTTCACTTGTGAAAGGGATGAAATGATTTTTATTGCATGGTTAAGAAATGCGATGAAGCCATCATAAAAGTTATTGACATTTAACAAACCGATGGGTTTCGATGAATGTTCGGATGGGCACAAGATGCTAATGTGATTAGTGCCTCAGAGTTGCAAGATCTCCTGGTAGGAAAATAAAAGCATCGATGATTTAGCATTTCGATTATTCTTTCTTGCATACCGAGACAACTAACTCTTCTCCAAATTGGTGAGTCGGACATACAAAGCCAACGGTTTGAGGCTTCTTGGGATGATGCCTAACACTTGGCTCCTCTCGAGATAAACAGCTTCTGAGACTAGTTTTGATAACCCTCGGTCACCTCCTCCATAAATCAGATGCAAATTTCTTTCTGCTATGCGTTGACCAAGATCGATGACTGCCTCAACGAACTCTTTATGTTTGCCATAGTTAAATCCAGAGAGCACACAAATGTTCTTGAATTGTTTATTGGGAGTAGCTGCCATTGGTATGCTTCTCAAAACAATTTGTGAGTCTAAAAGAAAATGATCATATATCAAGGATCTTGGTGACAATGATTTACAAACAGTATAGAAGGTAGCATGTCTATGTCAATTAACGCGTAAAGCACATGGCTCGAGAGTCAAAAAGGAAATAGTAAAAGAAAAAGCACTCAATTATTAAAGACAATAATGCAATTGATAAAACAACAGTGAAATAAAACAACAAAAAAAGTAAAACAACAAAGAAAAGGATATTTACGGTGTAGTTGTGATTGTGGCTCACATCTTCCTCCGGTTTTACGTCCGTAAACGCGGCTTGAACGCCTCATGGGTCGAGATAGGCTTCCCATCCGTTTTCTTATAAACGGCGCAAACAGGGTCGTTTATAGTCGATTCTCAAGACTATATCGGACACGTTCTTTCTCGAAATAATGGCCATAACCGAGAATTGCTCTTTATGCGTATCCACCGGATGCATTTCAAGAGACAAAAGGATATCATCCAATGACTCTTTATTCAAGCCATCCCTAATGAATTGAATCTTATCTTCCCCTTGTTATCGGACATCATTCGAAAGAACAAGGATTTTTATCGCATTTCATCCTAGTACACTTATGATAATTAACATGAAGTTTTTCAGCTCTTCGTTTTCTCGAGTAATTTCCTTTACCACAACCAGGCATGTATGCAATAAATTTAGGAGGTAACTCACCTGCCAAACGTACCTTGGCCTCGATTAACCAACGGATGTCGCGAAGGACGTTATTTCTCATAAGCAATCGCATGCGTTCGGACCGAGCTTTATAGATCGTAAGGAGGGCATTCTGAGGAAGTGAAGGAAATCGCTTGTGAAGCTTTGCTAGAATCACGTTTCTGTCCATACCTTTTTCTCAGAATATTAGTTATTATGGGAAACTAAAGTAACCGACTTTGATTGTCACGTAGTACCGTTATCCGCCACTTATACGGGAAGATAAATCAAAACACACTAAATAAAGAAAATCAAATCTGTAAAATCGAATCAAACACGAAAGTGAACAAAATAAGAAAACACACAATAAAAAGAAAAATGAACTTACATTCGTCCTCTTATTGAGTTAACCTCAAGCTCTAATTGGAAGTTATATATCTCATCTTCTATTCCTCTGAGTTGTCTTTCTAGATCTTCAACCTGGGATACCAACTCTGGAGGTTGTAGCTTCCAAATACGATGTGTTTTGTAAAATCGTATCTGGCTTCTCAGATGAGATCGTATACATTGAAGTTGTCTGAGATGTTTCAAGAGGATCTGGTGTGAAAGATCTTCTCATAATGTGCTTGTCATGAAAGACTTTCATTCGCTGTTTGTAAATTTTGGCATTTTCGTATGCATCATTACGAATTTCTTCAAGTTCTGCCAGTTGTGATTTTCTTTCTAAGTTAGCTTGCTGCATGTCAAAGTTGAATTTCTTGCTGGCCCAGTATGCGCGATGCTCAAGTTCTGGTGGTGATTGTGATGATGGACTCAGTTTCTTCTCTGATGGTACTAGTTGTTCCACTCTTGACTTCCATTTGTTAATGTCCATGGATGGTGCTGAATCGAGTAAGGCGTTAACTTCATCTATTGATCTGTCAATATCAAAATTCAAACCAAAGTGAGTTAAACATGTTTGTAAAGGGTCATCACTAAGATTTGAAAGAAAAGTATTATCAACTAATTCTTCGATTAAATCCACATCAACAATTTCATCATCTCGTTTGGGAGGTTGTTTGGCGATGTTGAAGATATTTAGCTCCATCGTCATATATGCCAAAAGGACAAATCGCATATTTCCGATCTGCATTGAATGTGAGCATCGGCGATTGCCAAGAAAGGTCGTCCTAAGATAATGGGGATCTGCTTCAATCCTAGATCGGTTGAGTGTCAATTACGATGAAATCAACAGAAAATAAAACTTATCTACCAGTATAAGACGTCCTCCACAATACCACAAGGTTTTTCATGGACCGACTGCAGTTCGTAACACCACCTGAGTTGGGTGTAATTCTCCCACCAAGTTTCACAAATCCGAGTAAGGCAATGATTTACACACTCTCCTAAGTCCAACAAAGCATTCTCAATTGTGTGGTTCCCTATACTACATGAGATAGTGGGGGAGCCTGGGTCTTTGTATTTTAGAGGAAGTTTGTGTTGGAGTATAGAACTAACGTTTTCTGCTAAAAATGCCTTCTTTTGAACATGAATGTTTCTCTTTTTAGTACAAAGGTCCTTAAGAAACTTGGCATAAGATGGCACTTGTTTTATAGCATCAAGCAAAGGGATGTTAACACTTACCTGTTTAAAGATTTCAAAAATCTCACTTGTAGATTTTCCTTTCTTTGCTTTAGCTAACCTCCGGGGAAATGGAGCTTTTGAAACGTATTCTCGTGGGTTGGTTTCTTCGTTCTCCTCTGATGATGAGTCTTCTTCATTTACCTAAGGTACAATTTGAGTTGTTTTTGTACCAAGATCTCCACTTTGTTGTCGACTTCTTTTTCTTTTCGCAAGGTCATGACGGCTTTGACCTCTCCATGCTGCTGAGGTGAACTGGTACTTACTTCATGCACTCCTTTAGGATTAGGCACTGGTTGACTTGGGAATTTTCCTTTCTCAATAGTCATTGCCAAGGTTTGAACTGAAAAAGCAAGTTGTCCCACCATTTTTTCAAGGTTTGAAATTGATTGGGTTTGTGAGTTGAAACCCGCTCTCATCTCATTTCGTAGTTCATCAATGGTGTGGTTTTGTTGCTCGATTTTGGAGTGAATAAGATTCTTGAAATTTTGAAATGCATCCTCCCATGGTCTAGGTTGAGAATAGTTTGGGTTCTGATTGTATGGTCTAAATGGTGGTTGAGAGGCTTGAGGATTTTGAGGAATTGGTTGCATTGGTGGAGCTGGAGCCGAGTCAGCTGGTCCATTCCATTCTGGAATCCTTGAGACCATAAAAAATTGGGGTGGTCTCTCCATCCAGGATTATATGTGTTGGAGTAAGGGTTGTAGGTTGATGGCTTTCTCATTACATCTATGGCATTGGCTTGATCTGAGTATGAGTCCTGGTCATGTGGTTCCGTTAATTTAAGCAATTAACGATCTTTGTTTGACGAAAGACCTTCAACTATGTCTTTGACTTCTTTAATTTCTGAACTTGGCCCGCCAATGTGAACCTCATTTACTCCCTTAACTCTTCTAGTACTCCTGAGTGAACGACTCCGTTGTTGGGAATTATCCGCTTGTCGCTGGAAGAAATCCCAAATCTCTTATGCACTTTTTGACATTAGCTCTCCTCCACTTGTTGCCATTAGCAATTCTTGCACATCCGGCAATAATCCCTCCAAAAAGTATTGGCATTGGTGCCATTTTTCGTACCCATGATGTGGACACTTTAGGAGTAGCCCATTGAATCGCTCCCATGCTTCAAAAATTGCTCGTCTTCTCTTTTTGGTAAACTCGAAATTTCCTGCGAATAAGATTGGTTTTATGTCTTGGGAAATATTTATTCAAAAATTTTGTTACCATTTGTTCCCATGATGTAATCTTTATTAGCGAGGCAATGCATTGAACCATGAACGAGCTCTCTCCTTTAAAGAAAATGGAAATAATCTAAGCTTAACATCATCATCTGAAAAATTCTCATATTTAAAAGTTTGACAAATAGCATGGAAATCATTCTGATGATTATATTGATCTTCATTTTCTAGGCCATTGTACGTTGGGAGACAATTTAGCACACTAGGGTTTAATTCAAAACTTCTAAAGCAGCCTACATTTGGGTATCTTATGCATGATGTGCTCAAGTTAGCTAAGGAATCAAGTAGTCCTTAAATGGCTTCTCTTGTGGTCTTTGGTTGCAAAAATCCATTTCAAATTTATTTTTAATTGTAACGTGCTTGTGTGTGCGAAGTGTTTTTTCTAATTCAAAATCTATAGGCTCAAGATTAGGTAATTTTGACTTACGACCATGCATGCAAATGAAAAAAAAATGATAACAAAATTAATAAAGATAAATAAGAGGGAGAAATTACAATACTAACCTTATCACGTCTACATTTGTTATGAAAACAACTCAAGTGCTATATATAGAAAAGGAAATACGTGAAACAAATTAAAATAAATTAAGAGGCGGTTGAACCTGCCGATTTCATAAAATAAAAAAAATAACATGAAAATTAAATTACATAAATTTAAAGAAGAGAAGAAAAGAAAAGAAAATAATACCTACTTCAAAATGTAAATTCACTTTTTTTTTTCTTTTGTTTTAATAATAATAAAAAAAATTACAAGGAAACAAATAAAATAAATAAATAAAGAAAAAGAAATTCTACAAATTAAAATACTTACCTCCCCGGCAACGGCGCCAAAAACTTGTTGTGCAAATTTTATTGAACTCGCAAGTGCACGAATCTATTGTAGAATAGATTAATGGTGACGAGTGTCGATCCCACGAGGAGGTGGATTTTAATTATGTGTAGAATAAATTTTCTGAGTTGGTGGTTGGATTTATAATGACAATTATGTAGGCAATGTATTAATTTGAATTAAAGCTATTGGAATAAACTATTAAAATAAAATGCTTGGATCTCCGGATCTGTCTCAACATGTACCATCGGCTTAATATTCATTATTAATACCAATTAAATCATGAAGGAGGAACTTCCACTCATCATGAACCACACTTTAATAGATATGGTGCTAAGGGCTTCCCGTGCCAAATAGTAATAACCTTGCCTAGGGAGGCGGTTATTCCAGATATCCGCACAAGATTATTACTATCTGTCTACGAAAAGTCAAAACAACCACATAAATTAAAGGGAAAGGAAAAGTAAATTTACAAAATTAAGCCCATGGAGCATGTTGAGACTTCACCTTCAACCCAAGCTTGAAAGGAAATTAGCCACTCATAATTTAACTAGGAGTAAAATGGGAATTTTATTAAAATACGTAGAAAATACAAGATGGAGATGGAATTAGAGAAAATGGAGTCCAAAAATGGATTCGGGGGTGTCAAATTGGGGGGAGCCCTTTTTATAGATACACCGAGTAAATCATGGCCATCGGATTAAAACAATTTGACGCTCGAGATTGCGCCACGTGGCAAGTTCCTATTGGATGGAACACATCATCGTGGCTGTTATTCTGTATATGCATGTACCGCATACACACGTTTTTTCGATCCACTAATATTCTGCCACGTCACCGGTCAACATTTTTGGTTCAATAGGATCATGACACGTCATCAGTCAACGCCACATCATCAGTCAATGCCACATAAGCGGTCAATGCCACATCATTCGTCCAATCAAACGGCGCCACGTCATCGTATAGTACCACGTCGCATAAATGCCACGTCAACATACAAGATGCAAACAAAGGTCCGAATATGTAGGTCGTGTGTACGATCACCGTATATATATCAACCGCACCGTATGTGTGAATACGATCATACGCATGTGAATGATCCATTTTTCTTTTTATGCTCCTCCTAAGGTTTTCGACTGTCCTGAGTTCAAAAGTGCTGTCCGTTTTTCCATTTGATCTCTCGTTTATTGTGAAATGACCATGATATCCCCTAAAATACATAAAATACTTAATTAAAATAAAACATACATAATTAAATTACAAGGGACTTAAAGACATAAAAATAGGGATGTTAGTGAGACTTGGAGTATAAAATGATGATTTTCTCCATTATAAATATACACTTTCTAGTACTCAACATAAGACTTTGTAATTTTTTGTACAAGTCTCAATGTTATTGGTTAGGTACAAAACGCTTTCTCATCAACGTTTTCATTTCATCCCATGTCTTAACTGGATGTTTCCTATTCCACCTCTTGTTTATAACAAGCTGATCCCTCCAAGTAATAGCATAGTAAAAAAACTTAATCACAACTAATTTTACCTTTTGTGCCTGTGAATAGTTGTGGCAATCAAACACGAACTCTATATTTTTCTCTCATTCAAGGTATGCTTCCGGGTCAAATTTACCTTGAAAAGCTAAGATCTTCATCTTTATGCCACTCAATCCATCATCCCTATTTCCTGACTCTCCTACCTCGTCCTCTTCTTCATTATACTCATCCCTATAATATTCATTAATCTCTCATCTACCCAAAGCTCTCTCCCTTCTGTATGCTTGGGGAACATGTTGTGGCTACCCTACACATGTATTCTCCACTTGATCTAAATGCTCATGTATGTGCTCTAATTCAGCCCTCATCATCCTTCTCATCTTTCCCTTCAATGCTTGAATTTGCAAATTTCGAGTAACTATAGATTGATCCTTTTCATTTGCATTTTGTTCTGGGTTGTAAGACATGGCTAACATCTACAAAAGAAAAATTAAAAATAACGGAGAAAGGACCTCACCACACTCCCATACATGTTTCATTTAAGAAAAATAATTCACTCATTTCCACTAGTGTTTCACGCAAATTTATTGGCTTTTTACCCTCTAATATGTTTTCACTTGATTCTTATCAAACTAATCAAACCAATATCAAGATTCCATCAACAATTCACAAAGATTACACCTAAGAGACTTGGATTTCAAAAGCAAGAATACAATGTGTACATACAATTAGGAATTCTTTTTCTTTTTCCTATTTTTTTGTTAGTAAACCCTAAATAATTGAAATTTGAATGAATTTAGGGAAAGGCATAAGTAAAATTTACAGATTGTAGAAGAATAAACCTCAGGAATGCAAAATTGACAAAAAAAAAAAAAAACTATTCACGCTGCATTGTTCACGATTTTTTTTTTGGGTTTTTTTTTATACTAGAATAAGAATGAAAAATAATAAAGATAGATGAATCTAACCTTGGTGCCTAGGTTCTGATACCAAATGATGCCAACCATGCCAAGAACTAATACGACCTTAATCAATTAATCTCCAAGATCAAATCTAAACCTGTAATTGAATGGAACCTCGACCCAATGCTTAATAAAAGCACGAACCTTGGTATGAGAAAATGCCACAATCAATTATGGATGATCTGATTGATAAGTCAAGATTTTGAATGTCAAAAAAATTCGATAAGTTCAAAGAATTAGTTTAAGAACCAAAGAGAATTAACTCTCTCACCAATTGCATCAAAATTGATCTTTTTTGTTATTGGATGTGAGTACTTTATATAGGGTTGGTGACAAGAATTTTTTTTTGGAAATAAATCTTAAACCAAAATCAAATCAGAATCTTAATCTAAGCAAATAAGGAAAGAATCTAAATCAAATCAAAATCCTAATTTAAGAAAATAGGAAAGAATCTAAATCAAATCAGAATCCTAATCTAACCAAATAAGAAAGAATCTAAATCAAATCAGACTAGAAGAGAAATAATTGATTTGTTTCTCTACTAGCCTCCTCAAGAAATGGGAAAGTATTCAAAAAAAAGAAAATAATATATCTTCCCGCCATAATGTGCAAGCCACTTGCCGGTCTCATAGAAGTGATTATTTGAAACTTCTAGAGCTTGAATCATGTATTTAGTGGTCTGAATATCATGTGTGATTCCTTCAACGGGCTTCCACATATTTGATTGAGCCCAAGTTGTTTGAATCAACCCATTAAGTGTTTCTTTGAATTTCTTTGCTTGAGCTCTTGTGACGGGTCCGACGGGAACTTGAATAGGATCTGAATATGCCTCATACCATGTGCTTGTGATAGTGTTATCCTTAATCTTATCAGGTGGTAAGTTGAGATTTTGTAATATCTAATATTTTTGTTTCATTCATGAGTAACAGCTAAAACCACTGATCATTACACCAAAAACAAAAAGAGAATAAGAGACACTCTCACTTACTAACCGGGTCTCCTATCTTATTAGGTAGAGAGTATTCATGTCAAACAGTGAGAGATGATCAAAATTATGTGAACTCATACTTAGTAACCCAGCACTTTCTTAGTAACTGGGTCTCTTGCCTTAGTAAGCAAAGAGTGTTCGTGTAAACTATGTTAAAGAAATAATATAAATAAACCTGCTGCCTACGAAAGAAACTCCGATGAGACGGTAAGAATGAAAATACTGCTTTATTTGAACGGAACCCTATAATCATTATGTCAAACATTGCTAAGCACTAAACACTGTTTACTAAATTGTTGATTGATGGTTGAGTAGCAAATGGCGAGAATGTAATTTTTTAAAAAATTTCATTTATTTGGTAAACAGATTTCAGTTTGAATTTTGTTAGATTTCATCGCTTAATTTACTAAGGACTAGCAATAAATTGGTTGGGGGGTGTATTGACTACTATAGAATGCATATTTATAAAAGGTAAAATTAGCATTTCATACTCCAAGTCTCACTAACATTTCTATTTTATGTGTTTAAATCCTCTAATCTTTTATTATATGTGTTTTATTATAATTTAAGTATTTTATATATTTTAGGAATATTTTAGCTATTTTACAACTAAAGAGAAGTCAGACAATAAAAAGGATGGCATTTTTTAACTCAAAACTTTTGAAAACCTTAGGAAGAGAATAAAGGGGTATTCGGCACTGTTCATATACCATTCACAAGTATGGTACTATTTACTTATATGATACGATGACGTGATATTGACTGATGATGCAGCACCATCCTATTGGAGCAATGATGTGGCATTAACTGATTATGTGGCGTTGACTGATGATGTGATAGGACGCTAATGAATTGAAATACTAATGTGGCATTGACTAATGATGTGGCAACATCTTATTAAACCGAAATGCTGATGTGGTGTGACTGATGATATGTTCCAACCAATCAAAACTTGCCATGTGGCGCAATCTTGAGTATCCAAATTATTTTCATCCGATGGCCTTAATTTACTAAATGTATCCATAAATAGAGGGTTCTCTCCCTTAATTTGACACCTCTGAATCTATTTTTTAACTCATTTTCTATAATTCTCTCTCCATCTTTTATTTTCTACATATTTTAATAAAACAGTTATTTCCTCCCAATAACCAAATATTTCGACATTTTCCACCATGAACCCAAATGTTTCGACAATTTTCACTGCACCCCCATTTCTATTAATTTGACTGTTATTTTTAACAAAGCTAGTAAAATGTTAGAAATGCCCCTTATCTTAAATTGAAAACGAATTAAATGACAAAATGCTAATCCAATAATTGATATTTACATTTAAAACTCTTAATTAAAGGTAATTATATAATAATCCCATCAATTAACTTATAAAATAAATTTAATTTATCATCATCAAATAATATTTAGGGCATGAAATTCTAAATATACCCTTTGATTGTTAAAATAAACGATCAAATTAACGAATTTGGGTGCATGATGAAAATTGTCGAAACATTTGGGGGTAGGGCGGAGTTAACCCTTAATAAAATTAATATTTTACCCCTAGTTCAATTATGAGTGGCTAGTTTAGTTTAAAGCTTGTGTTGAAGGTGAAGTCTCAACATGATCCACGGGTTTAATTAGGTAAGTTTATTTTTTTCTCTCTCTAATTTATGTAGTTTTTTTTATTCATTGTCGACAGATGGCATATCTTATCTACATTTTGCAAGGTATACCAACTCCCTAATGAAAAATCATTACTGTTTAGTACAATGAGCACTTAGCACCATATTAATTAGAGAGAAAATTCCCTTCTAGTATTTGTAAATCGTCTTGACTCAATGTCAACTGAGAGTGTATCTAAGTTATTTAGTGGATGGTCTTGCAACGTTATCGACAGAAGGATTATTACCATTTGACACAGCAAAGGTTCTTAACACCACACTTAGTAGAAGATCCTTACCCTCTGGTACATTGAGCGCTTGATACTATATTTATTAGAGCGAGAATCATGAGTGAAAATACACCCTTTATATTAATTGGAACTAAAAAGAAAATATTAAACCAATGGTGAATGTTGAGTGTGAATCTAGAGATTCGAGTATTTTATTTGTATTGTTTTCATCTTTAATTCATTCCTGCTATTTTATTTTAAATCTGGAAATAAAAAAAACTCACTTCCAACCAACTTATATATACATTTAAAAAATTAACCCCTATGCATAATTAAATTTACCCGCTCATCACCACAAAATCTATGCTACAATAAATTCATGTACTTGCGAGTACAATAAAATTTGCATAACAATGTTTAAAGTCTCAATATTTCTTTAATATTAAGGTGACACAAAATCACTGTCACAAAATAATTATGTGAGTAAATTTATTGCATCGTGACCAATGACACTAAACTTAGTGTCAGTAAAACATGTTATTGATACCAAAATGGTATCATCGAAGCCATTTCCTATTAGTGCTTGGAGTAATTGTGTCAATAAGGTTTCAAAAACAATATGCAAGTGCTGCATAAAAGCTGATATGATGGTTTTTGAATCTTGTGACAACCCACACATGTTGGACTATTAATTTAGGAAAAAGGAAGGGTGTGGATATTAGCGGTAAGTATCAATGAGGATTGAGTCTGATTATGGAGCTATTTTTGAAGGGTGCGGCAATATTAGTTTAGAAAGTCATATCAATCTATGCTATAATCAACTAATATATAAATAGAGACCCTATCTACATATACATGAGCAACTATTAAAAGTTTGCTATGATTAACATTGAAGGCAATATTGGCCTTGTCAAGCTAGTGAGTTTAGTACTAACTCATAGTATGAAAAAAAAAAAAGCACTCATCTATATCAAAGCATGGGTAACAAAAGATGATATTACATCTTCATTAATTTCATTGCTTATAGTTAAAAGGTGTTGTATCATCTAATTCCTAAAAAATTCTCAAGTATGTGATTAGCTTGTCCTTTGTTCATTAAGTTGTCTTTTCATTTGTTGCTGGTACTATAAGTACATAATGATTACAGCTAACTGTCCTGCAAAACATTTAAAAAAATGCAAGCATTAGGAATGTTTTTATTCTCATCTACAAATAAGACATGGATCCATACGAATGAAAATTTTTTAAAAAATATAAATCCAATCCATCAAGTTAGACAATTGTCAGTGTTACATTAAAAGTTTGAACAGGTTGATTATTGTGAGTGTTGGTGTTTGTCTCTGAGCTCTAATTTTCTTGGTGTTTGAACTTTGACCCATATGAAAATTAGTCCCCGATCTCTGATCTTGAACATTTTTGGAGCCTGATTTTTTAGTTTGAACATTTTGTGATCCTAAACCCTGAGATTGAACAACTTTAGTGCCTAAACTTTTAACTCATATGGAACTTTAAGATCTGTCTCTTAGTCTATAGTCATTAATTAAACAAGATTTTTATTAAAAAAAATTCTATAACAAAACAAGTATGTACCTGCGAAGATGTGAGGACAATTTTCTTCATTCATTTGGATCTCTTAAGAGCTTTACAAGTCCTAGAATTATGTCCTCACTCATCATAATTGGAGCATTTGAGACCTGAGGTCCTTTGGAAAGACTTAGTCTTGTTTGATAAATATCTTTAAGTTTCTATTTTATAACTTATATTTGATTTTCAAATATTTACATTTGAATAGAAAAAGTAAACTTTCATGACTTTTATTTAAATAGATAAATGTCTAAATAAAATGTAAATATTATATTCTAAAAATATACTTATTTTCTAAATTATAAAACCTAAACTTCTCTTTTATTTTGATTTTTGAAGACATAAATGTCAAATAATCATATTTAAGATATTTTTTATTTATAAAAATAAATAAGGTGACGCGTGAATTCAGATATTTAATTAAAAAAATAAACTTGTCATTCAAATACTTGTATTTAGACTCATATAAGTTTTAGATAAAAAAACAAATGCTACCTTACCTTTATCGGCCTTTCTCCTCTTGGTTTGTGGTCTACCAGCATTTCTTACTGTTGAGTACTAGAAAGTGTGTATTTATAATGGAGAAAATCATTATTTTACACTCCAAGTCTCACTAACATCCCTATTTTTATGTCTTTAAGTCCCTTGTAATTTAATTATGTATGTTTTATTTTAATTAAGTATTTTATGTATTTTAGGGGATATCATGGTCATTTCACAATAAACGAGAGATCAGATAGAAAAACGGACAGCATTTTTGAACTCAGGACAGTCGAAAACCTTAGGAGGAGCATAAAAAGAAAAATGGTATCGTTTCACATATACTGATCGCTTCACACATACTGATTTGTTGATATATACGTTCTCAGACACGACAATGTTCACGACAATCGTTCACCTGCATCAGATCCGACGTGGCACTGTACAATGACGTGGCACTATACGATGACGTGGCGCCGTTTGATTGGACGAATGATGTGGCATTGACCGCTTACATGTGGCATTATTGACTGATGATGTGGCGTTGACTGATGACGTGTCATGATCCTATTGGAGCAAAAATGTTGACCGGTGACGTGGCAGAATATTAGTGGATCAAAAAAACGTGTGTACGGTACATGCATATACACAGAATAACAGCCCTGATGATGTGTTCCATCCAATAGGAACTTGCCACGTGGCGCAATCCTGAGCGTCCAAATTGTTTTAATCCGATGGCCATGATTTACTCAGTGTATCTATAAAAAGGGGGCTCCCCCCCCCTAATTTGACACCCCTGAATCCATTTTTGGACTCCATTTTCTGTAATTCCATCTCCATCTTTTATTTTCTACGTATTTTAATAAAATTCCCATTTTACCCCTAGTTCAAGTATGAGTGGCTAATTTCCTTTCAAGCTTGGGTTGAAGGTGAAGTCTCAACATGCTCCATGGGCTTAATTTGGTAAATTTACTTTTTCTTCCCCTTTAATTTATGTGGTTGTTTTGACTTTTCGTAGACAGATAGTAATAATCTTGTCTGGATATCGGCTGGAATAACCACCTCCCTAGGCAAGGTTATTACTATTTGGTACGGGAAGCCTTTAGCACCATATCTATTAGAGTGTGGTTCATGATGAGTGGAAGTTCCCCCTTCATGATTTAATTGGTAATAATAATGAATGTTAAGCCGATAGTGCATGTTGAGACAGATCCGGAGATCCAAGCATTTCATCCAAATAGTTTATTCCTACAGCTTTAATTTAAATTAATATATTGCTTACTTCATTGTCATTATAAATCCAATCGTCCACTAAGAAAATTAATTCTACAAGCAATTAAAATCCACCTCCTCGTGGGATCGACACTCGTCACCATTAATCTATTCTACAATAGATTCGTGCACTTGCGAGTTCAATAAAATTTGCACAACACTTACAACAACATTTCTTCCAACTAGTGGCAGCATATTGTCATGGGCAAGTAGGGACCACTTATTCTCATTAAGCACTAGATAATACTGATGCTTGCAAGTGTTCTTGAATGCCATGTTTTGAAGTAGAGGATGAACATAGTCATTGACCAGGCTTTAATATGATTTCCTTTCTATCTGCAATAAACTTAAACCCCTTAAATTTTTCTCATTTTTAATACGAGATTCTCTCAAATATGAATTTGATTAGTCATCTAATTCAGCTCACTGTCATCTCCTGACCAATAATCATTAAGGCCGCCATTCCATTCATCATCAACATAATTTGCAGGATCAAATTCATCACCACTGCCCTAATTGACAGTTGCATGTGGATCCACATGTCCACCATTAGAATCTTCTAACAACTGGCTGCTCTTTAGGTCGTGCAATGTCATTTCAGGTTCACCATCAACATCTTTATTCAAATCTGGGACAACAAACGTATTTACTTTAGCAAAATCAAACCATTCCAATTCAATTTTATCATCTAAATGTACAACAAACTAATCCCCAACTGATATCAAAGCTTTATTATTCTCTCTAGTGACTGCTTTCTTTGCTTGCGAAGGTATATTAGATGCACAATCCAATTCAATTGTAATAATAAAGAAGGCCCATTTGTAAGACTTCTCCCTCAATTTCTAGAAGCATCATGCAGATCTGAATACCCTTGCAGTACAACGTCACATGATTGCCATGACATTATAACTTTAAGCTTGACTTCCTCAGCATGTTTAATGGGCCTCCCATTATCCTTGATATTTTATTCAAACTATATGGAATAATTGAGCCTATTTTACCTCTTACTCCATCAACCACTACCTCTATATCCATGTAAATGAGGCTGCAAATGACAAATATACCCATTTAGTGAAAGCAATAAAGATGGCCGATAGTTGGTGTATAGTTAATATTCTCAATCGTTCTCAGTTTCTTTACATTTACTGCTCTGAAAACTTAACAACTGAAACAAAATTCATAGCTACAATTTCGCTAAAGTCAGGACAACACACAAACCACACTGATAAGTCCAAAATCAGTGCACTCACATATCTCATACCATACATTTCAAGCATTAGTTAACATTGAATAAGCACAAAATAACAGAACTCAATTATCCCTTTTTCACAGAAAGAAAACATTATGATCATGATCAAGTCATGTCATAACAAAAGAAGCTGCAATAACACAATCAAACAAAGGCATCTTACACTAATAAGCTAGATTTCACTCTTAATAGAAAACCACACATCCACAGCTCACAACATTTTCTTCCACAAAATACTAAGCAAGTAAACTACAGTTTGTGTCATGTATATTGTAAATTTACAAAACAAAAGGCCATCAAATCATCTCAACAAAGGCATGCTAAAAAGATGGTTTTTACTTTAACTTTAGACTTCAAGTTCTTTTTCCAATTAAATCATAAACAAGGAATGGGTGGTTGCATGATACATTTCATTACTTGATAGAAAATGAGGACAAGAAATCATCTCAACAAACTGACATTATTAATAAAAAAAAATGAACAACATTTTACGGACTCATGATCAATTTATAATAATCCTTTAAAACTGAATCAAACAATTTGAAGGATGAAAGTTTCACTCACCTTATGCGCGGCTTCATTGCTAGTGGGTGGTTGTTAGGTCTCCATCAATATTCACTAACAAAACAGTCCGTTCAGCTAGATTTCTTAACGATATGACTGTCGTGCTTGATTGTGATTGGTTCGTTTCCATTATCTTTAGATCAGTTGCAAATTTCTTCAAAGCACTGCAACGCAAGTATGACATTAGATTTTTTTTTGCTTCAATTTTGGTACAGGAAAGAGAAGAGCATAGTTTTGATTCGGAGAAGAAGAATATAGATTTGATAGGGGCAACTACAATACATGTTTGTATGTAATACAAACATGAAATAAAATAATAATTATTTTTTTACCATTGGCAACCAAACACAAAAAAAAAAAAATTTGGAGCAACTGGTTAAGAGCAACCGGTTGCTCCTTGAATCAATAAAAAATTATAATATAATAAATAAATAAATATAATATGTTTAATAATATTAAAAAATTATTATTATTTTAATAATAAAGGACACATTAAAAAAAATATTTTTATAATAATAAAAAATTAGTTTCAAGTTTAATGGTTCTGATATCACATTAATGGTAGGCATCTCATGTTTATTGGTCCATTAATCGAATGATCTTTATGGTTGCAAGTTAATGATCATAGGTTTCATGTTCATTGTCTAGAGTTTCAAGTTCTTTTGGTTTCAAGTATAATGGTCAATATATCACGTTAATGTTGATTGTTTCATGCTTATTGGTTTATTCCTTGCATGATTTTCATGGTTGCAAGTTAATGGTCGCATGGTTGCACGTTAATGATTCTAGGTTTCATGTTTATTGAACTAAGTTTCATGTTCTTATAGTTTCACATTTAATGGTCCCAGTAACACGTTAACGGTGTGTGTTTCATGTTTATTTGTCTATAAATTTCATGATTTTCGTGGTTGCAAGTTAATGTTCGCATGGTTGCAAGTTAATGATTCCAAATTTTTCGTTTATTACACAAAAATCGGCTAGCCGTTTTTAGTCCAGCAAGTCCCCCAAGAATTCAGCTCACCGTTTAAAAAATGAACAGCTAGCCGGTTAATGTCCAGTAAGTCCTTTACTAATTCGGCTAGCGGATTCCAAAAAAATTCGGCCAGCCGTTTTAAGTCCAGGAAGTTCCTCGACTAATTCGGCTAACCGTTTAAAAATGAAAGGCTAGCCGGTTAATGACCAGTAAGTCCCTTTAATAATTTGGCTAGCCGATTACACAAAAATCGGCTAGCCATTTTAAGTCCAGCAAGTCCCCTTCGAATTCGGCTCACCATTTAAAAAATGAACGGCTAGCTGGTTAATGTCCAATAAGTCCCTTTACGAACGGCTACACTATTTTCCCTCTTCACACTCTCCTTCACCTCACACCAATCGAAACCTTTTCTTTCCCTCCCTCTTGACAAGAAAAAATACTCCTTCTCCCTCATTCCATTACCCACGGCTAGGAACAAAAATTGGATTCCTCCTTCTCCCTCACCTCACGGTTCACTCTGCAACAGTTGGTTCCCCTCCACTCTTTCACGGCTGGCCTCACTAAGACAATCAACGGCAGCATTTACCAATTGAAGGTGGTTGCCGATCTGGATTTTCCATTCTCAACTACTCTCAACCCATCACCAACTCTCCTAAGGTTGTTTGCACAGTTCACAAAAGGTATTGACATGGGCATTGTGGACTTGGTGAGAGTATTTTACTCGAATATGGATACTTCCGCGGAGAAAGAGAATCGAGTAATCACCAATATTGGAGGAGTTTTAATTGAATTTGATGATGCAGAGTTGAACTCTATCCTAGGAACATCCGATTTTGGGGACGAAATCTTTTCTACTAAGAAAGCCCCTGAGATTGATGACTTTAATCATGTTGATGGTGTTAGAAACATATATAGGCGCACTGATGTTTCTGATGAGGTCTGTAATATCCATTTCAGAGCTCAGTGTCTATGCCTCCAATCCCGCATTTTACATCGATTTATTCAGACTATTGTCCTTCCTAGGTCAGGGCACTTAGACGAGGTTTCCCACATGGATGTTGCTTTCATTGATTGTATCTTTAGACATCATCAGGTTAACATTGGGTACACAATTGTACGCAACATGCTTTCCATACCCAACTTAATTAATCGTTTCCTTCCATATGGTAATTTCATCACTCGAATCCTCAAATACTTTAGGGTACCCATTAATGAACCATCTTGCAAACCCTCTAAAAGTATAAGGGACGAAGCCGTGTGTGCCTTAGGATTTAAGTGGCGTAATGGCGCATGGGTGAAGATTACTGAGAATAAGTACACTATAATTGCTCCGAGTGATGATCGTTCTCTAAATGAGGTGGTTCCTGCTGATCAGCTGTCTGATTTTTCACTTCCTTTTAGGGGTCAGCATACACATCATGACCGTCATGTTCGCCATCCTGTTGATAATGCTTCTGCATCTGCTGTACCACCTCCACAACCTCATAAGTCCGGAGATGTCACTCTTCGGCAGCTTATGGACGAGGTGAGGACACTTTCTTTGCAGCAGACCAGCTTTCAGCAGCATATTGTGGATGAGCACCAGCGTATCTCACAACAGCATCAGCAGATCCTCCAAGGCCAGCGTCTCCTGTTCGAGCACTTTGGGATTCCGTATTCGTTTCCATCACCATCTCTGCCACCTCAGTAGTTTTTTGCTATCTTCGTGTCTTTATATGTTGTTATTGATGTTTTATGTTTTTTTGTGATTTCGGCACCATGATATGTAGCTTGTTTTGGCACTGCTTGTTACTATCAAATTTTCTTCAATCTCATTTCTCCCCAAACTTTTTGAACTTTGGAGTAATAATAGTCTAGTGAAATTTGCCCTTCGTTGACTTATTTTTCATGTTATTTTTTTCCTTCTCCTCTCAATTAATCCCCCTTACAAAACATGAACATGTCGCCAATTTTATAACAATCAATTTTTTTTAATCTTAGTCACTGAACTTGTTATCAATTTGTTTGTAACCATGAAAATTATGCAATTTATGAACCAATAAACATGAAACACAGACCATTAAATGTGAAAATATAGGAACGTGAAACTTAGTTCAATAAACGTGAAATCCGGAATCATTAATGTGGAACCATACGATTATTAACTTGCAACCACAAAAATCATGCAATTGATGGACCAATAAACCTGAAACACTAACCATTAACATAATACCGAGGCCATTAAACGTGAAACTATAGGAACGTGAAACTTACTTCAATAAACGTGAAACCCGGAATCATTAACTTGTAACCATGAAAGCATGCAACTGATGGACCAATAAACATGAAATTCACACCATTAACGTGATACCATGATCATTAAACATAAAAGAATAGAAATCTGAAACTTACTTCAATAAACGAGAAACTTGGAATCATTAACATAAAACCATGCGATCATTAACATGCAACCACGAAAATCATGCAATTGATAGACCAATAAACCTGAAACACTCGCCATTAACATGATATGGGGACTATTAAACTTCAAACTATAAAAACATGGACCCTATGTCAATAAACATGAAACTTGTGATCATTAACTTGCAATTATACGATCATTAACTTGCAACTACGAAAATCATGCAATTGATGGACCAATAAACATGAAACACATACCATTAACGTAATACCGAGGCCATTAAACGTGAAACTATAGGAACATGAAACTTAGGTCAATAAACATGAAATCTGGAATCATTAACGTGCAACCATGCGATCATTAACTTACAACCACAAAAATCATGCAATTGATGGACCACTAAACCTGAAACGCTCACCATTAATATGATACCCAGCCCATTAAACGTGAAACTACTATAAGAACGTGAAACTTAGGTCAATAAACATGAAATCCGGAATCATTAACGTGCCACCATGCGATCATTAACTTGCAACCACAAAAATCATGCAATTGATGGACCAATAAACCTGAAACTTTCACCATTAACATGATACCGAGGCCATTAAACGTGAAACTATAGGAACGTGAAAATTAGTTCAATAAACGTGAAACCCATAATCATTAACTTTTAACCACGAACGTATGCAACTGATGGGCCAATAAACATGAAACACTCACCATTAACATGATATGGGGACTATTAAACTTGAAACTATAGAAACATGAATTCTCGGTCAATAAATGAGAAATTCGGAATCATTAACTTGCAACCATGCGATCATTAACTTGCAACCACGAAAATCATGAAATTTATGGACCAATAAACATGAAACACACACCGTTAACGTGTTACTAAGACCATTAAATGTGAAACTATAGGAACATGAAACTTAGTTCAATAAACGTGAAACCTAGAATTATTAACGTGCAACCATGCGATCATTAACTTGCAACCATGAAAATCATGCAAGGAATAAACCAATAAACATGAAACAATCAACATTAACATGATGTATTGACCATTATACTTAAAACCAAAAGAACTTGAAACTCTGGACAATGAACATGAAACCTATGATCATTGACTTGCAACCATAAAGATCATGCGATTAATGGACCAATAAACATGAGATGCCTACCATTAATGTGATATCAGAACCATTAAACATGAAACTAATTTTTTATTATTATAAAAATATTTTTTTTAATGTGTCCTTTATTATTAAAATAATAATAATTTTTTAATATTATTAACATATTATATTTATTTATTATATTATAGTATAATTTTTTATTGATTCAAGGAGCAACCGTTTGCTCCAAAATTTTTTATTTTTTTTTTGTGTTTGGCTGCCAAGTGGTAAAAAAATAATTATTATTTTATTTCATGTTTGTATTACATACAAACATGTATTGTAGTTGCCCCGAGATTTGATAAGCATTCATGCTTTATTACCTAGTGGATATTATTGTGTATCAGATACAAAACATTTCCTAAAGTGCAAATGTTGAACAAGTTCGAATTTTATATTCACTTCGCGTGCAATTACCAAACTTGCTCTCCATGGCTAACGGTCTACCTAATTGTATACCGACGGCAAGAGAGGTTTTTAGAAATAAGAGGTTTTTAGAAATACGCAGATATTTGGGAGAATTGTGTGGGATATATCACATTTTCTCAAAAATACTTAATATATGCCCTAAATTATAACTCTTAAATTTTACACATTTATACTTTAAAAAATCAGAGAAAATACAAAAATAACCCCAATTAAATTCTCATAGAACTAATCATATCCTCGAAGTCGAGTAAATAGTCGAGAATACTCGACTTTAAAAAAATCATGCACAATTAGTATTTCAGCATAAACTCTCAGCTTTTCTATGTTAGTCAGATAAATAGTTGTAAATACTCGACTTCAATTGAAATAAAAAATTATTTAGAGAATTCTCGATTAGAATTACTCTTACTCGACATATTTCTCGACTTAATACTCGACTTATATTATAATTTACTTGACTTATTTCACTTCCTTACTGAACTTTCCGCTCGACTAAATACTCGACTTACTCAACTTCCTCACTTCATTTTTTGCTTGACTAGACTTACTACTAAACTTACTCTTACTTGACATATTTCTTTACTTAATACTCGACTTACATTATAACTTACTCGATTTACTTAACTTCCCACTGGACTAGATACTTGACTTACTCAACTTCCTCACTTCATTTTTTTTTCGACTAGACTTATTACTGGGCTTACTCTTACTCTACATATTTCTCAACTTACATTATAACTGACTCAATTTACTTCACTTCTTTACTTGACTTCCTGCTCGACTGGATACTCGACTTACTCAACTCTCTCACTTCATTTTTTGCTCGACTAAATACTCAACTTCGTACTCGACTTCTTATTGAAAATGTAGATAAATAATTTTTTTAAGGATATTTTTGACTTTTTTCACTTTCATGAGGTATATGTTTGTAATTGGGTATAAATTTAATATTTAAGGACAAATGAGGTATATTTAAATAAAAAAACCCAAGATATTTTCTATTGAACTGGAAATACAATAGACCTCATAGAGCAACAGTAAAAGTATGGGTTCAGCTATATTGGAGTGTCTCAAAAAATTCTATCAAACTGACAGCACAAAAAAAAACTTATTAAACTTTAGGGGTGTTTTTACTTGTGATGTAGAGAATGAGAATAAATAATGAAAATGATTGATATTATTTATTTTCTTGTTTGGTATTTAGGAATAAAAATAAAGTTTGTAGAGCCACTAGTTTGAAAAAGAGAAATGAGAATCCCATTCTCTTATGGGAATATAGGATTAGATATCACTTTTCTTAGATATATTTTTAATTATTATTATTATTAACAATGATTTTTTTATAATAATAATTACAATTACTTTAATAAATAATGATAATAATGACAATAATTAATTAAAAGTATTTAAATAACTCGAAACAATCTATTTTAAATCTAAGATAAAGTAAATACATTAATAGATATATAATTCATTTCGATTTTAATTATTTTAGTTTAAGTAAAAACTTATTTTGATTCTCATTTTTCACGCCGATTCTAGCCCATTACGATTATCAATTGGTAAATACACTGTAAAACTCTACATAGTTTGTGCGAAACAAATAAGATCCTAAATTTGATATCATAGTAAGTGGTTACGAATTACCAATGATTTTTAAACAACTTTAGTTAGAGCCACTTGAGTTTGAGTCCTAGAAAAAGTAAGAAAATAAAAAAAGAATTTGAAAAAAAATTACTGAATTTAACTTGTCCTCGCATTCTTGAATGTACAATGTGCGTATGCCGAAGTTTTGGAGTTTCAAGTCTATACATTCACTTAGCATTGGCAAGCATTCTAGCAGATCCAATCTATAAGTAAGCGAGACAAGGTCAATCCAAGATTACCTTATTACTAATGATCAAATATAGCTAATTAGGTTATAGGAGCAAGGGAAACAAAAGTGAAAAACCCAAAAAAAAATTAACGGACTTGAAATGTCCAAGTAAAACATCCCAGGGCAACATCTGTCATACCCAATCAAAAATTACGGTACAAACAGTCCCAGCATATATCAATCCAAAGCACAATTTTGCATCTTTAGACTTCGTATTTCATACAGCGAATGTGATCAAAGTCATACAGTGTACCCAAGGGCATATTGTTTTGGTGTCTAATGAAGTTTGTCAATCCAACAATAACTCTTCCAAGAGAAAATCTGAATGGATTCATCAGGTCTCAGCCGGCAGCAACTCCTCATTGTAAGCTCATAACTGATGCAACCTCAGAAACAAAGGTAGAAGTTGTTTGAGATCCTGGTGTGAGACAATCAATAAAACCCAATAGTTTGCATGCCAACACCAGTCACCTCCCCTCGGAATCTGAAAGCAGCATTGAATAAACATCAAAAAGTGAACAATGGATTTGTTCTGCAGTGAGCTAGGGCCAACTAGTAACTTTTTCTTTCAAAACTTTGCAACAACTTAAAGCTTCAGAGGTGCAATTAAACTTCATGATGATCAAACTTAAGTACTGGAAGAAGAAATAAATTACAAAAAGCCAACACTTTAGAGGTTAGGCACATAAGTGTAAATCATAAAAAGTTAAAAACAAAACATGACAATCTGATCTAAGTTCAGTGAATAAGAGAATTCTCATGGTTCAACTGCGAAGTTGAGCGCTTGGCAATACTTTAATATAGACCAACAGAAGCCCTAAACGGAACAGTATTTTTGATGCAGAAAGATAAAAATATGAAGCCAAAAGAATGTCAACAAATGAAATATAGGGAAATTTTTTTTTTTTTTCTATACATATTTTCCATGGTGAAATCTCCATCCCTTTGTTATCTGTTCGTTGATGTAAATTGAAAATTAGGACTTGGAAGATTCAGAGAGAAAGAATACCATTGTCATTGCCTGATGTTTCACTTTCCTTATTCTTTCTAACATGTTCCGCCAGGAACTCCTGAATTGATCTCCAATACTGATCACCACCAGCCAACCAAGTATCCATATGCATGCCAGCAGGAAATTCCACAAATTTGCAATGCTTGTTACGAGCAGCTGCTTTAGCATACAGCATTTGCATGTGTGATGGAGGAACCATCTCATCTTGCAACCCAGAGACAAAAAGGATTGGCTGCTTAATCTGTAGAAATGATGAAGGTAATAGCAGAATAAAAGGAAAATAAACATCCAGATTGTTTGACATTTTCTAGTGATGCATACAATATACAGAAACTAGGTTCACAATTCCACTGGATAATACATCTTAAGACCACATGCACTAGGGTAACCAAATGTCCAACATCACAGCATGCTATTCTATTTATTTGAATATCAAAGTGCAATACAGCTTTGGACAGTTTGTGATGCATAACAACAGCATGAAACTAAGAAGTCTCACCTCACCAACGACATCAATTGTACTCCAAGGAGAGCGTACAAGAAAATTAAGAATTCTTGGACCTTTTGAACCACTGCCCCCAATAAACCACTTCAGGAACGGCAGAAGAACTCCAGCCATGTCCAGTATTGATGTGAAAGTATTCTCCAGTATCAGTGCAGTGACCTAAAAACGCAAGGCAAACCACATCATAACAAGCTAAAGCATTATTCCCTTACAAGAGTAGAGATTTTGAAGATCAAACAACAGGGCAGAAGAAAAATTACAGAGGTTCCCAAACAAAATAGAGATAATTAGTCATAAAAGAGATCCGACCTTCAAAATGATTTGGAAGGCTAGCATCCTCCCTAAAATTCAACTCTCCTTGTGAGCCTTGGCACAGGAAAATTAAATATTAGAGAAATGGTTCAAAGAAAGTTTCCTAATTTTTGTCTCTCTCCTTGGCATGTGATGTGCAATAAAAGTGGAGAAACTTTAAATCATCTCTTTCTTCATTGTTTTTTGGCTTCAAAGTTGTGGCATAAGTTGTGCAAAGAAGATAATATTTTGAGGGTCATTCCGGGTTCTTCTGATTCTCTTCTTATAAGTATTCCTATGCTTTTGACAAAGGAACAAAGGCAAAAAGTCTTAGGAAATGTGCAGTGGCTGCTCTGTTTTGAGTAACATAGGAAAGAAATGTTCATATTTTTTAGGAAAAAATTGCAGATAAAGCTGAAAAATCATGGGACAGAGTTTGTCGTCTTTATTCACTTAGGGATTCAGCTTCTAAGGAATTTCAAGATTCATCTTCTCTTCCCCCCCCCCCCCACCCAAATTCATCTAAACTGCGATGGGGTTTTCAGATAAGGAGTTATGGCTGATTCTAGCCTCGTTTAGAATTCATTTTTATTTTGTAGGGGGTTAATTTTGTGGTTTCTTCTATTTTTATTTTGCTTGAATTTTGTTTATTAATTATTATTTCTGTAAATGAATTGAAACGATTCTGGATTCAATTGATTTGTTTTTAATTCTGCATAAACAAAGTAAACGAACCCCAATTCAATTCGGCTTGTTTAATTTTGTACAGTGAACAAATTGAACTTGAATCCATCAAATTTTGACAATTCGTTTACAATTCAATTCTAATCAGATGATTTTGACACCCCTAACTTTTGTATAGCACAAATAGTCCTGGCTTTTGTTTTCTTAGTGAACAGTTGGCTCACTATCTGTTTTAAATCTTCTACATTGCTAAATTTTTGAGTCATTTTGTTTTAAAAAAAAAAAGAGCTCCAACTGCCATGAACTCAGAGTATTTAACCGAATCATACATATTGTGTCCAGCAGCGGATTTTCGGCTAGAACATATCGAGAAATCATATTAGGGGGCACCTAACTAGCTATAGAAATATCAGACTTATTTCTTTTTCGCCCAATTTGTAGCAGTTAGTTGATTAAATTCATAGGAAAACAACCTGATTAAATAAAATCTAGGAGAAGCTTATATACCATAGAAGTCAAACAGTATAGTTTGGACATTATGCTATATTATAGATACAACATAAAAAATCAATAAATGAGACAGATGAAATCTTGCAGTGGAGAAAATTCTTGCTTTGGTTATATCTAGATAAGGGGAATATAGAAAAGAAATAATCAGCTGATGTCTTAGTGGGGAAAGAAAAACCTTAGAATACACTCCACCGAAAAGACTATGAGTCAAGTAAAAGCATTTCTTTTGTCATCACAGTCTCTTCTGGGGAAAGAAATGCATTTAGAACCTATTTCAAAGAACACTGTCAATCACTTGGGGACATATAAGTAGATCCCACTTCATTGTTCCATTTTATATCCAGAGTAAAACATTTCTAAATATCAAAAGTCGAATAGAAATAAGAGAAATTCAGATAGAAATAAGGGAAATGTAGAAAGAAAACAAGATAAGAAATGGGAAAGCTCAAGAGAAGTTTTGTGGTTAAGGATATATTCAGTACTGTTCATTAATGATATTAAAGATGTCCCATATAATGAGCACCGGGCTCTTAATTATAGGGGAAAAAAGCAAGCCTATCAAACTAAGAAAAAAATGATAATAAATTATAACCCGAAAATATCCTTAAAATCTTCAAAAAATAAAACAGTAACTATTAAAAAGAGGTATTGTTAAATTAATAAATAGAATATTAAGAAGACAAAGTAATCCTTATTATTATAATCTAACTAGGGAATTTCCACATCTGCATTTATATGCAGGTCTGTAAGTTGTCCTACACAAAAAACAAATTTTTTAACTTGAATAAATATTGTGGCCAACCCATATAATGAGATCAGAAAACCTGAAAACTTAAATCTTGGGTTTTCCATGTAAACGTAATGCATCATCAGAAAAGGTAGGAAAAGAAATGACACCAGCACTCTTTTCAATTAAGCAAGTTGATACCTTATCAGGATTATTCTTAGTAAGCACAGCTCCAACGGCACCTCCTAGTGATCTCCCAAATACAACTATTCTAGTCGTGTCTATATCAGTCCTTTGAGAAAGATGCTCCAATGCTGCCTAACCAGAAGAAAGAAAAACATAGTAAATTAGAATTTGAAATTTAGAACAGTAGAATTTGAAAGTCAAAACATATGAATCAAAAGATAAGCACACCTGAGCATCCCTTGTAATTCCATGCTGAGAAGGATAGCCATCACTTGCCCCATAACTGCTAATATAAATGAACCATTAGTGTCCATCCACTTAGACAAAAGCTCAAGTATTCCAGATACTAAACGTAAAGAAATTTATAGGAGAATAACATTTGCATATGATAAAGCAGCACCCACCCACGATATGAAAGCATGAATACGTTGCAGTGCAACCTTTGTAACATTATGCGAACCATTTCAAGACGGTGTGCAATATCTACAGGTCAACAGTTAAGGCCAACGCAAAGAGAAACAATATAATAAACAAAACCTATCACCAACTAAAAGTCCATGAAAGATGCAAGCTAAAAATAACAAAAATGTAATGCAAAATCTTGATTCTCGAAATAATGGTGATTAATAGAAGGATACTGCCAGCATTTTCTTGAAAAAACAAAATGGTTGGACCTGCAAAACGGATAGCGTTATTTACCCCATAAACACTAGCAATATTTCATAATGCCTGCTGTCTGCTTTGAGGGAACAAGGAAACAGAAATCAAAACCACATAATTTCATGACAAGAAAGGTTATAAAAAACTGAAGCAATACGCTGCAGCTAGAAAACACAAACTATGATTTTCAACCAAATATTATGAATGAAATCTGCAATGCCTTTTATGAAAATTTTTGTTAAACTATTTACCCTGATTTTCAAAAACAACTGAAAATTGAAATGAATCAGCTGAATATGGTAAATGCCATAACTGTTGTCATTCATTCGTTAGTCCGCAGCCAATCATCATCAAAAGTCCACCATTTATCATTTCCTATTCCAAGTTGCACTGATAACCCATTAGTTTCAAAAGTTTTTTGCTGTAAACAGACTGAATAAGAAAAGTTTAGTAAACAAAACCAGTGGGTAAGCATTTTGTATTCACACCCAGTATATTATGCACATTCACATACTATCAACCATATAATATTCAACTAGAGCTACCAATCAACTTCTAAACCTTAACTCCAGCAACGATCTTAGAAAACAACGATCATATCTAATCCAGAATTGAACTGAACTCAAATGATTAGGGAGTTTAAATTCAAATTCAAAATTAAATAGATAACATAAAGAAACCAAAAAACCACCTCAAATTCTAAAAAACGAACTGCGTTTAACCAATAGCTTCAGCTCTACAATTTGATCTAGAAAAAGTAAACCCTACCTATATTAACCACAAACAAAGAGTACAGAAAAGCGAATAAAGTATTGGGATCTGACCTCGGCAATCGGGAAAAAGCTTGATGAACCAGGCGTGGAGACGAACGCCATCAGAGGATCGGAGCCAGACATCCTCGTAAATAAGCCGGAGCCGGGACGGGGTAATCGAGTAGGATTTGGTCAGACCTGGAAGAACCGGAACGTAAACAAGCTTCTCTTGGAAAGCCACCAACAGTGCCATCCCGGCCATCACTATGCCACCCACTCCGTACAACAATGCATTCACGAAAGACACCATGCTGCCGTCGTTTTTTGCTGTTTGATTTTTTATTTATTTACTTTAAGTTTTCGTTTACGATTTCTGGTGTCTCTGTTGGTTGGTAACGTAAAGCTCCTGGATTACTTAGGAGCATCGAACGAGAAATGTCAAAGGAAACAACGGGCTGTATTTGTGTTTGTGGGTCCTCTTTTCAGAATGCGGCCATGTGGGTCCAGCGTCACTGTTTTTTGTTTAATTTTTATAATAATAAAATTACGCTTGACCCTGACAACAACTTATGCTAAATATACAAAGTTTGTGGGTCATTTGTCGTCATAAAAATATTCTTGGGTACATAAAATAAACAACTAAAAAGTGAATATAAATAGAAAATAAAAGGACTTAAGTCTATTAAAGGTCTTAAAAAAAAAATCTCTATTAAGAGTGGATTTAGTATGTCGGAAAGGAAATGACATTCTAAGATAATTATATTTAATATTATCTTCGTTTTATATATTGGATTGTAACAATAATTTTTTATTGTTATTATTAAAATTATTTAAAAATAAAATAAATATTTATTTAATCATTGTTTAATTAAACTATTATGAATTTAAAAAATCAATTAATATAAATAAAAAATATTTTTAATTTTAAAATTTTTTAATATTTTTATTTATAATATTATAATTTAAAATTTATTACTATCACTAACTAAAAAATTTTGTATTATTTATTATATAATCAACATCAATGTTAATGATAGTAATTAAATATAAATCATAATTTAAATAAATTTTTATTTCCATTTATTAAATACATTTCCAATATTTACATCATAATCATTTAGAAATTTATATCTTATCCAAATTCAATTAAATATTTTGAAAATTAATTTGAAATTATAAAATCATTTGATAATTATATAAGCTAAAGTAGAATTATAATTTAATGCAAAAAATGAATTATATATTGAAACTTTATTGAAATAACATAAATTAGATTAATAATTTTTCCAAAATACCGATTGTGTATTAAAAATTAATAATGATATTTATTTATAATTTATTATTTAAATTATTTAAATTAATATTTTTATTAAATTTATCACATATCAATATGATTTCAATAATTACAAATCATTATGTTTAATTGAGTTAATAATATGGTCCTAATCTAACCAATCCATGGCCCCTCATGGGATAAAATTTCTTTTGTAATTGAGAACTTTAAATAACTCACCAAACATGAGATAGGATGGTTTCGTCTCAAACATATTGAATATAGAAATTGGATTAAACATAATAATTTATAATTATTAAAAACATATCGATATATTATAAACATAACAAAAAATATTAAATTTTAGAAGTTGATGTGCAAGGCTAGCATGGATTGTAGCCCGTATAAGTAGATTATATGGTTAATTGTGATGGTAAAATATGGATTCAAATCCAGATTTGTATTGATATTTTGGGATCCAAGTCCACATTATTTATTATGGATTTAGATGGTAATGTTTATTTGGATTTTGATGTGCAAATTTTATTGTACTTCCAAATGCACGAATTTATTGTAGAATAAATTTTGTGGTGATAAATGTTGATTCCATGAGAAATTAGATTTAATTATGCTTAAAGTTAATTTTCTAAGTGTATATGTAAATTGGTTGGAAGTGAATTTTTTTTTTATCTAAAGATTTAAAATAAAAAGGCGAGAATAAATTAAAGATGAAATTAATGCAGATAAAACGCATGAGTCTCTGAATATACACTCAATATTCATCATGGGCTTAATATTTTCCTTTTTTTAGTTCCAATTAATTCATGAGGGGGGTATTTCTACTCCTCATGATTCTCACTTTAATAAATATGGTATCAAGCGCTCAATGTGCCAAAAGGTAATGATTTTTCACTAAGTGTAGTGTCAAGAACACGTTATGTAATAGGGACTAGTCTGGTCTGCACTGATGGTAAACAAGCCACGTACTGCATACTCTGCCCGAGTGGTATCAGAGCCACCCAAAATTGTTTTCAAAATTGTTTTATGGTATAATTCAAAACCTTCATTCTTGATCTAATATCATTTATGAGTTCTAAGAATTAAGAGAATTTTTCAACTATGACATCTTTTTCATCAACTACATCTGCCCCTATTACTCACACATCTACTTTAAATTTTCCCTCTTCTTGTACCAACCGAACCTCTAATAAAATAGTCTTGTTGAATTTTCTTATGTTCCTGAGTCTGTAAAAATAGATGAATCTTGTATGCCTCTTGTCAACCCTTACCAATTGTATAAAAGAAATCATTCTGTTACCCATGGTATTCGTACCTTTATTAGTACAAAACGTCCTATCCCTAATGAATGTGTTCAATCTTCTCGTTTTGACCAGTGTGCACTTCAATCTACTTCAGCAGAACAGTATGTTACCCTCGAAATTTTTCCTAAACTTATTTCCTCATGGAAAAGAGAAGGATATACTCATCTCCATCTTGGAGGAGTACGTCTTGTCCTTAGTCTTCATGGAAGAAAAGGTTTACCTGTTACAGCACGTCTAGCTCTCCTAGACACCAGATTCAAATAGTATGAGCATGCCATCATTGGCACAATTCTCACTACCCTTCATGCTGGCAGTGTATTACTTACCTTTTATCCAAATTTCAACCTTTCTTTAGATAATCCAAATCTGTCTATAGCTCTTAAAGTCCAGATTTAGCTCCAAGGAGCAGACCAAATAGCCACCTCAAAAATGGCTACTTTGCATCATCAGTTAGTTTACAGACTACAAAACCATGCCCTGGATTTACCTACTCCCCAGGTGACTTTTGATGCTCTTATAATTCTTGTAGAATCTGAAGAGATACCAACCATTATCCAAATACTTAGGCAGATTCCTAGATCTGAACTACTCAAACTTATGCCTTTGGAATGGTTATCCAATTATGAAAAATACCATCAAAACTCAGAGCCCATCTAGACCTCTGAAAGCTTATTTGAAAGAAGATCCGACGGTACTGTAAAATTGACTTTTAAGTCACCACCTCCTCTCTCTACATCCACAGCACCTCTATTACCTGAAATTATCATTACTTCTCCTCCACCAAGTATTTTATCCACAACTCCTTCTTCAACCACAGAAAACCCTCGTCTGTCCTATACTCATTCAGCCATGATTATGCCAGTCCAAACAAACCAAGAAAGTCTTCCCATTTTATCCTTTAATTCTGATGGTTATCCTATCTATCCTGCTAAGATAGATGGCCATTTTATGTGGGATGTTCCAGGATTAGGAAATTGTGATCCTGACTGTCCATGTTGGGAAGACATCGAGGAAGATGACCAACCTCGAAGGAGACGAAAAACCAAGAAACGACCCCACTCTCCTTGTCATCATCATCTATCAAAACATGATTCTCCACCAAATCCAGATTTATTTCCTTTACCTTTATATGATAAAGGATTTAAATGGATTAAAAAGCATGAACCTATTCTCATGACCCGTGTTGTGCAAATTTTATTGAACTCGCAAGTGCACGAATCTATTGTAGAATAGATTAATGGTGACGAGTGTCGATCCCACGAGGAGGTGGATTTTAATTATGTGTAGAATAAATTTTCTGAGTTGGTGGTTGGATTTATAATGACAATTATGTAGGCAATGTATTAATTTGAATTAAAGCTATTGGAATAAACTATTAAAATAAAATGCTTGGATCTCCGGATCTGTCTCAACATGTACCATCGGCTTAATATTCATTATTAATACCAATTAAATCATGAAGGGGGAACTTCCACTCATCATGAACCACACTTTAATAGATATGGTGCTAAGGGCTTCCCGTGCCAAATAGTAATAACCTTGCTTGGGAGGCGGTTATTCCAGTAGATATCCGAGACAAGATTATTACTATCCTGTCTCACAAAAGTCAAAACAACCACATAAATTAAAGGGGAAGGAAAAGTAAATTTACCAAATTAAGCCCATGGAGCATGTTGAGACTTCACCTTCAACCCAAGCTTGAAAGGAAATTAGCCACTCATAATTTAACTAGGGGTAAAATGGGAATTTTATTAAAATACGTAGAAAATACAAGATGGAGATGGAATTAGAGAAAATGGAGTCCAAAAATGGATTCAGGGGTGTCAAATTAGGGGGGGAGCCCCCTTTTTATAGATACACTGAGTAAATCATGGCCATCGGATTAAAACAATTTGGGCTCTCGATTGCGCCACGTGGCAAGTTCCTATTGGATGGAACACATCATCGGGCTGTTATTCTGTATATGCATGTACCGTACACACGTTTTTTTCTATCCACTAATATTCGCCATGTCACCGGTCAACATTTTTGCTCCATAGGATCATGACACGCCATCGATCAACGCCACATCATCGATCAATGCCACATGCATAAGCGGTCAATGCCACATCATTCGTCCAATCAAATGCCGCCACGTCATCGTATAGTGCCACGTCATCGCATGCAGGTGCCACGTCGGATACTGATATAGGTGAACAAAGTCAGAAATGAAACGATGCTCGATGATCGATCATATATCAACCGTCATCGTATGTGTGAATGCGATCAATATATGTGAACGAACAGTCACCATTTTTCTTTTTATGCTCCTCCTAAGGTTTTCGACCGTCCCGAGTTCAAAAGTCTTTGTCCGTTTTTCCATCCGATCTCTCGTTTATTGTGAAATGACCATGATATCCCCTAAAATACATAAAATACTTAATTAAAATAAAACATACATAATTAAATTACAAGGACTTAAAGACATAAAAATAGGGATGTTAGTGAGACTTGGGTGTAAAATGATGATTTTCTCCATTATAAATACACACTTTCTAGTACTCAACACACCCCCAACTAGACTTGTTGCTAGTCCCTAGCAATTTGAGCGAAAACAAAACTGAAACAAATATTTTTTTTTTTTTTTTTTACTTGTTGTATTTATTTAATCGGACTAATGATAACAATCAAATAAAAGTATAAGCATTATCTACGATCTAAAGAAATATCATTCCCACATCAACTCTCCACATGAATCGTTTAGAAAACTTTGTCACAACTTTAGTAATCGAGTCACTTTTAAGAATGACATGCAAACCCCAAAATCTCACCTGGTAGTAGTAATACGCTCACAAAGAAATTAAACCCAAAAATAATCACTCCAGGTGAATGGTAATTTGAGTGAAAATAATAAAGTAAGTAATATCACACACTCTCACCAAGGTGATAGAAATATGCCTCGAACTTAGAAATAGTACGATTTTAATTCAAAAATGCTAATCAAACCAATACATTCATCATCCTTTTTTATTTTTTTATTTATTATTTTTTTTAGTATGCATTACCACATCTTTTCAACCCATATAACTAGTTTCCATTTCAGACTATAGTTCCCTAAAATCAAGAAGGACTTTTATTAGGATGTAACGTAGGCTAGGGACGTGGCTAACAAAGAAAGGATAATAGGAAAAACAAAATATATGTTTGACAAATAGAGAACTTTGGAGATTGTAAGGTGCTTTTCACTTGATTTTTTTTTTTATTTGTAAACATTTTTTTTTTCTTTTGTTTCTTTTTCTCTTTTTTTTTTTTAGCACCTTTTTTTTTTATGCAAAATTATCTCTATTTTCAAACATAAATGGGTGGTGAGAAATACAAAATATAAGGTGATACTCCACATTGGAGTGGGACAAGATAATAGGTTGCCAAAGAAAAAGTCTTTATTTTTACTTTATTATTATTATTATTTTTTTTATTTTTTTTTTTAAGGCTCAAAGGGGTTAACTATGGATACATATTAATAAGGTTGGCTAGAAAGGCTCAAACGGACCAAAGATGGCCTTTCTGTCATCTTTTAAGGTTCTAAATAATCTTCCATATCTACTAGTTAGATAGATCTTCAGATGTGGCAACATACACTTTTTTTTTTTTTTTGGAGATAATGTATAAAGCAATAAACTGCTAAGCTGAATGAAGAATAGGCAAAAAGGTTACTTCCAAGAAAAAATGACAGCTCAAAACTCACTTGAAATTCCTATGACATGTGCATTCTTTCAAGCAACTTATATTTGTCTCCAACATCAACATGTAGAGTAACAAACATGGTGTAACATAACTAAAGACCAAAGATAATACAAATACTAAAATTTGAAAGTTATCATGTCATCTAATTATGAAAAGATCACACAAAATGCCTTTTTTTTTTTTTTTTTTTTAAGAAGATGCGTTTCTAGAGTCACTGCACTCCATATTCAGCCATCTTCGACTCAAAAAATTTAACCACAGTTAGTTTCTAAAACAAAAATTAGTGTAAACTACACTAAGATTGAGATATTCCACAATTGTCAACTATTCCCTCCCCCCAACCTGAATGGAACATTGTCCTCAATGTTTGAAAGAAAATAGGGTTTAGAAGACATCACCTGAGTCTTTGTATCACGAGGAAGAAAATATTTACAAGCGGAGAGTTAAATCTAATTTGCACTTTTTATTACGCCATCGTTACCATCATTAGTTGGCCATTCCAAAGACAAGGGTCTTGGGATCCGCTCGTCATAAGCTTGTAATGATCAATTAACTCGTTAGCGATGAGCACAAATAAAGATTTTTTTCGCTGTGAAAGGGATGAAATGATTTTTTATTGTATGGTTAAGAAATGCGATGAAGCCATCATAAAAGTTATTGACATTTAACAAATCGATGGGTTTCTGATGAATGTTCAGATGGGCCCAAGATGCTAATGTGATTAGTGCCTCTAGAGTTGCAAGATCTCCTGGTAGGAAAATAAAAACATCAGCATGATTTAGCATTTCAGTTATTCTTTCTTGCATACCTGAGACAACTAACTCTTCTCCAGTTGGTGAGTCAGACATACAGGCCAACGGTTTGAGGCTTCTTGGGATGATGCCTAACACTTGGCTCCCTCTGAGATAAACAGCTTCTGAGACTAGTTTTGATAACCCTCGGTCACCTCCTCCATAAATCAGATGCAAATTTCTTTCTGCTATGCGTTGACCAAGATCAATGGCTGCCTCAACGAACTCTTTATGTTTGCCATAGTTAAATCCAGAGAGCACACAAATGTTCTTGAATTGTTTATTGGGAGTAGCTGCCATTGGTATGCTTCTCAAAAATAATTTGTGAGTCTAAAAGAAAATGATCATATATCAAGGATCTTGGTGACAATGATTTACAGCTGTATAGGAGGTAGCATGTCTATGTCAATTAATGCGTAAAGCACATGGCTCGAGAGTCAAAAAGGAAATAGTAAAAGAAAAAGCACTCAATTATTAAAGACAATAATGCAATTGATAAAACAACAGTGAAATAAAACAACAGTAAAGTAAAACAACAGTAAAAGGATATTTACAGGTAGTTGTGATTGTGGCTCACATCTTCCTCTGGTTTTACGTCCAGAAACGGCTTGAACGCCCTCTATGGGTCGAGGATAGGCTTCCCATCTAGTTTTCTTATAAACTGGCAAACAGGGTCATTTATAGTCAGATTCCCAAGACTATATCGGACACGTTCTTTCTGAAATAATGGCCATAACTGGAGAATTCTTTGTTTATGACGTATCCACTGGGATGCGTTTCAAAAGACAAAAGGATATCATCCAATGACTCTTTATTCAAGCCATCCCTAATGAATTGAATCTTATCTTCCCTGTTATCAGACATCATTCCGAAAGAACAAGGATTTTTATCGCATTTCATCCTGGCACACTTATGACAATTAACATGAAGTTTTTCAGCTCTTCGTTTTCTCGAGTAATTTCCTTTACCACAACCAGGCATGTATGCAATAAATTTAGGAGGCAACTCACCGCTAAACGTATTTTAGCCTCGATTAACCAACGGATGTCAGGCAGGATGTTATATTTCATAAGCAATCGCATGCGTTGGACCGAGCTTTATAGATCGTAAGGAGGGCATTCGAGGAAGTGAAGGAAATCGCTTGTGAAGCTTTGCTAGAATCGCGTTTACATCCATACCTTCTTCTCGGAATATTAGTTATTATGGGAAACTAAAGTAACCGACTTTGATTGTCACGAGTACCATTATCCGCCACTTAACCGGGGTAACAAACTAGAGAACACACAAAAAGAAAAGAAAAGAAAAGAAAAGAAAAAAAATAATCTCACAATTGTACTCTTATTGAGTTTTCCTCAAGTTCGATTTGGGTTTCGTTGATACCTCCCTCATTTCTTTGAGTTGTCTTTCTAGATCTTCAACGTGGGATACCAACTCGGAGGTTGTAGCTTCCAAATACGATCGTTTTACAAAATCGTATCGGCTTCTCGGATGAGATTGTACACGTTGAAGTTGTCGAGAATGTTCAAGAATCGTCTAGTTGAGAACACATAATTAGAAGTGATAAAAGAAAACTAAATGATTAAATAAACACACTTTCACAAAAATTTAAATCACCGAAAAGAAGAAATAAATAAGAAAAATTCTTAATTTAAATTTGGTGGGTCACTCAAATCTATTTCTGCCTTTTTCACGTGGTTGGTACTTTAGATATGGCTTCATCTTTGACCATTAACTTTAAAAATTACACCGTTCTTTGGATACTTAAATTTAACTGCTCCATATGAAAAAACAAAGGACTATAAAGGGACCAGTCCATCGATAGCGTAATTTACCTGGGAATAGGCGCAAGCGAGAATTGAATAAAAGTACTTTCTGACCTGGTGTGAAAGATTTTCTCATAATTTGCTCGTCATGAAAGACTTTCATTCGCTGTTTGTAAATCTTGGCATTTTTGTATACATCATTACGACTTTCTTCAAGTTCTGCCAGTTGTGATTTTCTTTCTAAGTTAGCTTCTTTGCATGTCAAAGTTGGATTTCTTCACGCGGCCCAATGCACAATGCTCAAGTTTTGGTGGTGATTCTGATGATGGACTCAATTTCTTCTCTGATGGTGCTAGTTGTTCCACTCTTGACTTCCATTTGTTAATGTCCATGGATGGTGCTTAATCAAGTAAGGCGTTAACCTCATCTATTGATCTGTCAATATCAAAATTCAAACCAAAGTGAGTTAAACATGTTTGTAAAGGGTCATCACTAAGATTTGAAAGAAAAGTATTATCAACTAATTCTTCGATTAAATCCACATCAACAATTTCATCATCTGCATTGGGAGGTTGTTTGGCAATGTTGAAGATATTTAGCTCCATCGTCATATTGCCAAAGGACAACTGCATATTTCGATCTGCGTTGAATGTGAGCATCGGCGATTTGCCAAGAAAGGTCGTCCCTAAGATAATGGGGATCTAACTTCCTCAATCTGGATCAAGTTGAGTGTCAATTACAATGAAATCAACAGAAAATAAAACTTATCTACCCGTATAAGACGCCCTCCACAATACCACGAGGTTTTTTCATGGACCGACTCTGCAGTTTGTAACACCACTGGAGTTGGGTGTAATTCTCCCAGTCCAAGTTTCACAAATACTGAGTAAGGCAACAGATTTACACTAGCTCCTAAGTCCAACAAAGCATTCTCAATTGTGTGGTTCCCTATACTACATGAGATAGTGGGAGAGCCTGGGTCATTGTATTTTAGAGGAAGTTTGTGTTGGAGTATAGAACTATCGTTTTCTGTTAAAAATGCCTTTTTTTGAACATGAATGTTTCTCTTTTTAGTACAAAGGTTTTTAAGAAACTTGGCATAAGATGACACTTGTTTTATAGCATCAAGCAAAGGGATGTTAACACTTACCTGTTTAAAGATTTCAAAAATCTCACTTGTAGATTTTCCTTTCTTTGCTTTAGCTAACCTCTGGGGAAATGGAGCTTTTGGAACGTATTCTCGTGGGTTGGTTTCTTCTTTCTCCTCTGATGATGGGTCTTCTTCATTTACCGGCACAATTTGAGTTGTTTTTGGTACCGGCATCTCCACTTTGTTGTCGACTTCTTTTCCTTTTCGCAAGGTCATGACGGCTTTGACCTCTCCATGCTGCTGAGGTGAACTGATACTTACTTCATGCACTCCTTTAGGATTAGGCACTGGTTGACTTGGGAATTTACCTTTCTCAACAGTCATTGCCAAGGTCTGAATTGACGAAGCAAGTTGTCCCACCATTTTCTCAAGGTTTGAAATTGATTGGGTTTGTGAGTTGAAACCCGCTCTCATCTCATTTCGTAGTTCATCAATGGTATGGTTTTGTTGCTCGATTTTGGAGTGAATAAGATTCTTGAAATTCTGAAATGCATCCTCCCATGGTCTAGGCTGAGAATGGTTTGGATTCTGATTGTATGGTCTAAATGGTGGTTGAGAGGCTTGAGAATTTTGAGGAATTGGTTGCATTGGTGGAGCTGGAGCTGCTGGTCCATTCTGTTGGAATCCTTGAGACCATGAAAAATTGGGGTGGTCTCTCCATCCGGGATTATATGTGTTGGAGTAAGGGTTGTAGGTTGATGGCTTTCTCATTACACCTATGACATTGGCTTGATCTGAGTATGAGTCCTGGTCATGTGGTTCCGTTAATTTAGCAGCTGTTAACGATGCTATTTGACGGGAAAGACCTTCAACTATGTCTTTGACTTCTTTAATTTCTGAACTTGACTCGCCAATGTGAACCTCATTCACTCCCTTAACTCTTCTAGTACTCCTGAGCGAACGACTCCGTTGTTGGGAATTATCTGCTTGTCGCTGGAAGAAATCCCAAATCTCTGATGCACTTTTTGACATTAGCTCTCCTCCACTTGTTGCCATTAGCCATTCTTGCACATTCGACAATAATCCCTCTAAAAGGTATTGGCATTGGTGCCATTTTTCGTATCCATGATGTGGACACTTTAGGAGTAGCCCATTGAATCGCTCCCATGCTTTGAAAAATTGCTCGTCTTCTCTTTGGGTAAACTCTGAAATTTCCCTGCGAATAGCATTGGTTTTATGTACTGAAAAATATTTATTCAAAAATTTTGTTACCATTTGTTCCCATGATGTAATGCTATTAGCAGGCAATGTATTGAACCATGAACGAGCTCTATCCTTTAAAGAAAATGGAAATAATCTAAGCTTAACATCATCATCTGAAAAATTCTCATATTTAAAAGTTTGACAAATAGCATGAAAATCATTCAGATGATTATATGGATCTTCATTTTCTAGGCCATAAAATGTTGGGAGACAATTTAGCACACTAGGTTTTAATTCAAAACTCCTAGCAGCTACATTTGGGTATCGTATGCATGATGTGCTCAAGTTAGCTAAGGGACTGAAGTAGTCCTTAAATGGCTTCTCTTGTGGTGCGGGTTGCAAATCCATTTCAAATTTATTTTTAATTGTAACGTGCTTGTGTGTGCGAAGTGTTTTTTCTAATTCAAAATCTATAGGCTCAAGATTAGGTAATTTTGACCTACGACCATGCATGCAAATGAAAAAAAAAATGATAACAAAATTAATAAAGATAAATAAGAGGGAGAAATTACAATACTAACCTTATCACGTCATTCAATTTTCCTATGAAAAATAACTCAAGTGCTATATATATAGAAAGAAAATACGTGAAACAAATTAAAATAAATTAAGAGGCGGTTGAACCTGCCGATTTCACAAAATAAAAAAAAAAAAGCATGAAAATTAAATTACAGAAATTTAAAGAAAAGAAGAAAAGAAAAGAAAATAATACCTACTTCAAAATTTAATCCACTTTTTTTTTTATCTTTTTTTTTTAATAATAATAAAAAAATTACAAGGAAACAAATAAAATAAATAAATAAAGAAGAAAAAAAAAATTCTACAAATTAAAATACTTACCTCCCAAGAATCGGCGCAAAAACTTGTTGTGCAAATTTTATTGAACTCATGAGTGCACGAATCTATTGTAGAATAGATTAATGGTGACGAGTGTCGATCCCACGAGAGGTGGATTTTAATTATGTGTAGAATAAATTTTCTACGAGTTGGTGGTTGGATTTATAATGACAATTATGTAGGCAATGTATTAATTTGAATTAAAGCTATTGGAATAAACTATTAAAATAAAATGCTTGGATCTCCTGGATCTGCCTCAACACGTATGTACCATCGGCTTAATATTCATTATTAATACCAATTAAATCATGAAGGGGAACTTCCACTCATCATGAACCACACTTTAATAGATATGGTGCTAAGGGCTTCCCGTGCCAAATAAGAATAACCTTGCGCTTGGGAGGCGGTTATTCCAAATGGTAGATATCCGCACAAGATTATTACTATCCGCTACGAAAAGTCAAAACAACCACATAAATTAAAGGGGAAGGAAAAGTAAATTTACCAAATTAAGCCCATGGAGCATGTTGAGACTTCACCTTCAACCCAAGCTTGAAAGGAAATTAGCCACTCATAATTTAACTAGGGGTAAAATGGGAATTTTATTAAAATACGTAGAAAATACAAGATGGAGAGATGGAATTAGAGAAAATGGAGTCCAAAAATGGATTCAGGGTGTCAAATTAGGGGAGCCCCTTTATAGATACACCGAGTAAATCATGGCCATCGGATTAAAACAATTTGACGCTCGAGATTGCGCCACGTGGCAAGTTCCTATTGGATGGAACACATCATCGTGGCTGTTATTCGTATATGCATGTACCGTACACGCTTTTTCTATCCACTAATATTCTGCCATGTCACCGGCCAACATTTTTGCTCCATAGGATCATGACACGCCATCGATCAACGCCACATCATCATCGATGCCATATAAGCGGTCAACGCCACATCATTCGTCCAATCAAATGCCGCCACGTCATCGTATAGTGCCACGTCATCGCATGATGCCACGTCGGATACTGATATAGGTGAACAAAGGTCAGAATAAAGATATCGTGCGATCATCGTATATATCAACCGCATCAGTATGTGTGAACAATGCGATCTATATATATGTGAAACGATCATTTTTCTTTTTATGCTCCTCCTAAGGTTTTTATTTGTCCCGAGTTCAAAAGTCTTTGTCCGTTTTTCCATCTGATCTCTCGTTTATTGTGAAATGACCATGATATCCCCTAAAATACATAAAATACTTAATTAAAATAAAACATACATAATTAAATTACAAGGGACTTAAAGACATAAAAATAGGGATGTTAGTGAGACTTGGAGTGTAAAATGATGATTTTCTCCATTATAAATACACACTTTCTAGTACTCAACAACCCGCCATAAACAAGCTCACTCAAGCTTGCTGAAACCTCAAAGTACAGTCCCATATTGTATGATGCTTACTCCTTTAACTCCATAGGAGTATTCACAACAGTTTCTTCCACTGGAAAAACAAATAGATGTCCAAAGACACGTGGTCTCTAAACCATTTGTCCAATCTCCCATTACCAAAACAAGTCACATGAAAGAGCCAAAATCATTTGAAGCTGTCCTTAACTGGCAAACCCAAAATGCCAGGGCTCGAAATTATGCCTTAAATACCTTACACCATAAGGTAGACACAATCTCAACTAAGGCAGTTCAAGTTGAGAAAAAAGTTGATGACATCTCAGTTCGACTCCCATAAATGTATCAAGATCTTTAAGATCGAATTGTCCAACTTGATACAGAACTTAGAAATATGATTAACCAGCGATATTGGGGTCTTGAATTTAACCAAAAAGAAGCTGAGATTAGAAAGTTAAAAGCTGAGTTAGCAAGAATTGACTCAGAAAAGCAACAACCATCACGTTTTGGCAAGTCTCAATCCATACCTACACTTTCTCAAACTTATCATCCTTTTGTTTCATTACTTTCACCAAGTTGACCATATGATCCATCCAAACTTTTTGGGATGACCCACACTTTATTCAAAACTCTACTACCAACACAAGCCCCATCAACAAAACCATCCTCTACCCCACCAAAACCATCAAAATCTTCATCAGTACCTTATACCGATATTCCTTCTTGTTCTACTAGAAAAGATCCTATGCATCAGTATGAGATTAATTTTACTTCCACTTAGATCCAAGACAACACTGATAAAACTGTATCAGATTCTCACTCTGAAACTTCTGAATCTGTTACTTCCAGTCTTGACTCTCCTAAGAATTCTCTTACCTAAGAAAAATCTAGTGATTCAGAATCCAACTATGCTGATATCTCTAGATTACTGATGGCTGATACAGCTGATCCTTAGTCAAGTGAACGTGTTGTCACAGAAGAAGTTGATGACAACACAGCAAAAGAAACTACAGGTCAATCCACCCAAGCAAGGACACGGTCTCATGATTCTAAAATTTCAAATGGACCGTGGTTTACTTTTGATGATATCCCTTCACATCGATGGAGAGAAAGGTTACAAGAATTATCTGTTTGGATAGATTTACAAATGTTAAGGCCTGGAGCAACAACCCAATTTGTGCTAAAAGAATTTTTTACCCGTTTTACGGGATCTTTACAAGATTGGTTTGATAGCTTGGGAGCTTACAGACAACTTCAGTTTATCCAGATAACAGAAGTTTCTGTAGCATTGGCGTTAATCCATGAACAATTCATTGGTGAACCAACAATTACTTATGAGGTAGCAAGACGGGAATTTCTCAATATGAAATGTTGTTTCTTAAATCCTAAGGATCTTCATTTCCATTATAAGTGCATGTCCATCCTTTATTATAAGCTCAATGGCTTCAATGATGCAACTCTCAAGCATGTGTTTATGGCTTCCCTACCAAAAGAATTGCAACCAGAACTCCAAAGACAGATCACAACTCACAATTTGGTCATTGACAATTTATCTTTAGGAAAGATATTCCAATTGGCCATGGGATGTCTTGATAAGCTCTGTGAACAGAAAAAGTTCTTCAAGGAACTTCTTAAAGACAAAGAACCATTTAGATCTGCTTGCAAAAAACCCTACCTCAAGATCAAATGCAAAGACAAAACCCAGTGTCATTGTCCTACCAAAAAGAAAAATCATTTTCGTGCTTATAATCATAACCCTGATCCTTTTTACAAAAAGAAAAGGAGATCAAGGCCTCTAAGATTTTTCAGACGTAGACGATTCTCATCAAAAGACCAAGCCAGAGAGAAAAAATTCAGGTGTTTCATTTGTCATAAGAGAGGACATTTTGCAAAAAATTGTCCCAACAAACCTACTAAAGCTGTTCGGTTGTTACAACACTTGCAAGCCAACACAGATTTTTCTCCCGACCATGATCAAATTGAATTCTTATTTTCTGAACAAGAAAAGGCTGATAATAATACTATTTTTGCCCTAGAAAATACCTCTACTGATGAATCATTTTCTGATTCAGATGAAAAGGTTTTCACAATTCATACTATTCAAGACACAGTCCAGTCCATTCAGAAAAACCATCTTGTTCATAATTTGACAATTCTAGTTCCTTCTATAAAGGTCCAAATACTTCCCTCTAAATATCATAGGCTCATTCCTGTTATTGGGTGTATTGATACCAGGGCCCAAAAAAGTATGGTCAATCAAAATATCTTGCCTTATGAGTGCTGGAAACAGCAAGAGGAATACTTTAAGGCAGTCAGTGGACAACTTTTCACTACCAAATTGATTACTAAACATCCTATTGGTATTCAATTATTTCCAAACTGTGTCATTTGGATGAAAATGATTGGATCAAACCTTTCTGATAAAGATATTTTGATTGGCTTTGACTCGCTTCATCAAGCAAAATCCATCTCGATCACCTCATCAGGCATTCGTTTAAAAAATATGTTCAAAACATATACTAATGCCTTAAAGCTTTATTCCTTAGCCAATGTTCCCACTCCTTACTCTAAGATCACCTCCAAACTTCTCCAATTCTATCCTGAAAATCACAGTCAATTTACTCATCCATCTCCACTTTGGAAAAATGAAAGGTTTTTCATTAAGTTACACTTTAAACTTAATGAAGATCATAATCCAACCAAAGCAACACATCCTGGTATGACTCCAGAAGATTTGAGCTTAGCCCAAAATGAGTGCCAACAGTTACTGGCCTAAGGCCTCATAGAACCCACTTCTTCTCAGTGGGCTTGTCAGGTTTTCTATATTGAAAAGCATTCAGAAAAAGTCAGAGGAAAAAAGAGATTGGTTATTGATTACCAGCCTCTTAATGTCTTTTTAAAAGACAATAAATTTTCTTTACCTAGAAAACAGTCCTTGTTCATTCACCTAAGACATGTTAAAATCTTTTCCAAGTTTGATCTCAAATCTAGATTTTGGCAATTAGGTGTTCATCCGACTGATAGATACAAAATTGCATTTTGTATTCCAAATGCTCACTACCAATGGACTGTTTTACCCTTTGGACTTAAAAAAGCACCCTCAATCTTTTAAAAGGCTATGACGATAATCTTCCAACCTATTTTTCACCACACTCTTGTTTATATTGATGACTTGTTATTGTTTTCAAAGACTCATCAACACCATCAAAAGTTATTGGAACAAATCTTCCAGATTGTCAAGTCTTATGGGATTATGCTCTCTGATAAGAAAAGTATTGTTGCTATAGATCAATTACTTTTCTTGGCATGATCATCAAAGATGGTTCTTATCAACCCAGTCCTCACATAGCCCAAGAGTTGATGTATTTTCTAGACAAAGATTTTTCAAAAAAATAAATTCAGCAGTTTCTAGGAATCATAAACTACATTAGGGATTTCATTCCACGTGTCAACACCTATACCAGTCCTTTATCTGCCCTACTCAAGAAAAATCCACCACCTTGGAATGATCAACACACAAAAGCTGTCTCCCACTTAAAAAAGATTGCCCAAGATCCTCCACCACTGAGGATAATCACAGATGGCTAACACATACTACAGATAGATACTTCTGACGAAGCATGAAGAGCAATTCTAATTAAAAAGATTGATGAAAAGGAGCACTATATTGCGCATGCCAGTGGACAGTTCTCTCTAGCTTAAAAGCATTATCATACAGTGTATAAAGAGATTCTTGCTATCAAATACGGCATCAAAAAGTTTAAATTTCATCTTATTAGATACCAGTTTTTTTGTCAGAATAGACAACTCTGCTTTTCCTAATATGCTAAACTTTAAGAACAACACTGTTCCAGAAAAGACACTCATTCGTTTGAAAGATTGGTTTTCCCACTACGACTTTAAAGTGAAGCATATAAAAGGAGAACACAACACCATTCCTGATTACTTATCCAGGAAATCTCATCCTCCTATCCTTGCCATCGAGAAGAATTTTACCTTTCCTTTAATAGCCATGGCATCCTCCTTACCTAAACATGCCTTCACAAAGAAATACACACCAGACAATAGACCATTCAAATCTCCTTATCATGTTCAGGAATATGCAAAGAATTTTCTCATGCGGTATTTTATTGTTGCCTATTCCGAATATCCTGATCCCCTACATTTTAGGATTACCATCCTAAGTGTATGCTCCTTATGGGTCTTACCCTTGATCTCACTCGTTCTATTTCTAAGAATGAGTTATGGTATTTATGGTGTTTATCTTTGCTGTATGCTATAAAATTAGTTTTTCCACTTGTCATTTTACAAGATGTTCTCAATAATCCAGATCAGGCAACTTCCCTCATTTGGACTTTGTTTGAGTGGTTTGCACCACTTGCTGTATAGCGCCACAAGCTAAATCAAATTAAGCTGACTCACAACCTTGGAAAGATTCCTTATCAATAAGCTCAGATGTTCACAATAATTTTCATCATACATAGGCCATATTTCCAACATCCAGACCACCAGTCATTCTGGACTCAAGACCAGATGTATGAATGGATTACTGTTCTTCATCCTGCAATCCTTTAACAAGACTATGCTGTTAAGAACAATCTTAAAGAATTCTTGTTACAGACAAATCATGTCACACTACCCTCACTAGACATAAAACACACCTCTCTTGAACCACACCATGATATCTATATAGTACTAACCCCATCTGCCATAGCCAAACCACCAACCAGAGGAATCATCATTAAGGAAGAAAGACCGAACTATACAGATTTCATCTTTCAGGATTCTCAAGATCCCTAGGAAGAGTTTCTTCCATCTCCAACCTTCACCCTAGGAGAATCAAGCCACATCCCTACAATTATTTCCACAACCAATCCTACTATCACTAATCCTCCTTAAAAAAATTCATTCCTATCCAAGCCATGCCCATGGCATGCCTCTGTCAGCAAATCATGCATATGGCCCTATTGTCCATGTGGAGACAAGTCACATCCGAAGGATAGCACCGAATCCTCCTTTGATTAGATCTTATCACTACAGTTGTCTAGTTTACTTTCATAATGGTTATCTTGTCATAACCAACGCGTGTTTTATGTACTTTATGCGTGTCTGTCATTTGTAATAATTAGTGTACTTTATCTTTTGTGATAATTCAAGCTTTGTAAAAGTCATGTCTGCCATTTATAAAACGATGGATTCATGATTGCTTGCTTTTACTTTCCACGTGTAACAAAGTTGATGGAAGACTATTTCCACCAACGTTTCTCTTCTCGACTATAAAGGAGAGCTCTCTCAGTTTGAAGAAATAAGAAGAGAAAATATATGAAGTTTGTTTAAAAAAAAATGTCCAGCTGAATCTCTATCTTTCTCTTAATTCAAAGAAACATGAATTGATAATTGAAAGGGAATGAAGGAATAGAATTTGTTCATAAAACCTCAAGGAAGTATGCCCTGCACTTGTCTTCTTTAAAGGATCTGTGTATCAGAAACTTGTTGTAGTTTTCTTAACTGGTTAAAAGTTCCTTGTTTTGGCCAAGAGTTGCCTGTTTTGGGTTATATAACCTTTAAAGAAAATGTTTTGAGTTTTCTGGTATAAGGTATATCGGCGGGAATCCATCGATGTAAATTTCAAAGGTCAACCCGAATGGGGACTAATCTGGTTTGCACTGATGGTAAATAAGCCACGTACTGCGTACTCTGCCCAAGTGGTATCGACAACGTGACAATACCATCCACTAAATAGTTTAGATACATTCTCTGTCAACACTGAGCCTCTATAAATAATACCGTACAGGTGAACAATATCGTATACGTGAATAGTCGAATAGCCCTTTATGCTCCTCCTAAGGTTTTTAACCATTTTGAGTTCAAAAATGCCATTTGTTCTATTGTCTGATTTCTCCTTAGTTGTGAAATGACCAAAATATCCCTAAATACATAAAACACTTAAATTATAATAAAACACACATAATAAAAGCTTAAAGAATTTAAAAACATAGAAGTAAAAATGTTAGTGAGCTCGAAATATGAAATGATAATTTTACCCTTTATAAAAATGCATTCTTTAGTACTTAACACACCCCCTAACCAGCTTATTGCTAGTCTTTAGCAAATTAAGTGATGAAATCTAACAAAATTTAAATTGAAATCTGTTTACTAAATAAATGAACTTTTCTGACAAATTGCATTCTCCTGATTTGCTATCCAATCATTAATTGTCTTTAGTGCTTAGTAATGTTTGACATAATGATTATGGGGTTCGATCAAAATAAACCAATACTTTTATTTTTACCATCTTAAAAAGTTGCTTCTATAGGCAACTTTGTCCGTCTTACACGGACACTCTTTATTTACTTAGGTAAGAGGCCCGGACACTAAAAAAGAGCTGGGTTGGACAAATTGAACTCTCACCATTTGACGCGAACACTCTCTGCTTGCTGAGGCAAGATGCCTGGTTACTAAGTAAGAGCTCACACAATTTTGATAATCTCTCACCGTTTGACACGAATACTCTCTACTTATTGAGGTAGGAGACCTAGTTACTAAGTAAGAGTGTCTCTTTTTTTTAATTTTTTTCGGTATAATGACCACTGCCTTTAGTTATTGCTCACAAATGAAATGAAAGATTAGGTATTACAAAATCTCAACCTACCACCACCATCACTTGTCGCGTGTGTATGTCTAGAGTAGTTTCTTGAATCTCTCAAGTTGGCCAAGGTAGACAAAAAAGGTTAGTCAATAATATCAGAAAAAAATAAAAATTTGGTTTTTTTTTTTTAACTAAACAACAAGACTAAGAAGATACGTTTCTAGAGTAACTAAACTCTATATTTAGCCATCTTTGACTAAAAAATTTAAAAATGGTTAGTGATTACAACAACACAACTATTATTTATTCCTTAGTTTTTAACTATTCCCTCCCCCCAACCAGAATGAGACGTTGTTAATGTATGAAAGGAAAGAAGTAGAGTTTAAAAGACATCACTTGAACATTACAATAAAAAAAATTCACAAATAGAGAGTTCAATTTAATTTGTGTTTCTTACTACTGCCGCTACTATCATCAGTCAACCAATCCAACGTACAAGTTTTAAGATCGAGCTCTAGTCTATAAGCTTCTAAAAGATTAAATAACTCATTAGTAGTAAGAGCACAAATAAAAAGCTTTTTCATTGTGAAATGAATGAAATGATTTTTTATTGCATAATTAATAAATACTATCAGGCTATCATAAAAATTATTAACATTTAACAAACTGATGGGTTTCTGATGAATGTTCAAATATGCCCAAGATGCGAATGTAATCAGTGCATCTAAAGTTGCAAGATCTCTTAGTAAGAAAATGAAACCATCAGCATGTTTTAGCATTTCAATTATTATTTCTTACATACCTAAGACAAATAATTCTTCTCCAATTGGTGGGCCAAGTCAGTATCCCAGTGGTTTTAGGGCTTTTGGGATTATGCTTAACACTTGTCCTCCTCCAATAAAAGCAGCCTGTGAGATAAGTCTTAATAAACCTCAGTCACCTCGTTCATATATTAGGTGCATCTTTCTCTGTGCTAGTACTCGACTAAAATCTATAGTTGCTTGAACAAGCTCTCTATATTTACCATAGTGAAGCCCAGAGAGCACACAAATGTTTTTGAGTTGTATGCTCGAAGTGGCTACTATTTGAAAAATCTTAAAAACAATTTATGAATGCTTTGAAAAAATTTTAATATTTAAAGATCTTGGTGATAAATATAATGATACATGGCTATAAATGGCCTAGGTTTGTCAAATGATGTGTAAAGCTCGTAGTTCAATTATTCAAAAGCAAACAATGAAAAAAATAAACAATAATTAAATAGAAATCACACCATTAAAAGCAATAATGCAAATAGTAAATCAAAAGGATATGTACTGGTAGTTGTGATTGTACCTCATATCTTCCTCTAGTTTTACGTCAAAAAAAGACTTGAATGCTCTCTATCAGTTGAGGATGTGCTTCCTATCTAGTTTTCTTATAAACTAGAAAACAAGGTCATTTAAATTCAGATTCATGAAACTGTATTGTGCACGTTCATTTTAGAACAATGACCATAATTGGGAAATTGATCTCTGTACATATCAACTAGAATGCTTTCAAGACTCGAAAGGATATCATCCAATGACTTCTTATTAAAACCATCTCTAATGAATTTTATCTTCTCTTCCTTGCTGTTAAACACTATTCCCAAAGACATATAAAGATTTCTAAAGCATTGTATTCTGCCACATTTATGGCAAGAAACCGGAAGCCGTGTAGCTCTTTATTCTTTTGTATAATTTCCTTTCCTACAACCAAACATGTAGGTAATAAATTTAAGAGGTAATTCCCCTACTACCCATACTTTGACTTCGATTAACCAACGAATGTCAACAAAGATGTTATTCTTCATGAGCAAACGCATAAATTCAAATTGAGCTTTATAGATTGTGAGGAGTGCATTTAGAGGAAGAGAGGGAAATCACTTGTGAAACTTTGCAAGAGTTGTGTTCTTATCCATACTTTGACTGGAGAATATAAGTTATTATGGAAAATTGAAAGAACCGACTTTAATAGTCATGGAGTATCATTATCCGCCACTTAACCGAGGTGACAAATGATAACAAACTAAATAAAAGAATAAATCTAGCATAAACACAACACACGTGAAAGCAAACAAAAATAAAAGCACACAATATAAAAAAGTAGGATGTTAACTCACCGTCGTCTTCTTATTGAGTTTACCTCAAGTTTTAATTAGGTTTTATAGATACTACTTTTTATTTCCTTGAGTTCTCTTTCTAGATCTTCAACATGGGATACTAACTCTGGTCATCGTAGATCCCAAGCAGGATGTGATTGACAAAATCAGATCAAGTTGTTTAGGTGAAGCTTCACATGTAGAAGTCGCTTAAGGTGGTTAAAGAGGATTTGTCGTACTAAGGTACTCATGATATATAACATAAGTGATGAGCAAAAATACAACTGTTAAAAAAAAATACTTTAGCAAAAAAAAAATTAATTAGTAAAGAAATAGAAAATAATAATAACTAAAGGTTAATTCACCGAAAAGAAATGGAAAAATTTTCAAATTTGGTGGGTCATTTAAATTTATTACACTATTTTCTCTACATGGTTGGTACTCATGATATGACTTTACTTCTTTGACCATCAACTTTAAAAATTGCACAATTTTTTAGATTTTAAGTTTAATGGTTCCATGTGGAAAAATAGTGTGCACAATAAATGGATTAGACCATCGAGAACATAATTTACCTAGGGAGACGTGCAAACAAAAATTCAATAAAAGCATTTTTCAAATTTGATGTAAAAGATTTTCTCATAATTTTTTTTGTCATGAAAGACTTTCTTATAATTTTTTTTTGTTATAAAAGACTTTCATTTGCTTTTTGTAATCCTTAACATTTTTATCATTGTGAATCTCCTTAGGTTTTGCTAGTTTTAGTCTCATTTTAAACCACAGATAGGGTAAATGACGTCTGCATTCTTTTGTTTGTCGTTAATGGCAGATGAGTCAATTTTGACAATGTGTTTTCTTCTACCAAGAATATATATTTCAAAGAGTTGGGAAATGGTTTGAGCTCAATCTTTGGTTGTGATTATGATGATGAGATGAAATTTTCCATTAATGGTGCCAATTTCTTTTTCTTTGAATTCCATGAATCAAGAAAGGCATTGATCTCGTCAAAAACCAATGCAAAGTGAATTAACCATTCTTGTAATGGGTCATCATTAAGGTTAGATGGCATCATAAGCTTGTTTGGCAATGTTAAAGATATTTAACTCCATAGTCATATTGCCAAAAGACAACTATATATTTTCGGTCCTGCATTAAATGTGAGCATCGACCGTTGCCAAGAAAAGTTAGCTCAGAATAATAGGGATGTGCTTTTTTTAATCTTGGACCAATTGAGTGTCAATCATAATGAAATCAACAGGAAAATAGAACTTGTCTACTTGAATGAGCACCTCCACAATATCGTGAGGTATTTTCATAGATCGATCTGTAAGTTGCAACACAACTAGAGTTGGGTATAATATTCCTAATCTAAGTTTTACAAACACTAAATAATGCAAATATTTACACTAGTTCCTAAGTCCAACAAAGTATTCTCAAATGTATGGTTTCTTATACTATATGAGATAGTAAGGCAACATGGTTCTTTATATTTTGGACGAATTTTATGTTAGAGTATGAAACTAATGTATTCTATTAAAAATGTCTTTTTCTGGACACGAATGTTTCTCTTTTTAGTATAAAGGTCTTTGAGAAACTTGGCATAAGATGACACTTTTTTAATGGCATAAAATAAAGGGATGTTAATACTTATTTGTCTAAAAATTTCGATAATCTCACATGTGGTATTTCCCTTCTTTGCTTTAACTAACCTCTGAGGGAAAGAAGCTTTGGGGATATATTCTTGTGGGCTCCTATCTTCTTTCTCTTTTGGTGATGAGTTCTCAGAATCTAAGGGTACAACTTGAGTTGTTTTTATCATTGGCATCTCGACTTTGTTGTCCACTTATTTGGCTTTTTACAAGGTCATGACGGCTTTGACCTTTTCATGATAATAGGATGAACTTGTACTCATTTCCTGCACTCCTTTAAAATTAGGCACTGGCTGACTTGAAAATTTTCTTTTCTTAATAGTTTTGGCCAAGGTTTGAACTTAAGAGGCAAGTTGCCTTTCTATGATGTGATACTATTAGTAGGCAATGTATTAAACCATGAATGAGCTCTTTCTTTTAGAGAAAATGGAAACAATTTAAGCTTAACATCTTCATTTGAAAAAATTTCATATTTAAAAAGTTGCCAAATAGCATGAAAATCATTTAAATGATTCTATGGGTTTTCATTTTCCAAGCCATAGAATAATGAGAGATAATTTAACACACTGGGTTTTAACTCGAAACTCCTAACAACTACATTTCAGTATCTTATGCATGATATGCTCATTAGTTAATGGACTGAATTAATCCTTAAATGACCTTTCTTGTAGTGCTTATGCTTGTTATTGTAAATCCACTCCCATTTTATCCTCAATTTTACACTATGATGCAACATTTCTTAATGTGCGAAGTGTTTTTTTTCTTTAGTTCAAGCTCTACAAGTTCTAAATTAGGTGACTCTAACCTTTGACCATGCATGTAAAGAACACGTAAAAAATTAAAAAACTAAAACTAATGAAAAGAGAGAAGGGGGAAGTTACGATATTGACATTATCACGCTGCTACACACTATGAAAACATATTTAAAATTGGTAAACAAAATTATTTACATAACATTTACAAAGAAAATTAACTCTACAAATTAAAATGACTTACCTCCCCAGCAATGACGTCAAAAACGTATTGTACAAATTTTATTGTACTTGTAAGAGCACGAATCTATTGCAAAATAGATTTTGTGGTGACAAGTGTTGATCCCATGAAGAAGTAGATTTAATTATGCGTAAGGTTAATTTTCTAAGTTTATATGTGAGTTGGTTGGAAGTAAAATTTTTTTATCTTAAGATTTAAAATAAAAAGGCGAGAATAAATTAAAGATAAAATCAATATAGGTGAAACGTTTGAGTCTCTAGATTCACACTCAATATTCACCATGGACTTCTTCTTTTTTTTAGTTCTAATTAGTTCATGAGAAGGGTATTTCACTCTTCATGATACTCACTCTAATAAATATGGTATCAACTGCTCAATATGCTAGAGGGTAACGATATACCACTAAGTGTGGAGTCAAGAACACACTGTACTAGACAATAATAATCCTTCTATCGACAACGTGGTAAGACCATCCACTAAATAGCTTAGATACTCTCTCTGTCGACACTGAGTCAAGACGACCCATAAAATAGTATAGGAAAGATTTCTCTCTAATTAATATAATGTTAAGTGATCATTGTGCTAGAAAATAATGATCAGTCACTAAAGAGCCAATACACAGTGCAAAATCTAGATAGGATACACTGTCTGTCAATAATGAGTCAAAACAGTCATACAATGGATAAATCATGGCTATGATTGGCTGGAGCACATCACTAGTTTAATTTGGACGGGCTTAGGTCTGGCTCGGGCCTAGACGGGCATAGGCCGGTCCCAGGCTGACCTTGGGCTTTTTGTAAATTTTTAAATTATTTTTTAAATAAAGCTATAAATTAAAAAAAAATTATAGGAATGCAGAATGTTTCTAAAATAATTTTTAAAATTTTTCTAGGAATGCAGAATGTTTTTAACAACATAGAATATGACAGTAAAAACTAACCAATAATCAACAACAAAATAAAAAACATAGCTTAAGATCAAACAAACGAATTAACTAATTACACATATTCAGGCCTTAGACGATGAAATAAAGAAATTTGAAGCTTAATTGAGGTGAGTACCGAAGTTGTTGATGGCTTGCTGGGTGGCTAGCATTGCGTTAGAGGTGCTGGGGCTGCTGGCATCGCGCGAGAGGTGGTATGGCTGCTGGCGTCGTGCGTGGTGGCTTGCTAGGTAGCTGGTGTCGAGACTTGAGAGATGGGGTGCTGTGGCTGTTGGCATTGCGAGAGCCGTTGTGGCTGTTAAACATTGGTCATTGGTAGCCACTGTTGGCTATCGGCGATAAGAACTGTGAGAAGGAAAATTACGGATTTTGGAAATGAGAAGTAAGGGGTTTGTTAAATGTTGACTTCGGCAGCTTCAATTTTGAATTTGCGTGTTTCTTTTTTTCCCATTTTTTTTAATTTCAATTTTATAATATATTATAATTTTTTAAAAAAAATAAATATATACATTATACATTTAAGCTCGGGCTTTTAAGGGAAGTCCTTTAACTGAGTCCATTATCTATGGGCTTTACAAATTACAAGCCCTTATGCATAATTTTAATGAACGGGCCAGGCTTAAAGTCCGCGGGCTGGGCTTTTTTGCCAAATCTATTGCCACATCACAAATCGATGTCACATAATCAATTAATACCGCATCATTGGTTCAATTGGATACTGCCACATCATCGATCAATACAATATCATCGATCAGTGCCATGTCATCATATTGTATAGGTGAACAATGTTCACTATATAGGTGAACAGTATTGTATACATGAGTGGTGCCGAATACTTCTTTATGCTCCTTCTAAGGTTTTGAACCACTCTGAGTTTAAAAATGCCATATGTTTTGCAGTTAAACTTCAATTTAGTTGTGAAATGGCCAAAATATCCATGAAATATATAAAATACGTAAATTATAATAAAACACACATAATAATATTTTAAATGATTTAAACACGTAAAAGTAAAAGTGTTAGTGAGACTTAGAGTATGAATCACAATTTTGCCCTTTATAAAAATGCATTCTCTAGTACTCATCACACTGTACTTAGTGGAAGATCATTACCCTCTGGCACACTGAATGCCTGATACCATATCTATTAGAGTGAAGATCATGAAGAGTGGAAATACTCCCTTATAAACTTAGCTAATTAAGCCTACGGATCATGTTGAGGTTTCAACTTCAACCCAAGCTTATAATTAAACTAGTCACTCATAATTAAGCTATTTAATGATGGCTTCACCATCTACTAAATAGCTTAAATACACTCTTGTCGACACTAAGTCAAGACGCCCACAAAATAATAGAAGAGAATCTTCTCTCTAATTAATATGGTGTTAAGAGCTCATTGTGCCAAATAGTAACGATTCTTCACTAGGGAGCTAGTATATACCGTGCAAAATTTAGACACGTACACTGTTTATCGGCAATGAAAGAAAACAACCATATAAATTAGTGAGGAAAAGAAAATAAACTTACTTAGTTAAGCCCATGGATCATGTTGAGGCTTCACCTCCTAGATGGAAATTAAACTAGTCGATCATAATTGAACTATGGGTAAAATGGTAATTTTATTAAAATACATAAAAAATATAAGATGGAGAAAGAATTACAGAAAATGGTGCTCAAAAATAGATTCAGGGGTGTCAAATTCGATATTCAAGATATATGGATCCATATATTTAAAATACTTATTTGTAAATGTTAACATAAATGTATCCATAAGATTGATTTTGATGATAATAAACTAGATTTACAATGTGGAGTCTTTAAAACTGATTAACTTTTAGGCTATATAAAGTTTTTAGACAAGAATAAGATTCTGGAAATAAATGAATAATCGTTAATCCTAATTTGGCAAATCTTTTTTAAAAGGAAGATTTATAATTTTGATTTTGGAAGGTAATGGTGAACCGTTTATTAGAAAATGATTAATCGATAAATTGTAGAGAGCAATTTAACTGAAAAATGGTGAACCAATTACTTGAAACGGATAGCTAATATCTCTTTACAGGGTTATTAGAAATAATTAGAAAACCAATTACTAGCAAACGGTAAGCCAACTTTGAACAGATTAGCTTCTGGAATTAAACAATAAACCAAAAACTCCAAACAATGAATCGATTATTCAAATTTTAGCACCATGGTAACGTGCACAAGTCAAAATGATAATCTAACTTCTAATCATCGATGATCCAATTATGCCAAGAAAGTAAAAAATGACTTTTTTTTGGCAAACTATATTGAGTTCAAGTTTGTTCATTCTTTCATAAAATCACACTTTGGGCTTTCATTTGCAAACATATACTTTATGTAAGGGAAGAATTGTGTAATCTTCATTTTCTTTTTAAGATTGAGTAATTGTGAGTATGGTAAACACTTGGGATAAAGGGTCCCTTAGAGTTGTAAAGGTTCATTGACACCTTGGAAGTCAATTGTAAATTTGGTGAGCTTAGAGGTGTAATAAAAATATTGTGTTTGTTTTTCTTCTCTTCTCTCTTTGCATTTAAAATACTAGCTAAACAACCCAAGAAGGAGGTGAATTTGGTTTTTAAAAATTTTAAAGTAATTAAATTAAAATTTGATGCAAATATTTAATAAAATTAAACAAATAATAAACAAATAAATATCAACAATCAAAATAAAAGAGAGACGAGAGAGAGAATCAAACACGAGATTTTATGTAGTTCCACAAAATTCACCTATGTCCACACCTTACACTAAGCCTTACACCCTAAGACTTCAAAATTTTTACAATTGACTTCCAAAGTGTACTTCTTATTCATTACTTCAAACTCTTCTCATTATATAGGAAAAGAAGAGAGAGGGGTATAGTTAAATAGAGCATCTGCTTTTATAAAAGTAAAATAAAGGTGATCACGAGGGGAACAGGGTTCTCGTGATTTACAAAAGTAAAAGCATAAAGTAAAAGTAAACATAGCACACTAAAGCAAACATAGCTCACATGGCTGCAGTAGCCATTAAAGTAAAGATAATAATTCAAAGGCTGATGGTGTCAGTCTCTCAGTTGTCTGTGTCTTCTTTTGGACTGGAACGTAAGGATAGACGCATTCAGATGCTTTGCACTTTCCTTTGTTTGGAGACTGAGATTGTTTTGCAATAGGAGTTTGAGTTGAACCAGATGGACCTGCTGTGGTTTCTTGAGAGGGTAAGAGTGACATAAATTCTTCCTAAGAGACTTGGGAATCTTGAAAAAGAATGTTTGTATAGTCTGATAGTTCTTCTTTTATAAGAATTCCACCTGGTGGGTTTGGATTAGTTTTTGGATAAGAAGGCAGGAGGATGAGTTCATGTCGTGGCCCCATAGATGTGTGTTGAATTGGTTCTGTGGAAGGTTGATGGTGATTTAGTTCAAGCAGGAAGTCTCTTAGTGCTAACATTATGTTGGGATCATGCTTGAGTGAAAATGAGTTAGGAAAGGTTTTCCATTCATAGGTTTGATCTTGTGTCCAGAAAAGTCTAGTGACAGGGTGTTGGAAATAAGGCCTGTGAACAATGAAAACTGATAGGTATTGCTTTGCCTGGATCTCTGGAAGGAGATGAAGTCTTTAAAAGTCGTAAATTCTGGTGAGTTCTCTTCGCCACCAAGGAATTGGAGCGAACCATTCGAGCATTATCCATAGCATAGAGTCAGCTTTCTCTAGAGTGTGGAGGAATTGTAAGTCTTGAACTGTGGGGAGAGTTAGGGAAGTGGCATAGAGTGTCGTGAGACACCACATGTACTATAGTTGTTCTTCTAAAATGATTCCTTGACTGTTGAAGAGTAAACCTATTAAAAGTAAGCAATGAGGTTGAAAATGAAAGAAACTTTCTGGATTTGAGTGATGAGTAAGTAAAATCTTTAATTTGATGGACAAAGGAAAACGAGATGTTCATTGGGAAAGTTCTTTTGGTGAGTGCTTGGTTTAGGAGTGAAGAGGCCATGGCTATTACTAAGATCTGTTTTTTGGATCTGTTCTTTTGAAATCTGCTTGTCTTTTTTTTTAGGAGGACTATTTGTCTTTTGTTTTGGCTTTGGCTTTAGTGGAGGATTATCAGGGATCTGATTGAAGAGCTTATAGTTCATGCTAAAGGGTTTTGGTTGAGGGATTGGAGGAGTGTAGAAGGATGGGAAGGATTCAAATATAGGAGTAAGTTTTGGTAATGAAGGTGATGGAGTAAAAAGTGATTGGTTGTTGCCTGTCTGACTCAATTCTTGCTAATTCAGCTTTTAATTTCCTTATTTCTGCTTCTTTTTGGTTGAACTTAGGGCCCAATACTGTTGTTGGATCATTTGTCTGAGCTCATGATCAAGTGTAGTTACCTGATCCTTAAGACCATAATAGATCTTATCAAGTTGAGCAGAAATGTTATCCACTTTTTTCTCAATGGTTTGGATTTGAGCTTGGAGATTATTAACTTTAACATTAATGCGCTGCAAGGCATTATTCTGTATGGATGCGTTCTGAGTTTGCCAGTTCAGAACAACTTCAAACGCACGTGGCTTTTCTGGTTGTCCAATTAAAGAGATAGGAGACTGTATGAAGGGCTTTGAAGTAATCCTTGTCTGCGAGTCTGTTGTTTCTTCTAGTGGAGGAAATTAGGATTGGTATGAGGATGAAGAAGATGAGAACATTATACATTGAGGAATAATGGATGTTGGATTAAGGAAAGAAATCTCTACTTAAGATCTATAATTTTTGGGAAAAGAATTTTCCTTTTGAATGTAGCGTAGACCTTTAGAATAGATCGGGAGAAGTTTTCTAGCTGGAGGATCTTTTGGTATATCAAAACGGTAGGTTTTGCAAGGAGTTTTGGCAAAAACATTTTTCTTCTTTCTTCTTTTGTGCCTTTAAGGCAAATCCTCTTCTGAATCACAGTCGTCTTGGCATGGACATCCCGTATCACACATTTGTGCATCTGGAGTATCCCATAAGAAATGGCATTTTATCTTATCTAGGTAAATAGGAAAACCAGAAGATGAGAATGACATGATGGGGAGTTCTTCTTCCTAATTTGTTTGAACAGTAGTAATCATGGAAGAATATGAAAAAGAAAGTCTGGGCATAGGCTCAAGAGTAGGCTGGAAATTTATCTGGACTGTTCTATCCAGTCTTCTCTCAAAAGAGGCATCAACAGCTTGTACTGGCTGTGAGTTTTGATGAAAATATTCATAGCCTGTGAGCCATTCAAGAGGCATGATCTTTTGTAATTCATCCTTCTAAAGTTACCTCGGGATCTAGATAATTGTTGGTATTGACTCATTGCCTTAAGCAAGTATCATTAAGGCTTCTGAGGTTGTATGAGCAGTTGGAAGATCCATTGTATGATTTTGCAGCCTATACACCAGTTGGTGGTGTAAAGTAGCAATTTTTGAAGTCACAACTTGTTCAGCTCCTTGGATTTGGACCTAAACCTTCAAAGTGGTTGGAAGATTTAGATCTTGTAAAGACAAGTTGAAATTGGGATAGAAAGTAAGAACAACACTACCCGCATGGAGAGTAGTGAGTACAGTGCCTATGACTCCATGTTGATATTCTTTGAACCTAGTGTCTAGAAGAGCTACTCTTGCCGTAACAGGCAAACCTTTCGACCATGTAATGACAGGACTAGCCGAATATCTCCAAGATGAAAGTGTGTGTAGCCTTCTCTTTTCCAAGCAGAGATGAGCTCAGAAGGAATTTCAAGTGTAACATATTGTTCACTTTGGGTTGCTTGCAAAGTATATTGATCCAATCGATAGGACTGGATGTATTCTTTGGGTAGAGGTCTTTTTGTTTAGATAAGGGTTTTGATGCTGTGGATAATGGAAGTGGGTTTTTTTGTAGAGGCTATATGGGCTAATGCTGTGGGATGTATGAATATTCTACCAGTTGTTCTATCTTGCTAGCTATTCTTTTGGAACATGAGTGAGGAAGTGACATGGTAGAAGACAAAGAAATTGGAGTAGGTTGAGAGATTTCTGTAGTTTCTGAAAGGGATGCCATAGTTTGTTGAATTCTTCTCTGAACCGTTTAGAAAGAATGGAAATCAATTGCTATTTACCACCTTGTTAAGTTTGTTTGGCTCTGATACCACTCGGGATATTAGGTACGTGGCGTTGTTAGACCAAAGTAATGGTAACCTATTACCCTTTGGACCAATAGCCCGCATGCTCGGGTTTCCAGCTGATATACCTAAGAGATTGTTTCTAACCAGACAAGGGAAATAGACAATCTGAACTTACCACCTAATCAACTATATGAGCTCTTTTGACAGTGAACAGTTTTGAAGGGATATTTCTAGTGTATGGTTTAGATATAAGGTAGACTAATTTTCTGATGCACAGGATCCTCAAAGAGGCAAGTGCAGAGCATATTTCTCATAGGGATGAAGATGAACTTTAGTAATCTTAGACCATTTTTTCTTTAGGTCAGAGAAGAGAGGGAGAACTTAGAAGGCCATAGAGGTTATCCCAAACCTCCATGAACTTTAGTAATCTTAGACCATTCCTTCTTTACAATAAGAGGTTATCCCAAACCTCTCAACCCAAGTGTTTTCCGCACTCTCAAACACTCAATTTGATGTTGAAATGAAAATTACACAAAACTTTTTCTTCATACAATGTATGTGTTTACAAATGAAAGCCCAAAGTGTGATCTAATGAGTTTTAAGCACAATGGATGTTGAATACATAATAACAAGCTCAATGATGACTGTAGAATTTGTTCTGATTTGAATTTAATTGAGCCATTATATGATGGGAAAGAAAAGCCATTGTTGACTTTCTAGGCATATTTGCATTACTGTTAAGTGATGTTGAATCACCGTTCTGACTTTGTCAAAGTAATCGTTATACTGAAATTTGAAAAATTGATTCGCCGTTTAAAGTTGTCAGTTTGTCGTTAAATTCTAGTAATTAATCTACTCGAAGTCAACTTACTATTTTCTAGTAATTGGTTTGTTGATTAATTCTATCTAGTAAAAGAGATATCAGCTAACCATTTCTACTAATTAGTTTACCGTTTTAAGTTAACTTACTCTTTGGAATTTGTCAGTTCATTGTTTTCAATAAACAGTTCACTGTTTTCTTCTAGAATCAACATTCTATATTATCCTTTTAAAATCAATTTGTCGTTTCAAGATTAACGATTATCTGTTCCAAATTCTTAAACTTGCGCAAAAACATCATACAACATTTAAGAACTTAACCAATTTTAATAACTCTAACATTTTAACCTAGTTTGTTACCATCAAAATCAATATTATGGAAATATATATGTTAACAACATTTAGATTATTATTATTTATTTACTAGTTGTTTAATTTCATTAAAAAATTTGAATTAGTTGTTGTGATATTTGCTTAATATTTTCTTGAAAACCCAATTCACCCTTCTTAGGTTGCCTAAATATAATTTCATTTGGTATCAGAGTAAGGTTCTCTTGTTAGGGTAAGATCTATGGCAACCCAAAATGATTTTACCTTTAGGGAAGGTCAATACACTGATAGACCACTATTATTTGATGGAAATTATTATTATTATTGGAAAACTAGGATGAGAATTTTCTTGCAAGCTTTAGATTTTAAAATATGGTAAGTTGTTTGTGATGGTCCATTCATGCCAACAATTTAAAATGAAGAAGGGGAAGAAATTCGAAAGCCTTCACATGAATGGAATGGGGGAGAAAAGAGAAAAGCTTCTCTAAACTCTAAAACTATGAATGCCTTATTTTCTACTTTAGATAAGAAAGAATTTCATAGAGTCTTAGATTGTTCTAATATATATGAGATTTGGAAGAAACTTGAGGTAGTTTATAAAGGTACGAATCAAGTCAAAGAATTTAATATCAGTAGATATACTAAGTAATATGAATTGTTTCAAATGGAACAAAATGAGGGCGTTCATTCTACGTGTACTAGATTTACAGATATTGTAAACACTTTAGGAGCCTTAAGAAAAAAACCCTTTTAAATAAAGAGAAGGTTAAGAAAATCATTAGGTCTGTACCAAAAGAATGGAGACCTAAGAGAATTGTTATTGAGGAAGCCAAAGATTTAAACATTTTATCTATTAATGATCTAATTGGCTCACTTATTTCTTATGAGGAAGATTTATTAGCTGAAAGGTAATGAAAATAAGAAGAAGAGCATTGCTCTCAGAGCTTGAAAACCTGAAAGTGATGATAGCTAGAAAATTCAAAAAAATTCTTCCAGAGATCAAATGAGCGAAGAAAGTTCAAAAACTTTAAAAACCAAATGGAAAATAAAAAAGCAATGATATGCTTTGAATGCAAGAAGCTTGGACACATAAAATGAGAGTGCCTTCTCCTTAACAAAGCAAAAAAGAAACCTATGGTAGCAAAATGGAATGATAGGATGATAGCAATGAAGAGACCTTAGATGGGGAGGAATCACACAAAATGTCAAACCTGGCACTTATGGCAATAGGAGAAGAACATGATGAGGTAAGTAATCCTCCTTTTTATGATGAATTATTTGAAGCATTTTATTGAATTGCATAATGACTAAAAGAATATAAGAATGAAAAGTGTTTCCCTTAAAAAGAAAAATGTAAAACTTTCAAATGAGAGTAATATCTTGATGAAAAGATTAAGATCCTAAAAGTAAAAAACAAAAGTTTGCATGAAGCAATTTCATCTTTTAGAGAAAAACATAATGTTTCATTTAGGAATGAAGATCTAGTTGTAAATGTTTTGACAAAGGAAAATGAAATGCTTGAGAAAAAGAACGATGAGCTTAATGATATTATCTTAAAATTTACAAATGGGTAAAAAATTTGAGATAACTTGCTAAATGAGGTATTGGCTATAAGCCAAATTTAAAACAAAAATATTATAAGAATTACTTTGTTAAGCTGCTTCCATTCATGATTAAATCACATGCAATTATTGCATTAGAAATAGTCATATGAGTTATAGGCGTCCTATTAAGAGAAATGCATATTATGGAATCAAATGTGTTTAGGTTCCAAAAGAAATCATGCTAACAAATCAAAGACCCAAAAAGCTCAGGGTACGTAAAACTTGAGATTTCTTCTACACAAATCAAAGAAAAAGAAAATAAATGGTAGTTGGACAAAGGATGCTTGAGACATATGATAGGCAATTACTCTTAGTTTTTAAGTTTTATCAAGATCGAAAATGGTGGAGAAGTATCTTTTGGAGATAATTCAAAAGAAAACATTATTGGTATTGGTAATGTTGATGAAGATTCTTTTACCTTTTTGAAACACAACTTGCTTAATATTAGTCAATTGTGTGATAAAGGCTATAGATTTATTTTTGATGAAACAAAATGTGTCATTAAGAATGTATGCAATGAAAATTTTGATTTGCAGGAAAAAGATGAGTTAATATATACACCATTGATATAGATTGTGCATCAACTTAAGACAAATATTTTTCCACACGATACAATGATAATTTGTTATGGCATAAAAGACTAAGTCATGAAAGTATGGATTTGATTTCAAAAATTTCAAAAAATGACTTGGTTAAAGGTCTTGTAAAAATCGGTTTTCATAAGGATAGGATTTATGAATCTTGTCAATTTAGAAAGCAAATAAAAGCTTCTTTTAAAAAAAATCATGTCTTTCCTTCAAAACAACTTCAATTTCTTCACGTGGATTTATTTGGACCTTTTATATATACAAGTCTAAGTGGCAAGTATTATACATTTATAATTTTTTATGATTATTTTAGGTACACATGGGCCTTGTTCTTAGCTAATAAGGATGTGCCCTTGATGCTTTTAAAATTTTTTGTAAAAAAGGTCAAAATAAAAAAGGTTATGCTATTTCTTGTATTAGGAGTGATCATGGCAGAGAATTTGAAAATCATGATTTTAAAGTTTTTTGCATTAACTTTGGCATAGAACATCAATTCTCATCACCAAGGACTCTTTACAAAATGAAATAGTTGAGAGAAAAAATAAGTCTATTTAAAAAATGGCTAGGACCATGTTGAATGAAAATACTTTATCAACATATTTTTTGAAGCTGTCAACACCATTTGTTATGTTTTAAATCATGTGTTGATTAGACCTTATCTCAATAAAACTCCCTATGAGCTTTGGAAAGATAGAAAACTCAACATTGGTTCAGAAGGATATCTGGTCTATCTAGATAAAATCAATGGTCATTTCTTGTGGGATGTTCCTGAAGCCCACATGTGTGATGCGGACTGCCATGTATAGATGACAACTTCTCTGGTGACGAAGATTTCAAAATCATGAGAAGAAGAAGGCGTAGAAGGAAAAAGCTTTTTCCCAATACAAAATATAGATCTTATTCCTTGGATCCCTTGGATGATCTAGGAAACTGTCAACCTCTTCCAATCTACAGAAAAAACCTTAAATGGCTGAAAAAGGAAGAACAGTCATACAAGTCTTGTACAAGTAAACATTTGTCAAAAAATCCTCTAGAATCTTCTTTACCCATACAAAGCTGTATGATGTTCTCATCTCATTCCCAAACCTATTAGGATATTTTTCCACCTCTTGAAAAACAGACTGATTCACAGTCAAAGATTGTCTCTCAGCCATATGTCCAATCTCCTATCTCATCTTCAGGACAACTTGATGTTCCAAGACCATTTGAGTCAGTTCTCAATTGGTAAACCAACAATGCAAAAGCTCAAAACACAGTCCTCCAAAATCTTAGTCAACATATTGACAAAGTAGCAACTCGCGTTGCTAAAACAGAAAACAGAGTCAATTCTCTATCATACCAACTTGAATAAATCCATTTTAGTCTCCAAAACAGGATTAACCAGCTTGATGTTGATCTCAGATCCATGATCAACAACAACAACATTTGGGGACCAAAATTTAATCAAAAAGAGGTAAAAATCAGACGTCTTAAAGTTGAGTTAGCAAGAATCGAAGCAGATAACAGACAACCACAAACTTCCTTGTTTACCCAAACCTAGTCTTTACCTGTCTCACCTCCACTTTTCTCCACATATCAACCATTCTACACTTATACAACTACCCCTGTTGACTACACTAAATTCTTTGGTCTTTCCCGAGCCACTAGATTGAGTCAAGAAAGAATGGAACCCAAACCTCAAAAACAATACAAACCCTAAGTCCAACATCAACCTGTTTCACAGCCAAGCCCAAACATTAGCTCTTCTATTGTTCCTGCCATACCAATAGTTCCCCCTATCACAGACTTTTCCAACCACATCAAAATCCCTTCAGTCTACACCAGATATACAATTACCAAAAGACAAAGCTCCATTCCAGCAATACTCAGCTACTCCATTGCCTGAATCATCCAGCTATCAGAATCATCTTCACAATCAGTAATAGATAGTGAAGAATCATCCTCAAATTTTGAATCACAAATGGCAGACATCACCGGTTTACTCATGGTTCAACCCACTGGTGAAACACAAGATCCCTCTTCTTCAGCTCCTCCAGTTGTTGAGGAAACAGAAAATGAAACAGAACAACAAGCAAGCTTTACAACCCCTGCAGAACCTTTATTTCATTCTGAAACCCATACCAAAACTTCATTAAACTCTTGGTTTACTTTTGACAACATACCCCGCCACAAATGGACTGTCAGATTCCATGAATTTAGGGCCTGGGTATATGGCCAGACAACCCGACCAAATACTAATACTCAAGCCATTCTTAGAGAATTTAGTTCAAGATTCACAGGATCTTTGTGTGAATGGTATGAAACTCTTTGTGAGTAAAGAAAACTTCAGTTCATCCAAGCTCTACCATCAGTAGCTCTTGCAGCTATCTATGAACAATTCATTAATGAACCAGCCTCAGTGATTGATACAGCCAGAAAGAGTATCTCCAAATGAAATGTTGTTCCCTTTAAAAACATCATTTAGACATTCATTACAAATGCATAAGTATGCTTTTCTACAAGCTGAAAGGAATGATCCTACGCTCAAGCATGTCTTTATTGCTTCTTTGCCAAAAGCACTTCAACAAGAAATACAAAGCTAACTTGCAACCAACAACTTACAGGTTGCAAGCATTTCCTTAGGGAAGATATTCCAGCTTGCGATTCAGTGTCTAGACAAGCTATGTGAACAAAAACAATTCTTTTGAGATCTCATGGAAAATAAACCTCATTTCACCACTACATGTAAAAAGTTTCCCTTTCTTGAAATACAGTGCAAGGATGAGAAAAAATGCACATGTCCAACCAAAAAGAAAAAACATTTCCAGACACAACCTCACCCTCACAGATCTAAAAAAGAAAGGAAACATTTCCGTTTCTTCAAAAAGAAAGACCCTTCAAAACCAACGTCTTCCAAGAAAAATGTATGTTATTACATTTGTAAGAAAAAATGCCACTTTGCCAGAAATTGCCCAAATAAACCCACCAAGGCAATTAGACTTGTCCATCATCTTCAGGATATAAAAATGCTCTCTGAAGAAGATGACATTAAGTCCAATTTCTCAGAACAGTTAGAACATGACGATGCAACTGCTTTTATCATAGCAGATTCCATAGATGAATCTGAATTAGATTAAAAAAAATGCATCAATGGTCTTTACTATCCAACCCACTATTCCATCAACAACCATCCCTTCAGTAAAAATCTCTCTCATTTAATCTAAGTTTGATAAACCTATTCCAGTCATTGGGTTTATTGATACTGGAGCACAAAAAAGCATGATAAATCCCATCATTCTTCCTTCATCTTCTTGGGAAAAACACCATGAATTCTTCAAAGCAGCCAATGGTGAAATATTTAAAACCTCCCTTATCACCAAAAAGACTATTGGAATCCAATTCTTTCTAAACTGTATTATATGGCAAAAATTCATAGGTTCCAATCTTCTAGATAAGGATTTTCTCATAGCTTTTGACCTGCTTCATCTAGTGAAAAGACTTCATATTATAGCCACATGAATTAGGTTCAAACAAATGTTCCTTCCATACACTAATGTCCTTAAGCTGTATGCACTCTCTGAAGTCCCATCAGAATATGAGTCACTCACTAAAGCTTTCTTCAAATATTGCCCTAAGAATCACTTCTTGTTCAAACACCCATCTCTACTTTGGAAAAATTCTCAGTTCTTTGTCCATCTCCCATTTAAATTGATTGAGGATATTAACCTCACAAAAGCAACCCATCCAGGCATGACACCAAGTGATTTAGAGTTAGCACAATAAGAATGCAGTCACCTCTTGAGTCAATGCTTCATTGAGCCCACATCTTCGGATTGGGCCTGTCAAGCATTCTATGTTGAAAAAGTTCTGAATTGGTACGTTACAAAAAGAGATTGGTAATTGATTACCAGCCTCTCAATGCTTTCCTTAAAGATGATAAGTTTCCGTTACAAAAAATTCAATCCATGTTCATTCACCTTCACAATGCCAAAGTGTTTTCTAAGTTCGATCTTAAAGTAGGTTTTTGGCAAATAGGTGTCTATCCTTCTAATCGTCACAAAACAGCGTTTTGTATTCCAATTGCCCACTATCAATGGACAGTTTTACCTTTTGGTCTAAAAGTAATGCCATCTTTGTTCTAGAAAGCAATGATAAAAATATTCTCTCATATTCTCTATCATGCATTAATTTATATTGATGACATTTTGCTGTTTCCCGCAAATGTTCAATCTCATCAAAAATTACTCAGTGAGTTCTTAGACATTGTACAAACTTATGGCATAATGCTCTCAGAAAAGAAAAGTAGCATTGGACAGACATCAATCAACGTTCTTGGCATGGAGATAAAAGATGGATATTACTAGCCTAGACCGCACATTGCATAGGAATTAATAAAGTTTCTAGATTCAAATCTCACAAGAAGACAGATTCAGCAATTTCTTGGGATCGTCAATTATCTGCGTGACTTCATTCCAAAAGTGGCACTTCACACGAGCCACTTGTAAAAAATGCTCAAGAAAAATGCCCTACCATAGGGTCCTGATAAAACAGAAGCTATCAAAGCACTCAAGCTTATCTCATAGTCTCCTCCTCCACTAAAAATCCCAACTAGTGGACAAAGGATTTTGCAGACAGATGCCAGTGACAAATATTGGGCAGCTGTCCTCCTTGAAAAAGTTAGAGAAAAAGAATTCTACTGTGCTCATCCAAGTGGACAATTCACAACAGTAGAAAAGAATTATCACATCATCTGTAAGGAAATAATTACAGTAAAATATAGAATCAAAAAGTTTGAATTCCATCTCCTCAACCACAATTTCCTTATCAGAATGGATAACTTTTCATTTCCCAAGATTCTTGACTTTAAGAACAAGCTGCTTCTAGACAAACAATTGCTAAATCTAAAAGCATGGTTCGCTAAATATGATTTCAAGGTCCAACACATAAAGGGTGATAAGAATCTTATCCCTTATTTCCTCACTCGTTTAGCCATAAAAGGCCCAACTTTGGTCATTACCACACGCACTATCCCTCTCATAACAATGGCTTTCTCCTCATCATCATCATCTGCTAAAGCTTCTTCCTCATTATCTTCCTACAAAAAGTCTTTACCATTCAAAGCCCTCACCCAAAAAATGTTTCCTCTTGGCCTAACCTTCAGCTCAACCTTTCAAATCTAGGATTTTGCAAGAAAGTTCCTGTTCCGATACTTCATGAAAGCTATTGGGCACAACCCCTCAACTTTCCAAGCTTCTATCTAGAGTACTTATTTCTAACAAGTCTTACTCTTGATCCTCTTCGAGAAATCACAGAAGATGAACTCTGGTACATGTGGTGTCTCACTATCCTATATGCAACAAAACTTGTCTTTCCTGTTCTACCAACTGTCAGACACATTATTACTCCAGAAAATGCATATTCTCTCTTTTAGACAATTTTAAAATGGTACAGTCCTCTTACTTGGTGGAGAAAACAACTCCAAGGTATTGCAGACTTTTATAATATGAACAGGCTCCCAGACAATGAAGCAGATATGTTCAGTTCAGTCTTCATAGTTCATCATCCATAGTTTCAACACCCTGTCATAAAAGACTACTAGACACAAGATCAAGCATTTGAGTGGAAAACATTTCCACACTCCTTTCCCATCCACCATGACTCGTCTGTCACTTCTATCCTTAAAGCCTACCTGTTTGAGTTAAATAATGTCCAACCACCATCATCAAACATTCACCACACCTCCATAGGTCCAAACCACGCATTATAGTTTTTTTCACACCATAAACCAAGAACACCTACTACAGACACTAAACCCTTAGGTATCTTGATAAAGGAAGAATGTCCGGATTATACTGATGTTTTATTTCAAGATTCCCAAGATCCTTGGGAAGACTTCATGTCCTTAGTAAATATGTATTCTAGTTAGTATTCCTTACCAGTTACATCTGAATCTCCCTGTACCATGATACTAACACCAACCTTACCAGAAAAAAGACCTGCACCAATAAAAAGCCATGAAGCCCATTTCAAAAGAAAAACAGTTAATGTCAAGATCACAGATGACGCTGACTTTTTCAATAAATTTGCATCCATGAACAAAAGTGGGGACACAACTGATGAAGATAGTGATGACACCCTAATGTCCCGTGACTATGGTGACTAATCATCCAGCCTGCCAATCCCTAGAATCAAGGCTTTGTAAAAGTCTTGTCTCGCGTGCTTTGTAATAATCTTGTCTGGCATGATCTATAAAAGTCTTGTCTTGTGTGCTTTGTAATAGTCTTGTCTGGGCTGCTTTGTAAAAAGTCTTATCGAGAGTGCTTTAGTGTATTTGCCTTTATAGCTGTCATGAGAGATGAGGGTCCTGTCTCATCTGGCTACAGGGATTTTTCCCTTATAAAAGAAATCCTTCTTCTATGTAATTTTCAAGTTTGGAATAATAAGAGTTTTCGGCTAACAATGATATTCTAACTTCTCTTCCTTCTTTCTAGAATTCTAAACATCTCTCAATCCTATCCCTAGAGCGTTCATCTCATTCATACTGAGTATGCTTTACACTTGCCTCTAAGTGAGGATCCTGTGCATAAGAAAAGTTCTCCAAGTCTTTAACTCCTCATCGAAACCAATCACCAGAATAGTACTCGAAAACACTATGTTCGTCCTTTTGTAGCTGTAGGATTGGCTTTTCCGGATGATTGATGTGTCTAGGTTTCCTCTCTGGTTATTGCTTAGAGCTTGAGGTATATCGGTTGGAAACCCGAGCATGCGGGCTACTAGTCCAAGGGAAGATTAAGTTCTTCATTGCTCTGGTGTAACAATGCCACGTACCGTTGGCACCAAGTGGTATCAAGATTTTAATCATATCCCAAGGAATCTCACTTGCTTCTTGTGAAAAGAATTTACCATTATTTGAGTGAAATAATTGATCTTGGTCGTTGGTATCCTAAAAGAACTCATATAGATTTAACTTACTATTCGAATGCTGATTTTTGCTAGTACTAAGTCGATACGAAGAGTACTTGTAACATATGCACCTTATTTTCATTAGTTGAGTGTTCTATGTATTTTTAATTTCGTCATTAGTTTTAAAGTCTTCAGATTTGTTATGAATTATTGGGAGAAAATTAGACATTGTTATTAAATTAATTGTGTTCGAATAATATAAATTAGTCACAGTATAAAATCGAAATAATTCGGACGTGATTCAATGGCCGTGAAGTTAAATTTTATTTCAGCACTTGGGTTTGGTATTAGCTTAATTAGTATTGAGCTTAACAAAAAAAGGTGTCAGTTTCTATTTATGGAAAAGGTGAGAAAAAGGCATTTCATTTTTCCAAAAATAAAAAAGGAAAGAGAAAGAGAAGCAGTTGACCCGTTTGACCCAACCTGCATCCCACGAACCCGACCTGGCCATATCTTCCGATTCCAACCACCTCACTGGCTAAGCAAGATACTGATTTGACGCTTGTGAGCCACCAGTAATACCCCAATTGTTCATGTCATTGGAAACCTACCAGAATGCCAGCAATTAAGCTTGAAAAGCCATGACCAAAACTCGTTCATCCCGTCGTCGATCTTGCCATAATTAGGCTGCACAACCACTTGGGATTTTTTCCACAGCTCACCCTCATCATTTTTCAATAGGTCTCATCACCTAAAAGGGTCGAATGGCCATCAATCAATAGCTGGAAAGTTCACAGCTTTGGGCACCCAATCCTTCATCGTTGCCGCATGTAGAAGGTCACTGCCGATACCATTGGTTTCATCGAGGTCAGAACTATCAGATCTGAACTTCCCATCACTATTGATCGATACTGTTTCGAGTTTATTAGTTATAATTCACATTTACGAAAGTTAATTATGTTATTTCCTTAAATTAGAAGGATCCGCAAACGAGAACCAATCCACAGACGTTGTCGATACTGAGTTGGGAAATCGTCACTGTGAGTGGAATATAGAAAACGTATTTTCATTGTTTATTATGATAGTAAAACATGTTTACGAAATAAGTGTTTTAAATATTCAGATTTAATTATTTTCCTGAAATGAAATTTATTTCATGTATTGATTCGTTATTGAAAAATGTTTGGTTAATTGTTTTTCCGTATTGATTTCGAAGAAAGCATTATAGTATTATAAAGACAAGAAAGGTGGATTCCAATGTGTTAAAGAAAATGAAAGGATGATATAAAGTGTGATTAAAAAGGTATATGAATATGAGTATAATGATTGTTTTTACAATCATTAAACAGTATTCTTCCCCTCAAGATATAGTTATACAAATTAAATGAGATTCAGGCTATTGGGGCCTATTTGAACACATATAGAGGTTTTAGGTATTTTGTTTAGCCGCTCTTACCTTTTGGGGCAATATGCATGTGGTATAATGATTACAGCGATATAGATATTGAGATATAGATGATACAAATGAGATACAAGCTTTTGAGGCTTTTCTGAGTACACACGGAGGCTTTAGGCCATGAACTCAAGCGACTTTGTCTTTTGGAGACTATATTATGCATGCACAGATATGATGAGATATAAGATGATATTTCTTGATCTATCCATGTAGCTATAGGGCATGATTATACCCAGATAATATGTCATTGCCCATATGTTGAAGTCTAGATATGTTAAGATATGAGATGATACTTCCCTATCTATCCGTGTAGCTCTAGGGCATGATTGTACCTAAATAGTACGTCATAGCCCATCCGTTAAGGTTTGGATATGATGAGATATGATATGGTACTTCCTTGTCTATTCGTATAGCTCCAGGGCGTGATTGTACCTAAATAGTACGTTATTACCCGTTCATTGAGGTCCGGGTATGATGAGATTGATTCCCCAGGGTACTTGTTGATGATACTTTTTAATATGAGTGTTGTGATTTCATCGGTTTTATACAGTATTATATAATATTATTATTTCTATACATGATTTAAATTTAATAAGTTTATTTAAGTTTTTATGATGTTTTGATGAAATTATTTGGAGAAAGATTAAATTATTTTTAAGTAAGGTTATTTTCAAAAACTACTATCCACTCACTAACCTCATTGAGTTTTATACTTATCCTTTTTTGTTATATTTTCTTCACCATAGAAGATTTGCAGGTACAACAGTCGACCTAGCAACAATAGTTATTTTGGAATTATGGCCACGTGATGGTATTAGGAGTCATAGATGTATTTATTGAGATATTTTGGGTTTACATATGTATTTTCTCTGATATTGGATATTTGAGCAATTTGGTATTTTGTTGAGGAGATTGATTGATGAAGTTGGTTGTATTTAGAATTATTTTGGGAGTGTTTATTATTTACTTGCAAGTTTGGTTATGTGATATTTATAGGGGAGACTCTGTCGAATTTTTGGCAGAATCCTTATTAAATAGATTGTGTCAAAATGATTAAATAGATTTAGGCAGACTCGCCCTAGGGGTTCGGGGTGGGTTGTGTCAGTACTAGTGGAATATGTCACTTTCTAAGTCACTCAATTGTCTCTTAGTTTAATAAGAAACAAAATTTTGTTGTACTTTCAACCATCGAGGCTAAGTATATTACTGCCGGTAGTTGTTGTATGCAAGACCTTTAAATGAAACAAACCCTTAAAGACTATGAGATTAACCTTGACCATATACTCGTCCCTAAGGGCATGGTCGGTTGGCAGTGATTTTGTCGCCTTTCAGGACCTGGGTTCGATCCTTGGGGATGGTAAGGGGGTAAAAATTGTATTTGCACTTGCCCACCCCCCTTACCTCTTAAAAAAAAACTTGACCATGTACTCATCATGTGTAACAATACTAGTGCTATAAATTTTTCAAAGAATCTCATTTAACATTCTAAGGCCAAGCATATAAAGATTAGACATCATTTCTTGAGAGGTCATGTTAAAAAAGGGGACGTAATATTAGAATTCATTTCAACTGAAAAACAACTTGTAAATATTTTCACAAATCCCCTTAGTGAGGATCAATTTGTAAAAATTCGACATGAACTTGGGATGATGAAATTTTCACATTAGCTTATCTTTTTATGATATCAAACTATCTATTGTGTGATTCTTGATGTGTATGTATGTTAATGTTGAATGATATGTTTTATATTTGCATTCACTTTTCATGGATTAAAAATGGCATTTGAGACGCTTAAAGTTCTTGAAATAACCTTGAAATAGAACAATTATTAGCCAAAGATCAAAATAGATGTGCAAAATTACTATCAAAATAAATGGATGGCTGTTTGTAAATAAATGGTTTACTATTTAAAAACAAAATGTTAGGAGATGAAAACTGCAAGATTGTTAGTTAATTGATTGAGGATAATGGTAAATCAATTAAAAACAAAAAGGTTGTTTGTATTAATGGATAACTTATTGAGGTTAATGGATGACTGTTTGAGTTAAAGAAACATTCTGTTTTTTGTCAGTTAACCAATTCGACTAAAGGGTGCATTGATTTCGTGTTGAGTAGTTATTAGAAATTATCGAGTAACTGTTTTCTGAAAACGGTTCACTGATTTCATATGATAATTCATTGTTTCTAAGTTCTTCTTCATTTTCCCGTTAAACCTTTACCGTTATCTCTTTGACCTGCGACGGCGAAGCTTTCTCTCTCTAAAATCCTCCACTTTCTTGCATTCTTTTTTCAAAATTGAACCTCCATAATCATTCTAAACATCCTAAAATCTATATTTTTGTCATCAAAACAAGTTTCCAAGCCCAAAATTAAAAATTCCTAATTTGGAATCAACAAAATCATTTTCTTTAAAATTGACCAAATTTTTATCCATTTTTGATAAAATTAAGCACCCAGATCACTTCCTTTACCCTTTATCTTCAATCTGATCAGTTTATTTTCCTTCAAAACACCTGAACTTCCAAAATCCCAAATTGAGTATCTATGGCTGACACCCAACCATTAACTAGGAGGTTTCATTCTCGCTTTATAAGAAGAACAATGATAACCTCTTACGTTGTTAAATTAGAAGCCTTTAATGAGTTATCTATTTGTGGTACAAGTATTAGGAGATTGTAATAGTTGGTTGGATGGGATAGTATGTTGAGCATTGAAGAGAGGTTGTACCCAAACTTAGTTAACTTATTTTACTCAAGCATGGAGCTCTCTGCCTCAAACAAGATAGGATTATACCTAATGTAGGTGGGGTTCCCATAGTATTTGATGTAGGGGACTTAAACCTGATTCTAAGCACTGAGAATATAGGTTTAGAGATATATACATCTAGGAAAGCCCTCATGTTAAATCATTTCATTCATTCTCATTCTATTAGTTCACCTATAAGCGTAGAGACCTTTCAGATGATATATGCTCTCTCCTATTCTGTTCTCGACTATTGCCTTTATAGATTAAGGTCCTTCACAGCATATTGCAGCATGTTATCTCTCCTAAGAAGGGCCATTCAAAGGAGGTTACTAGGATAGATGTTGGTTTATTAGATTGCATTATTTGGAGACGGCCAGTTAACATAGGATTTTTTTTTTCGACATATGTTGAGTACTTCTAGGGTGAATAATAGGTTACTTCCATATGGTAGTATAATTACCAAAAAGATCCTCAAGAATTTCTGAGTTCCTATTGCTGAGCCAATATTTCTAGATACCAAGAGGTTAGCAGAAGAAATTACTACCAGTCTCAGGTTCTTTAGGATAAATGGAAAATAGGTGAAGACAACGAGTGTTAAGAATCGAGATACCCTAGTTGCCCCCAAGGATGATAGGATGTTAAATGACATCTATCTAACTAGTCATTTAACTGATATTCGATTAGGCACTCGAGCTTACGTTCCACAACTTGTAGCAATAGCATAACCTTCGGTAGAGTCTGATTCCAAGGAACATGACATGAGTTCTAATGAGCATCCTATTCTTGATAAGCCTCTCTTCCTTAAGGTTTTGTGCAACAATTGTTGGGTGAGGTTCGATTGCTTTATGAGCAATAGCAGTGGCTTCCACTTTAACAACAATATATATTTGATCAATAGTACTGCCTATTTGACCAGCAACAGCAAATTCTTGATGGCCAGCAGTGCATTCTCTCTGCCCTTTATATTCTTCCATTTAGCTCTCCATACTAGCCCTATCAGTAGTTCTCTTTTTATTTCTTTATTTCTATGTACTTCGCACAAACATACATTTAGTACTCTTGATCTTTAAGTATTTTTAGTTACATGCTATTTATGGATTATGTTATTTGATTTGATATTATGTTATTTAGCTTCTTTATGGATTATGTTATTTGGATTTGGATGGATCTGTGGTAATTTTAGATATTAGGATGATAGTTTTGTGATGATCTTCATATGGTTGCTTTGTGATAACTTGATTATTAATTCTTGATTCTATAGTTGATTTGTGTGGTTTGGTGATTGTGAGAATTGTTTGTGAGGCAATGCTTGTTGATAGGGGGAGTTTTTGCTGAAATTTCTACTTGGATGTATGGGTAACAATCTGATTTCTCATTGTTTCTCTTTCATTTTTTACTCATATTTTTCTTTTTAATGAAGAAGGGGGAGAAGAATACATGTTTTTATGCTTAAAGTTTGTTGAAACTTGAAATATATAGGAGGAGCTTATATGGGGGAGCAAATCTTACAATTAATTTCTAATACATATAAAGGTTTATTGTCATCAAAAAGGGGGGCGGGGAATATTAACATAAATGTATCCATAACATTGATTTTGATGATAGCAAACTGGATTAGCAATCTTTAATTTTTAGGCTGTATAAAGTTTTTAGACAAGAATAAGAATCTAAAAAATAAACAAATAATTGTTAATCCTCAGTTTAGCAAACCATTTTTATAAGGAAGGAAGATTTATAATTTTTATTCTAAAAGATAACCACGAACCATTTATTAGAAAACAGTTAATCGACAAATTCTAGAGAGCAATTTAACTACAAGTGATTAATTGATTACTGGAAATGATTAGTTGATATCTTTTTGCAGGATTACTAGAATTACTTGGCAAACCGATTATTAGTAAACAGTAAGTCGACTTCAAACAAATTAGCTTCTAGAATAAAACAGCAAACTGACAACTCCAAACGGTGAATTGACTATTCAAATTTCAGCACAATGGTAACTTACACAGTCAAAACAGCAATCCGACTCCTGATTATCGACAATCTGATTACGCCTAAAAGGTTAATAACTATTAGTTTTTAGCTTCTACTATAAAAAAGCTTAATCGAATTCAAATTGTAACGGACTCTATAATTCACATTGAGCTTGTTCTTGCATATTCAAACTATATTGAGTTCAAATTTGGTCATTCTTTCATAAAATCACACTTTGGGCTTTCATTTGCAAACATATACTTTATATAAGAAGAATTATGTAATCTTTGTTTTCCTTAAAGTTGTGAAGGTTCATTGACACCTTAGAAGTCAATTGTAATCTTGTTGAAGCCTTAAGGTTGTTAGGCTTGAATAGTGAAATCCTCAAGTATGGTGAGCTTGGAGGTATGGACATAGGCGGACTTTGCTAAACCACCTAAAAATACTATGTTTGTTTCTCTTCTCTTCTTTCTTTACGTTTAGATTATTATTATTTATTTACTAGGAGTTTAATTTCGTTCAAAAATTTGAATTAGTTGCTTTGTTATTTGTTTAGTATTTTTTTTGAAAACTCAATTCACCCCTTACATTGCTTGGCTATAATTTCAGTAAATTTATAATATTTTAATCATTTAAACAACAATCCTCCAATACTAAACAAACCTAAAATAATCTAAAACAATGTTTGTGGGTATTTGGGTTTATTATAGTATTTATGCGTAATATATTTTTAGCTTAGCATTTGTGTTTTCTTATATAAATCCTATTTTTTATTTAATTTATTTTAAAAAAAATACAGATCTTGATATCAATTTTCCATATGCAAGTGCATTCGAGTACACATCTGGGTCCATATTTTTTATTATATAGATTTGGATTTTTCTGAATATTTACAAATGCAGGTTGGATCTAGATTTACTTGTGCACCATGCTCCTTTTCCCTTTGACTAGGTTTTCAATTATATTTTTACTCATTAAGGTTTGAGCAAAGGGCTCTGTTTAAGATCGTTATATTGTGGCAACCCAACATTATTAAAATGGTGAATATTTAAGAGATAGTGTGATGTAATAGTCAACTTACCATTACTTAGTTTACCAATGACTTCAATTTAATAAGACCACAATTTAAAATACTAGCTAAACAACCTAAGGGGGTGAATTTGGTTCCTAAAAATTATGTAATAATTAAATCAAAATTCAATGTAAATGTCTAATGTTATTAAGCAAATCACAAACAAACAAATAACAATAATTGAAATGTAAAGAAAAAAGGAAAAGAGAATCAAACATAAGATTTTTGCGTGGTTTGACAAACCCCACATACGTCCATGCTTCCAAGCTCACTGAGCTTGAGGATTCCAATAATCAAGCCTTACGCCTTAAGGCTTTAAAATCTTTACAATTGACTTCTAAGGTGTCAATGAACCTTTACAATAAGAGGTTATCCCAAACCTCTTAACCCAAGTGTTTCCTATACTCTCAAACACTCAATTTGATAAAAATTATACAAAATTTTCTTCACATAATGTATGTGTTTAGATTGTTTATTGAAAAGCTTCTAATTTTTTACAAAGGAGGAGGATTCCTTATATAGAAGGAAATTCCTTGTAGCATGATAAGACAGGACCCTTATCATGTTTTACACGCGTCAAGCATAATTATTAAAGTCACACGTGAAAAAGCAAAATACAACACACCTGTGAAAAAAGTAAAAGCAAAGCAAAAACAAAGCACGATAGACAGGACAGGACTTCTGCCTTTATTAAAGCCGAGATTCCCAGGAGACAGGTTGGTCAATCATCACTATCTTCTTTTGTCGTATGTCCTGACTGAATAGAACAGACACATTTGCCATTGTAGATGAAGCAATAGTCTTGATGGATATCTTCAAAGCATACTGTTTTCAGTTTTCCTTTAAACCTTGCTAGCCATGTTTGGGAAGGAGGAGTTCTTTTTTCAGGTAATTTAGGTGCAAGAACTGTGGGTGTAGGAATCATAGTGCAGGAATACTAATCAACAATGGACATAAATTCTTCCCAGGGGTCTTGGGAATCTTGAAACAAGACACTTGTATAATCATGATGCTCTTTTTTAACTAAAATTCCTAAAGGGATATAATCTGGTGTTAGTGTTCTTGGTGTATGATGAGAAAGGATTTCTAAAGTGTGAGTAAGACTTATTGAGGTATGGTGAATGTTTGATAGAGGGGATGAGATATTGTTAAGCTCAAATAGATAAACTTTGAGGATGGAGGTGACAGACGGGTCATGATGGATTGGAAAAGAATGTGGGTCAAGTAGTCTTTGGTGTATGGGTGTTGAAAGTATGGCCTGTGAACAATAAAAACTGAAGTAAACACTTCTACTTCTTGATCAGGAAGTCTGTTCAGCTGATGGAATTCAGAGATGTTCTGAAGTTGTCTACGCCACCATGTGAGAGGATTGTACCATTATAGAAAGGTCTAGAGAAGAGTATGGGCATTCTCAGGAATGGTAATATGCCTCAGTGTCGGCTTTATTGGTAGAACAATTTTTGTGGCATAAAGAACTGTGAGACACCACATATACCAGAGTTCATCTTCTAAAATATCTCTGGTGAGATCAAGTGTGAGACCTGTAAGAAGCAGGTACTCAAGGTAGAAACTAGGAAAATTCAAAGGTTGTGCCCAGTATATCTTTATGAAATATTAGAAAAGAAATTTTCTAGCAAAGTCTTGAATTTGGAAGGCTGAACTGAACGTTAGCCTGAGAAGGAATGTTCTTTGAGTAAGGGCTTTGAAAAGCAATATTTTTTTTATGAATCAGAGGAAGATGAGGAAGCCATAGCGATTAGAGGAATCGTATGGATGGTAGTGATTAAGGCTGGTGTATTTATAGAGGGTCTGGTGAGGAAATCTGGGATGAGATTTTTATCACCTTTAATATGTTGGATATTGAAATCATATTTAGCAAACTAATTTTTTAAATTGAGCAACTGTTTGTCCGGAAGTAACTTGTTCTTGAAGTCAAGAATCTTTGGAAAAGAAGAGTTATCCATTCTAACAAGAAAGTTGTGGCTGAGAAGATAGAATTCAAACTTTTTAATTCCATATTTTACCGCAAGTATCTCCTTGTAGATAATATGGTAATTCTTCTCTGCTGGGGTAAATTGGTCGCTAGCATGCGCACAGCAAGATTCATTATCTCTAATTTTCTCAAGTAAAATGGTTGCCTAATATTCATCACTTGCATCTGTTTGAAGAATTCGTTGTCCAGTAGCTGGCATCTTGAGTGATAATATAAGACAGTTGGCAACAGCTATATGTGTGGTGGCAATATAATAGCCACATGAGTGTAACAGCTGTATAGATTCCAGAGGCTATATATAGAGGTGTGAAAAAGTATAAGTGCGTTAATGAAAATTTGTCTTCTTAACAAAGATAAGGTAAGTTAAAGTTTTACAATATTTTAAGCCCTATGCAGACAATATTTACTTGATTGTCAAGCCCAAACTATTACAATTGGTATCAGAGCTGACTTGCAACCTAATGTGTGGATGGATATGTTTATGATACGGTTTCATTATATTCTGTTTCAACGACCCTCACGAGGGTGCAGGCTCTTTAAGGGGGGAAGTATGTAACATCTTAATACGAACCCCATCAGAAGTTGACGTGACCTTAATCAAATCAGTCTTTAAAATTAAATCTAAACCTAGAATTGAATGTAACTGTGACCCAATACTCAATGAAAACACAAATCTTGTATATGAGGACGCCACAATCAATTATGGATGATCTAATTGATAAGTCAAGAGTTTGAACACCACGAAAATTTGATAAGTTTAAAGAGTTAGTTTAAGAATCAAAGAGAATTAACTCTCTCACCAATTATCTCAAAAACTAATCTGTCTCTGTTTATTGGATACAAGTAACTCTCTCACCAATTATGTATTTAAAGCTCTCCTAGCTGATAAAGTCAATTCCCTAAGGATTGTATACTTTTCATTTTAAATGTCCTCTAATGGTGGCATCTCATTATCTTCTATTTCATCTTCAATTATAATCTCACCATTGTCCCGCGACACCATAACTCTCTTATTCACACATTTACTAGCTATATGTCCCTTGGCTCGAGAATTACGGTATTACCTTGTGAATTATGCTTGAAAGGCTTGGATCTCAGCTTTAGGTGCAGTAAATGCTTGTGGCCTCTCGTCTTACTTCGCATAGCTCAGCTTACAATGAGTGGAACTCGAGCATAAGGTTGCATAGGTGTCACCCCTCCTCTTCAGTTGTTGTTCAATCTTGATGGCTTTGTAAACCATCTCCTGAATCTCCATATAATATTGCAACTCAACCATATTTGCAATCTTCCAATTAAGGCCATTAAAGAATCATGACATGGTAGCTTCTCTATCCTTCTCCATGTTTGCTCTAATCATAACATTCTCCATTTCTTTCTAATAATCCTCCATGCTTCGACTACCTTATGTAAGACTTTGTAATTTTTGCTAAGAGTCTCAGTAGTAGTGGTTAGGTACAAAATGCTTTTTTACCAATGTTTTCATCTCTTCCCACATTTCAACTCGACGTTCCTAATTTTACCTCCTATTGATAACAAGTTGATTCAACCAAATAATAGCATAGTTAGAAAACTCCACCACAACCATTTTTACCTTTTTGCTTTTGAATAGTTGTGGCAGTCAAATACAAACTCAATTTTCTTCTTTCATTCACGGTATGCTTCTGAATGAGATTTACCTTGAAAAGTTTAGGTCTTCATATTTATGCCACTCAAACTATTATCTCTATTCCTAGCTCTCCTACCCCATCTATCTCTCTTATATCTACCCATTGAGCCATCTCCTTCATCATACTCATCCTTATAATAGTCATCAACCCTTCCTATGGTCAAGGCTCTCCCTCTCCTACGTGCTTAAGGAATGGATTGTGGCTGTCTTGTACGTGTGTTCTTTACTTGATCCAAACACTCATGTATGTGTTCTAATTTATCCAAATGCTCATATATATGCTATAATTTAGCCTTCATCATCCTTCTCATCTCTCTCATCAATGCTTGAATTTGTAATTTTTGAGCAATTAATGGTTGATCCTCTTCATTTGTATTTCATTCTTGGTTGTAAAATATGGCTGACATCTGCAAAAAAAAGTTAGAAATAATGTTGAGAGCACCTCACCACACTTCCTTATGTGTTTCACTTAAGAAAATGATTTACTCAATATGCTCACACTCTCTTGCCTTTTTCAACTCGTAATAATTTTCACTCGATTCTTATCAAACTAATCAAACCAATATGAAGATTCTAATAGCACTTTGCAAAGATTACACTAAGGAAACTCGGATTTCAAAAGCAAGAATACAATGAGTATGTATAATCATGTTTTAGAAGCACAAATTACCAGAAATCTCGGGCAAAATTTTTCACCTATAGGGTAAAACCAATTTTGGATTCTCCAAGGCATTAATGATGGAAAATGAACAAAAACAATTCTCACTCGGTTTAGACTGTTTTTTTTTTTACTGTCACTATCCTCTTGCTTCTTCTCTTATTTCTTTGTTTCCTTTTGTTTGGATTTTTTTTAGTACAAATCGGTATAGAAGTCTAATGAAACTTAAAAACTAAAACAAGACTCACAATTTAATGAATTAAAACAAAGAGACTTAACAATTCTAGAAAGAGTGCAAAATTTGGCCAAAAAGAGTTTTTTGGGATTTTCGGAACCAAATTTGGGTGAATGAAATTAAGACTTACAATTAACAAGAATTAGCAACTAAAGAAAAGGATAAGCAAAACCTACTCTGATACCAAATGATACAAACCCCATCTAGAACTTATGTGACCTTAATCAATTTAGTCTCCAACATTGAATCTAAACCTGGAATTGAATGTAATCATGACCCAATGCTCAATGAAAGCACAAACCTTAGCATGTGAGGACACCATAATCAGTTATGGATGATTTGATTGATAAGTCAAGAGTTTGAATGCGCCGAAAAATCCGATAAGTTCAAAGAGTTAATTTACGAATCAAAGAGAATTAAACTCTCTTACCAATTGCCTCAAAAGCTAATATGTCTCTGTTTATTGTATGCTAGTACAATATATAGTTAGTTTACAAGAATTTTCAGAAATAAATCCTAAACCAAATCAAATTAGAATCTTAATATAAAACAATTAAGGAAAAAATCATAATCAGATCATAACTCTAATTGGCTTTAAATGCCTTACATAAATTAAAATAGAAACTAGGCAATTAAAAGAGAAATAACTGATTTGTTTCACCACTTGCCTCTTCAAGAAATGGGAAAGTATCCGAAAAAGAAAGTAGCATATTTTCCAAATGCGAAAATATTTTAAAAAGAAAATAATATATTTTTCCACCATAATGTGCAAACCATTTGCCGATTTCATAGAAGTGATTATTTGGAAAGTTTAAGAGCCTGAATCATGCATTTATTGGTCTGCATATCATGTGTGATTTCTTCAATGGGCTTCCATGAATTTGATTGAGTTCAAGTTGCTTAAATCAGCCCATTAAACACTTATTTGAATTTCTTTGCATGAATAGAATCTGAATCTGAATATGCTATTTAAATTTATGGAAGCTCATTGAAGGATCAACCTATTAAACACTTTTTTGAATTTGATTGAGCTCTTATGAGTGGTTCGATGGGAACTTGAATAGGATCTGAATATGCTTTATTTCATGTACTTGTGACAGCTTTGTTCTCGATCTCATCATATCCCATCCTCAAGGAAGGAAGTATGTAATAACCTACATCATTAACAGGAGAGTTATGAGTTCTTTTAACTACTACATCATTAACAGGAGAGTCATGAGGTCTCCTAACTAACTATCCACATTTTACGTTGCAATAAAATAAAACTATGATGGGTTGTATGATCAAAACGGACAATATCTATATAGTTGTTGGGTATGAAGTTAGAATTAATCCAAAATTAATCTAAAAAGAAAAAAGGGTGGTGATATTTCCACACTTTAATTGTGTAAAGAGCCAAGCCCACTTCAAAAAAAAAATAATTATAAAAATTTCACATTACTTTCAGTAACTTAAATAAAGTAAAAATTTGAAGAATTAACCAATTAAATATTCATAAATTGTTTAACACAAAACTAACCACATGTTTTGGATAATTAGATCATTTTATGTTAAAAAGGATAAAAGAGTTAAATTAAAATTAGGTTTTATCTCTACACCTATTTATTATTTTGATAATATAATTCTTAGGGGTTGTTCACTTTTGTTTGAAATTCTAAATTTTAATTATTTTAAGACATTTAGAGTTTTTAGCTTATTTGTTTTCAATAACTTATGTCTGATTATAATATGTTCAGGTCAATGTAACAAGTTAAATATTCTAATTCTTTTCTGAATGGCAAAACATATGAATAGAAATTTAATTTTCTCTCTCATTAATATCCTTATTAAATATATTAATCTCCTACTACATAAATTATCTTTTTATTATTTTTTATTTATCAATTTTGTTTGCTCTATGTATATTAAATTATCAATTTTTTAAAAAAATTTGAATGAGAATTTTAAACATAATAAGACTTTAAGTGAGCCTGTTTTATTATTGGTCCATCACTTTGTCTTTATAATTATAATTTTTCTAATAGATTTTGAAAATTATTTAAGGCATTAATTTTAATTCAAATAGTTAAAAAATTCTTAGTTGGATTACGTAATTTACAAAAAAAATATAATATATTAAAAATAACATTATAAGTATTATCTATTAATGTCAAAAAATACATGTATTAGGTATAATTTTTTATGCTTTGTTAAGGTACACATTATCTAATTTTTTCAACTAATCAAATAATTTATATATAATTTGTCATGTGTTTGACAAATAAATGTAAGTATTATTAATATTTATGAGTTATATATGCCAAGATATCATATTTCAGATATTTTCTTTTTAAAAAGCGAATAACTTAACACTTATATTTAAATGTTAAAAAAAAAAATAAATCATTTAGATATATACATTTAGATTTATTTAAATTTTAACTAAATTTAACCTCATTCATATTTCAAGTAAAAGGATAAACACAACCTTTTTTTTAAATATAAGACAAACTACGTAGGTTATAAAGATAGTGTAAAGAAACAACTATTAAAATAACCAAAATAATAATAGTGACCCATATAAGAAACTTATATTAAAAACTATATAATACTTTTCTTTTAAATTTTAAAAAATTATGCCTTTTTTTTTTAATAAAATGATACGTATCTGCACAAATCGTGTGCAGAAATTACAGCGGCCGCAGATAACATTCATTTGCACTGCAATTTTGATACTCATGCATGCTGTCAATGCCAGCAAATTACAAACCTGAACGACAATAAGACACCATATCTTCTCTGGCGACAAATCAGTTTTGGTTGTTGAATCCTGTAATCAAAATCAATGGCTTGCGTGTACATACCCGTGCAGAACTCGGAGGAGGAGGTGAGAGTGGCACTGGATCAGCTCCCTAGGGACGCCTCTGATATCCTCGATATTCTCAAAGCGGAACAAGCCCCTCTCGATCTATGGCTCATCATCGCGGTTCCTTTTCTTTCTCTTTTTCCTCTATTTTCCTTAAGATTGCTAATTATATCGTGATTCCGCTTTGAATTCATTCGATTTAGTTGCTCATAATTTTTTTTAAGTGTGTGGTGTCTGATAATACTTAGTTTCGGAGGATCTAAACACAAAAAATTTACATTGCAAGTCAAGGTTGCTATTGTGAAATAGGTTTTCGAGTAGTTTCTCGAGTGAGTTATAATTTTGTTTTTCTTTTTTATGCCTTGATTATTCTACCTCATCTTAATTTTTGATGCTGGGATGCAGAGGGAATACTTCAAACAAGGGAAAGTAGAACAATTTCGTCAAATTTTGGAGGAAGGGTCTAGTCCTGGTATGTCTTTCTCTTCGATAAATGATGCAAGTCGGTGTGTGGAAACAAATACGTGATGAACGGGATTTTGCCGCCAGGTTTATTGTGCTAGATATTAGAATTTTGTTTTGATTCATGTTGGAATATAAATTTATTCTATTAGAAGACAAGATTTTACCCCAAAAAAAAAGTTCATTTATAGAAGAGAACAATTTTTTTTATATGAATTTTTCACAATACGAGAGTCGCTGCTATTTTGAATTGAAAAAGGCTGTATATAGGGAAGTGATGCTCCGAGGTCTTACAAAAAAGAATGAGTTCTTTCAATTGCCTATTCATCAATTGTATTTTCATGTAAACAGGGACAACAGAGCTCTATGAAAAAATGGTTCAATTTGATGTTATCTACAAGTAAGGGGAATTATAATATAGGTGTTGGTTAAGTAAATCAATGGAGAGTCTTGTTCCTATTGAAAATCCCAGTGTAAGCGAGGAATTTATTAGAAATGTTAAGTATAAAAACATTCGTAATTCAAGTAAAAGTGACAGCTAAATTTGCAACAAATTAGCTGGTGTCAAGGATATTAATAATTTCACCTCAGATGACCCTTTGTTTGGTCAAGGATAGTAATATGGATGATTATTCCATCTTTTATGATGTAGACAATCAAATTTTAGAACTAGATAATGCTCATTCTTTATTCTGTTGTGATAATGCATTACATTTTCTTGCAGAGATTGATGAATATTATGCTGATGTTCGATATGAGAGGATTGCAATATTAAATGCTTTAGGGGTATACTACACCTACCTTGGGAAAATTGAGACAAAGCAAAGAGAAAAGGAGGAACATTTTATTTTGGCAACACAATACTACAATAAAGCATCGAGAATTGACATGCATGAACCTTCCACTTGGGTTGGCAAAGGTGAAAGTTCGTGGCATCTTTCTCGTTTAGGCATTGAAGAAATATTGAACCTGTTGGCCATTTTAAGCTTTTAGGTTCACAAGATTGGCTAAAAAATAAAAAGTCCATTTGATAATTTGTTCATTGGTTTTCTGTATTTGGAATGTTTTCATGGATAGACCCTCAAGAGTACCTTAATTGTTGATCATCCTTAAAATCCTGTGTGGCAATTAAGAGAACTTTTTTGTGTAGGGGTTCTTCACTGTTGTTCGGTTAAATATTCCTTTTTAGTTAGATATCATACTCAATAGATGATACTGTGCATCCTTTTTGGTTTATCACTTAAAATCCATGCTTTAGTGGATGTTGATGTTCATATTTAAATTGCCACTTTGGGTGCATTTGGCACATTGTATTTTATTACATTATATTGCATTATTTTAATTTAGGTGTATTGTATTAGTTGTATTGCATTAGCACTATATTATAATAATGTTATACAGCATTTGGTGCTATATTGTATTGTACTAATTTTTTATGTTAAGTTTGGTGTTGCACTGCATTGTATTAATATTTTTGGTGATTATTTGAAATTATATATTTAGAAAATAATATTTATTAATACTTAGGAAGATGGTAAATATAGAATTTTTAAATTTTAGAACTTTATTATTCTTTTAGTATAAAATTTTAAATATATATATATAATTCTTCATAAAACATAGGTAAAATTGACAAATTTTAAAATTTTTGGCGGCGTAACATTTATTTTTTTTAACATTTCCTAAATATATAACTTGTGGAACCAACAGTAATAGATGAAGAAAAGAAGCAAAAGCAATTCCCATAGGTAAATTGAGATTTTCTCTTAACCTAATAAGTTTAACCATGTGATTAAAGTAATGACCAAAGAATCATAATAGAGGAAGCAACAGCTAATGCCAGCTTTTATTCATTCAATCAATTTAATGAATAAGTGTATCAGAGAATTTTTCCATTTATCTAGTTCTCTTCTTCCTCTTCTTTGGTGACTGAAGGGCTTTTTCATCTTTGTCTTCCTCATCCTCTTCGTTGTCTACTTCTTCGTCCTTGTCCTCATCCCCATTATCATTGTGATCATATTCCTCATTGTCATCATTGTCACCGGACCCACCATCTCCATCCTCATCATCATCCCCATTGTTATCATTGCCATCATCTTCCTTTGCATCAGATGTCTTGCCTTGGGTTTCTGTATCTTCCTTGATTTGTAGGAGCGAGATCTGAAGATTTGAAGCTCTAAAACTGAAGAAAAGAAGCAAAAGCAACCGCGTTCAGAAACTCGCATAAGCCCGACTCTTGCATAGGTTTAGTGTATGTGGGTTTGACTGCATAAAGTAAATATTTGACCACATTGCAATACTAGATGGTGTAATTACCAAACATGGTATTCTAGTACTTTAAAACTATGGAGGGGCTCTAATACAATATAATGAGCACCAAACATGCCCTTTATTCAAAATGTTCTCCCTCCTGGATTTGTTATGTTTTCCTCATTAAATCTGTCCTTACCTCTTGCATGTTTTAACCTTTTTACTGAATATTCATGAATATTGATATATGGTTTGATTTAGGTTAATTTGGATTACCCGTCACAAAATGGCAATCTTTAAAATATCCTCAAAACTATTGTAAACCTCAACTGAGGGTTAATCTGAAATTAACACTTTGATTTATTGGTTTACATCTGATTTATTGATTTACATGTTGCCGAGATATTTTTTTTTGCAATTTTATGCTTGTGCATGTATTTAGTTTTACATACAACTTATGTGTTACATGGACTTTGTATTTTACATCCATCTTGGTACTGTATTCTATCGTTTTTCTTGGAGGGAGGCTTGTAAGATTCTAAATTGATCAGCAATAAGATATGGGTGCGTAATAGTTTTTAGGTTTCTGGGTAATAGTGATTTCTGGATTTTTTGGAGTATTGGTGCACTTAAGCCTTCATAATGTTTGCTGTACAGGTCAACTTTTACTGGCTAAGGGTGAAGTAGAACAGGCATCGAGTGCTTTTAAGATTGTGTTAGAGGCAGATCGTGATAATGTTCCTGCTCTCCTGGGGCAGGTATATTGAACTGTACTTTTTGATCAAGTAATTATGGTAGTTGTTATTTTGCTTATTTTCGATAGTTTAAATAAGTTTATGTCAGTCTTCTTCACTAACCAAGAGTCGATCAATTAATGACAATGGCTTTTGTGCGTGTTGATCTTATTTTTCCTGGTATGTATTTTTAACTCAACTTCTAGATGATGTGGTGGTTCTAACTTTGCTTTAAAAATGCTTCACATTCTCCATTTTGGGTTTTCAGGGCTGTCCTATCAAATTAGCTATTTTTAAAGAAAATTCTTCTATTATAAGAATATTATAGACCATGTTTTTCTCTGTGTCTAGTAAACTACTGTTTGGCATGGTTAAGCTTTTGACACCCTCGCTGGCCCAAAACTACTCGTAAAGACTGGAATAAGATTTGGGAATCCTAACCTTGGTGATAGATTAAAACTGCAGAAATAACATTAAAGCGAGGCTTAGGGTGATGCAGTTAACTGAGAGTCAAGTGCTCTATTAACACCATTATACACATGCTGCATTTGCTATTAATAATAGCTGAACCTTGATGTCTGCAGGCATGTGTCGAGTTTAATCGTGGACATTATTCTGATTCCTTGGAGTTGTATAAGGTTTGTAACTTCCATCTTAATTGTACTATTTAAACTAACGCATACTCTGAACATGCACTATTTAACATTCAAAAATGGATTGTTAAGCTCATGACCAGCTCTCTACCTGATTTTATATGCATAACATTTGGGGTAATGTTCAGTCTTGACACAATTTCTGGCATTTCTATACTCCATTGTGCATGACCTTTGTTAAGAGGGCCTTGCAAGTTCATCCCAGTTGCCCTGGAGCCGTAAGACTTGGAATTGGTCTCTGTCGCTATAAATTGGGCCAACTTGAGAAAGCTCGACAGGCGTTTCAGCGGGCTTTGCAGGTGGTGATATGAACTATTTGTTGTCTATGTGTTGAATATGTGCTAGTCTGCTGCTTAAGCTTTGACTGTATTGCTGATGATTTCTCTGTATGTTTCTCAATTCATATTTGCAGTTAGACCCAGAAAATGTTGAGGCTCTTGTTGCACTTGCAATTATGGATCTGCAAGCAAATGAAGGTTAATATCTCCAGATTCATAATTTTTTTTGAAAATTAGTATTTGTTAGTCCATACTAATACCTTATTTTAAGCAAAGCAATCCTTATTATGCAAATTTAACTGTCTAATTCTAATGTTGTGTCATGTCTGCAAAGCTGCTGGAATAAGGAAAGGAATGGAGAAAATGCAAAGATCCTTTGAGATATACCCCTACTGTGCAATGGCTCTGAATTATCTGGCTAATCACTTTTTCTTCACCGGTCAGCATTTCCTAGTTGAGCAACTGACTGAAACAGCTCTTGCAGTAACCAACCATGGACCAACAAAGTCACATTCTTACTACAATTTAGCACGATCTTACCACAGCAAGGTCTTTCAGACCATCATTTTATTGTCATATAATTCTAACAGCCGTGTTTTCATATGGCATTATTTGGTGAAATTCTGAATTAAATTCCACTCATAAAGGAAAAGGATAGAAGTAGATGAAGATATTCACACTGGTCACATGGCTCTTATGAGCATAAGTGCCATTTTGAAGTCTATTTTCTGTCTTTCAAATCCAGAAAGATATAAAAAAACACATTTTATGTTCTTTTTAGATGACAAGACTTGACGAATCATTTTCTAAGAGCTGGTGTTCACTTCAAAAACTACTCTGAGTCATCTTTATGTATTTGAAAAATGGGATCAGAAAGCCACATTATTCTCTTCTCTTTTTTTTTTTAAACTTCTGTGGAAAACTTATACAAGGCACATTCTCGTTGTTTTTGTTCTCAGTTTTTATTTTTAAGCTAAACTAGTTACAAAATTAAAATTAAAAAAAAAAGAATACATGATGCATTTCTTTGTTTTGAAATACAAAATTCAATCTCTCATTTTCATTTTACAAAAGAGCTTTCAACATTTTTATGAAATGGCACTGAATGGGCCCCTTAAACTCGCAACAGTATCATCCACGTGCTCAAAAATATTCATGTGTCTTTGCTAATCATACATGTCAGATGTACTGTGTTCTTTTGGCTCTTTTCGCTACTGACACTAGCGCGATCATTTTTCCTTTGAAACAGGGGGATTATGAGAAAGCTGGGCTCTACTATATGGCATCTGTCAAAGAAATCAATAAGCCCCGTGAATTTATATTTCCTTATTATGGTCAGTAACCATACTTTTATCTCTATTTTCAATATCTATGCTATTTATGACCAATACTCTTCTCTATTGCTTGGAGGTGCAGATCAAATTATTTTAAAGTGTAATATGAGCCACTAATTCCGGAAAGGAGAAAATTATCCTGAACCTACAATCCACAAGCATTACCTGCTTGTTTGTTGTCTAGAAAATGATTTCAAAGTAGTAAAATTTCATTCACTAGTTTTTGCTCTACTTATACTGAAGAGAAAAGAATTTTTATTTCTTTGCTTATCTCATTTACAGTAATTACATGAACATATATATATTAATCTAACCACTATCTACTGACACCCAACTACTAATAATAATTAACTAACAGTAGTTTACTAATTGTGGCTGGATAACAACTGTTATTTCTACAGTTCCCAACATAGCCCTTTCCAACATATAGTTTGAAATATAGAAACTTACCTCTTCTTCCCACAAATCCGTCTTTCAGGTTTCTTTTCAGTTTCTATCCAGGTTATCGTTGCTAAAGTTCATTTGTTGTTATTGTTGAAGTCTACAGATTTTCATAGTCATAATTTCTTTCAAGTGGCATGTTCGTCAATTGCCTTATGTTTAAGACCTTGATGCGCATGGTTGGGATTTTTGTGGCAATAATGAGTTGACTTCTTTTCTGGATTTTATAACTGTTTCAAAATCGTTTTTGTTTCTTACAAGAAAAGATCATTTAACTGTTCACTAACTTGCACAATGAAAATATTTTATTCTTATTCAAATTAATTCTTGGCATGGAAAAAAAGAAATTTAATTAATTGTTGGGTCGAGTGAATAAATGGATGGAGCCCTAGGGTTCCAATTATAGCGAAACAAAAGGTAACAAGGTTCAGTTATTTATTTGAATGATTCTATAAGTAAAAAAATAAAATAAAATAAAAATTAAAAAAACAAAAATAAAAATAAAAAAGGGAAAAAAAAGTGATACGGTTTGACCCCCATCTCAGCTAGTGGTACCTCTCGAGATTCACTACTTCTCCATACTACAAGAAGGGAATGTAAAGACTACCATTAGAACAGCCCAAGTGAGACTTACTATTGATGTATGCAGAAAGTTCCCAGGATTCTTATAATGTGAGCTTCATCATTTGTTCTACTTCATTTTTTTTCCCCCATAATAACTTGGGTACCTGTCACAGGTTTAGGTCAAGTACAACTGAAGTTGGGGGATTTCAGAAGCGCACTCACCAACTTTGAAAAGGTTTTGGAGATTTACCCTGATAATTGTGAGACATTGAAAGTGAGTTATGACAGAAGGGTGTTACCACTTGTGTTTCAGTTTTACACCTGTTTTTTGAATTTTTTTTTCCTGGGTCTTTTATTCACTTGATTTTTCTTGTCCAAGCAGGCACTTGGACACATCTACGTTCAGCTTGGGCAGATTGAGAAGGCCCAGGAACTTTTGAGGAAGGCTGCAAAGATAGATCCACGTGATGCTCAGGTAGTTTATAATGCAGTTTGATTTTCCTAGAAAGTTGAAAATTTGGTGTTGACCTTGATTCATATCCCTGTATTGAGGCTCTTGAAGGATGTAACAGGTTCTGCACAAATCAATTGGAGTCTGTTCTATCTTAAATCTTATTTTATTTCAGCCTACGATGGCTTAGTTCAATCGTATGCGTAATAAGAAAGCTGATTTGTGAGTGTTTTCATTTGATAATAGCTTCAGTGGCATAGGAATGCGCATGTTTATAACAATGGTCAAATCCTAGTGCTTTTAGGAATAAGTTTTAGTCATCCTTCATGTTACATCTGCAAAACATGATAATGATATTCACATCTTAAATTTTGATGAATTTTGATGAGGTCTGGTTATCAATGTGCTCCTGGGCTGAAGCTCAAGTGATAAACAGATGGATCGGATCAGGGTAGGTCTTAATAAGACACAGAGAGTGAGAATAATGCTACATATCCCAAACTTTATCCCAAATCCATGAGGTGACAACATTTCACATTCATTAAAAAATTATACAATAAATTATTTTAGAAATTATGTAAATCATCCACAAGTTGATTAGCATGCCACCTCATTTGGGATAAGTCTTTGTGGATATCTAACTTTATTTTATGTGTGTGTGTGTGTGTATACATAGATGGATCAACACAAAAACAGAACCAAAAAAGAAAACCAAAAAAACAGAAAAAAAAGGGAACAAAAGAAGCAGCATTGTCAATTTGAAGCTGATAAACATATATTGTTACAAGCTACATTTCTGTGTGAATTTAAACTTCAGTATTCTCTTCATTTCTTATTATATCTTGAGAGAATTTTGTATGTTGTTTTAGCTAGGATACGGTGAAATAATTTACTATGATTTATTGTGGGTGTGCATGAAGATCATGCTTTTTCATGTGTTCTTATCCAAATAGCCCAAAGGATGGCCATGACCACGGTATCACCCATGATGCTTACCTTTCAGTATAATTGATTAAAACATATACAGTGAGCTGTTTGTTGTCTCAGTTGATTTGCACACTCTTTTCCTATAAGAGTTGAGTGAATTGTGGTGCAGGCATTTATTGATTTGGGGGAACTGTTAATTTCTTCTGACACTGGTGCTGCTCTTGATGCCTTTAAAACAGTAAGCCTTCTATTTTGTACTCTGTTTTGGGTTTGTAATTTGATCTGTACTAAATAAGATCTAAAGTTTGGTTTTTATAATATTTTTGTATAACTTGGATATGTTATAGGCACGTACTCTTTTGAAGAAGGCAGGTGAAGATGTTCCAATAGAAGTTCTCAACAATATTGGAGTTATACATTTTGAAAAGGGAGAGTTTGAGGTTAGTGCAGTTTCTTGGTGCTTGTTTGGTGTTAATACAAACCTCCTCCGAAGAATCTGTTTATGTATTATAATTGTTAGCATTTTGTTCTGTGTATGTTTTTTTGCGTTATGGAATTTGGTTATTTATCACTCACACCAGATAGCTTTGATGTTCTTGTGGTTCAGTCAGCTCATCAAAGTTTCAAGGATGCTCTAGGTGATGGCATATGGCTTACTTTGCTTGATAGCAAAACAAAATCCTATGTTATTGATGCCAGTGCATCCATGCTTCAATTCAAGGACATGCAGTTATTTCATCGATTTGAAAAAGATGGTTATCATGTGGAATTACCATGGAATAAGGTCACTGTGTTATTTAACCTGGCCAGATTACTCGAGCAGATACATGACACAGTAGCTGCAAGTGTATTGTACCGCTTGATCTTGTTTAAGGTAGGTGTGCATGTACATGCAAATTTCCCTTATTGATCACAGAGCAAGCAATTTGACCTGTTAGCTGAGTGGCTTGTTGGCTTCAACTTTGATGTTACGGACATGCAATTTTGGGTTCCTCTAACCGAGGAGTTACAATTTGAGGGAATTTGTTTACACATCTTTTCCAGCTTGGTAATGTGGACTGGAATCACCAGCTCGTATGTAACTCAGACTTAACTGTACCTGAATCAGAAGATAAACCGTCCATGTAATAATTATGAAAAATAGAACCTGTTCTGTAGCAATTAGTCAATATTGTTAAGCTCTTCGATTTTTTATGAGTGACCGATTCACCTGTTCTTTTAAGTACAAGTTGATGCTTGTAAATAGGTAAATACTTAACAGATGCCGAGAGATGTGTTGAAAATATTATCATGCAACAGTTTCAGCTGCCAATCTACATTTAAGGTCGGAAGGGCACAAGATTCATATTCTCTTAAATTTTCTCAATATACTGGATTTCGTGTAGCTAAGCTTCAATTCCTAGTACTTCGCTCTTTATCTAGGACCTATTATATTTTGATTCATGGTCACATATTCAACTTCACTTCTAATTTTCAACTACCTTTTTTGCAGTGTATATGTCTTAATTGAACTTGAACAATACTGTTGTAAGCCTAGGTTGCATTTGGTGATACCTAGACTGTAGTAAGGTCAAATTGCTTGGCATTATTTTGTTTGTATTTGGGATTTCTTTGTACCTGTGTTGACAGGTTGGATGGCCTGATGTCTGATAATAAAAATTTCATAATGCACGTGTATATTTTAAAGGTCACTAGCATCATTTCATGAATTTTCTTTGTCAATTTGGCATTTTTGTGAATGTTTCTAGGCTAGAATATTCTTTTTGCTGAAACTTTGATGTTTTATCATTTCCTCAAGTATTCTGTGATACTTGACATTGTTTTTGTTTGACTTTCATTTTACTTTTATTATCTTTTCCAGTATCAAGACTACGTAGATGCTTATCTGAGGCTTGCTGCTATTGCAAAAGCTAGGAACAATCTTCAACTGAGCATTGAACTGGTTGTTATCACTCCACACAACATCCTCAGCTTCCGTTTCTTGTACATTTAGATGTATGTTTTATGGTCATATGCTTTATTTTGCTCATAGGTTAATGAGGCTCTGAAGGTGAATGGCAAGTACCCAAATGCATTATCCATGCTTGGTGACTTGGAGCTTAAAAATGATGACTGGGTTAAGGCAAAAGAAACATTCCGAGCTGCCAGTGATGCAACTGATGGGAAGGATTCTTATGCTACTCTCTCTCTGGTGCATATATTTTTCCTCTTTGGAAATTTTCTAACTTTTCTTTACACATCTTGGTATTATATTTATAAGCTCACACTCTTATTGCCCTGCCAGTCCCTCAAGATGCTTTTGCTGAGTTTAGTCCTTTTTTTCTCATCTACCTTTACAGCTCATTACCATAATAAAAGATTTATTTCATTACTGTTGTTATAATCATTACACTGCAGCTTAATATCCGTCTCATATGCTTGGTTGCTTTTGGTAAGGGAAATTGGAACTACTTCGCCGCCCTTCGTAACGAAAAGAGAGCCCCAAAGTTGGAAGCAACCCATTTGGAAAAAGCGAAGGAACTCTACACAAGAGTATGTTAATATATTTTTTTGTTCTTTTCTCATCATCTTTTATCTATGATTTGCTTATCCTGCTATACCGTTTGCTTGGATTAACACACAGCAGCAAAGACCACCTTAACCTTTTGCTTTTATTTTGGCCATGTTCTTGATTCAATCATAGTTTTGGAGAAATGTCATTATCATATGGCTTAATTCTGGTTTATGTACGCTGTCTTCATAGAAATAGAAATGTTTATGAGAAGAAGATTTCATGGGTTTTTTTAACATGATAAACTTTAAGGAGAACACAAAAGCATTTGTAATGTAAGAAGATTTGAAGATGCCTTGTCTTATTTAATTTTGGCACATTTTACCTTTGATTTTTGCTTAGATAGACTATCTTTTCCCTCTGTTTCCCCTTGCTCATCTAGGCTATGGCTTCAGGTTTTCCTTGTCTCTACTTTGTAGACTGTCAGCCCATGTCTGGTTGATAGAAAGGAGAGGAGTGGAAAGGAGAGGAGGGAAGAGAAAATGAGAAGGAAAATAGAGTGTTTGACATAGAAATCATCTCTTATCCTCTTGTGTCTTTCCCCTCCCTCGCTCTCCTCTCTTCTCCTCTGCTCTCCTTTCATTTCATCAAACCAAACATGGCACCAAGGTTGAAAATCTCCAATTTCAAATAATATTGGCAGATCCCCATTTGTTAGTAAATTCTGTTACTCTGGATCGAATAAAGAAAGGCAATGTAGATGTAGTACATTCACCTTTAATGTAGCAAACACATGGCATAATTTAGAAAATTTTCAAAAATTTTTGTTTTATTAATTGTTTAAATGCTTTATGTGTAGTTAAATTAAATAAAAATAATACAAAAAATCACTGGTTGAGTCACCGTCGCCATCACTGGTGTCAATGACAATGCTGGTGGTGAACATAGTAATTACACCATTGGACTGGAAATTTCTTGAAATCTCTCATTACTTTTCATTTCTTTTTTTATCCTCTCATTGTAATCTTTTATATAATTTCTGGTCTTTGTTGCCAACATATGAAAGAAAAAATAAACAAGTCTTTAAAATATGAAAGATACTAAAATATTTGCTTGCCTTTTCTAAACTGTAACTTCAATCTTGAGTTTCTCTCAACAAGTAATCTGAATCTTAAAAAATAATATTGTGTACCCAATTTTTCTGGGTTCTATCCTGCCCAGACCGAGAGTTGAAAAATCTGGGTTTTTAACCTGGGTTCAGGATGATCAAAACCAATCAGGGTCAGGCTCTGGCAAGGCCAAACCTGGATTGGATTTTGCCCTAGCTACACGGGTTTGTCTATTTTGACCATCTTTCAGTGCTCATTTGTCGAAAATAATGCGGGTTTGTCTTGTTTGACCATCTTTTGGTGCTAATTTGTTGAAAATAACAGCACCATTGCATAAATCAAGAATTTTGAAATGCACTCAGCCACTTTAGCCGTGTCACTATCGCCGACTCCAACAATATTACCAGCAGCATGCAGTGGGATATTTCCTTTTTTTCCCTTTTTTAATCTTTTATAGCTTTAAGTAAAAAGTATCATTTACTTTCTATATCAATTTATAGGATAAGTCACTTTACACGTGAGAATTCTCAAGAAACATATTCATATTCATTTTATCTAATAGGTAGATATATCATCTTATGAATATACAAGATTAGTTTCTTTGTTACTACACATCATATAATCACAAGATTATTATCGTATAAACAACACAGAGTAATTTTGGGGATCCAAACACTTGAGTCCCAACTGAAGCGGCACTCATCTATTGGATGGTAGAATAGAGTAATAAGCAAGTTCACATTCATTATCCAATAGATGAGTAACACATAGTATTAGGACTCAAGTTGGAGTTGAAATGCTGAGATCTCTAGCATTATAGAAAGAACGAATATGTCAGTCATAATAATAAAAGTTGATTTTACTTGATAAACATAAAATGGAGTGGTTAAGATTGTGCCTTCTGTCATTATTTGTTGAAGTTGAAATTTTGTTTTCCTTTTGTACTATGGTCAGAGGAGAAAGTATGACATCTTATTTGAAAAAGAGAATAACCATCTAAACTGACGAAATTTACTCGCAGATGGGGTTCTGATGGTCTTTTTTGAAATCATTTGGGGGGTTTAACCCCCTCTCTTGGAACATTGTGGATCCAAGTGTCCTTTTCCCTTTTTGTTAATGGATTGGTGGTTTGATAATGTAATCTGATACTGGACATTAGTCCTTAATGTCTTCACATTTACAGGTTATTGTCCAGCATACATCTAATCTCTATGCTGCCAATGGTGCTGGAGTGGTCTTGGCAGAAAAAGGCCAGTTTGATGTTTCAAAAGATCTTTTTACGCAAGTAAGACTAATGATTCCTCCTGGTTTGGCCTTTCAGGTTTTGTTTATATAACATTCCAGGTTTTTTGGAGTTGGTTCAAATTTCTAATCATTATAGGTTCAAGAAGCTGCAAGTGGAAGTGTCTTTGTCCAGATGCCAGATGTGTGGATAAATTTGGCACATGTTTATTTTGCTCAAGGAAATTTTGCTTTGGCTATGAAAATGGTGGGTCATTTTGTTTTTAGATTTCCATTAATTACTTTCAAGTATGTGTATTGTGATAACTTGTTATCTGGCAGTATCAAAATTGCTTGAGGAAATTTTATTATAATACGGATGCCCAAATTCTTCTCTATTTAGCCCGAACTCATTATGAGGCTGAACAGTGGCAAGACTGCAAGAAATCATTGCTGAGAGCAATCCACTTGGCTCCCTCAAATTACACATTAAGATTTGATGCAGGTGTTGCTATGCAGAAGTTTTCGGCATCCACACTACAAAAGACAAGAAGGACAGCTGATGAGGTTGTTTTTTATTATTTTTAATTTTTTTTTTCATGCTGGTATGTGTCCATTACCTGTTAAATCCATAATTTTTATATATAAAAGTTGCTTCTTTTACATATTTTTGTCAGGTTTGGCATGACTGTACTGTGTTGAGAGGTGATGTTCTGGAATCTGTTTATTTAGATAATGATATGCACTGCACATCGTTATGTCAGGAATAATAGAGCATGTAAACATTATGCTGAATATGTGAAGAAAACACAAGGCATGATTGCTTAATCATTGATTAAACAATGTTTGCATTGGTAGACGTTTACAGCAAAAATTTTGTTGTATGTTGTATCACTAACCAGGAATTGTGGTGAAGTTCTGCAAGAAATTATTTGAAGGATTTTGTTGAAGTGATTAAGTAGAAGCAAAGCAGACGTGCTTTTACATGTACTTTGGGATCTTGCATGTTAATGCCGTTGCTATTTATATGGTTACCTTTGATGATTAATTGATAAATTGACGCTTGACTGCATTGTGTTTTACATGCTTTCTCTGTGTTTGTTCTGTCTCATTGGCCATTGATTACCATGTTACTTTAGGTGCGTTCAACAGTTGCAGAGTTGGAGAACGCTGTTCGTGTATTCAGTCATTTGTCTGCTGCTTCCAACCTTCATCTTCATGGGTTTGATGAGAAGAAAATTAACACACATGTTGAATATTGCAAGCACTTGCTTGATGCTGCAAAAATTCACCGCGAAGCAGCTGAGCGTGAGGAGCAGCAGAACCGTCAGAGACAAGAAGCTGCTCGTCAGGCTGCATTGGCTGAGGAAGCCCGTCGTAAAGCTGAAGAACAGAAGAAATATCTGGTCTGCAATTATAAAAGCATTTTTTGTCATCTATATCGATGATTTTTATGAAAAAAAACACTTCTTTTCTTCTCAAAGTCTTGACTCTGATTCCTTGGTGAACAGTTGGAGAAAAGAAAACTGGAGGATGAGCAAAAACGGTTAAGGCAACAGGAGGAACATTTTCAGCGTGTAAAGGCAAGGATTTTTTACATTTGCAGCAGCGAAATCTTAAAGTTCGATTGTAGCCAGTAATCTAATAGACTTCTGAATGAGAATGCATGCCTATTTGTACTCTCCAACTCCCCTAATTCTGGTAAAAATTAGTAAAGGTATGAGTGTGTGTTGGATTGAATTTTGCAGCTAGCTTTCTATGGACGTAGATTCTAGGGCTGTATGCATTGTTTTGTCATTAGCAGATTCATAAATATTTGGTGTGCCTGAGAAACAATGTAATGCCAGCAGATGTTTTTAAACCATATTGGGTATCAGATATATCTAGCCACCAAGTTTTAGATTCTATTAGACATTCTCTGAGGCTTCTTAGGATAAAAGCTGGGTGAACGTTTTAGCCCTCTTTCTGAACTTTTAGTTCAGCTTTCCACATCTTTATTATCTTCAGGAGCAATGGAGGAGTAGCACACCTGCATCTAAACGTCGGGAAAGGTCTGAAAATGATGATGATGAGGGTGGACATAGTGAGAAGAGAAGGAGAAAAGGTGGAAAGAGGAGAAAGAAGGACAAGAGCTCAAGGTCGCATTATGAGACGGAGTATGCAGAAGCTGACATGATGGATTATCGGGAAGAACCAGAAGATGAAGATGTTAGCATGAATTATAGGGAGCCCATAGGTCAAATGAATGATCAGGATGATGATGTGGAAGAAAATGCCAATGATCGTCTTGCAGCAGCTGGACTTGAAGATTCTGATGTTGATGATGAGATGGTAATATTTTATTTTTAGTCTGTCTCCCTGTTATTTCTGTGATGAAACATGTACATCTTATTATGAAACCTAATTTCACCTTTCAGTAAACACACTATCACGATGCATATGGCCATTAAACATAATAAATTAGGTTGCATTATGAAACACAATTTCTGCATTTAAAAATCTCTCTATATTGTGCCTTTCTGCTGTCATGTCTGAAGAGTTGCATATGATTATGCGATTATTTCGTCCACAAATGAGTCAATAATGTCTGGGATTCCCACGACACGTTAGCTGGTTGTTTTCATCTAGTGTTAGTGGAAATCCAGTCGAGTATTGTTATCATTAAGAGAAGGCTTGCTAAAATGTTACTTTTCATCTTTCTTGGGGGTGAAGGCACCTTCAACAACTGCAGCTCGACGAAGGCGAGCATTGTCAGAATCTGATGATGATGAGCCATTCGAGAGGCAGCTGAGGGATAATACTGATGGGCTGCAGGATAGCGATGGAGAACTAAGAGAGAATGATCATAAACCGAACGGCGGTGCTGCTTTGGATGATGATTAGGATATTGACCAAATTTGTTAACCGTAGCAGTGACGAGGAAACAGCTAAAATGCTAGCCAACTGCACACTTCGCTTTTTCAACAAGGTGCCTTGCCGCGGGGAATCACTTCATCATTTATACTTTTTGTTTCCTCGAGAGTTTCTGTTATATAAATTGTAAAACCTAAAATCATTTTGAGGTATGGCGTCATCATTTCTTTTTTTTCAGTTCTGTAGTTTTATTAACATTTTCAGTTCATCAGTGGTGGATGTTGGATATAGCAATGGATTTGCTTATCTGAATCGATTTTATTTGGTTGCCAAACAGTACTCATTTACAGATTTTTACAGACGGTGATTTGTCCGGAATGAATAATTAATAATGATGGTTGTTGGCTTGGAAAACTTTTAGTGGATATATAATAATGATATAGCAGTTAATACGCAATTATTGGAGTTAATACATTATAACTACAAGACAATACAAATTTAGTACAGCATAAAAAAATTTTACTATAAAATAATTTTTTATTTTTTATAAATTTTGTATTAATTGTTGTATATCATCATTCGTCGATATTTATTTTAATAAAACCATTGACCTAAACCCTCTCTCGGCAAATGGTAAACCAGTGCATTTTTGCTTCAAAAACTGGAGCACGCTGTCTCTGTGCTATGTCCATGTGTAGTTTTAAGAGACGTGACAATGACTAAAGCTGCGTCGTTTCGATCATATTTTGCTGAAAGAAACGACAGCGTGTTGCTGGGGAGACTAATGTTCAAAAAGAGAGCTGAGGTGAATGAGTCCGTCATATATGGAGGACGCTAACATACCTGCATGTATGTAATACATGCAGAAAGAATGGCCGTTAGAATCAAAGTAATAAATCTAACGGTTGAGATGAATTTAACAAATGAATAATAAAAATAATTTAAAAAACCTGAAACTTATAGAACCGATTACAAACACCCCTGTAAAAACTTTTTCTTCCCTCCCTCTTGAGAAGAAAAAATGCTCATTTCTCCTCCTTCCAGTACCCACAGTTGGGAAAAACATTAAATTCCTCCCTCTTCACTATTTTCCCTTTTCACTCTCTCCCTCACCTCACGGTTCCCTCTGCAACAATTTGCTCCCCTCCACTCTTTCACGGCAGGCCTCACTGAGGCAATGAACGACAACATTTACTCAATTGAAGGTGGTGGCTGATCTGGATTTGCCATTCTTAGCTACTCTCAACCCATCACCAACTCTCCCAAGGTTGTTTGCACAGTTCACAAAAGGTATTGACATGGACATTGTGGGTTTTGATTTGTATGATTATAATTGTTGATTTAATATATTAATAAGCTTAAATCACCTGTCAATGCTATTATTATTTTTTTAATTTCCTGTATCATGATGAATTATATTTGAAGTTTGTGGTTATTGTTTATGAAGTTACCGTTTCAGAGTGTTAATATTTTGTTTATTTGTAGTTTTAGCGCAAGCAACGATGAAAGTTATTGTTTCATTTATTAATTTGGTTTGTTTTTGCTAATTGAATTCTTGTTGTAGATCCATATAATTTTGATACATTAAGAAACATTATTAGTTTGAAAAGCTTAAGTTTATTAGGAAAGAGTTCATTCTTTTATGCATGTAGAGAGATTAATTGAAGAATGAATGTGTTGTGTTGGAGTTTGGTCTATTAAAAGTGAAGCATGAGCATATGAATCCAGCTGGGGTTATATTAATTTGGGTGATTTGACTGAAATGTATTAGTTTAATACGTTGGCATGCTTATGAAACTATCATTTGAACTTGCCTTGTTATCATGGAATGTGTAAATATGATATTTTCTGTGTTGATAATCAAAGTCCGTAATAAATAAATGCAAAAAAAAAATTTCCTCATTCTAATTCGTTACTTATGTTCATGCTTGTCTTAATTCATTTATTTATATTGATATTGCATTTTTGAATGAAGTTTCCCAAACTTGGTATCTAGGTTTGCTGTTATAGTTAGGCATAGACGATATATTTTTCTATGAATATGATGTTATAAATTTTAGCTTTTACTGAGTAAGATTATTAGTGCATAAATTTGGGTTATCTAATAATCTATATGCATTTAGAATTCACAAAGATAATTACACGGCATTATTAGTGCGTATTGGGTACAATGGTTAAGCGAAAGGTCAATGTCACAGGCGACATTGATACTGAGTCTGAGAAGCTCAAATCTCCGAGGCCGGGCAAGCATTCGTACACATACTACTTGTAAGTTAGTAATTCATTGTTGATATTTTTGTTGTTTACAGTTTATAATGATTTGAGTGTAATACAACTAGAATTTGAGTTGGCAAATAAGGAATTGATATTAGTTTTTTCCACAGCAAAATAGAATCCCAAAAGTTGAAGGAAGAAGGTGTGAAGGTGGATGAAACGGTTCGTAGACCACGATTCTGTATTACGTCGTAGTTAATGATAATTTCACGGATGATTGATGAATGAATATTTTTTGTGGGTGTAGGTTAAGAGGCATATATGTGATAAATGGTTAAAACTCAACTCAAAGGAGAAAATGGAATTCGTCAACAGTTATAATAAAAATGCAGAAGTAAACACGAAAGGGGCTAGTGGATTGTTACACGAATCAATTCCAACAGCGGAGAACAATGCTGATAAGGGTAATCCCCTATCTCGATGTGGTGTTTTGCGATTCTCCAACATTGTATCTTCTCTATCTATTGAGCAACAGAATGTTGTGAGAGAAATTGAATTTGGAAGCTTGCTAGGTATAAGATGTGGGAAACTTAGGCAAGATTTATGTCGATTGTTAGTCAAACAATGTAATGTTGATCGGCGGTCCATAACACTACATGGAAGGGAATATAAGCTAACCCCAGAAACTTTTACAAGTGTGATGGGTGTTGAAGACGACGGAATGCCAATTGTGCTTAGTGGAGAAGATAGCGAGATAAGTGAGTTACGGGCGAAGTACTGCATGGTAAAAAAAGGCATTCAAATAGGTGTCGTAGCTGAAAAATTAAAGAGAAGCACTTCTGCAGATGAGGATTTCTGTATTATGTTTAGTCTTTTTGCAATTGGAACCATTTTGTGTCCCACTTCAGCCACATACATCAACCCATTATACCTTCATGCTTTAAAAGATGTAAGTAACATTCGCGGTAAAGATTGGGCTACTTGGTCTTTCAACTTCTTGTGGGAAGGAGTTTCAAAGGTCATTGGAAATTAAGTTTTGTCCATGAGCAGATGCGTTATATTTTTATTGGTATGGGCTGTTGAGTATGGCTGTTCAGTATATTTGTATTGTTGTTGGTTAAATGATTATGATACTATCGATCATTATTTTCGTAGTAACCAATGTTGTTCTGGCTTGGTAGCTATTTTACATGTCATTAACAAAGTTTCAACTTTCTTATGATGCCAGGAATGGATATCCTTTTAGTGCATGGACTGATAGTGAAATAAAAAAATTTCTCAAGTGGTGGCAAAACTTTGGTGATTTTGAGAGCAATGCGGTCTGTTTCTTTGAATATGTTATATGTTGCTTTATAGTTATATTAGTAAACGAAAAAGATTATTTATGGTTTTTGTGGTTTATGCAGGTTCCGATGTGAGAAATTAGTTGCGGCACATCATTTGATCAAAGTGGGGGACAAACTGGAAGTAGTAATACAGCAGCACAACATTTCTTCCAGACTGTATTGGTAACAGTGAATAGAATGGATGACCATATGAGAAAAAATAACGATTTGCTGCAAAATATGGTCTCGAAATTAGACTATCTCACTGAAAAGGTAGAAAAGTTAGAACGAGCATACTTTGGTAAGGAATGAGAGAAAGTTGCTGACGATAGTCAATCACGTCCTACCTATAATGGTGTGGAGGCAACTGATGGTCGAATCTTTTCCTCTCCGAAGACGAAGAAGCATCCATCTATCCCTGCGGTTGTCACACTTTCATTTCTAGTGCATGAAAGTTGTAAGCCTGTCGAAGTTCAAGACCGAAAACCATTGTATTTCAGCACATCCACTGATGAAGAGGCTTTCCTAAAGAAAAACCTACCAGGAGTACTGGAAAACGTGATGAACCCTAAATTGGTACCAGAACTTCAAGACGAGGTATACATACACTAATGGTTTGTTAACCTTTGTTGAAACTGATTGACATAATTGAAAATGAGTTAGGCCTAATGGTATCTTTCTTCTTTCTTTGTCTTTAATAAATATGCAGTCTTCCGTGCAACAAGTGAAAAGTTTTGAACGGGCTGAAGATTTTAATCCGCTGTCTTTAGTTCCTCCTCGACCATGCAGAAATCGAAAACCAAGGAGGTACCAACTATCCCCATATGATCAAGTCTCACGCGGTCCAAAGCCAAAATATCGCGCAGGAGTTTTTTTTGTGAATGAGCCGATGACCCTCGATCAATTGAAGATGCTCTAGTATAGATTCGACAAAAGTGCTAGCCTAGAGTAACAATGCCCTCATACTCCCACATCAACTTGTTTCCAAATTTGTTATAGTTATTCGAGTGTCTTAATATATCATGTACTTTACTTGTAGTGAGATTATTGTACGATTGAGTTATGAAGATATCACTCGTCGAGGCTTGTTATTACTTTTGCCTGATGCATCACTTGGTGAGGAGGTTTGTTCCTAATTTTACTTTATTGATGAAATGTTAGATCATTAAATGAGTTATAATTACTCTTATGGATAGATTATTTGTATGATGAGTGATTACGTAACACGACGTGAGTCTTGTAAAAGTCACAGCCAACCAATCAGCTGGTTCTTAACAACTAGATATGCAGTTAGTGTTTCCTTGTGCTCAATTTTTTATTTTTCATATCTTTTTACTTATGAGTAACTTGAAAAATTTAACTATTATTTGATATGAATTTCATGTTATACATATGCAGCAATTTGCTACAAATGACTAATGCACACTTAGATGGTTTCAAGGCTGCTTCCCAATACCGCAAACGTTATATGTATGAATTGCACCGTTGCCAGCAAGTAGTGTGTTCATATGTGTTTGAATTATTATGTTATTAATTCGTACTATGTGGTATAACTGATGAATGTTATTGAATAGATCTTTGCTCCCATGCATGATGGTGGGCACCATTGGTTTCTACTATTGGTCAAAATGGGAGAAAAACAGGCTGAGATTTGGGATCCACTACCAGATGCGCGAAGGACACGAGATCGTGAAATCCAAGCTAATACCATTGTAAGTATGATCATCTGTTGCTTAAAGGCATTTTGACTTTTATGTGTATTATGTTGTTAAAGTACGAAGTTGCTTTCTCTTCAAATTAGTTACACTTGTTAAATGCTATTCTTCGTGGCGTCATGGATGCTACATATCAAGAATCTTGGAGTTTCTTGTCATTTACAGTGACACATGGTGTGGGAGTTCCTCGGCAACCTAATGGTTTTGATTGTGGAGTTTATGTTATCAAATTTATGGATACTTCTGCAATGATTACCAACAAATCATATGTGGTATGGTTTCTAACTCTGATGTGATGATAGCTTTGTTGATGTTATTAATGTTGTTGGACAGTTGACATGCTGACATTGTATGCTTATTTCGGCAGCATGACTCACAGAATGTTCGGGTTCGGCTTGCTGATGGACTCTCCGTTCAATGAACAACGGGAGCAATTGTTGACGTTGGCTAATGCAGAGTACACTAATGCTGCTAATTATGTACATGATGTGAAGTTGGTATCAACTATTAAAAGCCGTAATATTTCCACTAGAAAAGGCCATAATAACACTTTTAGAAAAGGTCGTGCAAGGCGACAAGGGTGATGACTGTTGCAAACACATGTGACTCCAAAATGTTAACTTGTCTTACATAATTGTTTATATTCTGCTACTTTTTGCGTCCAACTGGAGTTTACAGCAGTTCAATGAACATTATTTTTATGACCATGTACTGCAATCATTCTTTTTTTGGTGAAAGGGTTTTTATTGTTGTTTGTACTGTAAGATAGCTGAGAAGACATTAACGATGTTAGAAAGCCGACATTGCTTGCTTTCCCACTTGAAACCATGACCACCCGATAGTTTTCGCCAGTTCGCATTATTTTTTTGTCATGGGTTCACGTACAAAACCTTTGACAAACAGGGGAAAAAACATGTATCTTTAGTTATGATGTTAATTAATTTATGTTCGAAGTAAGATAACTAGTGTCATTTTTGTTTATCATCAAGTACACATAATCTTAAACAATTGGCATTGTTCATTTCATACGTCAAAATGCAAAATCATTAATTCGAAAATAGCTCATTCTCCCACTGTGGGTTCAAGTCCAAAAGGTTGGGTAGCGTGTCTCGTCTCACCACCTCTAAAGCGATGTACCATCTCTAATTATGCACAGTAATACTCGAAGTTAGTTAAACAAAAGAGGAAAGTTACTTAAGCGAAGTAAAATAAGAAGTAGATCACTTACAGGTTATAATAAGGCCACCAATTATAGTTTGTGCTAGCATAAGTTTCAGAGGTTATACCAAGGGCACTACTATCCGCGTAATGGCCATCAGTTCCTTCTGAAATGTCATGTATGGAAGGACAAGCTGTCTTAAAGGTAAATCCTGTCAACCCTAGTGCGGCCGATACCATTGACTCAATTGGAGTGAACATATTGGGTCCGGAAACGTCATTCGCTACAAAATCTCTTGTGCGAACCATGGAGTCACCGTGATTATGTTGTACAAACTTTGATGGATATACTTGGCAAGTCCGTTTTGTATGGCCAGGCTGAAAACATTTACTGCATTTCTGATTATTTGGCCCATCACGTTTAACGGTTTTGGCGCATCTTTTGCTGGTCACCGTTACAGGGTCTTTCAACTTCAAACCTATTTGAAGTCTGCATTTCTTGGCTCGCTTCACTGATTGATGTTTGGCATGCATTTGTTCAATGCGAAGAGTAAGCCGTTGAATCTCCTCGAATGCTAGCATATAACTTTCGTCATTCATTGTGGCGATTCGACAAAGATTGTTACACGATGCAGAGAGTGAGGCAAACTTTATAGTTTCGGAGGCTTCTTTATCGATATGTGAAGTTGCAGCTGTCATTTTCATCACTTTATCTACCTTCGCTGATTTGGTCCATCGACCAAGAATCAAAGTTTCAAGCATACAAACTAATTGCTCTAACTTCATGACGTAAAATATGTGCCTACACGGAATACCTATAGATTCTATCATCTTGCATGAACAACTAATATCAACTACTTTGTTATAAAACATCACTATCCATCTTTGTTTCGGGTGCTGAAATTTGGTGAGGGTATACACATGGGAATCACCTGTCTTCGCACAATCAAGCATAATCAGTGTGCCTTCACCAAGGATCTTTGTCCGAACCCATTGAAATACATTCCTTGTATATATTTCGGATGCATATTTTTCAATGCTGTGTAGATGTGTGGTCAAAACAGAGGCTGTGTGGTTTGTGTCAAACTCATCTTGAACTTCTTTGTGCCTTATGCAATACATTGCACGATGAATTTATCTCATAAAATCATATAATTTAAGCTTCTGTTGAACAAACCGACGCAAGTATGAATTCAAGCTCTCGCACCTTTGTATGGTCCGCATCCCAGCAAAAAATATACCTTTCAAATAAGCCTCTGCCCATTTGGCCCGTTTCGCATACATTTTCTGAATCCAAGGATTTTGGTCTAGTCCCATTTCGTACACTACAGAGAACCATAACCGTTCAAACTCATCCGGGGACATTGGATTAAGCATTAACTATCGAAATTTTGATGCGAACTCTTCCTTCTTCACATTTGCTTGTGCATTCCTCTCAAGATGCCAAGAGCACAGTCGATGAACACATCCACCCATGACTGATTTAATAGCTTTTGACATGGCTTTATCACCATTAGTTATCACACTTGTAGGTTTTTTTTGTTTCATCGCTAATAAAAAAATCTGTAGCAGCCATACATATGATTCAACAGTTTCATCAATGAGTATTGCGAATCCAAAAACGGTCGTTCTTTTATGATGGTTTACACCAACGAATGCGACCAACGGTTTGTTGTACGCATTTTTCTTGTATGTTGCATCAAAAGCTAAAACATCACCAAATTGTTCGTAGTCATACCGAGCAACTGTGTCAGTCCAGAACAAGTTACGAAGTCTGTTTTCCTCATCCAGTGTATACTCAAAGTACACTCCAGCATCATATTCAACTCTCACAGATAAGTACGCGATAGCAGCTTCTGTATCAGTGTCAATAATTTGGGCACGTTGGCTTACGTTTATTCTGTTCTGCATGTCCTTACCCATATACCCAACATGATGGAATCCTCCAGCTTGGTCAGATTTATAATCCATGAACTGGCACATTTTAACCCCAACTTGTCGCAGCGCCTTTACGTGTGCCAGATCAACATCAGTCACAACTTTGTGGAAACGAAGAAATTATGTCCATGTGATTGAACCAACGTATAAGTGTGGTCAACAACTAATTTAGTTACCATGTACTTCCCTTTCAACTTATCGTACTTCACTCGAAGTTGAGCATGGCAACCGTTACGAGTCATGCCCCTCGGTTCCCTCATTCTGTCTGTATTCTCTATCCATTTTTTTAACCTATATCCTTCACCTGAGCAAACCCATCTCCAACTTGCGACCTCACCACTTTTGTTGTCACGACGAAGCTCATCTTTTCTGACCGAAAATCCGACAGACTTAGCATAATTTTTATACCATAAATGCGAGTCATTTACGGTATCAAAATATGATTCGACACCCACTGAAGTTGGTTGATTGTTTATGGGAACAGTTTGCCTTGTATGCGTAGATGATATTGTCTCAGATATATCTCCAAGATACTAATCATTGTACGCAACCATTTGCTCCAGTACTGACGTACTTTTTGTTACACTATTTTAGAGCCAACCATCACGAAAGTCCCTATCTTTTACTTCATTGGCTTCCTATTGTGATGGTTCATCGCCATGAAGGTGCAATCCCCATGCAGAATGCTTCAAACTTCCGATCTGTCTGCCATGATGGTTGTTAATCTCGCATGAATATTCTACCAAACAAAGAACATGAAAACCAACTTGGTCCCTATCTGTATTTTTCTTGTGTTGCGGGGTTTTTGTTTGTGGATGCATTTAATATCATGATTAAATGCTTGCATTCGGTTGGTGCGTGGTTGGTAGTCATATGAAATTAGTTAGATCAATACCATTAATAACTTAAAGTCACCCATTTTTTTAAAACGTTTAGTCGTTTGATATCAAACGGTATGCCGGAATCGAAAGGGAACTCATTGGACGCCAACCGGCTGGCCGTTCGTTTTGGAAAAGGCTAGCCGAATTCTTTAGAGAGCTTACTGAACTTATAACGGCTAGCCGATTTTTCAGTATTCGGCTAGCCAACATCATAAGGGAACTTGCTGGACATTAACCGGCTAGTCGTTCATTTTGAAACGGCTAGTCGAATGAGTTCGGGAACTTACTGGACATATAACGGCTAGTCGTTAATTTTGAAACAGCTAGCCGAATTCGTTCGGGAACTTACTGAACATAAAATGGCTAGCCGTTCATTTTAGAAACGGTTAGCCGAATTCGTTGGGGAACTTACTGGACAAATTAAATGGCAAGCCGTTCAATTTGAAACGGCTAGCCGAATTCGTTCAGGAACTTACTGGACATATAATGGCTAGTTGTTCATTTTAAAACGGCTAGCCGAATTCATTCGGGAACTTACTGGACATATAACGGCTAGCCGTTTCAAAATGAACGGCTAGCTGAATTCGTTCGGGAACTTACTGGGCATATAACGGGTAACCGTTCATTTTATAAACGGCTAGCCGAATTCGTTGGGGAACTTACTGGACATATAACGGTTAGCCGTTCATTTTGAAACAGCTAGCCGAATTCGTTGGGGAACTTACTGGGCATATAATGGATAACCGTATATCTGAAAATGGTAAGCCGGTTTAAAATGGTTTGTCTCTGGAACATAAACGGTTCGCCGGTTAAAACGAAATGGCTAACCTGTTCGTTTTACATATAAACGTTTTACATATAAACAGCTGTTCATCTTCTTGCTCAGAATTCGGTAAACCGCTTCTCTCTCTAAAAGCCGTTTCCCTCCAATCGCGCTCTCACTCTAAAAATCAACCATTTTAATGGTATTTTAAAGGCATTAGAATCAAAATTTTTAATCCTCATTGTTTGTTTATCTTTAAAAACCTTTCAATAAATCAATATAGTTATCTAAACCTAAAAATCCCAAATCATGGGTTTGCATTTAGGGTTTGAGGAATCCGGTAATTTAACTTTTTGTTCTAGTCTAAATACATACAATTTTCATCCCTCTCTATCATGTCAACTTCGAAGTGAACCAAAGGCAAAGGGAAAGGGAAGGAAACTACTGCACCATCGAAACGACCACGACAGGAAGGAGGCACTGTAGAACGGGCTGATTTGGAATCAAGACACTTCCTTGACAAACGTTTGACCAAGCGTTTTTTTCGAAAGATTCATGACTCGCACGGTACTTCCTACCTTTTATATCTTGCTTGATTGGCTTCGTAGTCTTAGTATTAGCAATAGAAATTTGTTGCAGTTATTAGAGGAAGTTGGTTGGATTAGTACCCTTATGCTTGATGAGGTTGTGTATCCCGACTTGGTGTAAGTTTTTTACTCGAATATGGATACTTCCGTGGAGAAAGAGAATCGAGTAATCACCAATGTTGGAGGAGTTTTTATTGAATTTGATGATGCGGAGTTGAACTCTATCCTAGGAACATCGGAGTTTGGGTACGAAATCTTTTCTACTAGGAAAGCCCCTGAGATTGATCACTTTAATAATGATGGTGTTAGAAACATATGTAGGCGCACTGATGTTTCTGATGAGGTTTGTAATATCTATTTCATAGCTCAGTGTCTATGCCTCCAATCCCGCATTTTACATCAATTTATTCAGACTATTGTCCTTCCTAGGTCAGGGCACTTAGACGAGGTTTCCCACATGGATGTTGCTTTAATTGATTGTATCCTAAGGCATCGTAAGGTTAACATTGGGTACACAATTGTACGCACACATGCCTTCTATACCCAACTTGATTAACCATTTCCTTCCATATGGCAACTTCATCACTCGGATCCTTAAATACTTTAGGGTACCCATTAATGAACCATCTTGTAAACCCTCTAAGAGTATAGGGGACGAAGCCGTGTGTACCTTAGGAGTTGAGTGGCGTAATAGAGCATGGGTGAAGATTAACGGGAATAAGTACACTATAATTGCTCCGAGTGATGATCGTTCTCTAAATGAGGTGGTTCGTGCTGATCAGCTGCCTGATTTTTCGCTTCCTTTTAGGGGTCGGCATACACGTCATGACCCTCATGTTCGGCATCCTGTTGATGATGCTTCTACATCTGCTGTACCCCCTCCACAACCTCGTGAGTCCGGAGATGTCACTCTTCGGCAGCTTATGGATGAGGTGAAGACGCTTTCTTTACAGCATACCAGCTTTCAACAGCAGATTATGGATGAGCACGATCGTATCTCACAATAGCATCATCAGAACCTTGAAGGCCAGCGCCTCCTATTCGAGCACTTTGGGATTCCGTATCTATTTCCACCACCATCTCCGCCACCTCAGTAGTTTTTTGCTATTTTCATGTCTTTATATGTTGTTATTGTTGTTTTATGTCTTTTTGTGATTTCGGAACCATGATATGTAGCTTGTTTTGGCACCGCTTGTTACTATCAAATTTTCTTCAATCTCATTTTTTTCCCAAACTTTCTGAACTTTGGAGCAATAATAGCCTACTGATATTGGCCTTTCGTTTACTTCTGTTTCATGTAATTTTTTTCCTTCTCCTCTCAATTAATCCCCCTACAAAACATGCACATGTTGCCAATTTTACAACAATCAATTTTTTTTAATCTTAGTCAATGAACTTGTTATCAATTTGTTTGTAACCATGAAAATTATGCAATTTATTAACCAATAAACATGAAACACACACCATTACCATGATACCAAACCATTAAATGTGAAACTATAGGAACGTGAAACTTAGTTCAATAAACGTGAAATCAGAAATCATTAAGTAGCAACCACGAAAATCATGTAATTGATAGACCAATAAACCTGAAACGCTCACCATTAACATGATACCAAGGCCATTAAACATGAAACTATAGGAACGTGAAACTTAATTCAATAAACGTGAAATCCGGAATCATTAACGTGCAACCATGCGATCATTAACTCGCAACCACGAAAATCATGCAATTGACAGACCAATAAACCTGCAACGCTCACCATTAACATGATACCAAGGCCATTAAACATGAAACTCTAGGAACGTGAAACTTAGTTCAATAAACATGAAATCGGAAATCATTAACTAGCAACCACGAAAATATGCAATTGATGGACCAATAAACCTGCAACTCTCACCATTAACATAATACTGATGCCATTAAACATGAAACTATAGGAACTTGAAACTTAGTTCAATAAACGTGAACTCGGAAATCATTAAGTAACAGCCACGAAAATATGCAATTGATAGACTAATAAACTTGCAACTCTCACCATTAACATGATACCGATGCCATTAAACATGAAACTCAATAAACATGAAACTTAGTTCAATAAATGTGAAACTTAGTTCAATCAACGTGAAATCAGAAATCATTAACTACCAATCACGAAAGTCATGCAATTGCTGGACCAATAAACCTGAAATGCTCACCATTAATATAATATCGAGCCCATTAAACGTGAAACTATAGGAACGTGAAACTTAAGTCAATAAACATGAAATCCAAAATCATTAACGTGAAACCATGCGATCATTAACTTGCAACCACAAAAATCATGCAATTGATGGACAAATAAACCTGAAACGCTCACCATAAATATGATACCGAGCCCATTAAACGTGAAACTATAGGAACGTGAAATTTAGGTCAATAAACATGAAATCCGGAATCATTAACGTGCAACCATGCGATCATTAACTTGCAACCATAAAAATCATGCAATTAATAGACCAATAAGCCTGAAACTCTCACTATTAACATGATACCAAAGCCATTAAACGTGAAACTATAGGAACGTGAAAATTAGTTCAATAAATGTGAAACCCGGAATCATTAACTTGTAACCACGAACGTATGCAACTGATGGACCAATAAACATGAAACACTCACCATTAACATGATATGGGGACTATTAAACTTGAAACTATAGAAACATGAATTCTAGGTCAATAAACGAGAAATTCGGAATCATTAACTTGCAACAACGAAAATCATGAAATTTATGGACCAATAAACATGAAACACACACCGTTAACGTGTTACTAGGACCATTAAATGTGAAACTATAGGAACATGAAACTTAGTTCAATAACCGTGAAACCTAGAATCATTAACGTGCAACCATGCGATCATTAACTTGCAACCACGAAAATCATGCAAGGAATAAACCAATAAAAATGAAACAATCAACATTAACGTGATATATTGACCATTATACTTGAAACCAAAAAAACTTGAAACTTTGGACAATGAACATGAAACCTACGATCATTAACTTGCAACCATAAAGATCATGCGATTAATGGACCAATAAACATGAGATGTCTACCATTAATGTGATATCATAACCATTAAACCTGAAACTAATTTTTTATTATTATAAAAATATTTTTTTTAATGTGTCCTTTATTATTAAAATAATCATTCTTTTTTAATATTATTAAATATATTATATTTATTTATTATATTATAATTTTTTATTGATTTAAGGAGCAACCGGTTGCTCCAAAATTTTTTTTTTTTTTTTTGTGTTTGGCAGACAAAACAATGGTAAAAAAATAATTATTATTTTATTTCATGTTTGTATTACGTACAATACATGTATTGTAGTTGCCCTCATATATATATATCCCAAATGCCAACACATGTATTGTAGTTGCCCTCATTTTCGTTGAATTTATTCCACCATTTGACTTTAAATTCTCGTTGGAGAATGACTTGAGAGTCTTGGGTGTGGTAGTTTAGATGCCACATCCAAACCCATGGTAAAAAGAAGTTTGTACAGAAACAAAGGAAATGAGAGAACCTTGCTTCTCTAAAATTATTTTAATACTAAAAGCTTAAGCTGGTAGTAGAGGCGCTACTTTAATCTTATAAGCACCTTCTCCAGGCCACGTGTGCACGGTTGAACCCCCAACTCCCTTCCCCTCCCCAAACCTGGTCTACGGGGGACCCTTAGCTGGTGGGACCCACACACTTGGGCCCACAGTACCTGGCCAGTCTTTGCTGGAAATTTCCGCAGGCGTCTGGAGCTTCCAAGGATTCGAACTCGTGACCTGGCTCTGATACCATAAGAGATGAACCCGAATGAGCATTAGTCTGGTCTGCATTGTTGGTAAACAAGCCACGTACCTAAAATGGGTAAGGTGCTTAACCATAGATCATGGTGAACCTCCAGTTCAGATAAAAGCATCTACTTACAAAATTACCAAAGCAAATGTAAAGTCAAATTTAGATAGTATTATTCAATAGAATAATTTCTGTAATACTAATCTATATACAATAGGAAAACAATTGACTAGGATTGAGAACCAAATCCAACAGTCAACCATTTCTGTTTCTCCTATTCAAAAACCTATTTCCACAAAGCCTGATTCCTTGAAAAAGCTTAAAGAACCTATTTTCAAACCCTTCCAGGTTTCGAAACATAGTCAAAAGCTTGTTCAGGATTCTAAATCAGATTTTGCTAAAGCCATTAAAGACAACTTGACAGAATAGAAGCATCTTCTTCTTCTGCTTCTACTTCTAGAAACCAAATTGCTCCTGATACTCAATCTAAGTCCATTGGAGTTTTGGATCAGGATCAGTCTTCAATTGCCTCTTCTGATATAGAAGCCTTTAAAGAAGAACCAATTCCAAAAGCCAACAAAAGTCATTGGGAATTAGCACTTCCTGCTAGTTCTCGTTCTCCCCTAGATTTAGCAATTGATAATAGGCCCAGTGTAATAAACCAATCTCGGTTTAAAGCATCTTCTGTCTATGAGTGGAACATAGATGAAATGTCTGAGTATAATATACTTGGCCTATTACAACAAATGACAATGGCCGCTAATGCCTACAAAACCCAATCAGGGACTTCTGACAAAGCTATTGCAGAAATCCTTATTGCGGGTTTTACGGGTCAACTTAAAAGTTGGTGGGATCATTTCCTCACCAAGCAACAACAATCAGATATTTTGAATGCAATTCAAGTAAATGAGGATGGAACACCCAACCTCGATGAATTTACTAACCCCATTCAAGATGCAATTGCAACTTTAATTTTGACCATTTCCCTCCATTTTATTGGAGATCCTTCTCATTTAAGAGATAAAAATGCTGAGTTACTACATAATTTAAGATGTAGGAAACTTAGTAATTTTCAAGCTTACAAAACCACTTTCTTCACCCGAATCTTTCTAAGAGATGATGCAAATCATACCACTTGGAAAGAAAAATTCCTTGCTGGATTACCTACTCTTTTGGGAGAAAAGGTAAGAAATTCTATTAAAGTTTTATATGACAATCGTATTCCTTATGATGAACTCACCTATGGTGAACTTGTTAGTTTCATTAATAAGGAAGGTTTAAAGATTTGTCAAGATTTGAAATTACAAAAACGTCTAAAATGGGAGCTTAGAAAGTCTAAGCAAGAATTAGGCAGCTTTTGTAAACAATTCAATTATGACCCTTTTAAAGCCTCTACTTCAAAAGATTGTAATGGTAAGTGTTCTTCAAAACCTTACAGGAAACATTACAAGTCAAAAGGGCATAAAAAATTCCTTCCTGAGCCTAAAGAACCTTATTATAAGAAGCCCTCAAGGCCTTATAAAAAGCCCAACTTTACAAAAAGAAAACATTCTAAACCTACTTCAAAACCTAAAACTCCTTTCAACTACAAGGAAGCTACTTGCTATAAATGTGGAAAGAAAGGTCATACTGCAAAGTATTGTAGAATGAGTAAAAAACTTCATGAGCTTGGTCTCGAGGAATAAATTCTTTCCAAAATAGCATCTCTTCTTGTAGAATCATCAGATTCTGAGTCCTCCATGACTGGAGATAATGAACCCCTTCAAGTTGATGAGTTAATTGACTCTGATACTTTTGACTACTCTGATAGTGATTCTGAGTCAGAATCCTATTTAAAGAAAATCAATGTCTTGACTAAAGAGCAAGAAACATTTCTTGAGTTAGTCAAACACATTTCTGACCACACTCTTCAAAAAGAGTATTTAAACAAGCTTCTAAAAACTCTTGAACTCAGTGAAAAACCTAAGTCTTCTAAAATCCTTGTTGTCAAAAAGCATGCATATGATCTTACCACAATTCTGGATAAAAGGAAAATCAAGAATTTGAGTCCTTCTATTCAAGATCTCCAAAAAGAAATTAAAGTTATTAAATCTGAGATTAATAAATTAAAAGAAAAACAAAAAACCGATTCTGATACTATCCAACTTCTTTTGCAAAAACAGTTGGAAGATCATTCTGAAAAAGAATCAGAATCTGAAAATGGTGATAATCAAAACCTTGAAAACATTGAGTCTTTACCCAATGATTTCCTTTTTGTTTTAAGGCAAATCACCACAAGGAAATACTTAATTAAAGTAACCTTAGTCTTTTCTAAAGAATTTGAATTTGACACTGTCGCTCTTTTTGACACTGGTGCAGATTTAAACTGCATTAGAGAAGACATTGTCCCCAGAAAGTTTCATGAAAAAACAAAAGAAAGACTTTCTGCCGCCAATAATTCAAAATTAAAAGTCAATTTTAAAGTTGATGCATCTGTTCATAACGATGGTTTTAAGTTTATGACTTCCTTTATTTTAACAAATGACATACATCATGCTATCATTTTGGGAACTCCTTTCATAAATCTCATTACCCCTTATACTGTCAATTATGACAGCATATCTTTTAAAGCAAAAGATAAAAGACTTATTTTTCCTTTCATTGAAAAACCTAAAACAAGGAATTTAAATATTGTTAAAGCTTGTTCTGTTTATAAAAATCAAGTCAATGTTTTGCTTAAAACAAAACAGAATTACTTAAGTTGTTTAAAGAAAGACTTAAACTTACAAAGAATTGAAAATCAACTTAATGATGATTTTCTAAAAAGAAAATTTTCTAATTTTAAAGCCTTGATTGAAAAAGAAATTTGTGCTGATTTACCTTCTGTTTTGGGAAAGAAAACAGCACATGGTAGATTTACCATATGAAAATTCTTTTGAAGAAAAGCAAATTCCTACAAAAGTCCGACCTATTCAAATGAATATGGATTTGGAACAACATTGTAGGAATGAGATTAAAGATTTAGAATCTAAAGGACTAATTGTGAAATCAAAGTCTCCCTGGTCTTGTGCTGCTTTCTATGTCAATAAAAATTCTGAGATAGAAAGAGGGACACCTAGATTAGTGATCAATTATAAACCTTTGAATAAAGCTTTAAAATGGATTAGGTATCCAGTACCTAATAAAAAGGATTTACTTCAAAAACTCCATTCTGCATTCATATTTTCAAAATTTGATATGAAATCAGGTTTTTGGCAAATCCAAATTCATCCTAAAGACCGTTATAAAACTGCTTTTACTGTTCCATTTGGACAGTATGAGTGGACTGTTATGCCATTTGGCTTAAAGAATGCTCCTTCAGAATTTCAAAGAGTTATTAATGATATTTATAACCCTTATTCTGAATTTTGTATTGTTTATATTGATGACGTGTTGATTTTTTCTCAGTCAATTGATCAACATTTCAAACATTTAAAGACTTTCTATTTTGCCACTAGAAAAGCTGGTTTAGCTGTTTCTAGTTCAAAAATTTCTTTATTTCAAACAAAAATCAGGTTCCTTGGACATTACATTTCTAAAGGAACCATAACACCTATTGAGAGGTCACTTGCATTTACTGACAAGTTTCCTGATAAAATTTTAGATAAAATCCAATTACAAAGATTTCTTGGTAGTTTAAATTATGTTCTTGATTTCTGTCCTAACATAAATAGAATTGCAAAACCTTTGCATGACCGACTAAAGAAAAGGTTTTATTTTTGGTCACCCCATTGGTTTGGGCTTATGACTTTAAGGATAGTGGCCGTAGAATAGGCCGGTTCTTTGTGGGCTTCACTGAGGAAAAAGTGTTTAAACTTGACTGACTCAGTAAATTTCAAAATATCGTGATAATAGGACTGGGGTTTTGTCAAATCCCATGGCTTGAAAAACCAGCCCTTGGGAAAAATCTTTGTAATTGCTTGAAATGGGTCAGCATTATAAAACCCATCTTCTGCAGTAAAAATGTTTTGGTGATGGGGTTTAAAATACCAATCCGATCTTGGAGAAAGCTTTGGTTAGGAAACCACAACCTGGGAAGATGAACTTCCACTTGAAATAAGTTCTTTAGAAATGGGAAGCTTTGAAGATGCTTTAGAAATTTGTTTTTCTTCTTTCTCTGGAATCGGAGAAAGAGTTTATGAAAAGCTTTGTAATGCAAACATAAGTTCAGGGGATTTAGAAATGGACTTCATCCATTCATTTACCTGTTCTTGTGATGCCAAGGCTTTAGACTGGGCCTCTTAGGCCTCTTGGGCTTCAACAGTGTCAATCCAAGACTTTATAGGCTTTGCAGATGAGATTGCTGAAGACAGCAATTTCTCTTTAGGAGGGGAGGCTTTAGGAGATGTTTGGGACACAGGGTCTTTAAGCACCCCTTTCCCTTTATCTGGTTTCTTTTTGGGCAGCATTTATCTGTTTTGCAAAACTTCTCTCGTTAGAAAATCTGGAACAGAATTTCTGTCTCCCTTTATAAACTCAATATCAAAATCAAAAATACTCAAAATTGCTTGCCATCGAGCAAAAATTTGTTTAGAAACTATGTTTTGAACATCTTTTTCTAAAACATGTTTTGCAGCTTTGCAATCAATTCTAAGAAGAAATTTTTTATTTAATAAATCACTTTGAAATTTAGAGATGCATAAAACTATAGATAAAATTTCTTTTTTAATAGTAGAATAATTTTTCTGACATTCATTCCAATGTGCAGATGCATATTGAACTATTTGTTCTTTACCATTATCAACTTGCTTTAAAATTCCTCCATAACCTAAGTCTGATGCATCAGTTTCAACAACCTTAGGTAATGTAGGATTGGCTAAAAATAGACATGGAATGTCTTTAACAATGTTCTTTATTTGTTTTATGATTTTAGTATGTTCTTCTGTCCATGCAACAGGTTTTTTCTTTAGTCTGTCATGCAAAGGTTTTGCAATTCTATTTATGTTAGGACAGAAATCAAGAACATAATTTAAACTACCAAGAAATCTTTGTAATTGGGTTTTATCTAAAATTTTATCAGGAAACTTGTCAGTAAATGCAAGTGACCTCTCAATAGGTGTTATGGTTCCTTTAGAAATGTAATGTCCAAAGAACCTGATTTTTGTTTGAAATAAAGAAATTTTTGAACTAGAAACAGCTAGACCAGCTTTTCTAGTGGCAAAATAGAAAGTCTTTAAATGTTTGAAATGTTGATCAATTGACTGAGAAAAAATCAACACGTCATCAATATAAACAATACAAAATTCAGAATAAGGGTTATAAATATCATTAATAACTCTTTGAAATTCTGAAGGAGCATTCTTTAAGCCAAATGGCATAACATTCCACTCATACTGTCCAAATGGAACAGTAAAAGTAGTTTTATAACGGTCTTTAGGATGAATTTGGATTTGCCAAAAACCTGATTTCATATCAAATTTTGAAAATATGAATGCAGAATGGAGTTTTTGAAGTAAATCCTTTTTATTAGGTATTGGATACCTAATCCATTTTAAAGCTTTATTCAAAGGTTTATAATTGATCACTAATCTAGGTGTCCCTCTTTCTATCTCAGAATTTTTATTGACATAGAAAGCAGTACAAGACCAGGGAGACCTTGATTTCACAATTAGTCCTTTAGATTCTAAATCTTTAATCTCATTCCTACAATGTTGTTTCAAATCCATATTCATTTGAATAGGTCGGGCTTTTGTAGGAATTTGCTTTTCTTCAAAAGAATTTTCATATGGTAAATCTACCATGTGCTGTTTTCTTTCCCAAAACGCAGAAGGTAAATCAGCACAAATTTCTTTTTCAATCAAGGCTTTAAAATTAGAAATTTTTCTTTTTAGAAAATCATCATTAAGTTGATTTTCAATTCTTTGTAAGTTTAAGTCTTTCTTTAAACAACTTAAGTCATTCTGTTTTGTTTTAAGCAAAACATTGACTTGATTTTTATAAACAGAACAAGCTTTAACAATATTTAAATTCCTTATTTTATGTTTTTCAATGAAAGGGAAAATAAGTCTTTTATCCTTTGCTTTAAAAGATATGCTGTCATAATTGACAGTATAAGGGGTAATGAGATTTATGAAAGGAGTTCCCAAAATGACAGCATGATGTATGTCATTTGTTAAAATAAAGGAAGTCCTAAACTCAAAACCATCGTTATGAACAGATGCATCAACTTTAAAATTGACTTTTCATTTTGAATTATTGGCGGCAGAAAGTCTTTCTTTTATTTTTTCATGAAACTTTCTGGGGACAATGTCTTCTCTAATGCAGTTTAAATCTGCACCAAAAAAAAAAGAAATGGCAGTGTTAAATTAAATTCAAATTCTTTAGAAAAGACTAAGGTTACTTTAATTAAGTATTTCCTTGTGGTGATTTGCCTTAAAACAAAAAGGAAATCATTGGGTAAAGACTCAATATTTTCAAGGTTTTGATTATCACCATTTTCAGATTCTGATTCTTTTTCAGAATGATCTTCCAACTGTCTTTGCAAAAGAAGTTGGATAGTATCAGAATCAGTTTTTTGTTTTTCTTTTAATTCCTTAATCTCAGATTTAATAACTTTGATTTCTTTTTAGAGATCTTGAATAGAAGGACTCAAATTCTTGATTTTCCTTTTATCCAGAATTGTGGTAAGATCATATGCATGCTTTTTAACAACAGGGATTTTAGAAGACTCAGGTTTTTCACTGAGTTCAAGAGTTTTTAGAAGCTTGTCTAAATACTCTTTTTGAAGAGTGGGGTCAGAAATGTGTTTGACTAACTCAAGAAATGTTTCTTGTTCTTTAGTCAAGACATTGATTTTCTTTAAATAGAATTCTGACTCAGAATCACTATCAGAGTAGTCAAAAGTATCAGAGTCAATTAACTCATCAACTTGAAGGGGTTCATTATCTCCAGTCATGGAGGACTCAGAATCTGATGATTCTACAAGAAGGGATGCTATTTTGGAAAGAATTTCTTCCTCAAGACCAAGCTCGTGAAGTTTTTTACTCATTCTACAATACTTTGCAGTATGACCTTTCTTTCCACATTTATAGCAAGTAGATTCCTTGTAGTTGAAAGGAGTTTTAGGTTTTGAAGTAGGTTTAGAATGTTTTCTTTTTGTAAAGTTGGGCTTTTTATAAGGCCTTGAGGGCTTCTTATAATAAGGTTCTTTAGGCTCATGAAGGAATTTTCTATGCCCTTTTGACTTGTAATGTTTCCTGTAAGGTTTTGAAGAACACTTACCATTACAATCTTTTGAAGTAGAGGCTTTAAAAGGGTCATAATTGAATTGTTTAAAAAAACTGTCTAATTCTTGCTTAGACTTTCTAAGCTCCCATTTTAGACGTTTTTGTAATTTCAAATCTTGACAAATCTTTAGACCTTCCTTATTAATGAAACTAACAAGTTCACCATAGGTGAGTTCATCATAAGGAATACGATTGTCATATAAAACTTTAATAGAATTTCTTACCTTTTCTCCCAAAAGAGTAGGTAATCCAGCAAGGAATTTTTCTTTCCAAGTGGTATGATTTGCATCATCTCTTAGAAAGATTCGGGTGAAGAAAGTGGTTTTGTAAGCTTGAAAATCACTAAGTTTCCTACATCTTAAATTATGTAGTAACTCAGCATTTTTATCTATTAAATGAGAAGGATCTCCAATAAAATGGAGGGAAATGGTCAAAATTAAAGTTGCAACTGCATCTTGAATGGGGTTAGTAAATTCATCGAGGTTGGGTGTTCAATCCTCATTTACTTGAATTGCATTCAAAATATCTGATTGCTGTTGCTTGGTGAGGAAATGATCCCACCAACCTTTAAGTTGACCAGTAAAACCCGCAATAAGGATTTCTGCAATAGATTTGTCAAAAGTCCCTGATTGGGTTTTGTAGGCATTGGCTGCCATTGTCATTTGTTGTAATAGGCCAAGTATATTATACTCAGACATTCCATCTATGTTCCACTCATAGACAAAAGATGCATTAAACCGAGATTGGTTTATTGCACTGGGCCTATTATCAATTGCTAAATCTAGGGGAGAACGAGAACTAGTAGGAAGTGCTAATTCCCAATGAATTTTGTTGGCTTTTGGAATTGGTTCTTCTTTAAAGGCTTCTATATCAGAAGAGGCAATTGAAGACTGATCTTGATCCAAAACTCCAATGGACTTGGATTGAGTATCAGGAGCAATTTGGTTTCTAGAAGTAGAAGCAGAAGAAGAAGATGCTTCTATTCTGTCAAGTTGTTCTTTAATGGCTTTAGCAAAATCTGATTTAGAATCCTGAACAAGCTTTTAACTATGTTTCAAAACCTGGAAGGGTTTGAAAATAGGTTCTTTAAGCTTTTTCAAGGAATCAGGCTTTGTAGAAATAGGTTTTTGAATAGGAGAAACAGAAATGGTTGACTGTTGGATTTGGTTCTCAATCCTAGTCAATTGTTTTCCTATTGTATTTAGATTAGTATTACAGAAATTATTCTGTTGAATAATACTATCTAAATTTGACTTTACATTTGCTTTGGTAATTTTGTAAGGAGATGCTTTTATCTGAACTGGAGGTTCACCATGATCTATGGTTAAGCTCCTTAGAAGGGGATGTTCAGCTTTAATGGTTCTATCACTATCAGAAAGGTTCCATTCTGGAATTTTCTTTCTAATCGTAATAGGATTTGACGCTTTGAAGGGGTAGGAAATGTTGTTGTCTGAAGCATACATTTCAAATCAATCAAAAAATAAAATATGAACTTTATGAAAATTAACAAACTCATAATAAAATTCTTGAACCTGTTTTCTTTGGTTTAAAAAGTGTTTAAAAAACCAAAGTCTTTTCTCTTTATTATTATCTGAATAAAAGTCATTATGTAAAAGATTTTTATCTAGTTCAAAATCCTTTTCAATGACTCCTATGACATTTTCAGTAACTGCTGAAAATGTGGGAGATGTTGGAGGAGAAGGTTCTTTCTCTTCCTGACTTTGTTCTTGTGGACGGCTAGTGTATATAGGGTGAGGTATACTAGTGGAATAGTCTACCGAACGAATAGAAGAACTAGGTATATCTGAAGTAGAAAACCTAGGTTGGTCTTTAGTAGTTTGGAAAGGAAGATTGACGACAGATGGTATTTTAGAAAATCTTCTTTCCATGGAATGAAGACTAGAGACAGAGTCTTTATCAGAATATCTGGAAGAAGTAGATCTTCTGAAAGATAGTTTAACTCTACCATCTGAATACTGAGTCACATTTTGCAACTCTGTATTTGGCTCAAGTTGTTTTGGAATCATTGGTTCAGTGGCTCCATCCAGAATCTATTCTGGAAGGTGGATGTCTTTCCATTGAATTGGTTTTGGAATGACAGTGTTTGCTTTAGACAAGTCAGTCTGCAAGAGAAGAGTTTCATCTCTTTTTTACTGGAATTTGTGTTGCGTATTGAACGCAGAATGCATTGCTTTATAAGAGATTTTGTAGATCAAGGCTACTGGAATTGATCCTTCTATCATGTGGTAATTATGGGTTTTGATTTGAAGAATCATGCTTTTTAAAATATTTTTGTCTTTAAGAGAGACTGTTATGTTTGGATAACAATCAAATGAAATGGGTCCTTTACAGAGACTAAATTCAATACTACTGAGTAAGGAATCATCAAAGAAGATAAACCTCCCATATCTGAGGACAGCTAATATGGACGTATCAAGTCCTTCTTTAGTCAAAGGTTTTATGCCAACTTGGATTAAACCAATATGAATATAATTAAAACCTTTTTCTTTTAGTTGCTTTAAGGATTTATCAGTGAACAAATGTATTGTTTCAAAAGGCTTTGAAAGTGTTATGTCTCTTTCTTCGGTCTTTATAACATAATCTGTCTTTAAAAAATCAAGTTTCTTCATTTTATAGATCTTATCTTTAGAAATCTTTGGAAGTTCCCAACAATCAATAGCTTTATCAAAATCTGTAATTATGAATTCCTCAGAATTCACAACATTCTTTGAAACGCTAGTTCTCCCGGAGGAAGAGCTAGAGAAAGATGATGTTCTATGGAGTAAAGAATCCATGAATGAAAATACTTTAAAGGTCTTAAAATTCTTTTAAAACAGTAAATCAATCCTAGGCTAAGAAATGGTTTTGTTGCCCTTAAACACTTGGACGGGACTTACGACCATATGCTACCTAAGCACCCGAAGATAAACCCATTACTGAATTAATCAAATTTTAATACTTCAAAGAAATTTATCAGACACAAATAACTTTAAACCATATACCACTACTCTCCCTTGGCTCTGATACCAATAAGGCCCAGGATTGGAGAAAGACTAGATGGAATTCTAAATTTGTTTAGAAATATTAACCCCAAATGCCACCAACTGTTTAAATTATTTTAGAGCCCATTATGTTCCATCAGCCTCAAAAGCAAGGTTCTCTCCTTTCCTTTTTTTCTGTACAAACTTCTTTTTACCATGGGTTTGGATGTGGCATCTAAACTACCACACCCAAGACTCTCAAGTCATTTTCCAACGAGAATTTAAAGTCAAATGGTGGAATAAATTCAACGAAAATGCCAAGTTAACCGAACACCTTGTCCAAGATTGGCTTGCTGCAAAAGGACATATAAAGCCCAATATTGAGTCTATTAAAGCCCAAAGTACATTCCTCACTCAGAAGTCAAAAGTCCAATCCATGCTGGCTGGTGCCAAATCTGAAGAGGAGTATTTCAAGCTCATGGAACAACTCTTAGCCTCTAGATCAGAACCATCTGTTGCAGAATCCTCTGATCCAGAAGATGAAGAGCCGTTCATCTCTCTTGGTGATGAAAATGAAGATGATTGCTTCGGCATTTTCTCCCCAATCAAGCATTAAAGCCTTGTAGATACTGTGTAAAAAAAAAGAGAGTCATTTATTTCCTTGATTTATTTCCTTGTAATTTTCCTTTTGGAGTTGGTCACCCCATTGGTTTGGGCTTATGACTTTAAGGATAGTGGCTGTAGAATAGGCCGGTTCTTTGTGGGCTTCACTGAGGAAAAAGTGTTTAAACTTGACTGACTCAGTAAATTCTAAAATATCGTGATAATAGGACTGGGGTTTTGTCAAATCCTATGGTTTGAAAAACCAGCCCTTGGGAAAAATCTTTGTAATTGCTTGAAATGGGTCAGCATTATAAAACCCATCTTCTACAGTAAAAATGTTTTGGTGATGGGGTTTAAAATACCAATCCGATCTTGGAGAAAGCTTTGGTTGGGAAACCACAACCTTGGAAGATGAACTTCCACTTGAAATAAGTTCTTTAGAAATGGGAAGCTTTGAAGATGCTTTAGAAATTTATTTTTCTTCTTTCTCTGGAATCGGAGAAAGAGTTTGTGAAAAGCTTTGTAATGCAAACATAAGTTCAGGGGATTTAGAAATGGACTTCATCCATTCATTTACCTGTTCTTGTGATGCCAAGGCTTTAGACTGGGCCTCTTAGGCCTCTTGGGCTTCAATAGTGTCAATCCAAGACTTTATAGGCTTTGCAGATGAGATTGCTGAAGACAGCAATTTCTCTTTAGGAGGGGAGGCTTTAGGAGGTGTTTGGGACACAGGGTCTTTAAGCACCCCTTTCCCTTTATCTGGTTTCTTTTTGGGCAGCATTTATCTGTTTTGCAAAAATTCTCTCGTTAGAAAATCTGGAACAGAATTTCTGTCTCCCTTTATAAACTCAATATCAAAATCAAAAATACTCAAAATTGCTTGCCATCGAGCAAAAATTTATTTAGAAGCTATGTTTTGAACATCTTTTTCTAAAACATGTTTTGCAGCTTTGCAATCAATTCTATATATATGGGGGCAACTATAATACATGTTTGTATGTAATACAAACATGAAATAAAATAATAATTATTTTTTTATCATTGTTTGGCTGCCAAACACAAAAAAAAAATTTGGAGCAACCAGTTAAGAGCAACCGGTTGCTCCTTGAATCAATAAAAAATTATAATATAATATAATAAATAAATATAATATGTTTAATAATATTAAAAAATAATTATTATTTTAATAATAAAGGACATGTTAAAAAAATATTTTTATAATAATAAAAAATTAGTTTCAAGTTTAATGGTTCTGATATCACATTAATGGTAGACATCTCATGTTTATTGGTCCATTAATCTCATGATCTTTATGGTTGCAAGTTAATGATCATATGTTTCATGTTCATTGTCCAAAGTTTCAGGTTCTTTTTGTTTCAAGTATAATGGTCAATATATCACATTAATGTTGATTGTTTCATTTTTATTGGTTTATTCCTTGCATGATTTTCGTGGTTGCAAGTTAATGATCGCATGGTTCCACGTTAATGATTCTAGGTTTCACAGTTATTGAACTAAGTTTCATGTTTCTATAGTTTCACATTTAATGGTCCTAGTAACACGTTAACGGTGTGTGTTTCATGTTTATTGGTCCATAAATTTCATGATTTTTGTGGTTGCAAGTTAATGATTCCGAATTTCTCATTTATTGACCTAGAATTCATGTTTTTATAGTTTCAAGTTTAATAGTCCCCATATCATGTTAATGGTGAGTGTTTCATGTTTATTGGTCCATCAGTTACATACGTTCGTGGTTACAAGTTAATGATTCCGGGTTTCACATTTATTGAACTAATTTTCACGTTCCTATAGTTTCACGTTTAATGGCTTCGGTATCATGTTAATGGTGAGAGTTTCAGGTTTATTGGTCCATTAATTGCATGATTTTTGTGGTTGCAAGTTAATGATCCCATGGTTGTACGTTAATGATTCCGGATTTCATGTTTATTGACCTAAATTTCACGTTCCTATAGTTTCACGTTTAATGGGCTCAGTATCATATTAATGTGAGCGTTTCAGGTTTATTAGTCCATCAATTGCATGATTTTTGTGGTTGCAAGTTAATGATCGAATGGTTGCACGTTAATGATTCTGGATTTCATGTTTATTGACTTAAGTTTCACGTTCCTATAGTTTCACGTTTAATGGGCTCGATATCATATTAATGGTGAGCGTTTCAGGTTTATTGGTCCATCAATTGCATGACTTTCGTGGTTGCTAGTTAATGATTTCCGATTTCATGTTGATTGAACTAAATTTCACATTTATTGAACTAAATTTCACGTTTATTGAGTTTCATGTTTAATGGCCTCGGCATCATGTTAATGGTGAGAGTTTCAGGTTTATTGGTCCATCAATTGCATGATTTTCGTGGTTGCTAGTTAATGATCACATGGTTGCACGTTAATGATTTTCAATTTCACATTTATTGAATTAAGTTTCACGTTCTTATAGTTTCACATTTAATGGCCTCGGTATTATGTTAATAGTGAGAGTTTCAGGTTTATTGGTCCATCAATTGCATGATTTTCGTGGTTGCGAGTTAATGATCTCATGGTTGCACGTTAACAATTCTGGATTTCACATTTATTGAACTAAGTTTCACGTTCCTATAATTTCATGTTTAATGGCCTCGATATCATGTTAATGGTGAGCGTTTCAGGTTTATTGGTCCATCAATTGCATATTTTCGTGGTTGCTAGTTAATGATTTCTGAGTTCACGTTTATTGAACTAAGTTTCACGTTCCTATAGTTTCATGTTTAATGGCCTCGGTATCATGTTAATGGTGAGCGTTTTAGGTTTATTGGTCCATCAATTGCATATTTTCGTGGATACTAGTTAATGATTTCCGATTTCATGTTTATTGAACTAAGTTTCACGTTTATTGAACTAAGTTTCACGTTTCTATAGTTTCATGTTTAATAGCCTCGGTATCATGTTAATGGTGAGCGTTGCATGTTTATTGGTCCATCAATTGCATGATTTTCGTGGTTGCTACTTAATGATTTCCGATTTCACGTTTATTGAACTAAGTTTCACGTTTATTGAACTAAGTTTCACGTTTATTGAACTAAGTTTCACGTTTCTATAGTTTCATGTTTAATGGCCTCGGTATCATGTTAATGGTGAGCGTTTTAGGTTTATTGGTCCATCAATTGCATGATTTTAGTGATTGCAAGTTAATGATCGCATGGTTGCACATTAATGATTCCGGATTTCACGTTTATTAAACTAAGTTTCATGTTCCTATAGTTTCATGTTTAATGGTCTCGGTATCATGTTAATGGTGAACGTTTCAAGTTTATTGGTCCATCAATTGCATGATTTTCGTGGTTACAAGTTAATGATTCCGAGTTTCTCGTTTATTGAAGTAAGTTTCACATTTCTATACTTTCATGTTTAATGATCATGGTATCACGTTAATGGTGTGTGTTTCATGTTTATTGGTTCATCAGTTGCATGCTTTCGTGGTTACATGAAAATGGTGGATTTTTAGAGTGAGAGAGAGATTGGGGTGAAACGATTTTTAGAGAGAGAAGCGGTTTACCGAATTCTGAGCTAGAAGACGAACATATATTTGTATAGCCCAGAAACCGGTTAGCCGTTTCTTAGTAACCGGCTAACCGGTTATGTTCCAGAGACAAACCTTTCTGATCCGGCTTACCGTTTTCACAATAACGGTTAGCCGATTTTTCTCCAGAGGGTCACCTCATAAAATCCGGCTAACCGTTTGAATGTGATGAGTGTAGCTAGTTTTAGCCTGCAGAGGCCTCTTAAAAAGTCAGCTAACCATTTCCCCAATAATAGGCTAGTCGGTTTTTGTGCCGAGAGTTCCCTTACCAATCCGGCTGACCGTTTCTAGACTAGAACGGCTAGCCGATTTCGTTGAAGTTAGTTCCCTTACGAATTCGGCTACCCCATCAAATTGAATAAACGGCTAGCCGTTGTAGGTCCAGTAAGTCCCCTAACGAAGTCGACTAACCGTTTAGACAATAAACGGATAGTCGGTTTATGTCCAGTAAGTCCCATTACGAATTCGGCTAACCGTTTATAGAGTAAATGGCAGGCCGGTTTCTTTCCAGCATGCACGTGAATTGCCTAAGCTAAAGTCGGTGGGTGCATGGCTTTAAATTGGAATTTCATAAAACTCCCCTTTTAATTATAGTTGGCTTTTTCTTTAGTTAGATTTATTATTATTATTATTATTATTATTATTATTATTATTATTATTATTATTATTATTATTATTATTATTATATTATTATTATTATTATTATTATTTTATTTTATTTTAAGTCTTTGTTTTATAGTTGATAATAAATATAACTAGCATAGTCTTCATGGGATCAATCCTTACTTGCTCTGTATTAGTTGTTTATATCATTAGTAAGATTTAAAATTTGGTATACCCTAATGAAACTACCAAAAATAGCTAGCCGCTTACATTAAGTGGCTAGCCGTTTTGAAATGACATGCATTTTGTTCCAAAACGACCGGTCATTTTCATTAAATTGTTAGTTGTTTTGAAATGACATGCAATATGTTCAAATTTCATGTTCATCAAAAGTTATTATAGTACTAAATATTGTAATTGGTACAATATCACAATGAATTATATCGATAAGGCTTGTGTATATGATGGCTATTCCAAATAAGTGCAAGGACTCTCCTTATTAGCATTTAAAGAGAAAATACGACACAATCTCATATGTTCTTTAGTGACTTATATTAGTCATTCACCTAATGCTATAATATGTTCAATAGAGCCTTATCATTTGTTCTACAATGTACTTATTATTTAAGTTTTATATTATATGAGTCGTATTAACTGAGAAAATTAAATAAGTAAAAATGTTCTAAACTTAGGTATTACAATTATTTATTTGTAACTTGAAATTCTAGCTAAGTAACCCAAGAGGGATGTGAAATCCTAGTTAAGAACTCATTTCATGAAATCATATTTTTCTTTTAAATACTGATTTTTCTTAAAAATGCCTAGATTAAGTGTCTAGATCTTTCATTTGTTCGGAGGACTATCCAAGTCTTTTACGATGTTATTTTTAATTTTAATCTCTAAAATGTAATACTCGCTTTTTATTAAAAATATATATGATTTAATATATGAACATTTGATTTAAGGGTGATAATTATCATATTAATAATCAAAATTATTTAAATTATTATCAAAATTCTAGCTAGGCAATATATGCCTTCAATTTGATGATTAAAGTTTGAAAAAGTGCCAAACACAATGAATGCGTTTTGGCTAGGTTATGATAGAAATTGAAATTTTTTAAATTTGGGCAAAATTTATAAAACTAAACCGATTAAAATGAAGATATGAGTATGCTAAAGCAATATATGAATTCAATTTAATAAAAAAATGAGCCAAAAAGGAGTCAAATACTAATGGCTGCAATAAGTAACCTCGCACGAAATTTCGAAAGAACTCTTTTATTTTGCTGCCACTTTTTATGGCCAAAACCTCTACCGCAACTAACCTTGCATGGCCATTTATGCCTTAAAAATTACAATTTTATTAAAAACATTATGAAATTCAATAAGCCTATTTTTTCAAGATTTCAAACAACACTTGTTAATTTCACAAATCTCAAAAACATTTTCTATTTTGTTCATAAACTTTGACAATAATTCATTTCACGAAATCATATTTTATGATATATATAGATTTTTTTTAATGATATATTTATTATAACTTCAAAATATACATAGAATTTTTTTGTTAATTTTAAGATATATAGAATATAATATTATAATTCTTCTAACAAAAAAATTTTTATTTTTGAAAAATTTTATCCTGTAAGTTGCATATTGCAAAACTAATTTTAATGTTAAAACAATGATTTTTCATTGAGGGATTATTTTAATGTAAAATGGAAGCTAATATGGAGATCACTATAAGAAGAGCAGAAAGGAAAAGATAATTAATGAAACATCAATAAGAAAATACAGGATAAATTACAAAGTTAGATAAATTTTAGACCCTGCTATTTACAATTAGATTTGGTATCATCATGATTTGAGAAACAAACCCACCAACCAATGCCAGCAATATTTGAAACCAAAAGAGAAAAAGAAAATGGTAATAACACAAAATAATAGAAAAACCAAACTCAACGAATTTTAATGATTAAATTAAGAGAATTTTTTTTGAAATCCGAGTCCTCATCAATATCTTCATGCTCTTTGTCCAGAAACTGCTAATAACCCATGGCTAACTCAATTCATAGCTGTGTAAAACTACAGATGCTTTTATGGAAGAGAAATAATGTTGGTAGTACTTGAAACTGAGAGCTGCACCCTAAGAACAAGTAAAAGAAGATATAATCCCAAGAATGAATAAGAGATAAAAATGAAATTCAAATAAAACACAATGGAATCTTCCCAAATTAAAAAATTTAAAAAAAAAACAAAATGGAGATCATATTGAAGTACAAATTATAGGTATATATAAAACAACAGCTAAAGTCTTTCTACACAAATATTAGTAAAACACTGCCTGTAAATTTCCTGGGGTCGTTTTTGTAGCACTTGGAAATTTCGAAGTGCAATTTTTCTACACAAACAGCAGCAAAACAGCACCTGGAAACTTTCAGCTGCTGTTTTTGCTACATAACAGTAAATAAGCAGCACCTAGAAACTTCCATGTTTTGTTTATGCTGCATAACAGCAGCTACAAAGCACCTGGAGACTTCTACGTGCTATTTTTGCGCATAAACAATAGCAAAACAACACTTGAAAATTTCCGTGTGTTATGTTTATGTTTATCACATAATAATAGCTAAGTAGCACCTGAAAACTTCTAGGAGTTGTTTTTACGCGTAAACAATGGCAAAACAAATTGCATATTACGCTTAAAATAAAACTGCATTCCTAACACACAATTATTGAGAAAACTAAACTCTACATATAATATAATTAATTAATTTAGCTCATCACCCTATAAGATTAAATCAATATAATGAATGACATCTTATATTTAAAATAAAATATCTTTAAAGTAGGGACTAGATCAAAATTAAAGAACTAAGAGAAATTTATTAAAACAAATAAAAAATATAAAGACTATAGCTCAAGAATCTTGAAAGAATTACAGAGCAAATTAACACACGATATAGTTAAGAGATAGTAAAGTATAGACAAATGATTAAAGTTCTATCAAATTCTCCAATTTTCACATTGTAGTTAAAGATGAAAATACAATAAATAAAAATACTTGAGTTGTAATTTTAATCTAAAAACAATTAAATTCTCAAAACAGAATTGAAAATACCTCCTCGAATATTTGAGGTCCTTCAGGAGCAGCACCATAAACACAAATATTTATAACACTTACTCACAACCAAAATTTAAAAGCCTCTTCCTAAATTTGATCCGTTAAGTCTCTAGTAGGTGTCAATGCTAACACCATAGCACCTTCACCTTGATTACGAAGAACGTAAGTCAGTTATGAAAGGCAAATATGAACATTAAGTTTCATTTAAATATTTTGTCAAACACTTGGAGGGCTTTAAATCTTACGGCTTCTTTTAATCAAATGCCATCCACTTTTAAATAAACTTGTTTTGACTAGGCTTTTGTTTTTTAAGCAAAATAAATCAAACTAAGCAAAAAAATCTCTCGATCAAACAAAATCAAACTAATTTCCAAAATATATATGTTGAATAAAGCTATTCACCACAAGCTTAAAGCCGAGCATCACATTTCATTGAATTTAATAAGCATTCGATTAGGTTGGCATATCTATCCAGACATGCACAAATAAATAAACGAAAACAAGATATATCTTAACAAAATGAGGAACAAACAATTTCAAAATCAAATTTTTAATTTTCATCCAAAAGCAAACAAACCCTAAAAATTCACACAAAAGCAAGCCCAATTTCACAATCATATTAACAAAATTAAAAAAATTAGTTCTCAGCATCTTTTGGTAGCATGTGTGATTGATTAACATCATAACTAATTTCTTTACGATGTCAACAAAGAATAGCAATTGCGACAAAGAGATTGGACGTTCATGCATGTTGGTGGCTAGTGGCCAGTGGTTGTTAAGGTTTGTTTCATGGCAAGGATTGAGGCAGTGTGCACAAAATAATAATAATAATAAATAAATAAATAAAGCAATGAGCAAAAAATACGAATTGAAAGGCCACGAAATCAGTTGAGAGTTAAGCAAAATACCTGAAAATCACATCCGTCATTGACCGTTGTGGAAGTTGTCCCGCCGTTGACTGTTGTGGAAGTAGAAGAGGAGAGGAATTAGTAATTAGGGATTTTGATTTTTTTCCCCATGAGCCTGTATCAGGTGAGGGAGTGAGATTGAGTGAGCGGGGCTAGGGGGTTGTGCATGTGCTGTCGTTTACAGTTGTGGAAGTTGTGTCACCATTCACCGTGTCGTTCACCATTGTCGAAGAAGAAGAGAAGAGAGGGACAAGCTTCAGCAGCCAGTGTGAGGTGAGAGCCTTTTTCTTTCTTTTTTCTTTTTCCACAAATGCATACGGCAAGGTTGGGATTTGTGCTTGTTACCGTTTCTACAAGTTTCAGGTTTTGTGAAATTTTTTAATTATTTATTAATTAAACTCATCTCAACAATTAAATTCATTACATTGAATCCAACGGTCATCTTTTATACATGTATGTGATACATGTAAGTATTGTAGCAATGTCCATATATATATATATATTTAATTATGAATGACTGACAGTCACAGACTAAACAGGGTCAGATCAGATGGGGTGTGTGCGAAGGGAAGGAAGATTTCAAAAGTGTAAGGTTGGCTCAGTTCTGCTTCTGCAGCTGCTGTCTTACTGATTAATCTGTTTTTTATCTGTAATCACATCAAATCTCATGTCTTTTTTGGACCAGAACTCAGACCCACCCACCCACTCACTTACCCCTTCAGAAACTTCAGGCCAATGCCATAACCTGAACTCACTGATTCCATTTTTGTGACCAAATTGTCCCTCTTTAGTCTAATCTTACATTATTCCCTCTCCAGTCTAATCTTCATTTCGTGTTTGGTTCTCAGGGTTTTGAGTTACCAACCAACGTCAATCAGCAATTTAGCACATATACACAAAGTAATGGAACTTTAGCGTGGCCTATTGACTCTCTTCGGTGAAAGTTCACCATTTTGATTGTCTAAAATCCTCAGTCTAACCAGAATCCTTTAAGCATGTGGACAGCATAAATTCTTTTTGTCACATCCTAGTTCTAACCTTTGAGAACCGTGACTGTTTCCTTTTAGCTAATATAAAAACAAAAAAATAATTGGGATAGAGCTTAAGTAACTACCGTATGTCACCTGCACCCGACTTTGTTCTACCCTCTTAGATTTAAACATATTTTCAAAGTAACGAGTATCCTGACATTCAATAATTAAATGGTAGAATAGTGTAATACATAATTTTATATTTATTATTTAACATATGAGTTATACATAATATTAAAATTTAAATAATAAAATCTTTAGCATTATTATATTTCTGCAAAAACAGACTAACTAAATTATCCTTTGTCAACTTTTTATTTACTTGTTATCAATTTGTTGGTTTTGTGTTGTGTCGCATTAAATATTTACGTTTACAGTTCCAATTTATGATGTTACTTTTATGTTTTGCATTTGGTGAGGATTGAATAATGACCGGTAATGTTACGCAAAGCTAAATTTACCCCAAAATAGTAACAATCGGATAGATATTCCCAATTTATACTTGCATCTGGCGACTCTACTGTGTAGCAACTCAAGTTTAGATGACACAAAAAGTGTTGAGTTAGCAAATACTCGGGAAACGCAGGGGTCCCCCCCAATTATAATGCAATAAGCAGGAGGTTGAGAATTAGTGTCAAACGTCAAACACCGAAAGCAACCATAAGAAACCCTGAAGATAATACATCAGTGTGCAATAAAATAGATTTTGATGTGTCATTCGCTATCTATTTATGAGCTATAAAATGATGTGGAAGTAACACAACCAAGAAAGCATTTCACATTGAAATCTTTCATTGAGCACGCGTAGTGGATTCTTCACCAATTTTTGCAGCGTACATACACATAAAATTTAGAAATGCAAATAAAGAGAGACTAGCACAAAAATTTAGAAACGCATTGACAGTTCTTGGATGTGAACACCACCAAGTGCAATATTTTTTGGACATGAATTAGTAGCCCGCCACCTGAAAGTTCAACCATCAAAGCAAAATAACATAAAGCAGAAAGAAAAAAAGGAAAATTAGTATGAACTATTGAAGTAAATGATGGTCAATTTATTTGAAAGCAAAACTTGGGAAGTGAAAAAAACTTAATAAACAACCTTCGTGAAACTTAATTATCATCATGGAGCTCTTGAACCGAAGATGGGAAAGTCATGTGAAGAGGGAATGGAAATCGATAGGCCGGTTGTTGAAAGTGATGCATTGTTTGACGATTTATCATCCAAGTCAAGCCATGAATCTCTGGATTTTGGGGGCCATTCATCAAAGAAGCGATGAACAGTCTTTTGCGGAATTTCTTCTGGCTGCCTGTCTTGTTGTTTTGGTGTATTATCAGCACGGGTTTGAAGCTGCAACTCAGAGTAGTCACTTTGTAGGCCAGAGAAGCTCCTCTGTTTTGATGAAGAAGAAGAACAAGAGGAACTCATAGTCAGTGGAGTAAGTTGCCAAGAATCATCCATAGATGCAGCAGAGAAGCTTCTTACTTTTCCTGATGGTTCCGAGAAGAAAGCATGCTCATCAACCTCCTCTTTAGGCCCATAAAAATACCTGCTTCTATTTTGTTGACAACAAGGGGGAAGAGAGAGAGAGAGAGAGAGAAACTCATCAACAAGATTTTATTTTATTAAATGTGACCTGATTGGGAAAAAAAAAAGGAAAAAAGGCCCAAGAAACTACCTGAAATCAGTATTGCTCTGGGAACCAGAACCAGAACCAGAGTCCAAAACCAAATGAGTTAAGTTGAAACTTTCTTGATGCTTTGCACTAGAATAAAACAAAGCCGGGGATGACTTATTGGCTGTACAAGTAGAAGTATTAAGTTCCACAGGCTTTCTTGAACGGTTTTTGCCTCTATGCATGTGTCTCTCACAGTATTTAGAATCTGGATATGCTTCTTTTGAGCATCTCCATTTCTTGCCATCTGTTCTTCTACACCTCCCTGGTTCTGGGTCTATTTTTCTCCCTAAACCAACTTGAAAACAGTTCCATCCAACTGAAAAAATTTACACAAAAAAAAATCCAATCAGAAAATTGGAAAAAATAGAAAGTATTACATCAACAACTCAACTCAAAATATCCACAGAGCTAGAGAGAGGAAGCACCATGTTGATGTTGATGTGGAAAGTGCTTTGCTGCTGAGGGAGGGGATCTGTCTAAGTAGTAGCTTCTCTTTATTGTGAAGAGGAGATCAGGAGGGACGGGGATGCCTGAGACCATGTACTTGAAAATTAGAGCTTGATGTTCAAGCTCTTGCCACTGAGATGCTGTGAAGGGAAATCTGTTTCTTCCACTCATATTATGATTGCCATTATTCATTGTTAACAAACAAAAAGGAAAGCAAGTGCGCACACAGACACAATACTAGAGTTGAAAGAGGTCAGCCTCAGTGTAAGCAATTTTGATGAGAAATGGTCATTTACAACATTACATTACCGGTCAGTAGTCACTAAACACAAGAGAAAGAGAAAGTAAGTCGAGTAGTAGGTATATTTATTTGAGGGACCATTGGCCTGCAGAATCTCCAGTACTTAGATCAAACCAACGGTTCTGATAACTGTGCTATCCTGCTCATATTATGACTGCACTCTGCAAACCTGTCGGTAGCTTCTGGTCCTGCACCTAAGCAGCTCCTGTCTCTGACATCTCTACGGAAACCCATAAACTAAAGGGTAGTGGATTGGAAAAGACTGTGAAAAAGCAGAGTAAAAGGGGAAAATTATTAATATTTAATATCTCTTATTAATTTCAGACTGTTTTAACTTTGGAACTTTGCCATTTGGTATCTCTTTCTCAACACAATATCTGCTCTGCCCTTAGATAAAATGTTGTGCGGTTTGATGCTTTTACACTTATTCATTCGCTCTTTTACTTTTTTCTGTCCCTTTAACTCAGAGCAGAACACAGACTCTCCAATGCCGTCCACTAATTATTTGACCTTTTGCAATTTGAGTTGTTGAGAAAGTGAAAGGTATGACTCCAAGATTTTTCATGAAATTTTGCTAATAAAAATATAAGTAGTGATCGGTGATTATTGATAAATGGATAAAAGCATAAAAATAATACATAATAAATTTATCGCAGGCAATAAAAAGTATTTTAATAATTTAGATCTACGTTAGTGATGACAAATTATTATTTAAATTAATTTAATTTGTTGATTTATCACAATAAATAATTGTATATGGGTAGAGTTATTTTAATTATCTTTTTTACTTAAAATTTTAATACAAATTTTGAGCTATTGATATTAAGTAATTTAATGATGGATACTAAAAATTAATAGCATACTATTAACTTTTTTGAAATCAATCATTTAATGTTTATGTCAAAATTTTTAGTGAGAATAGTGTAACTTATATATATATATAATTGAGGATGCCATTAACAAATTAAAAAACCGAATGCACTAACAATAAAAAAAATACAGTCTCTAATATATTGAAACATGTATTTTTTTTATTTTAACAGCGTATTCTCGTTAAAAAAGAATATATATTCTTTAGAGAGGACATCTTCATTTTATTAAAATAAAAATGCGACTAATAAAAAAAACACAATTTATAATATCTGTTATATATATATACACAAACACAAACACATATTCTTGATTTGCTAAAAGGGTCCTTGGGCCCAATCAATCTCCATACTTTTGATGCAATGGATTCCCCATACCCACTAAATTGCTCTCGCATACCAACTTCAACGTTTGCTTTGAACGCAAAGCAGCTTGCTTAGATCAAATAAGATATCTCAACCTTTAAAGTCAGTGATAAGCTAACAGACAATAAAATATAAACTTCAATATAGTGTTTTATAGTGTAGAATATTGAAATTTATATTTTTTTTATTTATTTGTTCATTTTTAATTTTAATATGGTCAGAAATTTATGATTGAAAACCAACCATATATATATGCACACACATATACATACAAAGCAATGTTCCAGTGAGAAATCTCATACTTAATTAAAGTAATAGATCCCTTAAAAGATAAGAAAAGCATACAGACAACATATTATTAGACAAAATACATTATATTTGAAAAAGTGTTTTTCTTATCTTCTAATTTATTCATTATATGACTCATTGTCTAAAAAAGGTTCCCTTAATTTAATAGGGTAAGAGCTAGCCTAAAAGACATAAAAGCACAAGTTTCAATACAATTATATATACTAATGAGGATCTCCTAAGTTATTAAAATAAGAAATAATCTACAAAAGATACATAAACTTAAAAAAAAAAAAAAAACACAAACACCCCCAACGTATGCATTGACGTGTGCATTTTGTTTATTTTTTAGTTTATCTCTTAAATTAATAAATTAAGGGATTCCTTATTATATATATGCGTATGTGAATAATTTTTTAATAAGGGATTCCATAATTTTTTAAAGTAATGACTGAGTTAAAAGAGAAAAAAATACATATTCCATTATACTAAGTAAGGAATAAACTAAAAGACAAGCAAAACATATAGTACAATACAGTATGTTTTGTTCTATAGTTTGTTGAATATAGCTTATTGTCACAAGCCATTCAAATTTTCTATAAACAGAGGCTAAATTGATGCGCATGGGTATGCTCAGTAAAAGTTCGTCTAAAGACAAGATGCAGTCGACTATAGGGTGCGCTCAGTAATGGGTTGTCTCATACAACTAGCAAGCCGTGGTACACTTAGCAAGCAGATAGGCCACATACAACAAAGCCCAACCCAGTTCTAAAATGTTGTATGGCTTGTAAATAGCTAGATTTTTAGGCAACGTGCACACTTGTTAAGAAGCATCTAAACTTAGGCTAGCAACTATATAAATAGAGGGTGCCACCCTCTATTTTGCACACTACTATACACTACCACACCAGACATAACACACATAGCACGAGCAATTCAAGCATTCTTGTAAAAATTTCTCTTCTATATTCTCTTTTGTAAGTAATAAAATTATCTTTGGCCATCTTATTTGACTAGCATGAGAAGTTCAATAAGCTTACTTAGCAACTTTTGTGCTAGAAGTTGTCTATGTGTTGCATGAGTTGTTGAGCAGTATAATCATCCTATGATAAGTGGTATCAGAGCTAAGGTTTACATTCACGCAATTTAGCTCACGAGCAATGCCTAACCCTTATAATACACCACAACAGGGGCATTGTCAATGTGGAGTCACTTAAGCTAAATCTTGGCTGCGAGGAGGGGCGCACTTGGGCTAAGTCTCGCGGTAAGTCTAAGGTCGCTACTGTCGATGTCTTGGAGCCTCGCGTCTCCACACTTGAAACTTCTATATCGGATGCTCAAGACACCCTTAAACATTTGGAGATAAACATCAACAGTCTTGAGGGCAAGTATGGCGAATTTATAATAACAACCAAGGCCCTCATTCAAGACCAAGCCAACTACCTCCGAGGGAAGTTTCGAGTATTACATGATAAGTTGTTTAGATTATATAACTTCATGCAAAGCGAGCTGCAAGCGATCTGTATGAAGGTTGATGAAGTCCGCTCGAATTGGGCTTGGCACAAGTGCACACTCTCTACTAGCCCCGCTTTCACAAGCTTAAGTGATATGCATTGTATAAACGTGTCAAAGCTCGACACCTACAATGGTGCACGTAATGCCACCATCATAGAGAACTTTTTCTTTGAGCTAGAGCAAAACTTCAATACCTTAGATGTTTAAGATGAGGCATCAAAGGTGGGTACCGCACCTATGTTCTTTTGAGGCGCTGCACAATTATGGTTGCTGTGTAAGCATGCCAAGATAAGCAAGGGCATATCGGCCATCAATACATGGCTGAGTGCCAACAAGAACTCCGAAAGCACTTTGCCCCAAGCATTGTGGAGAAGGAGGTGGGAGCATGCCTTCGTCAACTCAAGCAAATGGATAGCATATGCAATTACATCAATGACTTTACTACCCTCATACCTGAGATAACCGACATGTTCGATAAGGACTCTCTTTGGTACTTTCAAGATTTCTTCAAAGATTGGGCTAAGGCGGACAAACTCTCGATGATGCCATTGCCGTTACAAAATCACTCACTGATTACTTTGCCCAAGCCAAGGATAAAAGGCCTAACCAAGTAAAGGTTGGGGAGAGAACCGAAAGGACAAAGACCATAATTTAAAGGATTGAGGGTAGAAAAAGCCTTGTAGCTGCAAGAGCAGACAATGTAAATAAGAGAAACAACCATTCAAGCCTCAAAACCATGCTTCATATGTAATATTCCTCATTGGGTACGCGACTATCCAGAGAAAATGTTGCTTAATGCCTTTGCTGCATAGCTCAAAAGCTATTCTACATCGTCAATTAAGGATCCTCGACCCAGTATGAGTTTTCTCCAATGCCTTCGTACACTCAAGAGCCATTTGCCTATACCCACGAAGAAAAGGCTCATGTATGTGAGTGCAACTGTCAACGGCCAAGCTGTTCGGGGGCTGCTTGACACCAGAACGACACACAACTTCATTGCAAAAAATGAGGCTAAGCGCCTAGGCCTTAAGTGATCAAAGAAGGAGACACCATGAAGGCGGTAAAATCACCCACTAAGTCCATTGCGAGCACTGCAGAAGCTGTGCATGTGACACTTGGTACATGGAGCGAAAAGCTCGATTTCTCCATCAAGCCTATAGACGACTTCAACATGATCCTTGGCATGAAATTCTTCAATTAAGTCTATGCCTTCCCACTACCAACACAAACTCCTTAAGCATCATCGACAAGAATATGGCATGTATGGTACTCGCCAAGCATATATAGTACTCGCCAAGCGCTCTAAGACTGTAGAGAAAATGCTCTCGACCATGCAATTCAAGAAGGCTTTCTGGAAGGACCCAAGCTTCTTAGTCTCCATGTAGAAGTTCAAGGACATCATGCCTCTAAAGCTTTCAAAGAAGCTCCCACTTAGACGTGAGGTGAATTACGAGATTGAGTTGGAGCAAGGTACAAAACCACCAGCCTTGGCGTCTTATCGCATGGCACTACCCAAACTTGAGAATTTGTTGAAAGAAATCATTAAAGAGTGTCATAACTCGAAGTAGGTCGACCATCCTATAGTAGAGCGCACGACCACATTAGGCCAAGTGTCGTACTTTTGGCCACACATGCGAGATGATAGCAAGGCCCATGTGTGGACTTATCTTGTGTGGCAATAAGACATGATTGATCACCAACTTCTTATAGGATTGTTGGAGCCCCTATTGCTAGTATCAAGCCCATAGGAAAGTGTCACCATGGATTTTATCTCAAAGAGTGCGGAACATTATGGTAGTTGTCGATCACTATAGTAAGTACGCAACTTTCATCACTGTACCAGCCAATTGTAAAGTAGATAAAGTTGCCCACCTTTTCATCAAACACATAATGAAGCTAAGGGGAGTTTGAAGAGTATTGTGAGTGATACTGGAATTCCTTGGCCGGTTTGGACGGAGCTCGTTAAGTTGTTAGAAACTGACCTCAAGTTCTTAATTAGGTTCTACCTACAAATTAATGGGCAGATCGAGTGCATCAACAACCCTCTTGAGATGTATTTGAGGCATTACATGAGTGTTCATCAGCGAGATTGGACAAAGTTGCTGGATGTTGCCCAATTTTCATACAATCTTCAATGGAGCAAGGCTACGGGCAAGAGTCCGTTCGAGATTATCATGGGATTCCAACCTATGACACCCAATGCCATAGCCTCAATATATGAAGGAAAAAGCCCAGCGACTCACAAGCTTGCCTGCGAATAGCACAAGAAAGTGAACATCACTCGAGTATACCTCAACAAAGCCACACGGAGAATGAAGAAATGGGCTAACTCAAGGAGACACAATGTCGAGCACAAGGAGGACAACTAAGTCATGGTCAAACTCCTACCGCAATAGTTTAAGAATTTGTAGAAAGTCCATAAAGGGTTAGTAAGGCGTTACAAAGGGTCTTTTCAAGTAGTACAACGTGTCGACAATGTCTCGTTTCAACTCTGACTTCTACCAAGACTTAAGATTCATTTGGTCTTCGACGTGAGTTTACTCAAGCTGTATCATGGAGATGCGAGAGACCAAAGCCGAGGTGAGTTAAGACGTGACCCAACAGCCATACTTAGCAACTTTCATACTAAAAGCTGTCTAAGTGATGCACAGATTGCTACGCAACATATTTATCCCGTGACATTATGCTATTTCAAGAGCTTTTGGGCTTTTTAAAGATCAATGTCACTACTCTTCTCTGTATTATTTACTAAATAAGTGATTTTATTATTCTCTTTTCCAGCAAAACCACCCATCAAATCCATCGTTAACCATTGATCATTAGAGCGGGTTCTTAAAATACCTATATCTATAGCTTTGGCAATAGGCATATGATTTGGTAATATACCTATTTGTCTACTATTAATAGATAAAATGATTTCTTCACTTCTAAATTTGAAACAATTCGACTATAGATCAATACACAAAGATTTAAAGCCTTTTTGTCAAATTACTCTCTATTTTCTAAGTTTATATATTTTTCTTGTCATTTAACTTATCTCTTACTCCTTTCTCTAATAAGGAATTCTCACTTAAAGAAAGTGAGAATGCTACTAAAATACAAAAAAGTACATATTTTGTTACATTAGAGATTTTGTTTCTAATTTGTTAATATATTAAAATTTATATTTTCTTTATTTGTTAATGTATTTATATCGATTTTTTATTTGTTAATGACATCCTCACTTTGTTAAAATGAGAATGTCCTGATTAGAGAATTATTCTCTGTGTGTGTGTGTGTGTGAGTGCGCACGCACGCGTGCGGACGTGTGCACGTGTGTGTGGGTTTGAAAAAAAAAGGTTGGTGGACTTTTCTTAGACATGGCCCAAGCATGGCACACGTAGGCTCGTGCTGTGGGTCTTGCCATACCTAAAAGAAAAAAATTGAGTATGGCACGGCATGATCTGTTTACTTGGTGGGTCGGGCCGTGTCGACCCCTCGTGGGCCTTGGTTTAATGGCACAATATAGCCCAATGGCCACCTTTATTTATTTCTTACTTTTTAAAGTAAATGGTCCTTCATTAATGGATTAATACACTAGATAAAGTCAATGACAAGTTAAAAGATAAAAAAATATAAATTTTAATACATTATAGTAAAAAAAAAAATTGCATTGAATCCGTTCTTTTTTTAGTTTTTTTAGCTCATCCTAGACTTTAATATGATCATGGACATTGATTGAGTGCTCACTCATAGGTATGCACTACATTGGAGTCTATGTTTTTTTTTTTTTTTATATCTTTCATTCCTTACTTTAATGTGATGAGGTATCCTCAATTGAAAAATTATTATATAAATGGAGTTATTTTCTAATAAGGATATCCTCACTTTATTAAACTTAGGACACCAATAAAGTATAAAAAACAATACACTAGATATAGTGTTTTTCTTTTTTTTGGTTAGTATATTGAAAATTTTTTTATAGCACCTTTTTTTTAAAAAAAATTAGGATGCCTACTTTGAGAATTATTATAAATATATATATGAATTCAATAAACTAACATACAAAAAAAAATGAAAAGAAAAGAAAAGAAAAATTAGTCTCTTATATATTGAAATATACTTTTTTTTAATATTTTAGTATCATCCTCACTTTATTAAAGTAAATATGTTTTCATTAGAGAAAGACTATATATATGAGTAATTTTTTTTTATAAGAGATCTCTTATTTTAATAAAATAAGAGATAAGTTAAAAAATTATAAAAACATACACTCCAATTCAATGTATTTTGTCATATAATCTCTATGTGTGTGTGTCTAAGTTAGTATCAAATAAGTGTTCCTTTACTTTAATATAGTAAGAAATAAATTAAGCGATAGAAACATTCATATTCATATGCATTATATGACAAAATATACTGAAATTAAGTTTTTTTTAAAATTTTTTAATGTATCTTTTACTTAAATAAAATAAGGGATTTTCTTTCTGTAAAATTACTCCATATAGAGTAGTAGTTATCTAATGACGATGGTGCTCACCTAAAGTGAGCAATTGTGCTACGTGCTGATGTCTGATTATTCGTAGAAAGTCACAAAAGTTTACCATCTATTCAGGTGCAAACCATATAGTGGGCATTCATAACTAAAATAAGGTCAGGATCGAGGAAATTCATGCTAGATAATGACCATATGGAGTAGAGCTAGACATCTCAAAATTCTCTAAACAATGTGACATTCACCAAGTTAACGTTGAGAGAATATAATTAATTCACTTAAAACTTGAGATGAAATTGCACAAAATTGTCATCCCATTAATCATAATGTTTTTAAAGATCTTTATTTTTTTACAATTATTCCCTAAAAGTAAAAGTTGAGGCGCAATTGTGGTAGTTTATATGAAGCATGATCAGTATGCGCATGCGCTCATGTGCAATCACAAGATGTTGCTTAAATTCTTGAAAAACCCATATAAATATCAATTTTCTAACTCAAAATTAGCAGAGTTTAAATTGCTTATCTTTTATAAAACCATAAAACATAAAAAAATAAAAATAAAAAGTTACCAATTAATTGATATTTTTTATACACTAATTGAAAAAAATAATAATAAACTACCATAAAGCTTAAGAGCCTGAATAGCCATGCTTCCACTTCTACATGAAAGATTGAAAGTTAAGTGGAAACACTGTTCAAAACAGTTTCAAACCATTTACATGAAAATTGAAAGGGATATTTGAGAAAAACACCAAAGTGGTATGTAGAGGTGGGCAAATCGATTTTCAGTTCAGGTTTTTCAAATTTCGGTTCGGTTACAACCTGTTCGGTTTGGAGGATTCAACACAATCTAGTTAGAATAGTGAACTCGAACCGAATTTAATTTGGTTCGGTTTGGTTCGAGTTAAAATTTTTGGTTATGCAAGGCTGCAGATACCAAATGCATACCGTAAAAAATCACCTCACACAAAACAAAAGCTTTGAAATGGAATTAATTTGCAGACCCAATATTCAATCTATGAATTTGCAACTACTACTCTAAACACAAATTGAACAAGAGATCATGTGCTTCCGCCACATAATTCTAACTCAACTCAATGAACCATAACAATGGTTCCATTTTTCTAGATAAACAATCATAAAAAAACTAACAAACACACAGAAACCCAGAATCCCATTCCAATCCTCAACTTACCATACGCCCGTTTTTAACTAAAAATTGAAACTTTGATTTAAATAAAAAAAAATCGAAATACCCAGATTTGACAACTGCACCTCCCTCGATCCCCTCTGTTGACTATCGCGCTGAGCAGCTGGCAACGTTTGGTCCATCTGAACTAAATCAGTGACAGAATCAAAGATCTCGAAGGGGCTACGGTTGAAGCAATCGAGAGCAAAGCTAGGAGGGTGGCAAAGATGAGGCCCAAGGATAACAGATCGCAGAAGAGTGACGACTGATGTGCTGGTTGTGACGGTGGCGCAACAACGGTCATGCTTACGGCTAACAGGTAGTGTTTGTTTGAGTGGGAGTGATGAGTTTGATTTGAATGAGCGAGGCGGGTAGGTGAAAAATAAAGGGGAGAATTGCGTGGGATATATCTAATTTTCTCAAAAATATTCAATATATGACTTAAATTATAATACTCTTAAATTTTACACATACATACTTTAAAAAATCAGAGAAAGTATAAAAATAACTCCAATTAAAATCTCATAAGACTAATCATATTCTCAAAGTCAGGTAAATAGTCGAGAATACTCGATTTCAACAAAATAATGCACAATTAGTATTTCAGCATAAACTCTCGACTTTTCTATGTTAGTCGGGTAAATAATTGAGGATACTTGACTTCAATTGAAATAAAAAATTATTTGGAGAATTCTCGTTTAGAATTACTCTTATTTGACATATTTCTCTACTTAATACTCGACTTATATTATAACTTACTCGACTTATATTATAACTTACTCGACTTATATTATAACTTACTCGACTTACTTCACTTTCTTACTTAACTTCCCGCTCGACTAAATACTCAACTTCCACACTTCATTTTACTTGAGTAGACTTACTATTAGACTTACTCTTACTCGACATATTTTTCAACTTAATACTCGACTTACATTATAACTTACTCGACTTACATTATAACTTGACTTACATTATAACTTATTTGAATTACTTCACTTCCTTACTTGACTTCTCGCTCGACTAGATACTCGACTTATTCAACTTCCTCACTTCATTTTTTGCTCGACTAAACTTACTACTAGACTTGCTCTTACTCGACTTAATACTCGACTTACTTCACTTTTTTACTTTACTTCCCGCTCAACTAGATACTCGGCTTACTCAATTTTCTCATTTCGTTTTTTGCTCGACTAAATACTCGACTTCGTACTCAACTTCTTATTGAAAATGTAGATAAATAGTTTTTTTAAGGATATTTTTGATTTTTTTCACTTTCATAAGGTATATATATGTAATAGGGTATAAATTTGATATTTAAGGGCAAATGAGATATATTTAAATAAAAAACCCAAAATAAAAGGGTAGAAGAAGAGATAATGAAACTTGAAGTTTTTTTTTTTAATTTTAGCTAACCCGATCATGTTTTAAATTCGGTTTAAGTTTAACTCAAACCGAAAACCCAATTGGGTTTCAGTATTCAAATAGTTCGGATTCTAGAGTTAACTTGAAGCGAATTGAGCCGAGCCTAAAATAACTTGAACCGAACGCCCACCCCAGAATGGTAAAGGCCTTATTGATTTTGTTTGTTTGCATTTAATTCCCTTGTATTGTACATACAACTGGTACACTCTTTGGAACTGCTACTACTCTTATTCCTGCCAGGCAATTAGGCAATTTGTACAAAAAGCCTCATTGACCAAAACTAGGGATGGCAATGAAACTCAGACCCAGATTGAATTCGAAAATTCGGGCCTAATTCAACTCGCACGGGATTAATTTTTATTCAAATTTTGAATATAATTTTGAAAATTTGTATATTTACAGATTCAGATTTGGGTCCATTTGAACCCGTAAATCCAGAACCCAGATCCAGATATTTTTTATTTTAAAATTAATTTTTTTAGAAATTATTTAATATAAAATATAAATAGAAAAAATTAAAAAAAAACCCTAGCGTAATTTTTCTTCTTCAATCGCGGCTACCATACCATCTCCTCTCTCGATCTTTCACTCTCTCTTCAACTCTCCTCTAATTTCTCTTCTTCAAATCAAATAATCACGGTTGTCATCACCTCGGTTGTCACTAATTTCTCAGCACAGCTGTGTTCGTCACTTCATCTCATCAGCATCACCAGCCTTCTCTGCCACGAGCAGTAAAACGGGCTGAAATCCACCTCTTTTCGCGGTGCTATTCGTCTCGTCAGCATCACCAGACACTAGCCTTCTCTGTCGTGACAAAAAAAGGGGCTGAATCCACCTTTGTTCACGGCTGTGTTTGTCTCGTAACTCATCAGCATCGCCAAACACAAGCCTTCTCTGTCCGACCAGCAAAACGGGCTGAAATCCACCCCTATTTGGGGCTATGTTATGTGTTCATCTATTCATCATTATATTCATAAGCTGTCGTTGTGAATAATTGTGAGTCTTGGCTTTTCTTTTTGCAATTTATGCTCTGTTATGCTTTGATTATACTTTCTTGGCAATTTAATTATATTGCCTCTCCAATTTATATGATGTTATGCTCTCTTAGAATTTAATTGTACTGTCTTTTCCATTTATGTGCTGTTATGCTCTTTGCAATTTAATTGTACTGTCTTTGCAATTTATGTGCAGTTATCTTTATTTGTAATTTTAATATCTATACTCTGCGATTTTAATAGCTATTTTCTGTGATTTTTAATATTTATGCTCTGTTGTGCTTCAATTTTATTATTTATAATTTATTTATTTTTGAATTATTTTTTATTGTTGTTGTTAACAAAATTGAAATGGTATCTCCAAAATGTTTATAGCTTTAAGCCTTTGACAGTTAAAATAGCATATAGGTTGGAAGAAGTTGTTGGATTATTTTTTAATTATGGAACTAATTATGTCTTGACATAATTTTTGTAGAGTGACAAATTTATGATGGAAAATGAACAAAGAATTGGTCTAGATGTCTCTGAAAAGAGTGATGAAAGTGTGTGTGTGAGAGTTAGGACAAAATCAGAAAATAATGATGATACAGCTGTTGAATTAGAGCCAAATTTAATAGCAACAGTTCGAGGCGGTAGCTGTGGCCATGGCCGTGGTCGTAGGGGTAATATTACTCTTGTCACTTCACAAAAACAAGGTGGTGGTGGCAGAGTAGTCTCTGATGCTTGGAATCATTTCAAAAAAGTTACGTTAGGTGAGGAAGTTCAGGTGATTTGCAATTACAGCGGGTTAGTTATGCAAGGACATTATTTGAAGGGTACTAATCACTTGATAAATCATGCTAAACGTTGTCCTATAAGGTCATTCAAGAATGCACAGCAAATGCATCTATCTTTTTCTTCTAAAGCTGATGGAACCACTACACTTAATAATTGTAGCTTTGAATCAAAATGGGATATGGCAACAGTAAAGCTTTTTGTGGCTAGAATGATTATACTACATAAGCTTCCCTTGGCATTTGTTGAATATGTTGGGTTTAATGACTTGCTGAAACTGCTCTATTCAGGCTATTAGTAGAAACACCATCAAAGCTGAAATTTTGAAGCTTTATGATGTTGAAAAGAAAAAGACAATGAGTATTTTTGAGGCCTGTGAGAGTAGAATTGCAGTAACTATGAATATGTGGATTGCCAGTAACAAAAAAAAAAAGAGTACATGGTTATTACGGCATATTACATTGATAGCTCATGGGCGTTGCGAAGTCATATTATGAGGTAATAATCTTCAAACTTTTTTTTAAGCATAAATTAATGTATTGTTTAATATTTAATTATTATTTTTTTCATATTGTTAGGTTTATATGTTGACAGCTTCCTGGATCATCTGGGGGATTCGGGGTATGAGATCTACACTTTGTATATTCCTATTGAGGGATTTTCTTCAGAAGGATATAAAGTTCCCCGTTTTTGTCCATTAAATAATATTTAAGTACTTGAAAAAGCTGTTTTAAAATGTCAAGTTTCAAATATTTAGTTATCGAGATATGAACATTTATGTGCAATGAGTTGTATGATTGTTTGATGGATTGGAATATAGATAGAAAGCTGTCAACTGTAACTGTTCATAATTGTGCTGCAAATGATTCTTTTTTTTTTTTCTAAAAAGTAAGGGGGGTGGATAAGTTCAAATTAATTTTTACCCCCTTACCATCCCCAAGAATCAAACCCGAGTCCACACGAGTGAGAGGGATGACAGCTACACTGCCAATCAACTCGACTATACCCTTGGAGGCGTGCTGCAAATGATTCTATGATTGACTTGTTGTTGGGGAAATTTTTTACTAGTTCAATGAATATGGGTGGGAAATTCTTTCGTATGCATTGTTGTGTTCATATATTGAATTTGATAGTTAAGGATGGTTTATCGGTGATACAAAAGGGAGTTGAAAAAATTAAAGATAATGTTCATTACTAGATAGCAACACCTGCTAGAGTTGAAAAATTTGAGAATGTGAAAAAACAATTAGGTATTAAGGAAACCAAGAACTTGGTACTTGATTGTAAAACAAGATGGAACTCCACTTATTTCATGCTTAGTACTGCATTGTTGTATAAAGATGTATTTGATCGTTTAAAGGAACATGAGAGCAATTATACATCTTTGCTTAGTGAGTCAGAGTTGAATTTGTCAAAGCTTATGTGTGAGTATCTAAAGAGCTTTTATAAGTTGACAGAACTTTTTTTAGGGACACGATATCCGACATCTAATTTATTTTTTTTCCAAGATTTGTGAAATTAGATTGTCAATGAATGCATAGCTGCAATCTCCAATTGAGGGGATAAAAAATATGGTCACTAGGATGATTGCAAAGTATGACAAGTGTTGGGATGTTATTCGTGGAGTTCATGTAATGGGGACTTTGTTAGATCCTACACGTAAAATACTATTTATTAACTTTTTATTTTTTAAAATTTATGGGGAAAAAGCTGAATTCGAAATTAAAAGGGTGCATAAGTTATTTGTTGATTTAGTGCATGAGTATGAAGTAAAACATTCATCAAATTCAAGTTGGGGGGGGGGGGGGGGGGGTTAATGGTTATGCTAATTCTCAAGCTACTACAGCAGCTAATTCTGTTATGTTGGACTTGGATTTGGATGAAATGGCTGATGAGTGGGCATTATTTAGAAATGAAAACAAACAAAATACTCATTCCAAATTAGAATTGGAGCTTTATCTTGAGGAAAGTACTTTGCCTTAAACTAGTCAATTTGATATTTTGTCATGATGGAAGAATAATCAAGGCAAATATCCTATACTTGCAAAGATTGCGAGAGACTTTTTGGCTATTTCAATATCAACAGTTACTTCTGAGTCCGCTTTTAGCACTGAAGGTAGACATTTGAGCCCTCATCGCAATAGACTATATTCATCTACAGTGGAGGCATTAGTGTGCACTCAAAATTAGTTTTGGCTTGAACAAAACCTAAAAGGTATGGAATTTATTTATTATAATCAAATGAATTTGTTGTATTATTTTATTATCAATTTAATACTAATTAGTTGTTTTGTTCATTATGTTTATGATTTACACATTGTTTTCGATGGAATTCTATAGGAAGTAATACTTTCTGCGGGGCATTTGATTGATGAAAGTTTGATGAGTGAGCAACAATGAAATGAATTAGATGATTTAGGCTTTGATAGTTTAATCTTTAGACTAGTGGTTTGAACTTTGAACTTTGAATTGTATATTTATGTTATGGATTTGCATTAGTGGATGTTTATTACTTTGAAACTTTGAATTTTAGATTCTATATTTGTATTATGTTTGTTTTAGAACCTAGATATGTCATGGCTAAAAGAAGTTTACGTTTTTTTTTTTTTTTTTGAACAAGCTTTTTTTTGTCATGTTGAACAACCTGGAAGGTCTTGCTTAGAGTTCTTGACCGGCCTTAGAGCTACAGCTTTGGGCTAGAATCATATGGCCATTTTTTTTTAAAAACAATCTGAGTTCAAAACCCAAAATTTGAAAACCTGAATTTTTTCGGGTTGAACCCGGCTCGATCATGGATTGGTTAAAAACTGGGTTTAAATCCGAGTTTAGTATAGAAAATTGTATGCCCGGGTCCAGATCCAGAAAGGCCAAACCCAAACCCATACCCAAACTCAGAAATTGCCATCCATAACCAAAATAGTCCTAGTGCATTTCTTGAGAAAATTTCCTAAACTACTTTGCTTATGAAAAAAAAAAATGAAAGCTTCTTTTTTTTTTAACATTGTGAGCAACTGGGATTCAACTTTCTATCAACCTCTCTCGATAAAGCCATGGATATGGGCTAAATTAATGCTTCTTCATGGCTCTACATTTCTACACGCTGGTTCTCTCAATATTTTGTTGGGATTTTTAAGACTTGGTCGGTATTGTTTTTAAATTGGTATTTTTAAAAATAAAAATGAAATAAAAATAATTTTTTTAATTATTGTATTTCAAATTTAAATATGCGTCTAGTATCATTTTTTGTATTGTGTATTTTAAAACAAAAAATAATAATATGTGTTCAATAGACACAATTAAGAAAAATAAAATTAGTGATTATATGTTTGTTAGTATCATTTCCAAAAATAATTTTTATTAGATATTTAAGATATACTTATAGTTAAAAAGTAACTTTTAACTAATATTATAATTTTATTTGTTTAATCTTCCTTAGCTAAACAAATAATTCATTAAAAAAAAAAAACCTACTAAATTATATAAATTCATACACAAACATACCATAGATAATTTAATATTGCTATTAATAAAAAAAAGTTTTACATTGTCATTGTTTTTATGCTATAATTAAGGTATACGTCACAACACATATTATTTAAATAAAATAACTATCAAATTACAAGATAGATATCATGAATTACGTGTGTAATCATACCGTATGGAAGTTGCAATTCTATCTCTTATAGCATTTATTTTCATAACACTTGTTGAAGATAAATCAATATTAGTAAGCCCAACTAATATCTTATTCTTCATTATTAACCATATCTTGCATATAAAAGTCCCCAATAATTTATCACTTTCACTTTCTCATTGAATAAAATTATGTAAAACAGAACAGACAATTGGAATTAGATGTTGCTTACATAAATTATAATTATGCACATCCCTTGCAATTGAAAGTTGGCTTTTAAAGTACCAGAATATCTCTCAATTACATTACGCAACGATGAATGTCTATAATTAAATAGTTCATAATGACCTCTAGGTAGTCGATTTAGTTCTCTATAATTAAGTAGGTGATATCGCTCACCTCTATATGGTGTGAAAAGTCCTTTTGTATTTATGTATCCCGAGTCCATAACACAATAATATCCTAATAATAGTAACAATAAAATAAACTTAAAAAAAAAGACTAAAGATATTAACTTTGTATATATATAAAAAAATCTTACAATATTCTTTGCCAAAGATGTATCGATGGACTTTGCAGCCAGTAAACTCAGTCAGATGAAGTACATAATGGCTGCTCATAATTTGATCCAACCATGAGCCAATTAACAATCAATTAGTCTCAGCTAACAGCCTAAGAGGAAAAATTATATAAATAAATTATTACCTAGCAAATCTCAACCAAACGTGTCCCTATCAATTGTCTAATGCATCACAATGTATAACAATAATAGATGGTTAATAGAATAATATGAGTATAATGTCATGGTACGTAACTATGACTAAGATCTTGAAACTTTAAAAAATGTACGGCATGAAAATTTTCTCTATAAAAATTACATACTAAATAGAGTATTTTTGTCCTTAAACAGTAGAAACTTCAACAATCAACTTCCAAATTAGCAATAAATATAACTAAATTCAACACAAATAAACTGCAATTGTAGCATTCTCCGTAAGCTGAGAAAGAAGAACAAAGTCTAATGGGTGCTCGAGATAAAAAAACGTCTGCTTCAAGTATCATACATAAAGAAATACTTCAGAGTTCAGATCCAGTAAATTCACATCAAAAGTCAATAACATGAAAAGATCAAAACAAGTAAAACAAGTTGCAATTTGTCCTCCCTTGACTATCATGAATAACAATGTAAAAAAAAAAACTTGATTTTGTTTGGTCTCCTTCTGCGTTTAACAAATGACAGAAGTAAAACCAACTCATGATAAAATTCCAAATCCTCATTGTTCTTCAAATATTTCCTAGTTACCAAACAAACCCATTTGAAAGCAAAATGGAAAATACAAAATAAGAAATAGAGAGAAATAAAAGCAGAGTAATATGGAGGCACAATTTAGAAGGAAAACAATTAGAGGTGCTGAAGGTTCTCAAAATCCTTCACTAATCCAATTTATGATAATTCAATAATGGAATGATAAAGAATTATACTTGATACATCTGAAGATTTTGAATATAACTTGTATTTCTCATAGGTTTTTAATTCATTGAGCTCTAGTGTGTAACTTTGAAAGGTGCTTCAACACTTAAATTAGTGTTTGATAACTGAAAATTATTTAGATATGAATTTCTTTTTGACTTTGTTATGAGAAATTAGTCCCAAAAAAATCCTCTCTTGATCATTTTGGCTCTTATTTATAAACAAGAGATGCTAGATTGGAGGAAAATTTTATTTCATATCTAAATCCTCACAGTTGATTAATATGCTTAAAATTTATAAAATATCTTAATGCTCCTCTAGTATAATTTTATGTTAAATTAAATCATAGTATGTTGATTTTATATTATAGATATATTTCAAGAATAAAGAGGAATTGGAGCTGAAAGTAGGAGACAAAGAGGATTGTATTAATGTAAAAGAAAAAAAAAAAAAATTGGATAGTGTGGCTAAGCAGTAGGATAAGCTAGTTGATCACTATTAATTTCTTTTTCCACATTTAAATTTCTTTATTTAACAAATTAACTATTAGATTTTAAATTCTTTGTGATTTGACCCCAGACTCTCCGAGTTATATTATAATTAGACACTCTTATATTTGAGAGTAATAACACTTTTAAGTCCTGACTAGTTTTAGCACCGTTGCCGGAGAGTTTTTTAAATTGGGTGCAAGTTTGCTTTCATTTTTTTTTCTTTTTGTCGTTATTTTCTATTTTTATCTTTTTGTTTTAATTTTTTTTGTAAAATTTTTGCTAGCCCCTCTCTTCTCTTGAGATTTTAAATCATCTATAAAGTTTGTGAAAAACTTCATTTTGACCAAAAGACTTTACAAATCAGTCCCTAAAATTGAAATGAAACTTCGATCTTTGGACTTTATTTTTTAGACTTTTGCACTTAAAGACTAAATGAACTTGGACATTTGGACTTTGTTATGGTCGGTTTAACTGCCTATCATTTCAATTTTTGTTTAATTATTCTTGTACATTAATTTATGTAATTTTTATCATATGGCTGGTCTTAAAATGCTACCTAATTTGTTTCCTTTAATTTATTTGTTTATATGGTTGGTTTAACCGCCTTGGGGGTTAATAGAAATTTTTTGAAAATAAAATAAAAAGACGAAGATAGAAATTAACCATAGAAAGAAAAAAAATGAAAAAAAATTGGCACCAAATTTAGAAAACTGCCCAACAACGACACAAAAAACTTGACACGACTCAAAAGTGTTGTTATTTCCAAGTATAAGAGTGTCTAGTTACTTGGTGAGTTTAGAGTCTAATCATAAGGAATTTAAAATCTAAAGTTGATTTGTTAAATACAGAAAGTTAAATGCGGAAAAAAAATTAATAATAATCAATCTAGAAATATGCTAAGGTTATGAGATCTATTCTCAGATTTCAAATTATGATTATAACAATTCTCTTATTTTGGACTTTTCATTTATTTTGGTAGTTAATTATTATTTCATTTAATTGTTAACTAACCATTAGTGTGATAAATATGAAACAAATATCTAATATTCCACAAATATATTGAAGTGTCAACATAATGTCAAAGTACCATATAAATATGAAGAGATCTAAATTTATAAATGAGAATGATAGAAAAGAAACTGGTAATGAAAAATATAACAAATAAAATAAATTTTAAAACTCACTTGAGAGTGTAATTAATTAATAATTTGAATCCTTGAGCTTCGGCTTTCACCTTAGCTTAGAAAATTTAGCCACTCATATTGAAAATCAAAACACTCATTTTATTTAACAAACTTCTAAAATATATTACAAGAAAATGACTACACAAAAGACATTTCTCTCAATCCTTGATCTCAGCTTCCTCTTCTCCATTCTGAAATACTTTGCTTTTTGCAGAATTTGTATGCTTAGGAGTCCTTGATGATTAAATAAACCAAGATTTTACCATGACTGCAATTTTAGAGAGACGTAAAAGCGAACGCCTTTGGGGTTGCTTCTGTAACTGGATAACTAGCACTGAAAACCGCCTTTACATTGGTTGGTTTGGTGTTTTGATGATCCCTACTTTTATAGATCGCAACTTCTGTATTTATTATCGCCTTCATTGTTGCCCCTCAAGTAGATATTAATGGTATTCGTGAACCTGTTTCTAGATCTCTACTTTATGGAAACAATAATATTTCTGGTGCAACTATTCCTAATTTTGCAGCTATAGGTTTGCATTTTTACTTAATATGGGAAGCGGCATCTGTTGATGAATGGTTATACAATGGCGGTCCTTATGAGCTAATTATTCTACACTTCTTACTTGATGTAGCTTGTTACATGGGTCGTTAGTGGGAATTTAGTTTCCGTTTGGGTATGCGCCCTTAGATTACTGTTGCATAGTCAACTCCTGTTGCAACAACGACTGCTATTTTCTTAATCTACCCAATCGGTCAAGGAAATTTTTCTAATGGTATGCCTCTAGGAATCTTTGGTACTATCAACTTCATGATTGTATTCCAGGCTAAGCACAACATGCTTATGCACCCATTCCACATGTTAGGCGTAGTTGGTGTATTTGATGGCTCCCTTTTCAGTGTTATGCATGGTTCCTTGGTAACCTCTAGTTTGACCAAGGAAACCACAAAAAATAAATCTGCTAATGTAAGTTACAAATTCGATCAAGAGGAAGAAACTTATAATATCGTAGCTGTTCACGGTTATTTTGGCCGATTGATCGTCCAATATGCTAGTTTCAACAATTCTTGTTCTTTACATTTCTTCCTGGTTGCTTGGCCAATAATAGGTAACTGGTTCACTTTTTTAGGTATTAGCACAATGGCTTTCAACCTAAATGGTTTCAATTTCAACTAATCTGTAGTTGATAGTCAAGGTCGTGTAATTAATACCTAGGTTGATATTATTAATCGTGCTAACCTTGGTATGGAAGTTATACATCAATGTAACTTCCTTCTAGACCTAGCTGCTATTGACTTGTTATTTAATCATGTTTCTAAAAATTATGCAATGCTTGAATAAAAATGAATGCAAATCTTAAACAAATTCGAAACAATAATAAATAAACCAATCAAAATGTAAAGAGATAAGGGAGGAGAGATTTAAACACGAGGATTTTTACATGGTTCCGCCAGCTCTGCCTACGTCCACGCCTCTAAGCTCACCGGACTTGACAATTCCACTATCCAAGCCTTCAAGGCTTCAAGAACTTTTACAATTGACTGCACAGGTGTCAATCATACTTTATAACGAGAGATTATCCCAAATCTCTTAACCTAAGTGTTTCCCACACTTACAATCACTAAAAAATAAGGATTATAAAAGAGTTTCCCTCACACAATGTATACTTTTACAAATAAAAGTTTAAAGTGTGATTCGATGAAACAATGACAAGTTTAAAGCTCAACAGAGATTGCATACTCAGTAGCAAGCTTAATGACAATTGTTGAATTTGTTAAAATTTGAATTTGATTGAGCCATTTTATAATTAGAGCTAAAAACTAATCGTTATTGACTTTTTGATGTTAACCAGCTTGCTGTTTATGCTAACCGGTTTGCCGCTTGATATTACCATTATATTCAAAGATTTGAATTTCTGGATAAACAATTTGCCACTTGCTGAATCTAGTTAGTTGTTTTGATTCTGGAGAGCTGTTGTCCTTTAACCAGTTTACCACTTGGTGAATTCAGTTAGCTGGTTGCTTTCCAGAATGTATCCTTGTTGTATTCAGTGTGCCGTTTAGCTTATCTAGCAATCCGGTTGTCTCTAGAATGCAACTTGGTGGTTTTTGGTTTGTCATTTTTTTTTATCTGGTTATCTGGTTAGTTTCAGAAATATATTTTTATTTCAAACATACTTATTGTCTTATTTTATAAAACCATAAAGTGTAATTCCTTATTTATCTAAAATATGTGGTTTGCTATCATCAAAATCAACATTTTATAGCCATATAGACTAACAATCTCCTTATTTTTATGATGACAAAAAATGACTTTAAAAGAATTAGTTTAAAATAACTCCCCCTACAAATATTCATTATCCATACACATATTAATACATCTCATTCATATATCGATACTTAAAAATCATCCATAGATCTCTCCCTTCATCATAGAAAAGAAATCAATGTGCACCCCCTACCAAAAATAGAAAACAAACAGCTTAACATAATGTCATAATAAAAATAAATGTTGGTGTGCTAAACATATAAAGGCAGAAACATAATGAAAACTTCTGAGGTGGTGGAAGTAGTGGTGATGGAGGTGGAAACAGATATGGAATGCCAAAGTGCTTGAAAAACAGGCAATGTTAGTAAAGGGGTTGCTAATATTGCTATGAAAGATGCTAGTGCTCCTCTAGAATGTGTTGCTAAAAGCTGGTCTACTGCACAGAAAATGTCCTCACCTCCTCCATAAGCTGTTGAAAAGTAACCTCTCTAGAGTCATGAGGCTTAGGAGGTGGTAAAGCAGATGCAAAGGCATCAAGATCAAGTGTAGATACAAAAGGATCTTGACTTCTATGCTGACCTCTAAAAGGAAGCAAAAAATCAGAAAGTTGATCAGCAGGAACTGCATCATTTAGAGGATGATCATTATTCAGAGCAATCATAGTGTACTTATTTTTCGTAAACTTCACCCATGCTTCATTACGCCACTCAAATCCTAGGGCATAAACGGCCTTATCATTGATACTTTTAGAGGGTGTATAAGATGGTTTACCGATGGGCATCCTAAAGTATTTAAGGATTTGAGTGATGAAATGACCATATGGAAGGGAACGAGTGATCAAGTTAGGTGTAAAAAGCATGGTGCGTATAAGAGTATACCCAAGGTTAACTAGAAGATGTCTAAGGATAGAATCAATTAAAGCAACATCTTTATGGGAAACCTCATCTAAGTGCCATGACCCTGGAAGGACAAAAGTCTGAATAAAATAAAGTAAAATCCAGGATTTGAGGCATAGACAATGAGTACGAAAATGAATGTTACAAACCTTATCAGAAAGATCAATGTGCCTAAATATATTTCTAACAGCATCAACATGAACAAAGTTATCAATGTTAAGGGCTTTCCTAGTAAAAAAGATTCTTAAGCCAGTTGTTGATTGTGTGCACAATAAGTAATATAATGTTGAATATTCAGATCGTCTCCACAAGGATTGATGTTATCAGACTTGTTATAGCAACCTTAACAATGTAATTTTATTCTAATTTAAACAAAGTAATTTATAAATCTAATGAATTAGACAACTAAAACGACAATAAATGAAATGCAATAAAGAAAATTATCACGTCAAACACGAGGATGCAATCAATGGAAATAGATTAGTTGAGTGGATGAACTCTCTCAATGGCATTGACTTGTTACTCAATTATAAAATTGTTACTATAACATCTACTACAGTACTGGGTAGAATCGCTTATGCATCCTGAGTTGTCACCTGTTGGATATTTTATATCTAATGCAACTTAACAGTGACCAATTGTTATACCAACATTAAATATAGCATTACTGTTCTAAGTTTTATTTACCCTATAAGGTGAATTCTTATGTTTAGTTCTTCATTAGTTTTAGATCAAGCATGACCTTTTCAAATTGAGATTTACCCAACTTGGGAAACCTAATTTAAAACCAAGTATTGTCTTAATCGGTTCCATTAAGTCAGACCTTCTTTTGGCTCTTTTTAGCTAGTATTAACTAAATGGGTGGTCAACTGAAATAGAAAATTAAAAACTAAGACAAAATACTATAACAAACACAGAACAACAAACTTATATTAGTCTAACATCCATTGAGATTGCTTATCACTTAACTACAATTGAATTTAGTTCATGATTTGGAAATAAACAGTAAATAAAAAAGGTTCAGCCATCAGATACAATCCCATGAATAAATAGAAAGACAAGAAAATAAAAGAAAGAGTGGAAGTTCGCTTGATTTTATGATAACTCCTTCTTGCTCACTATAATCTTTTGTTGTAGCCCGTAAATCTTTTTTTTTTTTTAATTTTTCTCTATGTTTTTCTATGAGTGACGATTCTCCTCTTCTTTGTGTGCAAGCTCCCTTTTATAAAGTGAAATTAGGGTAACCGAAAATGTGTTGCGCCCTCTATTTTTGAAAACTCAAAATTGTAACTCGAAATCTTGTTTGTCAATGCTCCAGGATTGCTACAACAACAACTACAACATCAGCATTGCTTTATATTTGTTTCAATTCTTCTGCAACCTAATTCTTTCATTGTTTCTACTAGTTTGTTGCAGTAGCATTTCTCTCCTAAAACTTGAGCTTTCGATTACCTACAATTAAGCACATAATTTAAGCACCAATTAATTTCAAACAACTCAAATCAATTGAGAATTAAACTAAAATGAATGCTTATACAAAATGCAATTAAAATGAAACAAAAACACCTTATTTACTCTCGAAGTAATCTTAATTTAAGTCTAAAAGTGCTATGATAACTCTCATTTCATAAAGTCATCACTGGTATCAGAGGTTCCTAGGAGAGAATTCAACTTTGTATCATCAAATTAAATCAAAACTCCTCCAACATTGATGATTACTTAATTCTCTTTCTCTGTGGAAGTATCTATAGTTGAGTAAAATACTCTCACCAAGTTGGGATACACACCGTCCTTAACTATAAAGACATTAATCCAACCAACTTCCTTTAACAATTGCAATAAATTTCTATTGCTACTATTAAGACTACAAAGCCAATCAGTCAAAATATAGAAGGTAAGAAATACCATACCGGTCATGAATTTTTGGTAAAAACGCTCGACTAAATGCTTGTCTAGGAAGTGCCTTGATTTAAAATTAGTTTGTTCTATAGTGTCTTTTTCCTGGTGCAGTAGTTTAGGTGGTGGAACATGTTCTTTCCCTTTTTCTTTACTTCGCCTTAAACTTGACATGATGATTTTAGAGTGATTTGAAGAGGAATGAACTGGTTAAAAGGAAAATAATAGTGTTTAAAAGAGATATATGAGTTCAATTTGAATAAAAATTGACCCAATATTGAAAAATTTAGAGAAAGGAGAAATTGGTGAATACCTAGGTTAGATTTGGGATTATGCAATTTTGATAATGAAATAAGTTTACAAGATGATTTTGAGCACAAGGAAATGATGGGAATGATTTTTATGGTTCAATTTAGTGTAAAAACATATGAAAATGGTAGATTTCAGAGTGAGAACGATAGAGAGAGAAATGGTGTTTAGAGAGAGAGAGAAGCTGTAGGTTGAATGAAGAAGAAAAAGATGAACAATGTTTTTTTTTTTAAAAAAACTTGAATCCAACTTACCGTTTGTCTGTAACTGGCTGACTGGTTATGTTCTAGAGAGTAACCATCGTGAAAACAACTTACTATTTTCACTAAACAGTTGACCAGTTAGGTCTAGAGAGTAAGAGCCTAGGAAATGACTCGCCGATTAGTATCAAACGGCTAGCCGTTTATACTCAAAAGTCATTTTGCCTCTTATTTTGTACACCAATTTATTTTTGGCTTAAGACTTGATCAACTTGAAATCATTTTGTGATTCAAAACCTTTTGATAAGCCATTTAATGCATGAAGCATAGATACAATCATATCAATCAATAATGCCAAGTAGAGAAAAATCACAATTTTAAAATGTAACATTCATAATTCCAAGCTTATGTCTTGTTTTGGTAAATTGTTCTTCACTAAGGGGTTTTGTGGAGATATCCGCAAGTTGTTTTTTGGTTGAAACAAATTTTAATGTAATATCTTTTTTTTGAACATGATCTATGAAAAAATGATGTCTTATCTTAATATGCTTGGTTCTAGAGTGTTGAATAGGATTTTTTTACAAGTTTATGACACTAGTATTGTCACACATGTTACGTATATGATCAATGTTAATACCATAGTCTCTAAGGGTTTGTTTCATCCAAAGGGCTTGTGCACAACAACTACTTGCGGCAATGTATTTAGCCTCAGTGATTGAAAGTGCAATTGAATTTTGCTTCTTACTAAACAAAGAGACAAGAGAGTGACCTAGAATGTGACATTTCCACTAGCACTCTTTCTATCAACCTTATAACTAACGAAGTCGACATTTGAATAACAAGTTAAGTCTATGTGAGTTCCTCTAAGATACTAAAGACTAAGATTTATGGTTCTATTTAATTAACAAAAAATTCTCTTGACAACAAGCAAATGAGATTCCTTAGGACATGATTGAAATCTTGCACCCAAGCATACACTAAACAAGATATCTGGCCTACTGACAAAGAAATAAAGTAAGGATCTAATCATACCTCGATATATTTTGACATCAACTTCTTTACCTTTTTTATATTTATTAAGCTTGATTTTTGAGCTTATTGGAGTACTTTTAATCATTCTATCTTTAAGTCTAAAATCTTTTTTGCAAATTCTCAAATTTATGGCTTAATTGATGAAGATTTCTTCTTTATTTGTTTTATTTGTAGTCCAAGAAAGTACTTCAACTTTCCCATCATGTTCATTTCAAATTTCTTGCTGCACACAAGATGAAAATTCTTTGCATAAAGTTTTATTAGAAGAACCAAATATAATATCATCAACATAGAATTGGACAATAAGTATATCTTGTTTCTTAACCAAAAGAGTAGTATTAGTTTTTCTTATAGAAAAACTATTTTCTAAAAATAATTTACTAAGTCTACCATACTAAGCTCTTGGTGCTTGTTTTAATCCATACAATATTTTAGACAACTTATAAACATGATTTGGAAATTTTTCATTTTCAAAACCATGGGTTTGTTTCACATAAACTTCCTCCATAATGTAACCATTTAGAAATGCACTTTCGACATCCATTTGATATACAATGAAATTCTTATGACAAGCAAATGCTAAGAGCATCTTAATGAATTCTAATATAACTACAAGTGTAAAAGTTTCATCAAAATCAATTCTTTCTTCTTGCTTGTATCCTTAAGCTATTAATCTATCTTTATTCCTTACAACCACACTAGATTCATCCGTCTTATTTCTCAATACCCATTTAGTATTTATAACATATTGATGTTCTGGTTTAGGAACTAATTTTCATACATTGTTTCTCTTAAATTGATTTAACTCCTCTTGCATTACCATAAGCCAAGATTCATTATTTTTTGCATTTGAAAGGATTTCGATTCAATTTGAAATATAAATGCAAGAAATTGACAGGTGTTTCTAAATGATGAAACATTTCTTGGGGGACTGTTTGTGAAATACCTTGATTTTATCCCATATTTGTTTCTTCTTCTTGTTGTTGCTTCACCTGATTTTCATATGGTAAGTCATCTTGTTTGACATTTGAAGTCTTTTCTTGTTATAGTTCTTCATCTGCATCATCATTAACAACAAATTTCTTTACAGATGAGGGATTAAATTCATCAAACATAACATGCATTGACTCTTCAACAACCAAGGTTTTTTTTATTATACACTTTGTAATCTTTGCTTGTATTTGAATAACCAAGAAAGAAACCAATATCTAATTTTAGATCAAATTTGCTGAGATTACCTTTTGTGTTCAGTATAAAACTTTTGCATCTAAATACTTTGAAATAACCAATGTTGGGTTTTTATCTTTTCGAAGCTTATAAGGAGTTTTATTGAGATAAGTTCTAATCAACACTTGATTTAAAACATAATAAACGGTGTTGATAGCTTTGGCCTAAAAATACTTAGGTAATACATTTTCATTCAGCATAGTTCTAACCATTTCTTGAATAGACATATTCTTTCTCTTAACTACTCCATGTTGTGGAGTTCTTGGTGACGAGAATTGATGCATAATGCCAATATTATTGTTAAAATTTTCAAACACATGATTTTCAAAATCTCCACCATGATCATTTCTAATGCAAGAAATTGCATAACCCTTCTCATTTGAAACCTTTTCACAACAGATTTTAAATGCATCAAAGGCATCATCCTTATTTGTTAAGAATAACATTCATGTGTATCTAGAATAATCATCCACAATTGTAAATGCATAATATTTTCTACTTAAACTAGCATATTTAGAGGGTCCAAATAAATCCAAGAGAAGAAGTTGAAGTGGTTTTGAAGTGGAAATATGCTTTTTGTTTTTAAAAGAAATTTTGATTTGTTTTCAAATTGACAAGCTTACAAATTTTGTCTTTTGCAAAAATAGTTTTTGGAAGACCTTTAACTAAATCGTTTTTGAAAATTTTTGAAATTAAATATATACTTGCATGTCCTAATCTTTTATGCTATAACCAAATATCATCATGCAAGACAGAAAAACACTTATCATGAGTGGATGCACAACCTATATCAATGATAAAAACATTAATGCATCTTTTTCCAACAAACAATACTATACCATCACATCCATTCTTAATAACACATTTGTTTTGTCACATAAATGACTAATACCGAGTAAATTGTGTTTTAAATTTTCAACTAAACAAAAATTTTCAATAAAGGTAATAGAATCTTTACTGACATTGCCAATACTAATAATCTTTCCTTTTGAATTATCTATAAAAGACACATCTCTATTATTTTCAATCTTGGTGAAACTCGAAAACCAAGAGTAATTTCCTGTCAAGTGTCTTGAGCATCCACTGTCCAAGTACCATTTGTTTTTCTTTTTCTTTGATCGTTGTAGAAGAAATTTCTAAGTTTTAAGTACCCAAAAGTTTTTGGGTTCTTTGTTTTGTTTTAGAACTCAAATACATTTGACTATATAATATGCATTTCTCTTAATAGGACATCTGTAACTCATATGACCATTTTTATTGCTATAGTGACATACAACTTGATTATTAATGGATGTGGCTTTAACAAAATAATTTTTTTAATATTTTTGTTTCAAATTTAGCTTATATCTGATACCTTCTTTGTTAAACAAACATTTTTGTGAATCAAGCATATCTTTTGCCCATTTGTAAACTTTGAGACAACATCACCAAGTTCAATATTCTTTTTCTTGAGAATCTCATTTTCCTTTTTCAAATTATCTACATTTAATTCTATATGTTCTTATGAAGTGCTAGGTTTCTCATTTGATAATGCAATTGTATCATGTAATGTTTTATTCTCTAATTCTAGGCATGTAATCTTTGTACTTAGAGATTCATTTTCATTTGTGAGCTCTAATATTTTCTTTTTAAGACCTGCATTCCTTTTACCAATTTTCTTCCAATCATCATGCAATTCCTTAAAAACATTCTATAATTCATCATAAATAGGATCACTTATCTCATCAAGTTTGTCAAATGATTCATCTTCAATTGCCATGAGAGCTAGATTTGAAATCTCTTGTTGCTCTTCATCATCACTTGTTTCCTCATTGTTGTCATCCCAAGTTGCTTCCATTGCCTTCATTTTGAGCTTGTTGAAAAGCGGAAGTTCCAATTTTATGTGGCCTAGTTTCTTGCATTGAGCAAGTGATTATGCCTTTTTTCTCTTTTTGATTGTTGAAATTTTTAAATCTTTTTCACTTGTAGTTTTTCTTAAAGAACTTCTTGAATTTCTTGACCTCGAAATCGCTTTCTTCATCTCTTTCAGGTTTTAAAGCTTTAAGAGCAGTGCTCTTTTTCTTTTTGTCTTCATTACCTGTCTCAGTTGCCAAATCTTTTTCATAAGAAATAAGAGAACCAATTAAATCATTAATAGTTAAAGTATTTAAATCCTTGGCTCCCTCAATGATAGTTCTCTTAGGTCTCCATTCTTTTAGTAAAGACCTAATGATTTTTTGTACCTTTTTGCTATTCGAAAAGGTTTTTCCTAACTATTGTAAAGTGTTTACAATATCTATAAATCTGGTGTACATGGAATGTACATCATTTTGTTCCATTTGGAATAATTCATATTGTCTAGTGTATTTACTAATCTTAGACTCTTTGACTTGGTTTGTTCCCTCATAAATTACTTCAAGTTTCTTCCAAATTTATATCGGTATTTTTACAACTAGAAACTCGATGAAATTCTTTTTTATCTAAAGCACAAAATAGAACATTCATTGTTTTGGAGTTTAATGACATCTTTTTCTTTTCTAATTCATTCCATCGACTAAAAGGTTTTGGAATATCTTCACCTTCTTCATTTTTAGTAGTTGGTATGAAAGGACCATAAATAACGATTTTCCAAATTTCATAATCTAAAGCTTGCAAGTAAATTCCATCCTAGTTTTCTAATAAAGGTAATCATTTCCATCAAAATATGGTAACCTAATGGTAGATTACCGTTCCCTAAATGTAAAATCATTTTAGGTTGCCATGGATCTTTTACTCTAGATGGATCTTTTATTATGAAGTCCTAATAAGAGAACTTTGCTCTCATACCAAATGAAATACTAGTTATGCAACCTAAAAGGAGGAGTGAATTAGGTTTCTAAAAATTATGCAATGCTTGAATAAAAATTAACGCAAATTTGAAACAAGCTCAAAACAATAATAAATAATCCAATCAAAATGTAAAGAGATAAAGGAAGAAAGATTCAAACACAAGGATTTTTTTGTAGTTCAGCCAAGTTTGCCCACGTCCATGCCTTCAAGCTCACTAGGCTAACTCAACTTTAAGTTGCCTGATTTCAGCTTCTTTTTGGTTAAATTCTGGTCCCCAAATGTTGTTGTTGATCATGGATATGAGATCAACATCAAGCTGGTTAATCCTATTTTGGAGACTGAAATGGATTTGTTCAAGTTGGTATGACAGAGAATTGACTATATTTTCTGTTTTAGCAACGCGAGTTGCTACTTTGTCAATCTGTTGATTAAGATTTTGGAGGACTGTGTTTTGGGCTTTTGCATTGTTGGTTTGCCAATTTAGGACTGACTCAAAAGGTCAAGGGGGTTCTGGTTGACCTGATGAGGATATTGGAGATTGGACATATGGCTGAGAAACAATCTTTGACTAAGAATCAGTCTGTTTTTCAAGAGGGGGAAAAACATCCTGATAGGTTTGAGAATGGGATGAGAACATTATACAGCTTTGTACTGAGAGCGAAGACTCCAGTAGTTTGTTGGACAAGTACTCAGTTGCACAAGACTAGTATGATTGTTCTTTTTTTTTTTTTCAGCCATTTAAGGCTTTTTCTGTAGATCGAAAGAGGTTGACAGCTTCTTGGATCATCTGGAGGATCCGAGGGATGTGATCGACACTTTGTGCTTGGTGAAGGCTTTTTCTTCCTACGTCTTCTCCTTCTCATGATTTCGAAATCCTCGTCATCAGAGAAGTTATCATCGATGCATGGGCAATCGTCATCGCACATATGGGCTTCAGCTACATCCCATATAAAGTGACCATTGATTTTATCCGTATAGACTGGATATCCTTCTGAATTATTTATTGGGATTAGGTGCCATTGGGATGCTTCTCAAAAATAATTTGTGAGTCTAAAAGAAAAGGATCATATATCAAGGATCTTGGTGACAATGGTTTACAACTGTATATGAGGTAACATGTCTGTGTCAATTAACGCATAAAACACATGGCTCGAGAGTCGAAAAGGAAATAGTAAAAAGAAAAAGCAAACAATTATTAAAGACAAGAATGCAATTAATGAAGCAACAGTGAAATAAAACAACAATAAAATAATAGTAAAAGGATATTTACAGGTAGTTGTGATTGTGACTCACATCTTCCTCTGATTTTACGTCCAGAAATGGCTTGAACGCCCTCTATAGGTCGAGGATAGGCTTCCCATCCAGTTTTCTTATAAACTGGCAAACATGGTCGTTTATAGTCAGATTCCTGAGACTATATCGGACACGCTCTTTCTGAAATAATGGCCATAACTGGAGAATTGCTCTTTGTATGTATTCACTGGGATGCGTTTCAAGACACAAAAGGACATCATCCAATGACTATTTATTCAAGCCATCCCCAATGAATTGAATCTTATCCTCCATGTTATCAAACATCATTCCGAAAGAACAAGGATTTTTATAGCATTTCATCCTGGCACATTTATGATAATCAACATGAAGTTTTTGAGCTCTTCGTTTTCTTGAGTAATTTCTTTTACCACAACCAGGCACGTATGTTACCACAACCAGGCACGTATGTTACCAGAACCAGGCACGTATGCAATAAATTTAAGAGGCAACTCACTTGCCAAATGTACTTTGGCCTCGAATAACCAACGGATGTCAGCAGGGATGTTATTTCTCATAAGCAATTGCATGCGTTCGGACCGAGCTTTATAGATTGTAAGGAGGGCATTTTGAGGAAGTGAAGGAAATTGCTTGTGAAGCTTTGCTAGAATCGCGTTTTTGTCCATACTTTCTTCTCAAAATATCAGTTATTATGAGAAACTGAAGTAACCAACTTTGATTGTCATAGAGTACCGTTATCCGCCACTTAACCGGGGTAACAAACTAAAAAACACAAAGAAGAAAAGAAAAGAAAAGAAAAGAAAATAATAATTTCACAATCGTCCTTTTATTGAGTTTACCACATCCACAAATTAACAGAACTACCACCACTGGGGCCTCCGCGGCCACCGCTTCCTCGAAAAAACCCTACAACCGCAACAGTTCATCATCATTCTCATGTTACTCACCAAAACTCTCATTGCTCATTTTAGCCATTTGTGTTACCCTCTTCGTTATCTTTCAAATCTGATTTCTTTACATTTCACAATCTCTTTCTTCTCCTTACCCTCCACCAGCTTCATGGCTTTTCATTTACCAGCAATGGCAAAAACTCACAAATAACTGCACGCATGACGTTGATCCCATAACCGAAAAGCTTAGAATTTTGGTCACCTTTCTTCCGCTCAAAGACTTTCATTATTTGCACAAAGCCCTTGTGGGTCACACGTGGTTTATGAGCTATTTGTATGATTCTCATCAAGAAGGTGAAGTGCAATATCAACAATTTCCATCAAAATCATCACAAAATAGATTTTCTAACCTAGGGTGAAATATTTTCTCATAATTTGCTTGTCATGAAAGAATTTCATTTGCTGTTTGTAAATCTTGGCATTTTCGTATGCATCATTACGAATTTCTTCAAGTTTTGCCAGCTGTAATCTTCTTTCTGAGCTAGCTTGCTGCATGTCAAAGTTGAATTTCTTGATGGCCCAGTATGCACGATGCTCGAGTTCCACAGGTAAGTGGCAAGCTTTCCCATATACTAGCCTATAGGGTGACATCCCAATCGGGGTGTTGAAAGCTGTTCTATATGTCCATAATGCATTATCCAGTTTTAATGCCCAATCTTTTTTGTCTGGTTTCACCGTCTTTTCTAATATGTGCTTTATTTCTCGATTGGAGATCTTAACTTGGCCCCTGGTTTGTGGATGATATGGGGTTGCCACTTTGTGAGTAACGGAATACTTTGTCAAAAGTGCTTTGAATAATTTGTTACAAAAGTAGGCTCTACCATTGCTGATTATTACTCAATGGAATCCAAAGCGTGAAATAATATTGCTTTTCAAAAATCCGATCACCACCTTGTGATCATTGGTTCTACATAGAACTACTTCTACCCATTTCGATATGTAGCCAATTGCGACCAGTAAGTATTGATGGCCAAAAGAAGGGGGAAAAGGTCCCATGAAGTCGATACCCCAGACATAAAAAATCTTAACCACTAAAATTGGGTTTAGTGGCATCGTGTTCCTTCGTGTAATGCTCCCCATTCGTTGACACCTATCATATGAATAGAAAAAAAATGTAAGCATCTCGAAATATAGCTGGCCAATAGAAACCACATTGTAAAATTTTAGTAGCTGTTTTCTTAGCACTGAAATGGCCTCCACAATCTTGTTCGTGGCAGAATGAAAGGATATTTTGAAATTCATTTTCTAGGACACATCGTCTGACAATTTGATATGCACAATACTTGAACAGAAAAGGGTCATCCGAAAAGAAATTCTTTATTTCTCCAAAAAATTTGGTCTTGTCCTGCTTAGTCTAATGCTCCAGAAGCTTACCTGTAACAAGATAGTTAACTATATCAGTATACCATGGTAATACTTCCACACTTATCAATTCTTCATCTGGAAATGATTTATTTAATGGTAATGGTTCTGTAATTGTATCAAAATTGAGACGAGAGAGGTAGTCTGCCACAACATTTTCTGTGCCCTTCTTATCCTTGATTTCAAAGTCAAATTTCTGTAAAAATAACACCCAACGAATTAGTCTAGCTTTTGTATCTTTCTTTGTGAGAAGATATTTAAGAGCAGCATGATCTGTGAAAATAATTATTTTACAACCAATGAGATAAGATCGAAATTTCTCTAATACAAACAATACTGCTAGCATTTCTTTTTCAGTGGTTGAATAGTTCAATTGTGCATAATTCAATGTCATACTAGCATAGTAAATGACATGGGAATTCGATCAACTCTTTGTCCTAATACTTCTCCTACTGCATAATTAGATGCATCATACATGAGCTCAAATGGTAAGTTCCAGTTTGGGGGTTGAATGATGGGTGATGATGTTAACAACTGCTTTAGATTTCTAAATGCTATAAGACATAAATCATCAAAGACAAAAGGTACATCCTTAGCAAGTAAATTGCATAAGGGTCTAGAAACTTTGCTAAAATCTTTAATGAAACGTCTGTAAAAACCTGCATGCCCAAGGAAAGATCTTACTTCTCTGACTGTTTCAGGTAGAGGAAGATTGGAAATGAGATCCACCATAGCCTTATCAACCTCAATACCTTCGCTCAAAATGATGTGACCGAAAACAATACCTTGTTTTACTATAAAATGGCATTTCTCCTAATTTAGGACCAAATTCTTCTCTATGCATCTCTACAGAACTAGTGTTAGATGATGTAAAACATTGATCAAATGAATCACAAAGAACAGAAAAGTCATCCATAAAGACTTCAAGGAATTATTCAACCATATTAGAAAAAATGCTTAACATGCATCGTTGAAATGTAGCAGGTGCATTATATAATCCAAATGGTATTCTCCTATATGCGAAAGTGCCAAAGGGCAGGTGAAAGTAGTTATCTCTTGATCTTTTGGTGCTATGGGAATCTGATTATATCCTGAGTAGCCATTTTAGAAGCAATAAAGTTCATGACCTGCTAATCTATCAAGCATTTGATCGATAAATGGTAAAGGAAAATGGTCTTTATGCATGACAGAATTCAACTTTCTATAATCAATACATATACACCATCCTTTAGTCACTCTAGTAGGTATTATTTCATTTTCAGCATTAATATCTACTGTGACTCTTGACTTTTTGGGGACAACTTGCATAGGACTGACCCATGAACTATCAGAAATTGGGTAAATGATATCTGCGTCTAATAGTTTAAGGACTTCAGTTCTAACTTCTTTCATGTTAGGATCATTCAGATGATTATATGGATCTTCATTTTCTAGGCCATAGAATGTTGGGAGACAATTTAGCACACTAGGTTTTAATTTAAAACTCCTAGCAGCTACATTTGGGTATCGTATGCATGATGTGCTCAAGTTAGCTAAGGGACTGAAGTAGTTCTTAAATGGCCTCTCTTGTGGTGCTGGTTGCAAATGCATTTCAATTTTATTTTTAATTGCAACGTGTTTGTGTGTGCGAAGTATTTTTTCCAGTTCAAAATCTATAGGCTCAAGATTAGGTAATTGTGACCTACGACCATGCATGCAAAGAAAAAAACTGGTAACAAAATTAATAAAAATAAAGAAGAAGAAGAAATTATGATACTAATCTTATCATACTTTTACAATATTACTATGAAAACAAACTCAAGTGTTATAAATAGAAAAGAAAATATGTGAAACAAATTAAAATGAATTAATAGGTGTTTGAACCTGCCAATTTAACAAAATAAAAAAATAACATGAAAATTAAATTACGAAAATTTAAAGAAGAAAAGAAAAGAAAAGAAAAAAAAATACCTACTTCAAAATGCAGATTCACTTCTTTTTTTTTTTCTTTTTTTTAATAATAAAAAAAATTACAAAAAATAAATAAATAAAGAAATTAAAAATTTATTCTACAAATTAAAATAACTTACCTTCGCCGACAACGACACCAAAAACTTATTGTGCAAATTTTATTGAACTCGCAAGCTCACAAATTTATTGTAGAATAGATCCCCGGTGACGAGTGTCAATCCCACAAGGACGTAGATTTTAATTGTATGTAGAATTAAATTTCTGAGTTGGTGGTTGGATTTATAATGAAAATGACGTAAGCTATCTATTAATTTAAATAAAAGCGGCGGGAATAAACTATTAAAATGAAATGCTTGGATTTCCGGATCTGTACTCAACATGCACTATCGGCTTAACATTCATTATTAGTACCAATTAAATCATGAAGGGGGATTTTCCACTCCTCATGAAACTCACTCTAATAGATATGGTGCTAAGTGCTTCCCGTGCCAAATAGTAATAACCTTGCCTAAGGAGACGGTAACACCAGCTGATATCTAAACAAAATTATTACTATCTGTCTACGAAAAGTCAAAACATCTACATAAATTATGAATTTATCCCTTCCTTTATAGAGAAAGTTGTTATTGATAATGATGCAGATGAAGAAGTACAACAAGAAGAACCTTCGAACGTCAAACAAGATGCTTCATCTTGTGAAAATTAAGAGAAACAATAAGAAGAACAATCTAATATGAAGCAAAATAAAAGTAATTCTCAAACACTCCCCAATGAGTGGAGGTATGTTTCTTCTCACCCTAAAGAATTAATTTTAAGTGATCTTTTAGCAATACTTGTGAGGTTCATAGAATCTCATTTTCGTTATTTGAATACAACCATAGATCTTGGCCTTTGGTATTCTAAAAGAACTCATATAGATTTAACTTGTTACTCGGATGCCGACTGTGCTGGTTATAAGGTTTATAGAAAGAGTACTAGTGAAACTTTTCACTTTCTTGGTCACTTACTTGTTTCTTAGTTTAGTAAAAAGTAAAACTCAGTTGTATTTTCAACTACCGAGGCTGAATACATTGCTGTAGGTAGTTGTTGTGCACAAGCACTTGGAGACTATGGTAGTAATCTTGATCATATACCTATCATGTGTGACAATACTAGTGCCATAAACTTGTCCAAAAATTTGATTCAACACTCTAAAACCAAGCACATTGAGATTAGACATTATTTTTTGAGAGGTCATGTTCAAAAAGGGAATATTTCATTGAATTTTATTTTAACCCGAAAGCAATTTGGTAAAATTAGGCATGAGTTTGGAATGACAAATGTTGCACAATAGCATTGCTTCATGCAATATCCAGTTCATTTTACTTTCCATAATATGATTATTTGTTTGAATTGGAAGTTTGAATTATGTAAATTCATGAATCATGCATTAAATTGGCCTTTAAAGACAATTTTTTATCAATAAAATGATTTAGAAACCCATTAAGTATTGGCCAAAGATTAAAACAAACGTGCGAAATCATAGTCAAAACAAACGAATTACCATTTGAAAATAAATGGTGTACCGTTTAATTACAAAAACATAAGAATAATTGTTGAACATTAGCGGCTCACCGTTTATTGCTAACAGTTAACCGATTAAAAACAGAAAGGTTGCTTTGTTAAATGATGACAGCTTTACTTTTTGATAGCTCTCTTGAAATTATTAGTGGGTGCAATTGAGGAAATTAACTCGCCATTGTCATGCGATATATACTATTTTAGGTCTTCTTCCTCATTTTCAGTTACTCTCTCACTGTTTTCTTTCTAACCGCGATACTTAAGCTCTCTCTCTTTCTCTCTCTAAAATCTCTCATTTTTCTTGCAATTTCTTATAAAATTGAGCTCATAGAAACCTTTCTAAACATCTTCAAAATAGTTTTATCAAGCCAAAACATAAAATCAAGCTTTAAATCAAAACCATAGAGTCAGTCGAATGATCTTCCTTAATTTTGGGTCAATTTTTGATCAAATTGAGCATCATAATCACTTTCCCTATCCTCCATTCTCTTTTTAATCGGTTCAGATTCTTCCATTTTCATCATCTCTTAAAAATCCCAATTTTCTTAGTTGAATAATGGCTGAAACTTCAAAGGGTGATCGTAAGAGAAAATTTGTTCTTAGTAGGAATCCAATATCACCAAGGGAGACTTTAGAATTCGAGAAGATTCATTTTCCCATAGCTCCTCTGGCCAAATGCTTCAAAACCCGTTTTATGGGTCGCAAGGTAATTGACTTTAAGGAATTGATTGTATGTAGTAGAAGTGTGAAAGGTATGTTGTTGCCTTGTGAGTCAGCATTAGATATTGAGGAACAAGTTTATCCTAATCTAGTTCATATTTTTTACTCAAAAATGGAAATTTCCTCAAATAGGCTAGATAAGATAATCACACATGTAAGAGATGTTCCTATTGAATTCGATGTTGAGGATTTGAACAATATTTTGGGAATTCTGAATTCTGGTCACCAAATTTATACATCTAGGAAGGAGCTCTTATTTGTCGACTTTGTTCATCATCACGGATTTATGAATATTTGTAGGCATCAGGATCTTACAGATGAGATTTGTGTTCCCCCATTTCAATCACAGCTATTACCTTTACAAGTTAGGATTTTTCTCACCATTTTACAATATATTGTCACTCTAGGAAAGGACATTCCGATGAGGTGACGAGGATGGATGTTAGGTTACTCAATAGTCTTCTTCAGAGGTGACCTATTAACCTAGGTTATATTATTTTGAGACATATGCTAAGCACTCCTTGGGTTAACCATCGGTCACTTCCATATGATAGTATTATTTCTAAGATACTACAACATTTTTTAGTACCCATTCGAGACTCAGTTTATGTGGAGACTAAGAGGATTGGTGATAAAGCTGTAACGAGCATAACATTTGATAGGAAAAATTGAGAATGAATCAAGACACCTTTGTAACTATAGAAGATAATTGCTTAAGAATGCTTACTCTTCTAATTCGCTACTCGATTTTAGGTTAGGAGCTAGACCTCCACCCCCTTATCGAGGATCTGTATCACAACTTCCAACAGACTTTGATTCTAAGGAACATAAAATGGATACTAGTCAGCCCTATGCTCCAAAAGCTCCACCAGCTCCTAATAGTCTCATACACCAATTAGTTGGAGATGTTCATACTCTTTCCGAGCAGCAGCAGCTTCTTCAAGTTCAGTTTACTATATATATCAGCTTCAGCAGCAGAAAATCCTTGATCAGTAGCAACAGATTCTAGATGGACAGTTGTGTACTGTTAATCTTATAATATTGATTTTGATGATAACAAAACTTATATGTTCTTAATTAAAATGTTGAGGTTATTAAAATGAATTTCTTAAAGTCATAGACATGTTTAAAGAAGCTTAATGACCATTAACTTGAGTCAGAAAATCATTTTTCTATAAAAAGTTGTCAAAATATAGATTTTGGAAATTACCCTTGAGCCGTTTATTATAAAAGGAGAACTTATAATTTACAGAAAAGATTTAGTCTTTAGACTTATTTCAGAGTATTTTAGAAATTAACGGTGAACTGTTTATTACTAATGGTGAATTGATAATTTATAGAAAAGCAAAAACTTTCTTATCTTGAACCGTTTACCAAAAACGAAAATCTAAGTTTGTTTTGTAGGATTTTGGAAATAAACAGCAATCCGATAACCGTTTATTTAAAATTTAAGTACAACGACTATTTAGACAAGTCAAAACGGTAAATCAACAGCAGCAAACGGCAATCCGATTATTGTCTGAAAGTCAACAACGTCTAGTTTTCAGCTCCAACTATAAAATGGCTCAATCAAATTCAAAAATCAACAGAGATCTAACAATTATCTTTGAGCTTTAAACTCATTTTATTTTATTGAGTCACACTTTGAGATTTCAATTGTAATCATATACATTGTGTGAGAGATTGGTTGATTATAATATTTGTTTTTGAGTGATTGTAAGTGTTGGGATACACTTGGTTCATTGACACCTTTAAAGTCAATTGTAATTGTTTTTTAAGTCTTGGAGGCTTGCGTAATAGAATCCTCAAGCCCGATGAGCTTGGAGGCGTGGACGTAGACAAGGTTGGCCGAACCACGTAAAAATCATGTGTTTGATCTCTTTTCCTTTATCTTTTTAATTTCAAGCATTGTTAAAATTATTACTTTTGATTTTATTAAAACAAATTGTTGTGGTTTTATTTGTTTAAGTTTTAAGAACCCAATTCACCCCCCTCTTGTGTAGCCTAGTTAGTATTTCATGTACCTCACTACTCTCGGAATTCCACCCTCTTTCTCTTCCTCTCCTCCTCAGCAGTAGTTTCTTAGTTGTTTTTGACTTATGATTTTGCACAACATTCTCACATTTTGGATACTTATATGTTTTATGTGTGATGGATCATCTCTTGTTTTATGACTACTTGTGTTATATGTGTGAATTCTTATGGTTATTTTGGCATTGATTTTACTATGATTTTAGCATTGGTTGTAGTTGTTTTAATATTGAATTTGATTTCTTGGGTGTACATTTTGCTAATGATTTTTGAGGAGGTGTTTAATGTTAAAGGGAGATTCTGCAAGGGGAGGATAAGTATTTATTCTATGTTACTCATTTAATTTCTTTTTGATGATAAAGGAGAAGTTATAGTTTCAGGGGGAGCTTATAATAGAAACTTATATTTAGGGGTAGTTAACACATTTCTTATCTCTAAGGGGGAGATTGTTAACATAAATAATCCTATAGTATTGATTTTGATGACAACAAACCTTATATGTTCTTGATTAAAAATGTTGGAGCTATCAATATGAAATAAACTCTTAAAGCCGGATTATATTTTAGACATGTTTAAGAATCTGGGTAATCATTAACTTGAGCTCGAAAATCATTTTCTACAAAAAGTTGTTAAAATAAAGATTATGAAAATTAACGGTGAATCATTTACTATAAATAGTGAACCAATAATTTACAGAAAAGAATTAGTTTTCTAATTGTAAACCGTTTAGTAAGAACAGTTAGCTAAATTTATTTTAAAGGATTTTGGAAATAAACGAAACTCTGATAACTTTAAATAGTGAATCGTTTATTTAAAAACTAAGCACGACGGCCATTTGGACAAGTCAAAATTGTGAACTGACAATAGTAAACGGCAATCCGATTTTTCTTCGAAAATCAACAACAGCTAGTTTTCAGCTCCAACTATAAAATGGCTCAATCCAATTCAAATTTTAAGTGATCCAACAGTTATCATTGAACTTGCTACAGAACATACAATCATTATTGAGCTTTAAACTTTTTTTTGTTTCATTGATTCACACTTTGAGCTTTCATTAGTAACCATATACATTGTGTGAGAGATAATTTGTTTGTAATCTTTATGCCTAAGTGATTGTAAGTATTGGGATACAATTGAGTTAAGAGATTGGGGATAATCTCTTTTTGTAAAGGTCTATTGACACCTTTGAAGTAAATTGTAAGAGTTGTTGAAGTCTTAAAGGCTCACTTAGTGAAATCCTCAAGCCCAGTGAGCTTGGAGCTGTGGATGTAGGCACGGTTGTCTGAACCACGTAAAAATCACTAGTTTGCTTTCTCTTACCCTATCTCTTTATAATTCATTGCACATTAATTTGTTTATTTTGATTTTTTTATTTGTTTAAATTGCATTAAGTTCATTAAGTTTTAGTTGCTTAATTTATTAAAAACTCAATTCACCCCTCTCTGGGTAGCCTAATTAGCATTTCAATAATAACTTAGATTTCCTTTGTTCTGGAAATCATTTGTTGCGCATGTGTAACCACACCCAATCGCCGAGTTCAAAGACTAGCTTATTTTCCCTTTGTTGGCTTATTTAGCATATTGCTCAGTTCTCCGCTCGATGTTGAACTTGGCCATCTCATGTATATGTTTAACAATTTGAACTTTTTTCTTACTATCTAGGTTAACATGCTCATAAATAGGTAATGGAGTTAAATATAAGGGGGTCAAAGGATTAAAGCCATAAACAATTTCAAATGATGAAAACTTAGTAGCAGAATGAACAGAACGATTATAGGCAAACTCCACATACGGCAAACAATCTCCCAAATTTTATCACAGTAGAGTAGATAAAATTCTATTTACAACTTCTGTTTGACCATCAGTTTAAGGGTGACAAGTAGTTGAAAATAACAACTTAGTCCCTAACTTAGCCCATAATGTTTCCAAAAGCAACTTAAAAACACGCTCTCACCAAGATGAAAGAACAATGTTCACAACTTAAAAATAAAATGATCTCAAGTCAAGGAAATTACTAGTGAAACTAATTTATTTCTATATTTATGTACCACCACATGTTTTAATCCATATTACCAATTTCTACTTCAGACTATAGTTCCATAAAATTAAGGACTTTCACTAGGACTTAGTAGGCTAAGAACATGGCTAACAAAGAAGGTATAATAGGAAATATAATATATATATTTGAAAAATAGAGGATTTTGGAGATTGCAAGGTGCTTTTCACTTGGATTTTTTTTTATATTATTTATTATTTTATTTAGTTTTAATTTTTTTCATAGCACCACTTTTATGAATGCATAATCATCTCTATTTTCAAATATAATTGGGTGGTGGAAAACATAAAACATAAAGTGATACTCCATATTGCAGTGGGACAAGATGATAGGTTATCAAAGAAAAAGGGTTTATATATATATATATATATATATATATATATATATATATATATATATATATGCTTAAATGGGTTAACTATGTATACTTTATAATAGGGATGACTGAAAAGGATTAAACGAACTAAAGATGGCCTTTCTACCATCCTTTAGGACTTTAAATAATCTCTTGTATCTATCAATTCAATAGACTTTTAGATGCAGCTACAGGAATTTTTTTTCTTTTTAAGAAAAGTATAAAGATATTGTATAATAAACTATGAAGCTGTATAGGCAAATATGGTTACACTCCAAGGATAGTAGTGTTAATCTTATAATAATGATTTTGATGATAACAAAACTTATATGATCTTGATTAAAATATTGGGGCTATTAAAATAAATTTCTTAAAGACAAAAACATGTTTAAAGAAGTTTAATGATTGTTAACTTGAGTCGGAAAATCTTTATTTAAACAAAATTTGTCAAAATATAAATTCTAGAAATTAACGGTGAACCGTTTATTACAAACGGTAAACCGATAATTTACAAAAAAGGGAGTTTTTCTAATCTCAGCTAGACTTGCTTTGACAAGATTCTGGAAATTAACGGTGAACCGTTTATTGGAAAATGCCGAACCGATAATTTACAAAAAAGAGAGAGTTTTCTAACTTTGAGTCGTTTAGCAAAAACGGAGACCTAAGTTTGTTTTGTAGGTTTCTGGAAATAAACGGTGATCCGATAATGGTAAATGGTAAACCGTTTATTTAAAATCTAAGCATAATGATTATTTGGACAAGTCAAAACGGTTAACCGATAGCAGCAAACGGCAATCCAATTATTCTCAGAAAGTCAACAACGGTTAGTTTTCAGCTTCAACTATAAAATAACTTAATCAAATTCAAATTAAAAGAGATCCAAGAGTTATCATTGAGCTTGCTATTGAGAAAACAATCTTCGTTGAGCTTCAAACTTGTTGTTACTTCATTAATTCACACTTTTAGATTTCATTGATTACAATACATATTGTGTGAGAGATTGTTTATTTGTAATTTCTATTTTTGAGTGATTATAAGTATTGGGATACACTTGGGTTAAGAGATTGGGAATAATCTATTGTTGTAAAGGTTTATGACATCTTTGAAGTCAATTGTTAGAGTGGTTGAAGCCTTGGAGGTTTGCTTAGTGGAATTTTCAAGCCCGTGAGCTTGGAGGCGTAGACGTAGGCACGGTTGGCCAAACCACGTAAAAATTGGGTGTTTGATTTCTCTTCCTTATCCTTTTAATTTTGAGCATTGTTAAAATTATTGCCTTTGATTTTATTAAGACATTAGTTTAAATTATTGTGTGGTGTTATTTGCTTAAGTTTTAAAAACTCAATTCACCCCCCTTTAGATAGTCTGTTTAGTATTTCAAGTAGGCTCAAAAACTCACTTGGACTTACCATGCTTATTCATTCCTTCAAATAGCTTAATTAGTTTTACTCATCAAATTTCTCAATTTATATTTCAACATGCAAAGTGAAAAGTATAGTGTAACATAACTCAAATCCAAAAATAATACAAATACCAAAATTTAGAAGTCATTGCATTATCCAATGTTAAAAAATCAAAAAAAAAAATTTTTGCTTTTTTTTTTATTTTTAAAGAAAACATAATAAAAAAACATAATAAAAGAAGAAGTTAGAATTGGTTGCAGAAACTTAAAGGAGATGATTAAGAGAAAAAGAAAAAAATATTAAAAAGTAAATTCTTCTTTATTTTAAGAAACAAAACTCTAAACCAAGAAGATGTGTTTCTAGAGTTACTACACTCCATATTTAGCCATCTTCAACTTAAATATTTATCAAAAGTTAGTCTTTACAACAAAAATTAGTCAAAACATCACCAGGACTGAGAAATTCCACAACTGTCAACTATTCCCTCTCTCAAACCTTAAAGAGACATTGTCCTCAATGTCTTAGAAGAAAGAAGTATAGTTTGGAAGACATCACATGGCCACTGTGAGAAAATATTTACAAAAAAAGAGTTAAATCTAATTTATACTTTTTATGAGAGTTACTGCCATCATCATTAGTTGACCAATCCAACGCCAAGGTCATGGTATCTGGCTTTGGTTTGTAAGCTTGCAAAAGATCAAGTAACTCGTCAACAGTAGGAGCATAAATAAAGAGTTTTTTTACTGAGGATGAAATGAAATAATTATTTATTGCATGATTAAAAAATGCTATTAAGCCATCATAAAAATTATTAATATTTAACAAATCAATGGGTTTTTTATGGATATTCAAATAGGCCCTAAAAGCAAATGTAATTAGTGCTTTAAAGTTGGAAGATCTCTCGGTAAGAAAATGAAAGCGTTAGCATGATTCAACATCCCAAAGGTTTTAAGGCTTTTGGAATAATGTCTAGCACTTAGCTTCCTAAAACAAAAACAGCTTCTGAGCCAAGTTTTGAAAATCCTCAGTCATCTCCTCTATATATAAGATGTAGTTTTCTCTCTACTATATCACGATCAAGATCTATGGCTGCCTAAACAAACTTCTTATAATTTCCATAGCGAAATCCAGAAAACACACAAATGTTTTTAAATTGCCTGTTCGAAGTTACTACCATTAGAACAACTCTTAAAAATAATTTATGAGTGCTTGAAAAAGGAGAACATATTTAATGATCTTAATGACAGATATAATGATACGCAGCTAAAAAATGACGTGATGTGTTTGTCAAATAACGCATAAAGCTAGTGGCTTAATAATTCAAAAGAATAAAGAAAAGCAAACAGTGAAAATTAAAATAGTAATAATAATGGAAAAGATTAAAAAAATGGCAAAATAAAAGCATATTTATTAGTAGTTGTGATTGTGACTCACATTTTCCTCTGGTTTTACATCTAGTAACAGCTTGAGAGCCTTTTATGGGTTGAGGATAAACTTCATATCCAATTTTCTTATAAACTAGCAAACAATGTCTTTTAAAGGCAAATTCCCAAGACTGAATTGTGCGCTTTCTTTTTGGAACAACTTCTATAAATTATGAATCTCATGTTGCACATATCTGCTTGGATGTGTCTCAAAACATCGTAAGATATCATCCAACGATTCTTTACTCATGCCATCCTTAATGAATTTGATTTTATCTTCACAATTTACAAAAGCCATTCCTAAAGTTTTACAACGTGATTTATTACAAGCAAGTCTTACACAAATAGGACATTTAGAGCTAAGCTGCTAAGCCCTTTTTTGTTTAGCAAATGTGTTTTTACCAAAACCAAACATGTAAGAAACAAATAGATCATAAACCTCACCCACTATTGGGACATTTTCTTCAATTAACCAACGAATGTCAGTAGGAATCCCATTGATCATTAACAAACACAAACGTTCACAGCAAGCTTTGTAATTGTTGTTGAAAGTATTTTGAAGGAAAAAAGCAAAATGCTTATGTAAGTTATGTTGTATTTCTTCCAAGCTTGATTTTGGGGTTTCAGTTATTGCGAAAAACTGAAAATACCGACTTAAAAAGTCACAGAGTACTGTTATCTATCATTTATATAAGAAAGTAAATCAAATATATCAAAGAAACAAATCAAATCTGCAAAATCAAGTTAAAAGTGAAAGAGAGCAACAAAATAAAATTACACAATAAATATATTCAAATGTGCAACTCACCTTCATCCTTTTATTGAATTTACCTCGAGTTCCAATTGTAATTCATCAATACCACACTCTATTTGCTTGAGTTGTCTTTCTAACAGAAGAAATAATAATCATGCACAATCTTCATAACCAGCTCCTCTACATTAGAATATCCAAAACTCCAAGAGTTACCAACCATATGTCCCACCTCCAAAAAAAAACTCTAGAAGATACATTGCATTCATTCATTGAAAAACAAGAGTCAATCAATAATCAAACCATGCAAACCTTGACCATTTTGACAGAAACTGTCTCAAAACTTACACCAGCCCTCACCATGAATAAAAAAGGTAAGTTTCCTGCTTAACCTAAACCAAACCCTATGAGTCAACAACATCCTAAGATAAGTGATATAGGAAACCAAAATATGACTCAAGTCAAATTAGTTATAACTCTTCGTAATGGTAAAGTTGTTGAAAAACATATTTTGGACCCACGTGAAATTACAAGGATTCAATTTCAGAGAGTAGAGAAGAGTTTGTTGAACCTTTAACCCATAAAGAAATAACCGACTCTCTTTTTATACTACCATTTCCTCAAGCACTAATCAAGTCAAAAAAATCAAACCACAGTCCAAATATTTATAAAGTTTTTAAACAAGTGAAGGTTAACATTCTTTTGCTGGACGTCATTAAACAAGTACCTTCTTATGTTAAATTTCTTAAAGATCTATGCACTGTAAAAAGGAAACAAAAGGTACAAAAGAAAGTATTTCTAATAGAACTGGTAAGTTCCATTCTCTCAACTAATAGTGGTTTGAAATAAAAGGACCTTAGTTGTCTAACCATTTTTTGTATTATTGGAGATTATAAACTTGGTCATGTTTTACTTGATCTTAGTGCCGATGTTAATTTGCTTCTAGACTTAGTGTACCAACAACTCAATCTTGGTGAGTTAAAACCAACCTCTACCACTCTTTTACTTGTCGATAGGTTAATTAAGGTACAAAAAAAAAATAATTGAAGATATACTAGTCCAAGTTGATAAATTCATATAGCTTGTGCATTTTTTATTTTGGGAACAACACCAATTGCTGATGAATGAAAAAAAAGTTATGTTATATTGGGGCAACTATTTTTAGCAATTGCTAATGCTTTGATTAATTGCAGAAATGAAGTAATGAAACTATCTTTCAGCAATGTGAAGTTGGAACTCAATGTGTTCAACATGTGTAAATGACCTCGTGAAACAAAAAATGAAGATAGTAAGAATGAGGAGATTGACCGTATTGAGCCAATCATTAAAGAACACATTCAAGATGAGAATTTTACAAACTCGGTGGAAATTTGTTTTGTTGGTCCTTTTAAATCAACTAAGGAATTAGAATGTGATACTGTTAACATATGCTCTATTCTTGATTCTATGCAGGTACCTACGGGTGATGACGACCAATCAAACTTAGAAGATACGATACAACTTAAAGAGCCAAATGAATATGAAACACCAAAGCTTGAATTAAAGCCCTTACCAGAAGAATTAAAGTATGTTTATCTAGGATAGTAGCAGGCATATCCAGTGGTAATTTCTTCCCAACTCACAAGTGATCAAGAAGGTAAGCTATTGGCTGTGATAAAAAGGCATAAAACTATATTTGCTTGGACCTTAAAAGACATGAAGGGTATTAATCCTTTAATCTACATACATCGAATACACTTAGAGGAAAATACCAAAACAACCCACCAACCACCAAGAAGACTAAACCCTCGTATGAAAGAAATGGCAAAAAATGAAGTCCTTAAACTACTAAATGTAGGAATTATCTATCATTTCTCTGATAGTAAATGGGTAAGTCCAACACAAGTAGTACCAAAGAAATTTGGAATAGCTGTTGTAAAAAATGAAAAAGGTGAACTAATCTCAGCACAAATTCCATCTAGTTGGCGCATGCGCATTGATTATAGAAAATTAAATAATACCACTAGAAAAGACCATTTTCTCTTTTCATTTTTAGACCAAATTCTTGAGAGGGTAGTAGGACATCCCTATTACTGTGTTTTTAGTGGCTACTTGGGCTATTATTAAATTCTTATAGTTTTAAAAGACCAGAAAAAATTCACATTCACATGTCCATTTGGAACATTTACATTTAGGAGAATGCCTTTTGGACTTTGTAATGCTCCTACAACATTTCAAAGATGCATGCTTAACATTATTATAGACATGGTTTAAAATTTCCTTGAGTAGTTTTATGGATAATTTAATTGTATTTAGTAATTCTTTTGATACATGCCTTGGTAATCTAAAACGAGTTTTCGAAAGGCGTAAAGAAAAAGGACTAGTTTGAAACTGGGAAAAATGTCATTTCATGACTATTTTTTAAATTGTCTTAGGCTATTGCCTTAAAAACAAATTGAAGTTGAAAAAGACAAAGTTGAAGTCATCTTAAAATTACCCTCGCTAATTAGAGAAGTTTGTTCTTTTTTAGAACATGTAGGATTTTACAGGAGATTTATAAAAGACTTTAATGCCGTATTTAGACCATTTTGTAACCTCTTGATAAAAGACACACCACTCAAATGGACTAGTGATTGTCAACGAGCTTTTGAAAAGATAATTAGCCTTTTAACATTATCCCTAATAATGCAACCCCCTGACTGGTCTTTGCCTTTTGAATTAATATGTGATGCTAGTGATTATGCCTTAGATGCTATTTTGGGACAAAGAAAGGAAAGTAAGTTCTTTGTTATCTATTACGCAAGTAGAACTTTGAATAGTGCTCAAATTAATTACATCACAACTGAAAAAGAATTACTTGCCGTAATATTTGCATTGGATAAATTTTTTTCATATTTAATTGGTTCATCTACTATTCTTTTTATACTTAAATTCTTCTTTAAATAATTCTTTATCTTGTGATGGCTATTATGATGTGATTGCTTATTATTTAGTCTTTATATAGTTAGCCATGCTGCTTATATTACAATATTTTCTTATTTAATCCTTATATAGTCGACTATGTTGTCTATATTATCATTTTCTTTTATTTAATCCTTATATGGTCAACTATGATGCCTATACTATGATATTTTCTTATTTAATGCTTATATGGTTGATTATGGCGCCTATATTGTGTTATTTTTGTATTTAATCCTTATATGGTCGATTGTACTACCTATATTGTGTTATTTTCTTATTAAATATTTATATGGTCGGCTATATCGCCAATACTGTGATATTTTTACTTAATTATGATATGATCGACTTTGCCACCTATATTATAATCATGTTTTATTTAATATTTGTATGGTTGGCATTATTATATATGAAGGAACTTTACACATTATAACATAGGTTGCATTGGACACATGCATTTTATGTTAACACGTTAAGATTACTTTACAAAAATAAAAAATAAAAGACATTTTAAAAATGAGTTTTGCAAAATGGGTTGTTGTGCTACTAGGGTGGCAAAGTTTCTAAAGAGGGCAAGCCCCCAAAGCTAAGTAAAGAATAATCTTTTAGGAATGGCAATATGTAATGCGTAAAAGATCAACTATTAATTTAGGCCCAAGGGCATGTTGTTTTAAAGAATGAAAAATGCCAGCCTTATAGTACAACATACCTAGGGCCCTAATGAAGTTGTTTTATATTTCTAAGTTTCTTTTAAAGATTTAATGTTCATAAGGCCATTTATGTATATAACAAGCAATACATGCACCAAAGTGCTATTTTACTAAGCATTAGCTCATGTAATCCTTACATTGTCGGTAATGATGAGTCGGTGAAGTTGGCACCAAGTCCCAACCGAGACAAAGTGCACATATGGGTATATCAAACCATGGGATTATGATGATCTTAGCTATGTTTCTATAGAAAAGATAAATATCTTAAGTTCATTTATGTAATAATAAAGTTTAAAAACATATACAGGAATCCCTAGGCGTCTTTTACATTTTGTAACAAAGTTTTTGCTTGTATTGATATTAAAAATTAATGAGATTTTAAATATTTTGAGATAAATCATCTTATTTTAGTTATAAAAGTGGGTGTTACAAATTTAGTATCTCAGCCAAAGATTTAAAGCAAATCTTTAGACTGTCCATATGTGCAAGGAAATGACAATAGTTTGGTTTTAGTAAAAATATTAGAATTAGGTTAATTGTAAGTATACATTTGATTTATGTGATGCGTAAAAGCTAGATGAAAAACTTGTTGAGATGGTGAGATGAACTTTAAGAGAACAATTTGCAATTGATCAACTTACAGACATTGTGGCATGACTTTTGGAAAGGAAAGTTAGAAGAGATGAGCATGCTCAAGAAATGAAAAGTGCAAGGAGCAAATTTAGAAGATTAAATCCATCTATATTTAAAGGAAGTATTGACCCTGTTGCAATAAACCAATGGTTTCAAACCATGGAAAGAATGATAGAAGTAGCCAAAGTACTAGAAGAAGAAAAAGTCACTTGTGTCTATTTTATGCTACGAGGAGCTACGGAATACTGGTGGGACTTTATCAAACGATTCCATAATGAAACAATGATTCAATAGAGGGAATTTAAAGAACACTTCTATAAAAAAATAATTTTCAGAGACTATTTGCTCAGTTAAAAGAAGAAAATTTGCTTATTTATAGCAGGAAAAGATGTCTGTGTTGGAGTACACGCGAAAATTTGATGAGCTCTCTTGATATGCCCACATATGGTTGCAATGAAAGACTTAAAAAGGACCAATTCATGCAAGGATTGCACAAAGATCTCACAATAGACTTTAGGTGACTGGGGTTCATGACGCTTCCTTCAATGAACTCATCAACCAAACCTTGGTAATCGAATAAGCAAATGAAGAAAAGAAAGAAGAAAAACAAATTAACAAAGAAAGTGTAGACCAGGGGAATTTTCTAGCTAACTACAAAAAAAAAATGCTTAAATAACAATAAGAGAAAGGAAACGCCAACGACCTAGAATCAAATAAAAGCAAACACCCAAAGAATCATTAAAAGGAATTCCTACAAAAGCTAAAGTGCAATCAGTATGGCAAAACTCAACCTAGGGAATGTCAAGCCAATACAGGAACATGTTTTAAATGTGGAATAAAAGGGCACTTCATTAAGGATTGTTTAGAGAATGGTGCACAGCAAGAAAAGGCTAATGCTCAGGTATTCACACTCACCAATACATATGCTAAAAGAAATCCTTTAGTGATATCAGGTGAACTATCTATCTCTAAAACTCCTGCACATGTGCTAATAGACTCAGGAGTTACATATTGTTTTGCTTGTGAAGCATTCATTAAGAAAATCAAAAAGGTTCTTGATATAATAACTAGTACAATTAATTACAGCATGTAAGGTCAGCATTAATGGTAATAAACTATATGTTGACCTAACAATACTTAAAATGAAGGACTATGACGTAATTTTTGGTATGGATTGGTTATCCAAGCACCATGCCAAGATAGGTTACAAGAAAAAGGAAGTAATTTTTTTACTACCACAAAAGGAATTAATTACCTTAAAAAAGGAGGATGCGACAAATACTTGGCAAGTGTTGTCATCAAAATAGAAGAGCAAAGGCCAAGGTTGGAGGATATTCCAATTGTGAACAAGTTTCTAAGATCTTTCTAGAAGAAGTTCCAAGATTTTCACCGAAAAAAAAAATTGAGTTTGCAATTGATTTGTTAGCAGGAACCGTTCCAATTTCAAAGACTCCCTATAAAATGGCCCTATCAAAATTGAAATAGTTTAAACAATCAATTGCAAGAGTTACTAGACAAAGGCCACATATGTTCAAGCTATTTGCCATGGGGACACTAGTATTATTCATAAAAAAGAAGAATGGATCAATGTAAATGTTCATCGACTATCGGGGAGTTAAATAAGGTCACCATTAAGAACAAGTACCTAGTTCAATGTATTGATGACCTGTTCGATCAACTAAAAGAAGCATCAGTATTTTCAAAGATAAAACTATGATTAGGATATCACTAGCTAAGAATCAAATAAGCAGATATTCCAAAAACAACATTTAAAACACATTATGGACACTAAGAATTTGTCGTCATGCCATTTAGTCTAACAAATACCCCAGTAGCCTTCATGAATCTTGTTAACATGGTATTTAAAGACTATTTAGACAAATTCATAGTAATGTTGGTTGACGACATTTTGGTTTACTCTTGGACAAAGAAAGAGCATATTGAGTATCTACATATCAGTCTTCAGAACTTGAAAGATTTAAGAAATTCAAGAAATGTGAATTTTGGGTTGAAAAAGTTACATTCTTGGGACACGAATCTAAAGATGGAATTTCAGTGGACCCCTCAAAGGTGGAGGTTGTAAGCTAATAGTCCAAACTGACTAATGCAAAAGAAGTAAGAAGTTTTCTAGGTTTGGCTGGATATTATTTGAAGATTTATGGAAGGTTTTTTAAAATCTCAATGCCTCTGACTGATTTGACAAATAAAAATGTCAAATTCATATAGACACCAGAATGCGAGAACGCCAAAATGCCAGAAAATCTTTGAAGAACTAAAACAATGATTGGTCACTGCCCCAATCCTAGCCATTCGTAACAACTTTAAGGAATTTATCATCTATAGTGATCCTCCAAAAATGGCATAGGATGTGTCCTTATATAAAATGGAAGAGTTATTATTATGCTTCAAACAGTTCAAGGAAAAACTATCCAACACATGATCTAGAGTTAGTAATGGTGGTACACACATTAAAAATACGGCATCACTATTTAATGGGAGCGTATTGTAAGATTTACACTGATTATAAGAGCCTTAAGTACCTCTTTACACAAAAGGAGTTAAATATACGACAACGGCAATGGCTCAAGTTTGTCAAAGACTATGATTGCAAAATAAACTACCATCTTGGAAAAGTAAATGTCGTAGCAAATGCACTAAGTCAGAAGTCAAGCTTGTCAGCTTTAAGGATCCCACCTAAGCCATTGCAAAACAATATATGTAAGGCGTGAATTAAGTTAGTAACAGGAAGATTAGCCTACATGACACTCCGCTAGACTTTACTAAAAAAAATTAAGGAGGGGCAAAAAACCAATTCTTACTTGAAGAACTTGAAGATGGAATCCAACTCAAAGAAAGAGATGTCATTCAAGAAGTTAGAAAAGGGAATTATTTTGTTCAAAGACAGGATATGTGTACCAAATAATGAAGATTTGAAGAAAGAAATCCAATTATTTTGTTCAAAGATAGGATATGTGTACCAAATAATGAAGATTTGAAGAAAGAAATCCTACTTGAAACTCATGCAACTCCATATTCACTTCATATTGGCATAACAAAAATGTACAGAGACTTAAGGAAGCACTATTGGAATGAAAAAGAATATAGTCAAGTTCGTGGCATAATGTTTCACTTGTCAACAAATTAAAAAAGAGCACCAAAGACCGACGGGACTTCTAGAATCTAATCAAATTCCCAAATGCAAATGGGAAGAAATTATAATGGATTTCATTATTGGTCTTCCAAGAACTACAAAAATGCATGATGCCATTTAGGTGATTGTTGATCGACTCACAAAGTCCGCCCACTTCTTACCTGTTCAATTGACATATACCATTGACCAGTTTGCAAAAATATACATAAAAGAGATAGTAAGACTACATGATGTACCCATTTCTATTATCTCTTATTGAGATTCAAGGTTTACCTCGATATTTTGGGAAAAGTTACATAGAGCTATGGAAGCAAAATTAAAATTCAGTACAACATTTCACCTCAAACAGATGGCCAGTCAGAAAGAAAAATCTAGATAGGAGAAGATATGTTGCAGGGATGCGTTATTGATTTTCAAGGATTATAGAGTAAGTATCTATCGTTGGCTAAATTTGCCTACAATAATAGCTATCAATCAACAATCGACTTGACACCCTACAAAGCTCTATATGGTAAAAAATATAGGTCACCTATTCATTGGGACAAGATAGGTAAGCAAAGGTATCTTGGACTTGACCTAATTGATATCTCATCTAAGGTAATCAAGAAAATACATTAAAAAATGCATGTAGCTCAAAGTCGATAGAAAAGTTATGCGAATAAGAGAAGGCCTTTGGAATTTCAAGTTAGTGATAAAGTATTTATAAAAGTTGCTTCAGTAAAAAGATTAATGAGGTTTAAGAACAAAGGAAAATTAAGTCCAAGGTTCATTGGGCCATTTGAAATACTCGAACGTGCTAGGAACATTTCTCATTGACTTGCCCTGCCACCATTGTTATTAAGGATACATAATATCTTTCATGTCTCCATATTAAAGAAATATATTCCATACTCCTGTCATGTGCTAGATTAGAAGTCTCTTTAACTATAAAATGACTTAACCTATGAAGAACATCCAACTTAAATACTTGATAGAAAGATAAAGGAGTTAACGAACAAGAAGACCCTTTAGTTAAAATATTATGGCGAAATAACTCGGTGCAGGAAGCAACATGGGATCGTGAAGAAGAGAAAAGGAATAAGTATCTTGAGCTATTCAGTAAGAGAATTTCATCCTCAAAATTTTCTTAAAGGAGGAGGAAATTGGGAGGCACAACTTTCTCACTTAAATAAATATAGTAGAATTAATTTCTTTTAAGCTAACAAATTTCCTTATGTATTAAAATAATAATAATAATGTAAAATATTTATGATAGTAAATTCTAGAGTAAGGATCACATAAGCGATGACATCTACAATAATGCAATAAGATATGTTCGTAGAAATATTTAAAAATTCTAGAATTTACAAAGATATTTATAGAAGGATAAATCTCAACCATTAATCAAGAATTATGGTGGCAAAATCCTAACTATCCATTACCTTTAAGAAATCTTATACATACCCCTCACCCTTTCATTTTCTATATCACCTTAGAAATTCTTATACATACCCCTCACCCTTTCATTTTCTATCACCTTAGAAATTCTATCCTCTTCTATTCTAAGTAAAAACATCAAAGAGTCGAGAAATGCTAAGGTTATGAGGGTTTAAAGAAGTCAAGGTTAAGAGGTAAATAACACTTCAACTACAATGTAGGGACAAAGTTCTTTTTATACTTAAATTCATCTTTAAATAATTCTTTATCTTGTGATGGCTACTATAATATGATTGCTTATTATTTAATCATTACATGGTCGGTTAAGCCACTTATATTATGATATTTTCTTATTTAATCCTTATATGGTTGGCTATGTCACTTATATTATGATATTTTTGTATTTAATCCTTATATGATTGGTTATGCTACCTATATTACAATATTTTCTTATTTAATCCTTATATGGTCGACTATGCCTCTTACATTGTGATATTTTTACTTAATTATGATATGGTTGACTCTGTCACCTATATTATAATCACATTTTATTTTATCTTTATATGGTCAACACTGCTGCTTAGATTAAAGATTATTGGCTTTAAAGGCTTTATATGGTTGGCTTTGTTGTATATCAAGGAACTTTACACATTATAACATAGCTTGCATTGGACACATGCATTTTATGTTAATATGTTGAGATTACTTTACAAAATAAAAAAAGTCATTTCAAAAATGAGTTTTGTAAAATAGGTTGTTGTGTTATCAGGGTGGCAAAGTTTCCAAAAAATGCAAGCCCTCAAAACTAAGTAAAGAATAATTTTTTAAGGATGGCGACATGTAACGCACCAAAGATCAACTATTAATTTAGGCCTAAGGAAATGTTGTTTTAAAGAGTGAAAGTGCCAACCTTATAGTATAACATACCTAGGGCCCTAATAATATTTCTAAGTTTCTTTTACAGATTAATGCTTGTAAGGCCATCTATGTGCATAACAATCAATACATGCATCAAAGTGTTATCTTCCTGAGTATTGACTCGTGTAGTTCTTACATTGCCTATTATGATGAGTAGGTGAAGTTGGTACCAAGCCCTAACCGAGACAAAGTGCACATGGGCATATCGAATTATGGGATTATGGTGGACTTAGTTATGTTTCTATAGAAAAGCTAAATACCTTAAGTTCATTAATGTAATAATAAAGTTTAAAAACATATAAAGGAATCCCTAAGTGTCTCTTACATTTTGTAACAAAGTTTTTACCTGCTATGTAAAACCTTCCTTTTAAGAATCCATATTGATATTAAAACGTAATGAGATTTTAAATATTTTGAGATAAATCACTTTATTTTAACTATAAAAATAGAATGTTATTGTGAGGTCCATGGGACACGCAACGAGTGACACTTTAGCTGAAGTTAGGATGATTCTTCATGGAAGCCCGAATTAAGAGATTCATAATTTGAAGAGTATAAAATTAATTATTTTTATATGATTTAGATTTTGTGACTTAAACATTTTACTAACCTCTTTTTAAAAAATAAAATTAATAATTATTGAGTAAAAATATAAATTAATTAAATCTTAATCGGATATTATTAAACATGTTCGAATGACAGAAAATTATAAGAAATTAAACACATCAACTAAATTCATTTTTTCGACTATGAACAACGTACATTTGACAAGACAAACCAAATAAGATTAGAATACTCATAAACGAGGCCCCCGGGGGCCGTTGTCTTGTAGCGCCACATGCACATTTTCGAAACTCACCACTGCGTCTTTCCAAGGGAAGATTTATTGGTGGCAATAAAAATGTGAAGTTTGCCACTCGCCACATGTAAAGGAGCTATAATAATTGTCAGTGCCGAAAGCACACTGACAGCCACCAAATTTCACAACTTCGCTTTGCCATTCGCTTTTCCGTCCAGACCTTAGCGGACAATAGAATTTAAATAAGTACCAAAACAAAAATGCAATCTAGTTTCATTCCCCACATCAAAGTACCAACCAAAAAGTGATTAAGCAAAATTTAATCTTACTATTTTCAGTGAAACTATTTTAGGGATAAAGGTGTCAACTCATTCACAATAACAGTCCCCGAGCACTAGAATGCAATTAAGCAAAGAGATTAATTTATTACATACACCATGCAAGAAGCAAACTACAAGAAAGAGCAACTTTGAACTCCTAGAAATTGATTTTAACTGATACAAATAACAATAATTTTGAGCTTATACATTTCTGAACTTGTGTTGAAGTGGCAACAGAACAAAACTGACTACTCCAGGGCATCCTGCATGGTAACACTATTGCTTCTGGAAAAAAGAGAGAACTAAATCCGTATGTACAGCAAAAAGCTGTGTGTCCACAAAAAGCTGCTTGGCATAATGACAAAGGAAAAAAACTAAATAAATAAATAATAAAAATAAAAACTAAAATCAATGGGATGTACATGTCAGATGCTCAAAGTAGCATACCCTCATAAATGGCCGATGACGACTAGGGAATGAGTCGATGAAACTCTCCTTTAAAAGCAATGATACCTGGAAGAGGAAGGATTCCAATATTTTAACAGAGAAAATTGAAAGAGTGAAGAAAATTCTTTGCTGAAAACATTGTGATTTGGAAAAAAGTACTAACCTTATCGTTATTTGACTGTACGTTTGTAATTGTGTGAGATCGCAGATTAGAGCAAAGAGAATCTAAATAAGATCTTAGCACTGATAGAAAACCCTTGGCGGCTTCAATCTATACATATGAAATGCATTTTTGAAAAAAGACAAGTGAACACACCAATGAATATACAAATGAATATACGATATCAATATGCCAATCTGCAGATCTTTCGATGCATAATGTGGAATTTCATGCTAAGGAAAGCTAAAAAATATCTAACAGATATTAAAATTATCAAAAATACCATAGGTTAACTATGTGTTAGCCTAAACATTTCATTTGTGAGGTACTCTATACTCACACCTAACGAACGCAGCCTGCACAAAAAGGCTCCATCTATCTGATGCAAATTGCAGTTATTTTTATGCACTACCAAAATCAGCATCGAGAATCTCACCAATCAGGTTCAGTAATATAACTGTATATCATCTTTCAACAGGTTAACTGGGATTTTTTTGGGACACAGTTGCCAAGCTGTTTAAACTATAACAAAAATGGTTCCAAAGAAAAAACAGAGATCAATTGATTATAAATAAATACATGAAAACAGAGATCAATTGATTATACAATACATGAAAACTGTATATACATTAACCGTCTAGGCTACATAAGCGAGGGAAAACGATCACAAACAAAAGTAACACAACATGAACTGACATGTTCGTAAAAATATGATAAGAGGGTCTAACAATTCTAACAATTATATTCTTAAACGCACCAAAGAATCTCTCCACAACTTCTGAAAAAGGATTTTGTTCAAATGTATAAATTCAATACAAAGAATTAATACTAATAGGATATGAATAACAAGAGATCTAGTTCACATATCAAAGTATTAAAAACAACTGCATAACAGAACTTGAGCAAATCTTTAAGTTCATAAGCTACAGCGAATATGCTACTGCACAATAATTTAAGGGCAAATATTTAATTTAGATCCCATGACAAGCAGAAATAAAGGAAAGAAATTTGAGAAACACCTGCACATCTGTGCATTCGTACACTGGTCTTTTCTTTCCCAAATAACTTTCTCCCACAAGCTTTGCATGGTAAGGACTTAAGGATGAAAATAACTGCTTGTGCTGTGGCAGTTGTGGTATTGACGGTGCCTTCACCTATCACATAATGCACATGGTGAACAAGAATGATAAAAATATTGCTCTTACAAAGCAAAGCAATTTTTGAAAATAATAATAATAATAATCTTACCAAGTGAAAGTCAGATTGAAATTAAGAAAGAAAGAGGAATACCGAGTCAAGAAGATGGCAAATACAAGAAAGCTATTATATTGACTTCTGGCCTTCTATTCTATTATTGTCACCATGTGTGCACTCATGCATTAGCCAGTTCCAAATTATTTAGCAACTTAAAGCCACAATGCTTCTATAACAGCCTGATCCCACATAGTATTATATTGCCCGGTTTGGACCCAGTTTTAACGATTCACCCAAAAGGCCCCAAACTGTTTGAGAAGGACTCATCGTATAGAGAGCTGACAACCATTTCTAACCAGGTGAAGTGGAATACCGACACCCCTCAACCCTGGGTAGTGTTATGTGACCCTTAGGTCCTAGCACACACAGGCCAGCATACATGGGTCATGTGACCACAAGGGCCAAGCACACACAAGGCTGGGTGTCCCCTAAAGAAGGTACAGAGTAGGACCCAAGGGTTAGGGGTGCCAGAATCCCACATGGCCTGGTTAGAAATGGTTACTGGGCTATATATGATGAGTCCTTTCTTAAATAGTATGAGACCTTTTGGGTGGATTTAAAAGCAAAACAGTGCGGGCCTAGGCCCAAGGCAGACAATATCATACCGTCTGCGTGTCGGCTTTTACAACTTCCCACCCAGTGATTCATGATACACTACCATATTGAATGTAATTAGTCATCTGATGATAACAATTACACCCCATTCTGTCCCCATCCCAAATCTGGACATCATATACTTATAAATTTATTTTGTTAATCAAACTCCAATAGTTGATAAACCCCCTTTTTCCCCTTTCTTTTCCTTCTGTGGATAAGAAGGAAAAATTATGACCTACTCACACAAAAGTAGTTGCACTTCTTTCACGAAATGAAGGCCACCATTCATCATAGGACTAAACAAATGGAGAAATGGAGGCCTTGCAATCATAATGCCAATGCTACTCAATTTTTTTCCAACACCTTTTCAGAATGAAACAAAATATTCTCCAGAAACAATTAATAAAATCATGACCTGAACTCTAACTAATGACCTTCACTTGAGAGGCAGGAAGACCTTTTGTAAGTCTACATGTCCTTCTGTAGTATTACTGTGATCTTCATATACCATGCCAATGGTTTACAACCAAAATAACTCACATAAAATTCAAGGTAGACAAGTGAAATTGCAGATTAAGATGCAAACCTGGTTCTTGTTAGCATCAACCAAAATGACATTGGTCAACTTGTTTTGTACTTCACTGGTTTTCTTCTTTACACCAACCTAAACACAAGTTACTTGCATTAGCCAGTTCATATCAGAAATAATAGAAGCCTAAAAATAATGAGAATCACCAGACATGATTGCATCAGAATTTATACTCCTCCAGATAAGCATTGAATCATCTTATTCATCAGGGAAGAATCTCTAAGTGAGACTTTCTACAGACTTTAATTTTGATGAATTCCAGACTTTATCTGAAAAGGCAACTAATGCAGGAGCTAACAATTCTAGTCCATACAGACTTGTGTCTCCTTTAAACCATGTAACTTGCAACAATGCATTGACAGTCTACGTATTCATTTCAATTACCATATTTCTTTGACATCAAGAATGAGGAAAGAGACAAAAGAATAAAAAATCACTCACTATGTAAGGAACAGGAGCATCCAGGAAGTCAAGCATGTCATCAGGCAAAACCTGTAAATTCATAGATAAAATCACTTGTCCAAGGAATAGAAAGGAAAAAAATAAATAAATCAAAAGGTCAAAATGAAACCAAACCGGCATTAGTAAGCTTTGCCACTGGTAGGGACGGATCAGAGGGATAATAGACAAAACTGAAGCAGATAAAATTCCCTGTGCATAAAAAATATAGCATCCAATTTAACTTCAAAGGCCATTGCTTCATGCATATAAGACTAGTAAAGGGAAACAAAATAGAATTTCGCATTATTCAATAAGAGTCTTTGAAGGTTTTGCAAAGGACATCCACCTTAATCCCTTACTAATCAACCCCACTGAATTTTATACTGACCAAATCAAGCTACCCTTCTTAAAATTGGAGATTAACTCTTAAACACACGATGACTGAAACAGCACACCAACCTAAATATCAATATCCAGATTACAGAATACAATTGGTGCAACGAGCTTTCTGTGGAAGGTGTAAAATGAGTTAAACTTGGACCTAATAAATCTAACACTTTTCTTCAATAGAATTTACATTAAAAAAAGCTATATGGAGCAAACATAGTTTACAAAATGACAATCACCAAATATGAACAGCATTATAATTTAGACTCCATAAAAGCATCAAATTATCTTATTCATCGGGAATGAATCTCCAAGTGAGAGACACCATTAGCATTTAAGAAGAATGATACGTACCAAATTAGAACAAACAACCACGATTTGTTTCTCCAGCAATGCCGCTGCAAACATTGTTAACACCTGCAGGTTGAAAGAAGAAATAACAAGTTTACTCAGTTTTATAAGTAAATCCCTCAGAAGGTCAATACATCATCAAATCTGGATTTCATATCCATGGTAACAATATAGGGGAAACAAGTCTGATCAACGAAAACATATAATAAACATATTCTGCGTCTTTATCATTTTGATTACATTGTATCCATTCACGTTTAATCTCAAGTTGAAGACAACAAATACTGTGGCAACAACTGCTAATGAATGACATGACAAAAAGCCTCCTTAAGCAGCACTGACCAAATTCAGACATATGTTAGTCCTGAAAACAATATTACACTACAACCAGGAAAAATCCTAATAAAAATAATGCAACTCAAAAGGGAGAGGTATTTTAGTCTAAAAACAACATTAAACTACAGCCGGGCGAAATCCCAATAACAAATAATGAAACTAAAAGAGGGAAAAATAAGAGAAGCAAACAGCTAGTATTCATGTGAAATTATCAAAAACTGGGGCATCAACTTACGTTTTCAAGCCGTAAAGATCCACACATGCAAGCAACAGTCCATGCTGATAGTGCAGTTGCTTCCTCCTCCGCCCAGAGTGCAGTATGCGCCTGGTAAAAGTAAACAAATAGCAATACGATGAAAAAGGACCTATTAGGCCTGAAAATATGGAAAGCAGAACAATTGGTATCACGTAGGAGAAAGAATAAAATTCAATCCCACAACCATTTGCAGGCATCACATCTACCTCCACAAACTCCAGACTAGAGCTGCACGATCTCAAATCAATAGTAGATCCAGCACTGTGTAAAACAGTTTTATCCGGTCTATGATATTCCAAGGGATGGAGGTGCCCTAATGGATGAAATTGGAGTGTTGTACCCCTACCAGGGCAACGTAATCGGTAATACTCACACAGAATTTGTAAAGATCCATGGCGGTTTGCCTAAAAAGTTAGTAAATTTTCTCAAATATGAAAAAAGTTGAGGCATGCACATTGAAAACAGCACGTAGAATATCTAAAAAGGATTGAAACCTTAGCCCATTCAAGAATATCAATATTATTACTGGAATATTCCCGCCCAGAGAAAGACGCCTCTTCTGTCTCTGTATCATCAACATCACTTTGAGAATTCCTGTCTTCACACGGAGAACCCTGAAAACTGCAATAAAACAACTATTAAATTGGCATATTATGGCAAGCACCAATTACCAGGTATTCCCTAAAGAGAGGAAGAGAAGGCAACAATTTTTTTAATCAAATCTACTATTGTCATCACAAAATCCATTTGCCAAAATAGGGATTCCATTTTAAACTTGTAAAGCGCACATAATATGCTTAAGCAACAATGAATGTGCCACCACAAAACAATCGTCATGAAATGTTACTTAAGGATATCAGAAAAGTGCAATAATACACCTGGAGGAAGATTCAGAGCTTTCATACTGATAATAGCGCAGGAGTGGTAAAACAGCATTTGGCACATCAACTGCTTGCTTGTTTGTTGAGAAATTATCAACAGTATGACAATCTTCAAAGCTTGCTCCATCAGATTCTCCTTTTGATTTAGCAGGTTCCGCGTCTACAGCAGTGACAACATTATCATTGACATATTTCTTCAACAAGTAAACATCCCCATCAAGGATCTGATGCTCCACATGGCTACCAGCATCAGTGAATCTTCCAGATGCTGAATCATGTAAATTTAGTTGGACAATATCTACTGTAGCATCATGCATGTGATGCTCGTCTCCATGATTTAGTGACATATCTCCTGAAATTTCTTCTTTGCTATGGCTGTCAGAAGATTCAAAATCTAAGTTGCCCATGCCTCTCATTAACCGTTCCAATCTTTCTTCCGCAAAAATGCTGTGAAAAAATAGCTAAAACATCAGGGTTACTAAATGTAATTCCTTCAAACAGTGCAATTTCGGGATTTAAGAAAATTTCACGTTCTAATGACAAAGGATCCAAACCACGAGGTTCTATCTCTTTGATAACTAAGCATTAAGTTATTCCCACAAAGAATATGCACCCTGCACAAGTATAATTGCATTACATGCAGGAGATAATTCTTTCAGCCAAATTATGGAATCAAGAAAACTTACGATACTATGTAGTATTATCCATCTATTCTTTTTATTTCAATTTCACAATAATCAGAGGAAAAAGCACCAGTACTTTTTTTCTTTTTCGTGCAAAGAACTGAGATAATAACAGGAAAAAGCATAAGTACTGAGATAATGTTGGAGAACAAATTTATACCTGAGTGCTGCTCTTTTTTCTTTTATTTCATTTTATTATTATTATTATTATTATTATTATTATTATTATTATTTTACCCAGTTAATTTCAACTCTGCTTTACAACTGTGATGTCAAGTTTTAACACTTTTGAAAGTGAGACATATATCACCAAATTAGACACATGAAAGCAATCAATTACAGTCAACTAGTAAAGGTAGTTACTACTAGATTGTTCTGTACCTGAGCAAGTTTAAAAAACGGCATTCCTCTAGTTCTCCCTATAGGTGTAAAGTGAGTCAGGCCCGCACAGCACAAGCCTGACACCAAAAATAATGTGCAGGCATGAGAGCCTAAATAGGCTTGTGCATGGCTGGCTCACATTTAACGCAAGAAAGCCCAATAGTCGTGGACCACACATCATTAATAAGTCAACACCCCTCAATAACAGTTATGTAATAACTAAATTCAGAAGGATTTTAGTAATCTTGTAATTAACACACACGCGCGCGCACGCACACACACATAGAGAGACAGAGAGAATGGAGCTTTTAACACCTCTAAAATTTTTATAAGACCATTTTTTAATCTTATTTCGTAAAATAACCCCAGTTTAATTTATAAGATACAAACCCATATATTCAAATTAACCATCCAGCCACACAAAACTTCACCCTCAAAAGAGCATTTCTTTAAAGTTTTTATTTATAAAACACCTACAAATCCTAAAATAATAAATTATGTTCTTATTATATAGTTTCTCTCCCCCCCATAACTCTAAGCTCCTATAACTTTTCTTGAAAGGAAAAATAAAGAGATATTTTTTAAAATTAAAATTTGAAATGGGTTGGTGTAAAAAGCTTGTTGAAAGAATAACTTAATTACGCATCTAATAGAATTTCCATTTAAATCAAGAAATCAATCAAATTGTCATAGGTAATTTAGGTAATAAAAAGGCCTACTCTTATATAAATTAGAAAAAGAGAGTCATGAGGCCTGCACAGCAAAGGTAGTAATGGGCCAATGAGCCATGTCAAGCAAACATTTTATGAATGGGTCTGGAACAAGCACGGCAAGAAGCACGTATGGGCCTAACTTTTCTTTTTTCTTTTTTTTTGGCCAGCCATCATGGCTCTGCCCAATTTACACGTCCAGTTCTTACCCAATCCACCAGCCGCAAATTTTTAACACACCATTCGAGGACATTGAAATAGTCTATTCACTAAATTCTACATAAAATGTAACTAAATTTTCCTATGTTTTATGCAAAATATATCAGACCAGCTATTCTACTAGCATTGTAACAAAGAGTTGGCTTCCATCACTCACAAAAGCCATTTTACAAATATATTCCAGAACATAATCATATCAAAGGTAAATAAGAATTCACACCAAGCAGGAAAAGAATAATGAAAGGCAATTCATACATAAAAAAATATGAACGCACCTATTTAGAACACCAAAGTGTAATTCAAAGAAAGGAAGCCTCGAAAGAATACAATAACATCTTCGTGTGGTCAGCACATGACGGGACAAAGTTGTGTAGGCAGGCTGATTTAATGAAATGATGGAAAGCAACCCCGAGGGCTTTTGCACTATCTCTTCAACTAACATACAACAACCATATAAGGTTGAATGATCAGCAACCTAGCAGACAAAAGTGGTGTAAAAGGGTCATGAATGATAACCAATGACACGAAAACAAAAGGTTTAATGAAAAATTTGAAGCAAATACAATGTAGGGAAAATGAAACAATCCAAGCATCACTGCAAATTAATTTGTAGATAACAAAGATCTCATAAACGCTAACCCTCCAACAACAAATGATAATAAACCAGCCACAAAGTCAAGCTAGAATTTATGGTATTTAAAAGTTACCTGTAGTCGGAATACAAATGACAAGTCACTTTGTTTTAAGTGCTCCTGCAAAATAAGCAACAGAGTACTATGATTCCTCTATTTGTGAATGATATCTATCAACACATTCTAAGTTTCTTATTATTAAGAAGTAAATGAGTATATGATTAGTGAATATTTTGAATCACATATTAAATCACAGTAAATCTGGCAAACGCTTTAACAATGCTAGAAATGACAAACCAGTCCATGTTGTCAGTATCTTAAGCAAAGCTGCTTCTAAAGCCCACAAGTACAATCGGTCACTAACATGACACATTAGGTCCTGAACCCTGATGTTGTTGTAGAGCTTTAACAAGAAACATGGTCTAATGTAGAAGATCAAACACACAGCTGAGTGGTGAAAAATAACTTAAGCAGTCAAATTAGGTGTTGTTTGTTTTTTCAAAGTCTAAATGTAACTTCTGTCAAACATTTACATGTTTTAGGATTTAAAAAGAAAAGCAGGAAAAGTCTACTGTTAGCTGATACCTGAAATCTAGATGGAAATTTTTAATTTCAAATATCAAAAATAAACTTAATAATTCCTACATTTCCTGAATATAAACCTACCATTTTTGTATTATCATTAAAGTGATTTTTTGTTTCTAATCGTTATAATTTTTGTTAGCATTGCTACATTAAACAATCGAAGAAATTGAACAAATCAACACATACTATAGACGCATCCAAAGATGAATTACCACTACCAAAAATCAAACTAAAGAAATAGTTTTGATGTCATAATTATATCTTTTATAATGAAATTAAATTGTGAAACTAAATGGTGCCAGTATTACTTTCTAATCCTATCAAACTAATCAACTTGTTAAACTTCTAATATGTGAAGGTGCACCATCTAAAGGATATATATGTCAAGAGTACTCATTTTTAAATTTTTGTTGTTCGTAAAAACAACCTACTTAGCACTAACAATCAAATATTGAAAAAGGAAAAACAAACAGTTCATTCAGGCAATAATCAAAGCTGTGCAGATTTCGATTATATTTAAATCTATTCAAATTTCAAATTAAAAAAAAAAAACACCTAAGTCAATCAAAACTTGTCCAGTTCAGCGGACATTTTGCCTTGTTCATATTATGCAAATTAAGCTCCCTCAAAAATAATTAAATATCAACAAGAAAGTACCTCATTCATAGAAAGATCCAAGGAAGCAACACAAGCATTAATCCTAGACTAGCAAAGAGATTTTACAATATGACCCATAAGCATAAATACCTGCCCAAGAAGAATTTCATTTAATTCGCTCATGGATGGAGTTCTCTCAACAGCATTAACCTGAAACCAGGCAGGACAGATTTAAGAAACACTTATACGAAAGAGCGCATCCATTTTGACAGACAAATACACAAAAGATAAAATAAAAATTAAGCAGACAGCTTTCTCAAACAAGTACACAAGTTTACGAACTTAACTCATTATAAGTGGAATTCCCACTCTTACTGGTTAAGAATACTAAAGTTGAAGAGGCAGTATAATTTTCTTATATTCACAAAAAATCTGAAGCAACAGGATCGAGTCCCTACTTTTACAGTACATGAACAAAAGAGGTACACTGATACAAATTACAAACTATCAAGTATTAGCAATGAGAAACTAGTTTGAAATATAAATAAATAACCAAAGAACTTTCAAGTATATACCCAACCTCCACACCTCCAGGAAAGCAAAATGAAAGAAGATCCTTGTATTTAAGGGGCAACTGCTTTTCCCGGGGGTAAACAAATAAGACCTGAAAGTAAAACCCACAAAAACAAATTCAAAAGTCAGATTACTTTCAAATATCTAGAAATCCATAAATTCCAACTTCAAATAATACTCACCTGAGGTTCAATATCTGGTTCTACACGAGAATAATTCTGGTAATTCAGTGCACTTCGCAGTTTTCCAGGAAATTCAGACTTTCTGGCAAAATATTGCCTCTCAAGAGCCTTAATGTCACAGTTAGGATGAAGTCCAACAACTACCATGCTGTCAAAAAGCCTAGTTGGCTCTTTCAAGGACCTGTGATCCTGCAAACTTAGGTAAGAGATTGTTATGAAACACCAAAACGGAACTTCTAGATAACACAATTCACAGAAAGATATGAACAAAATGTCTTGGCGTATCAAGCATCATAACAGCATCAGACTATAACAAATATAAAGTAATAGAAATTGAAAAGATTTTAGACTAAACAAGCAACAGCTTCCATTAGATAATAAGCAATAAAAGCTGGGACTAAAGACTGAAGAAACCTCAACTACCATTCGCTCAAAATATTCATAAAGAAAATAGTGGCATAATCAGCAAGAGATTCACTTCAATGAAAATGCATACCAAGTATTGCAACTGAAAGCTTGCCCATTGACGCTTTTGGCTAATTAAAACTTCTGGATTATAAGTTCCAGTTTTCTGCACTTCAGGAGAATGCGAGAAGCCTTTTAGAACCCTTGCAATGTGGTGCTGTAGTTTCTGAAGCTGGCCATCATCATTCTCTTCTTTTGATGAAAATACAACAGACGGCCTTGGAGAATGTGTAGTGGTGCCGGCAGAGGCTGCAGCAGCAACAGCTCTTGCCACATCTTCTGTGGTCTGCATGAAAAATGAGGCACCCCATCCAGGGCTGGCAGCGTCTTCATTCTTAGTCATCCCAAAAACTCCTCAACTGCCAAAACATATAGTTTAAACATAAATTCAAGTCTGCGAAGAAGAATTAATAGCAAAAAAAGAACTAATTTCATAAGAAATGAACAGAATTCTCAACTTTCAAACAAGTAATCAAGTTTGGGGCAAAAGAAAATCAATCAGATTACCATACAAACCTTTGTTTCACTAAGATATCAGACTCCTATAAGTCAAATACCGCACTCTGGGGATAGCTGGTGGATCTAAAGCTTATAAGAAATCTGTTAAAAACAGCAGCGTTAACATCAGCTATCAAGTTAAAATAAAGTTCTTAAATTTTCCTCAGTTTACAAAATCGGTAGCAGCCGAGGCAATCAACTTAAAGCAAATCAAAACAGCTCATAGCAGTTATGGTTTCTCCGAGTTTTTCCCCATTTTTTGCATCAGTTACCTCTCCCACATCTTCTAAATATTTCAGTTACATAAACTTGATTTGAAAAAAAAACCAGTAAGGAAATCATCTAATTCAAGCATGAAACAGAAAACATCAAATCGCACATCAAACTCAGAACTAAGCTTAATATATCAAAGTCAAAGATAACAAAACAACTCAAATCAATCAAGCTGGAAACATACACGAAAATATCTCAATGAATAAATTGATCGATCAAAATAAATATCAATTGAAAAAACAAACACAAAAACTCACCTTTCAAGGAGGAGACAAAAATAGGGTTTAAGCGAGGGAGAGAGAAGAGAGCTCAAGTGGCCATAAAACGGAAAGAAGTCTTCTTTATAGTTATATTAAATTAAGATTATTTGATCTTTCCGTTCAAAGACAGGTTTTACGGAAATTAAAAAGATCAGCGTCCTCGCATACGTCGATACAAAAAGTTGCAGAAATAATATACTAGGAAACGGTCAGTTTCTTCTTCTTGTTGTGTTGTATTGTGTTGTGTAATTACATATTTACATGTGGGCACACGCTTTGCTTTAGATGTCTTAAAAGATATTAATCTACTTACTGAACTTCACGAGAACAGCTTTGTTTTTTTTGGTAATGAAGCATCCAATGTCCCACTTTTTCACTTTATTTTTTCTCGAGTCGCAGTCGGTCTAATTACGTGTGTTATTTTTATATTTATCTGTTACTTTTTTTTTTTCACTAAGGCGGCAATTTTTCTCCCTCGATTCGCACGGCCCACAGTACGCGACTTTTAGATGCGGAAGTCGAACGATTATAATAAACTTATTACTCGTAAGATATAGATATTTGCTGCGTCACTTTTATATAAATGCTGAATTTATTTTTAAAAAAAAATAGGAGAGTATCCAAACAAATGCTTTTTGAGGGGAGGTTACTGTTTGGTATATGGAATGAATTAAAAATAATATTTATTATGAAATAAAAAGTATAGTCTTGACATAACTTTTGATAACATTAACAAATATGATCTTTAAAGTTACGTCGTATTTAATATTGAAGTGGTTTAAAAGTCACAAAAAAAAAAAATTATAATTATAAAAAAATTAATAATATATATTAAATATAATTTTTAATAATAATTTTAATAAAAATAATAAAAAATTATAAATTTTTTATCATATAAGTCTAAGATAAAATAAATAAAACTTTCAAACTATATTTGTAAGTGTTTCACAAACACATAACTTTTATAATTTTTAAGTTATAACTATTTAACCATAATACTAATGAGGAATTTAATAATTTATTAATTGTCGCTAAATGATAAATGTTATATACGCACTCTCTCTCTCTTTCTAATATCATAAATGTTATATACTCACTCTCTCTCTTTTTAATATCAAATCACTATAAAATAAGATCATTATAATTTCTAAATCAGTTGCAAGTGTTTAATCAAAGACCACACAACAATTTTAAACAGAGTTGAAAAAAAAACTAAACAAGCGGTTACAAATAAAGGAAATCTTACTAAATATTAGAAAAACATGAAAACCCCAAATAGTTGTAGCATTAATTGATATTATTGTGCACATTATACGGCCTCATTTAGTGTTGCAGTATTGTGGCTTGTAAATTTTTTAGCTAATATAAAATAAAAGTTCTTCTAATAAATAAAAATAATTTTTTTAGTAAACATAACTTTTAGTTAATAATTTCAATAAAAATAACACCCATCGCACAATCTTTTAGAAAATAAAAAACAGGAATAATTATATTTGCAGCCTTAATAAATTTACACCATGTATTGAAACCTCACCATGTGTAATTTGCTTTTACTCATATACATACAAATAATGCGATATACTAGATATACTCAATATTTTAAACCTTGCTAAATTTTATATTTTTATAGATACTCACTACACAAAAGATTTATATTAATATGTGATAAAATTTATGAAAGGTTTTTTTAAATTAAATAAGAAACATAATGTATATTGAATATAGAAACTTTTTTTAGTGGCTAGAATTCTAAAAGATTAATGACACAGTGACAAATTATTTTATAAATTTATTTTATAAAAATTGATGTAGCCTAAAATCATTAATTGGATGAAAATATAAAATAATAAAAATAAAATATGTGGACCAAGTGTTATTTAATCCAATTAACTAAATTATATTATATTAGTTTGCATAAAATAAATTTATATAAGAATTTATATCTCTATTTTTATTTATTCTAAAGTGATAAGTAGCTAAAAACAATTAATTTAACTTTTGTCATCTACGTACTACTTCTTTAAGAAAATTATTTATAAAAGCATTCATGTCAATTATAAGAAACTCAGAAAGACTTAAGGTTATTAGTGTCACGTGTGTGGTCATTATCATTTTAGGTGGCAGCAAATTGGTAAAACACAAGATGGTCTTGTTTTTTGGGTGAAAAGAATGGTCTATAGAGTTTTTGCTTTCAAAGGAGCTAAGAAATAAAACGGGATGGATTTACCGTGCAAAAGCTATATAATGAAGCATGATGAGAGTGTTGCTTTTCTGCTCACGTCAGATAAAGTGACCGATTGAGTCCCTCTCCAACACATTTTGATGAACCAACCTCTTTGAATCACCATGATATCAAACAGTAGAAAATTGCGTGGGGTAGCCTGAAAAAGCCTAGCAACTATATCACCCATGAATGTCAACGCCGGGCCACCTTTTCCTCCTCTTCTTTGGTGGTTCAAAATTCAGTTGGTTTTTCATCAATACTACTCTTTTCCCCATTTCCCCATGCCTCTATTTTTGAGTTTTGATATTTGATACAAGCATTTATTTTATGGTACATTTGTTAATTAGTAATCAGAATGAGTTAAAATATAAATAAAGAATATAAATAAGCACAAATTATTTATTTGAGCTATAGGTAGGAGTGGACAAAATTGAGTTCCATTCAAATTTCAGATTGATTGAGTTGGAACATGTGTGAGAAAACTTTATGTTGGTTAAGGATTGATTACCTTAAAAGTTGATAGTTAATAAAGTTTAAGAATTCCTTCATCTTTCTAAAATAATTTTATATTTCACTGATTTAACATCATTTCACTGATTAAATGTCAAGAATTACTATCTTATTTGTTTTGGTGAAAAATTAGATGAATTCAATAATGATTTGATTGTTATTTTAGGTTTTGATATGTAATTGTCAAAGAACTAAACAAAAGTGGTAGATTATGATTGACAATTATGAGATATTTTCATTTGATTGCTTGTGGAATATAATTCAAGATGAACAAACCAAGCTTATGTGCTTGTTTCTTGATTCAACCTATCTTTCTTGATTTTAATGCTTTCATTAAATTGAAATTTGAGAGGTTATTCTAGGTTATTTCATGGAAAAAGATTAAAAAAAGAGCTTGTTTTACTTAATAGGTAAGTATGAAAAGATCAAGATAATTGAGCTTGTAATTATCTTAGGATAGTTGTTTTTAAAAGAAAATGAATGATAGTTCTAAATATTGATTTAATGTAATTTATATTGGTGGAGAATGATTCATTAACCATAATTCTCATCATATATTAAAACCACTTAAAGATTCGTTTTTCAAAATTTTGTACTTTTAGCTTGAATTTGTTTATTTCAGCTAATATAGCAAATCTAACCAAATATTTGTATGCGTGCTTATTAGTGCATCCTTAATATTTCAAGAAATTTTTAGCTCATTTCATTAAGTTTTAGATTGAGTTTTTAATTTAATATTTTTGTTTTAGGTTTTTTTTTTATATTATTTTTGTTTTAGGTTAGTTTTGTGTGTTTTGAGTTATTAACTTGTTAAATTGTGATTCTACAAGATTGACGCTCGCTAGCTACCATACTCAATAATATTTTAAGGTAAGAATTTAGGAGTATGTTTTTCAGCATATCAAAACAGACCTAGATTATTTTATAAATATATTTAATCAAACGATCACATGCAAAACTTATTGGCTTACATGATATATCACAAATTTGATAAACCATGCATACCTTATGTTATGTTATGATAATAACATACGTCTCTTATTCTTAAATGTTCAAATTTGAACATGTAACTTTTAAGCGGTTAATGGAAGTTAATTGTTCAAATTTGAACAAATAATTGTCATTTAGTTACCTATTTAATTGCATGACTACATCTTAAAATATTATTTTAAGATGCCCTTTAAAGTACTAAAGTTTCACTTACAATGTGTGTACTTGAGATTTTGCATGTAACTACTAGTCTAACAGAAGTGTATTGACAATCTTCAAATTCTATCATATTCTATATCTTTAAAACTGAATCAATGAGTTTTCTTTTTTTTTTTGGAACTAAACTAAATTGGCAACTCAATTTTATAGTTTTCAATTCAATTCTACCAACCCCTAAATATCTCTGAAGAAGTAGTAATATATTTTATTTCATAAATCATATGATATAGCAACAATATAGTAGATGAATAAGTATACTGTCCATTTTGGTAAATTTTCTATCATTAGAGCACTTGTTCAATTATATTTACACATTCTAATCTTGAAGAAAATATCAAATTACTTTAAAACATTTTTTAAAACTTGATGGGCAAATAAAAGTGCTTTAACAAATAATGATGGAGCAGGATAGTTTAAGGGAATTGATATGGTACATAAATACTAGATATTGTTCTAAAAAATTGGCCTAATTAATGCAATTAGGTTACACTCTAATGGAAATGTGATTAGATGTTGGTTGAATTCAAACGATTTAATGAGATTTTAATAATGCTTTACAGCAACATTAAATGATACTTTAATCCAAATGACTTTTCAAAAGAGTTTAGATAGATAATCTAAAAGGAAAATATGAAAGAGAGTTTTTATTAATCAAAAGGTTTTTTTAATCACACTTCGAGAAAATTTGATGACAAAGTTATAGAATAATTAAAATCCTAAACTCTTGAAACATCCTACATTACTCTTCCTGTCTTAAAAAATTCATTCTCAAGATTATTTTGAGGATGAGATTTGAATTTGAAAAGCAATGCATCCTTTAGCTTGTTACTAACTTTACAAAAAGGTCAAGTCTTGTATGAACGAGTCACTTTTGAACCTCTCAAGTCTTTTGCCAAATCTTACTCAATTTTCTTGCCAATCAACTTCACCTTTGTGGCCAAATCTTCTTCAAGAATAATCTTTTTGTCTTCAATATGGATAGGCATAATCATATCAGTTATTGCCAAGTCTCTTTTTAACTTGTTTTTACTACACAAAAGTTCGATCACATTATTAGGCTTAATGCTCAAATAAAAAATATATTGTAAATCTTCTTTTAAAATCTCAAGGATATTAATAATCTCATCATGATCATCATCTTTATGTCCTTGGTATAAAAAGAGATGGCTCTACATTATCACAATAAACAAAATGGTTTTCCATCAACTGCCTCAAATCAAACCATTCATTAATTTCATGTTGCCCTTGCCCTTTTCGAATCCTTGATTCTCGTAGTTGCTCCCACGAATCTAAAGATGGCAACTTTTAATGAGACAATTTGACAAAATCTCCTATCATGCAATTGTAAAATATATCCTCAAGATTACTATCAAAATTTGGGATACCTTCTAACTCAAGAAGTTAAAATAACCCGCGATACTCTATTTTTATCATTAAAAGTGGCCACATATTGGTTAGATTCATGGAGGTTTGCCATGAAAACTAACTTGAAGTGGCGACTGTATGGTGCATTTATTGTAGTTTTGGGCTGCAAAATCTAGACGGAGGCTATTGAGACTTGTTTGCTAGTGATGGGCGAGTTAGATAGTGGTATCAACTGAAGGAAAAGTAGTTGTTTGGGTGATGGATGGTTAGTGAGCTCACTAGTTTTGGTGAATCATTAGTTGCACGATTGTTGATTGTCTGTTAACAGGGAGTTTGGTGGTGGTGTTGACTGAAAATGAAGGTTGGTGGGTGTGGTGGCAATATAATGATGTTGCAACAGCCAAGGGTTTCAATTTTTTTTTTGTGTTTTAAAATTTTGTTTTGTATAAACTAGAGGATTTTCGTGATTTCTGATGAATGGATATGATGGCTAGGAAAGCTATGTGACTCACAAAAATTTACTTTAGTCTCCAATACCAATTGATGTAGCAGGATAGTCAAAGTGAATTGATAGGATAGATAAACATTAAATATTGTTCGAGGAATGACCTGAGCTAATGCAATTGGATTATGTTATAATTGAAGAGTGATTAGATCTCGTTTTAATCCAAACAACTCAATAAGGCTTTAATAATATTTTACAGTGAGATTAGATCACGCTTTAATTCAAAAGACTTTTCAAAAAAGATTTTCATACATAATCCCAAAAATAAAAAGGTGTTTTATTAATCAAAATGTTCTATTAAAATAATTAGAAGACTTTTCTATTTATAATAATATAAATCTACACTTAAATAGAAAAATAAAATCAAAATTATACTATAAATAAAAGACTAAATACATACCTAATAAGGCACAAATTAAAAAAGAAAATATTAAGAAGTTCTAGAATAATTAAAAAAAGGTAATTATCAGAAACCTCCTCGGGTAATTATCAGAAACCTCCCTCGAGATTTGGCGTATTCTCAGTTGAATAGATTATATTCTCAGATATCTCCCTTGACGTTAGTCATTTCGTATAAGTTATGTTGGTGAGGATAAAATCATAAAAGAACATATTAATGTCATAATTCGAGCAAAATAAGCCTCAACATTGAAGATGCATCACATGGCTTCACTAATTCATGCTTTGAAACGATGAAGTAATGGTTATTAATGTGAAAAAGTAGATTGATTTAGGATATATAAATTGTTTTGACCTCATGATTGGCATTAATATGTTGTCATGTAAATTGTATTTAATTAAAGATGAAATTGCATGTTGAGGATAACTTGAAGTGCATAGTCATTTTGCAATTAAAGTGGCCAAATTGTTCACTATGCATTTTGTATGATTGGTTCAGAACCTAGTGTAATGATTGTGGAAGTAATTTGATTCCCTAATGTCTTTCAATAATATGTTTGTTTTTGGTGAAATCAAGATGGACACCTTATGTGCTTTTCAATTCCGACTTACAAAAATTGGAAGGAAGTAGGAAATAAGGCAAGTTACATTGTAAGAATATCAACCTGTTATTCTAAATCAGGCTCTCTTAAGATAACAGATTGGGGAACCTGGACTATAGAATCTAACCACAATAGCTATCATGATCACACAGGAGTTGTGTTTTGCAAATGGACTAAGACATAAACCATTCTACATTTGTTAAGGAAGTGATAATTTTGGTAGAAGTTGTTACCATTGTCGTTGCAATAGGTTATCGATGTAGGAATAAGTACGAAGACGAGTACCAACCAATTATGATACGAACTTGTTCTTATAAGTTTTAGTTATATGATAATATAGTTCAGTACCAAGCTTAGCAATGTGTATTAGATAAAAATAATGTTAGCTCTATGCCATATGTTTTGAAACCCCTCGTTTTTCTTTTGCTAAGTGAGTGTGAATAAACCTTGGAGACACACAGTATGCTATAGAGCAATTTAGGTTTCGGTTGAGCCTAATATTAATTCTATTATTGTTAGTAATCGTAATTAAGTAATTTATGTGAGCCTTTATTGGACTTTGTGGCCATTTCTTTCATTTTCTTTACAACTATTATAGCTAGTTGTATTCAACAATATTTGAACACTTGAAAAAGTAAATTAATTTAAGATATAGAAATTGTTTTGACCTCATGATTGGCATTAATGCACTGTCATGTAATTTATGGTTAAATTAAAGATGGCATTTGAGGATAGCTTGAACTGTGTAGTTAGTTTGATTTCTTTTCAGTATGCAAATTATTTTTTTAAATTATGGGTATTTTGGTGGTTTTATTATGCAACAAATGGTCAAATAAATGGTATACTAATGTCAAGGGAGGTGTTTGAAAATACACAAGCATAATCTATCAAACTGAGAATACACCAAACCCAGGGGAGATTTCTGATAATTATCTATAATTAAAATCCTAAAATCTTTTTGAGTAAGCATGACAAAGAAATGATAGGTAGAGAAAGTGCTTTAGATTTACTTCTAATAACAATTGAACATTGAATGATTATTTAACTCTATTGTTAGCCTTACTACATTGATATCCAGCTCTGCTGTTAGCCTTACTACATCGATCTCTTTTATGGCATTATAAAAGACAACAAAATTAATAGTCATCAAAGCAGATAGCAACAATAATGAAGTTACCTTCTAATTTTGGTGATAGGGAGTAATCTTTTAAAAATTTTATTCTTAAATTTGAACTTCATTAGATGTGTGAGTTGATGTAATAATGAAAAAAAGGGAACAATATTGACTTTCAGTTTTCGATGAAGGAAAATTATTGATTAGTCACTTTTCAATTTAGGATTATCATCCCTTTTACTTTCTTTTTTGATGGCTTTTATTCGTTGAGACTGATCATTTTGGAAATGTCCTTGGAAAAGATTTAATATTTAATAAACCAGGTAGATTTTGATTTTATATGTGACAAATCTAGGTTTTTTTTTCTTTTTTGTTTTTCAAAACTTCATAAGAAGCAACCTTTTTATTTTTTTTTTAACACTAACAATAAAAGCAGGAGATCAAGGGTTTAATTAAGATAAATCTCAAATTTTACTTGTGTTTTATCCCACATCTAAAGTGATTATCTTTAAAATATTTCTAAAATGTGAACATATCTATTTACCTGTTAAATTTTATTAACTTTCTATTAGTTTTAACAACAAAAAAATAAAATTATATTTATGTATCTTTATAACAATTAACTAACTAATAAAAAAAGTCAAAATTTTATCTTTTCTACTCTTTTAAATAGCACTACAACAGTTTTGGAAAAAGAAAAAAAATAGCACTATAGCCAATTGTATAATGAAAGCAATATACATTAAAATTACAAACAATGGATTAGTATAACACAATTTAAAATGAAAGCTAGTGTTGGCAGCAATACCCACGAGGCCTTGAACCGACGGGGCCCCAATTAAATTGGGGTGGGTATGGGGCCCCAAAAACATCTAAAAATAAATTCGGGTTTGTTTCAGGTATGGGTCTAAACCCCAAAAAAATTTCGGGTTTAGATTTGAGGATTTTCTTAGGTCCCTTAACTAGACCAAAAAGAAAAAAAAAACTATTATCTAATTAGACAATTCTAATTACTGATTCATTTCGATTGAATCAATCTTTCCCCTAAAAGAAACCCTAATAGCTTATGGTGGCTGTTGCCAATAACAGCCGGTCAGCCGCCATTGTTTGTTGTCATTGACCAAATCTTAGTCGCGCTTGTCAGTTCTCATACCGCCAAGTTTATGCTTTTTCTAATTTGCTTTCTTTATTTATTTATATCAAATTGCATCTAGTTTCATTGAGTTGTCTCTATACGTGTGTTTGTTTGTCAGTAATGAGTCATTAAGTTGCATCTGATTTGTCATTTTTAGCACTTTCTTTTGGTACTTGTTGCAATTTAATGTGACACCATCTTGTCTTGATGATCTTTAGAGATATAAGATATTGATAGTTCTTCTCTTTCTTAAGAGTGCAGAGCAAGGAATGAACGAAATTAACCTTCTGGAATTTGTATTTTATTTTTTATATTCTTTGCCTTTTTCAATTGAGCAAAAATAGATGCATGTGTATTGCGGATAAAACATCTTACCTTTTATGCCCTCATGAACTAAGCTTCTAGATCCCTAGATAATTGAATTCTATTCTTGTAGATGTGTTCTATTTTTTAGTCAAAAAGTAAAACCTTTAAGGTAAAGAAAATGTGATATGGTGGCATACATACTACACAATATCCATGTACACATTTGTTATTCTGCAACAATGGTAATATATGAAGCAAAAGATAATTCGTTATTCTGTAGCAATAGTAATATATGAAGCAAAAAATAAGTTGGGCTATTTGCAATATGTACATGAGTTAGTCATTGTCTATTATTATATGAGAATTATGTCCATACTATTTAGTTGCACAGTTTGTCTTAGTTTATAAAGCAGAAGAATTGCAAATGCGTTATGTACCTTGAAATTACAGTGAAAGATACGCTATCTGTACCCTAACATATTTTTGAATCCTAACTAGCTTCCCTGCTCATATTGCATTTGATTCATCTTCGTGAGTTTAAGGCCTGCCAAACACCATAACAATGGAGTTATGCTAGATGAGAGCTCAAACAATTTATGATTCTTAGATAAGAACAAAACCCCAAACTCTATGGGAACAAAAACAAACCATTCAGATTAATGACTTTAAGCCAACAATAATTATAAGACCTTTGAATCCAATTTACAAATGTATTATTTCAAGTGTATATTACACTTACAATTGGATTATGTAATGATAGGTATAATACTTATCATATTTTTTTCATTGTGTTTAATTGTTGTTCTAGATTGTTGTTTAGGTTTAATTTTGTTTCGATGTATTCTTTTTCATTATACATGTTTCAGTCAAGAAAATCAACTGAAACATATTATATTTCCTCCTTAAAGACGGACCATGCACCTTCACACACACTGATTCATACTTTAATTATTTTGAAATAGACTAAATTCTTTTCAATTAAATTCTTGATTTGTAGGGATTGCTTCCATTATTTCCTATTGGAAGTATAGCAAAAGCAGCTTGCCTGTATTGCACACTCAACATACACAAAACCATGATCTAGTGGTGCCATTAGCTTAGTGAGACAATGACTGACTGACTAATTGAAACTTAGAATTATATTAGAGTTGCTTGCTGCACATGGACCATCATCTTTTATTACTGCCTTCTCCACATAAATATTCAATAATACTTAATAAAAATATCTTAATACTAGTTGGTTTTAAATCCAGTACAGTAATAATCATCAATTAATGTGAAATCAGATTATATGTTTTTGTACCTACATAGTTTTTAATTGTTTGCTTGTAATAAAATACTAGTGTCATATTCATTTTTAAATTTTGCTTCTTGGCTTAATTGTAGGCTCAACATTCTATATGTCAAGTTCTTTGCCCACACCACACTTAATAGATGATGAAGGCAATCAAAATCAAGGTGAATCAGCCGCTAGTGTTACTCATGGTGGATAGCGACGTAGAGGAAGGTTGAGGTCAATTGTGTTGGAGCATTTTGAGAAGAAAAAAATTAATGGGATTGATAAAGTTGTGTGCAATTATTGCAAAAATGCAGTGGTAGCAAGGAATACTGATGGAACAAAGCACTTACATGATTATCTAAAGACATGTCAAGTGAAAAAGGAAATAGAGGCCATAGAATTCCCATCCGCAAAGAAAGCTACTAGTGAAAAGGGAAGACCGCAGTAGAAACTCATTTTGATCTTAATGTTATGAGGAGAAAAATGGCACGTGCTATCTTCATGCATGAGTACCCTCTAGTATTGTAGAGCATCAGGGGCTGAGGGATGTTATGTCTTCTCTAAATCAATTATGACAGCTAGTGTCTTAAAATACCATAAAGAAGGAGAATTTAGACATGTATGAGTGTGAAAGGGCCAAACATATTAGTGTGTTGGAGAAAACTTAAGGTAGAATCACCATTACAACATATATGTGGGCTGTAGAAAATCAAACAAAAGCATATATGGCAATTACTGCACACTTTATTGACGATGCTTGGGCATTATGGAGCATACTTTTGAGGTAAAATTGTTACTGTTATAATTTTTTTAATTATTAATGATAAATCTAATTTTTTTAAATTATTAATGATTAAGCTTATTTTTGTAATTATTAATGATCAATCTCATTTTTGTAATTATTAATGATCAATCTGATTTTTTTAAGTAGTAATGATCAATTTGATTTCTTTTAATTGTTAATGATCAATCTGATTTTTTTAATTATTAATGATCAATCTGATTTTTTTAACTATTAATGATGAATATGATTTTTTTAAGTATTAATGATCAATATGATTTTTTTTAATTATTAATGATCAATATGATTTTTTTTAATTAGTAATCCACTTTTAATTTCTATTTTTGTATTAACTTTTTGGAAGTGCTTGGTTCTCATACAGGCCAAGTGCTTTGTGATAAGTTGATGGGTTCGTTATTGGAGCTCAACATTGAGAGCGTACGTTATCCTCCATAACTGTTGACAATACTGCTACTAATGATCGTATGATTGATTTTATGTTTTTGGCACTAGATAAAAATGATCTTATTTTGGGTGGACAAAAGTTTCATGTTCGTTGTTGTGCCCACATTCTAATTTTGATTGTAAAGGATGGTTTAAGTATGATTGGTGATCTAATTACAAATATTTGTGAAAGTGTTATTTTTTAATCAGGATCAACAGAAAGGAAATCGATATTTTATGAGAATGCACGTAAATTAGGCATTACTTCTAGTAGAAAACTAGTACAAGACTATCCAACTAGATGGAATTCTACTTATCTCATGTTTAAAAACATTGATGGGCAGTATAAGTGTTTGCCTAGTGATCATGATTGGCAATTGGCTAGTGCCCCATAAAATGATTTGAAATGTTTTTATGATTGTACAACATAGTTTTTAGTACTAGTTATCCAACATCTAATCTATTTCTACACCATGTGTGTGATATTAGATTGCGCCTGAATGAGTAGGTTTCAACTCCTAGGTATGATGAATTTATAACCATGGCATAGAAAATGATTGAAAAGTTCAATAAATATTGGCATGACATGAATGGAATATTGTCTACTACATGTATCTTTGATCTTAGGTTCAAAATTAGGTTGGTTGAGTATTACTTTTCCATGATTTATGGGGATGATCCTACTTCTCATGTCTAAATAGTGCATGGTGATTGTCAAAGTATAGTGAAAGAGTACAAAGCTAGATATGCATCAGCTTCTAGTTTTCCTTAGTATACTAGCTCTAGTTCATTGAGTACTTCTCATTCTATACTGAGTTGGAGTTCCTATAGGAGTTCAACTGAATGGATTTCGAAGTTTACTAGTTTTGTTAATGTTGGTAATGAGGAAGTAAAGGACGAGCTAGACACTTATTTGGGTGAAAAGTTAGTGCCATTAAATGTTGAGGAACACTTTGATGTTTTAGCTTTGTGGAAAGTGAATGGTGGTAACTATCCTATATTGTCTTTAATTATGAGAGATATTTTGGCTATTCTAGTTACCACTGTTGCTTCTGAATCTACTTTCAGTACTCTTGGTCAATTTGTAAGCCCATATCGCAATAGACTTTATCCAAGCACATTGGAGGCTTTGATGTGTAGTCAAAGTTGGATACGTGCTCTTTGTAGAGGTATATGATTTGCATTTTAATTTTTATATTTTTTTTATTTAAATTAACTAATAACTAACTTAATTTTGGTTTTCATTTGAATTTTTTTTATTAGCTGTGGCATTGACCTCTTCGGCATATGCTAAGATTCTTGATGAGGAGGCAGAGATTGAAATAGATGTAGAGGCTGAGAGTGAAACAGATGTAGAGGCTATATAGGTATATAGTTTTAATTTATATTATTTTGTCAAGTATTTATTAAGTTGAATTGTTAAAACATGTTTTTTATTTATTTATTTATTGTTTATCTTGTTATAGGTTTATAAAGAATCTTAGAATGTGCTTCAATGGTGGTGGCTGCAAGTTTATGTTGAAGGCTTAGAATTATTATATTTTTATTTATGTGAAAGTTGTTAAAATTTGATCATTTATAATTTTATTTCTAAATCTAGAGGTTGTTAGAATTATTGATTTTTTTTTAAACAAAATGATACACCCAAACTATCCCTAATTACAATTTTTTGAATATGGGGCGGGGGCGGGGTCGGGGAATAGCTTCGAAATCAGGTTCGGGTTTAGGGACTATGATCCCTGCCCTATTGACATCACTAATGAAAGCAATATACACTAAATCACAAAAAATAAATAAATGAGACTTGATAGAATTTATTCTTTAGGAATTTCTTAGTTTTTCCACCTCTCTTAGTAGCTTTACAACTTCTTATCTTGTAGCCTCACTCATCACATTTAGAGCTGAAATTCTATATAGGCTACCCAAGAGGGGGGGTGAATTGGGTTCTTTAAAAATTAAGCAAATAAAATTACACAACAATTTAAAACTAATGTTTTAAAACAATATAATTAACAATGCTTGAATTTAAAGAGATAAGGGAAGAGAAATCAAACACGTGATTTTTACGTGGTTCGGCCAACCGTGCCTACGTCCACGCCTCCAAGCTCACCGGGCTTGAGGATTCCACTAAGCAAGCCTCCAAGGCTTCAATACACTTACACTTGACTTCAAGGTGTCAATGGACCTTTGAGATTATTCCCTATCTCTTTACCCAAGTGTATCCCAACAATTACAATTGACTTCCAAGGTGTCAATGGACCTTTACAATAAGAGATTAAACCCAAGCTCTCAACCCAAGTGTTTCACAACACTTACAATCACTCAATGATAGATTTAATAACAAATAATCTCTCACACACTCCAAATGATTACAATTGAAATTTTAATGTGTGAGGGAATGAAATGAAACACAATTGAAGCTCAAAGAAGATTGTTTCTCAGTAGGAAGCTCAAATATCAAATGTTGGATCTCATTTTTGTTTGAATTTGATTGAGCCTTTTTATAGTTGGAGCTGAAAACTAGCCGTTATTTACTTTCTGAGAATAATCGGTTCGCTGGTTATCTCTATCGGTTAGCCGTTTTGACTTTTCAACTAGCCGTTGCTCTTTCATTTCAAATAAACGGTTTCCGTTTAAATTATCGGATTACCGTTTAGTTCCATAACCTTCGGCTCTCCGTTTTTGCTAAACGGTTCAAGAGTAAAAAAACTATCTCTTTACTGGAACTTATCGGTTCGCCGTTAATAATAAACGGTTCACCGTTAAGTTCCGAATGCTCAAACTTTTCTGTGAATAAACGGTTCGCCTTTAATAATAAACGGTTCACCGTTAGTAATAAACGGTTCGCCTTTATAATAAACGGTTCAAGGTAATTTCCAGAATCTATATTTTGTTAACTTTTTGTACAAAAAGATTTTCCAACTCAAGTTAACGGTCATTAAGATTCTTTAAACATGTTTATGACTTTAAGAAATTCATTTTAATAACTCAAACATTTTAATCAAGTACATATAAGTTTTGTTATCATCAAAATCAATATTATAAGATTAACAATCTCCCCTTTTTGATGATGACAAACTTTGTATGTAAAGAACACAAAAATTTGTTTTAACTCCCCCGAAAATAAGCTCCCTTGAAAAATAAACAACATTTTTGTTAACTTTCTTTTTGAAATATAACTGAAAACTATTCTCCCCTTCAAAGATCAAAAAAAAAAAATAAAGAAAAATAGCCACGTTTTGACAAGTAAAAATTTATAGAATCTCCCTTGAATATTAAGCATCTCCTCAAAACTATTACCAAAATTTATACCCAAAAATCAAAATCAATATTAAAACAACTACAACCAATGCTAAAATCATAGTAAAATCAATGCTAAGTCTCATATATAACACAAGCATTCATAAAAACAAGAAACAATCCATCACACATAAAAGTATCAAAAATATGAGAATATTGTGCGAAATATCCAATACTTAATACATATCTAAACCATTTGGTTGATAAAAAATGTCTTTAAAGGTCAATATAATGCATGATTCAAAATTTAAAAACGCATCCAAAGACAAACAAACATTCGATTATCATATTATAGAAACACAAGGAAGATAGTGTATAAATCATCATGAGTAGATGCACAATCTATATCAATAGTTATAAACGTTAACACACCTCTTTCCAACAAAGCATATATTTTCAATGAGAGTTGAGGAAACTTTACCGACATTACCAATATCAATGATTTTTCCTTTTGAATTATCTCCAAAAGATACATCCTCCATTTTCGATTTTGGTAAAGCTTGAGAACCATGAATAGTCACCGGTCATATGTCTTGGATATCCGTTGTCCAAATACCATTTATTGCTCTTTCCTTCTTCTTTGATTCATGCAGAAGATCTCAAATTTTAGGTACCCAAAACTCTTTGGGTCCTTTGTTATGGTTCCTTTTGGAACCCAAACAAATTTAACTCCATAATAAGCATTTCTCTTAATAGACATCTATTTTTCATGTGACCATCTCTATTGCAATAATGACAAACAATTTTATGATTATTACTTGGTAGTAGCCTTAACAAAGTAGCTTTTGTATTATTTTTGTTTCAAATTAGGTTTATAACCAATCCCTCCTTTATCAAACACACATTTTTGGGCACCAAGTAATTTTTCTAAGTTCTTTTGCCCATTTGTGAATTTAAAAACAATCTCATTTAGTTCATTGCTCTTCTTTTTAAGTTCTTCATTTTCTTTGATCAAGTTATCAACATGTAATTTTTCATATTCATATGAAGTACTTTGTTTACCTTTTAAAGAAGCAATTCTATTATGCAATCTTTCATTATCTAATTCTAGCTCTTTAATCTTATCATTTAACACATCATTACATTTTTGCATAAAGATCCTTTTCATTTGAAAGTTCTAATATGTTCTTCTTAAGACATGCATTTTTTTTCCAATTTTCATCATATCACTACGCAACTCATTAAAAGCATCATATAATTCATTATAAGATGGAAGATCACTTACCTCATCAAGCTCATCTTCCTATTGCCATGAGTGCCAAGTTTGATATTTCTTGTGATTGTTCATCTTTACTTGATTCTTCATCGCTATCATCCCATGTTGCCAACATAGCTTTTCTTGAATTTGTTGAGAAGGGGACATTCCTTTGGCCAGGCTTCTTGCATTTATAACATATGATTGCTTCCTTCTTCTCCTTTTGATTCTTGAAGTTTTTGAATTTTCTTTGTTCACCGGATTTTTTGAAAAATTTCCTGAACTTTCTAGCTATCATATCCATCTCTTCATCTTCAAGATCACTTTCCTCATCGCTTTCAAATTTTGATGCTTTCAAGGCAATGTTTTTCTTCTTCTTATCTTCATCTCCTCTTTCAAATTGTCAAATCTTCTTCATAAGAAATAAGTGAGCCAATTAGATCATCAATAGACAAAATGTTTAAATCTTTGGCTTCCTCAATAGCTCTCCATTCTTTTGGTAATGACCTAATGATCTTCTTTACCTTCTCGCTTATTTGAAAAGGTCTTACCAAGTGCCCCTGAGTGTTTACAATGTCTAAATCTAGTATACATAGTAGTGACACTTTCATTTTGTTCCATTTGAAACAATTCATATTGCTAGTGTATCTACTTATTTTAGATTCTTTGACTTGGTTTGTACCTTCATAAACAACTTCAAGTTTCTTCCAAATTTCATAAGCATTAGAACAACTTGAGACTCTTATGAAATTTCTTATCTGGCACAAAATAAGGCATTCATAGCTTTAAAATTTAGTGAAGCTTTTCTCTTTTCAAAATCATTCCATTCACGTGAAGGTTTAGGAATATCTTCTCCTTCTTCATTTTTAGTTATCGGCATGAATGGACCATCACATACAACTTCCCATATTTCATAGTCTTTAAATTCTCATCCTAGTTTTCCAATAAGGATAATCATTACCATCAAAGAATGGTGGTCTAATAGTGGATTGTCCTTCCCTAAAACTAGAATCATTTTGGGTTGCCATTTTACTCTTATTAAGTCCTAACAAGAGAACCAAGCTCGATACCAATTGAAATTCTATATAGGCTACCCAAGAGGGGGTGAATTGGGTTTTTAAAAATTAAGCAAATAAAATTACACAACAATTTAAAACTAATGTTTTAAAACAATATAATTAACAATGCTTGAATTTAAAGAGATAAGGAAGAGAAATCAAACACGTGATTTTTACGTGGTTCGCCAACCGTGCCTACGTCCACGCCTCCAAGCTCACCGGGCTTGAGGATTCCACTAAGCAAGCCTCCAAGGCTTCAATACACTTACACTTGACTTCAAGGTGTCAATGGACCTTTACAATCAAGAGATTATTCCCAATCTCTTAACCCAAGTGTATCCCAACACTTACAATTGACTTCCAAGGTGTCAATGGACCTTTACAATAAGAGATTAAACCCAATCTCTCAACCCAAGTGTTTCCCAACACTTACAATCACTCAATGATAGAGATTTAATAACAAATAATCTCTCACACACTCTAAATGATTACAATTGAAATTTTAATGTGTGAGGCAATGACATGAAACACAATTGAAGCTCAAAGAAGATTGTTTCTCGGAGGAAGCTCAAATATCAAAATGTTGGATCTCTCGTTGTTTGAATTTGATTGAGCCTTTTTATAGTTGGAGCTGAAAACTAGCCGTTATTGACTTTCCGAGAATAATCGGTTCACGGTTATCTCTATCGGTTAGCCGTTTGACTTTTCAACTAGCCGTTGCTTTCATTTCAAATAAACGGTTTCTACCGCTTAAATTATCGGATTACTTAAAATCGGCTCTCCGTTTTTGCTAAACGGTTCAAGAGTAAAAAAACTATCTCTTTACTGGAACTTATCGGTTCGCCGTTAATAATAAACGGTTCAAAGTTCCGAAATGCTCAAACTTTTCTGTGAATAAACGGTTCGCCTTTAATAATAAACGGTTCACCGTTAGTAATAAACGGTTCGCCTTTATAATAAACGGTTCAAGGGTAATTTCCAGAATCTATATTTTGTTAACTTTTTGTACAAAAAAGATTTTCCAACTCAAGTTAACGGTCATTAAGATTCTTTAAACATGTTTATGACTTTAAGAAATTCATTTTAATAACTCAAACATTTTAATCAAGTACATATAAGTTTTGTTATCATCAAAATCAATATTATAAGATTAACAAGAGCACCTTGCACTTGAACTCATCTTAAATGCCTTTTTTTCATCAATGTCTATTCTTCTCTTGGTTGGAGGCCTACCATCAACTCTTATGACAAGTGGTGGTAGCAGGTTATCATGTAAAAATAAAGGCCTTCTGCTTTCATCAGGCACTAGATGCAATTGGTGAGAATAAGTTTTCTTAAATTCAGATTTCTTCCACAAATAATGGACATAATTAATCACATTATATCTCATTGCATTAATGCAAGACATAGAATGCTTGCAAGGTAAGTTTGATACATCCCACTCCCCAGACTTACAATGCTTGGTGCCTAAATCAACAACACACCTTTTAAAAATATCTTCCATTACTTCAAAGGATTTTATTATGACCAAATGTAACTAAATATTCCCTAAATTTAGCCCTTACTTCCATCACTTCTTCTGAACAAGTAGAGGCAGCTCATTTTGCATGTCTTTTGTGTATCAAGATCATAATCTTCATTCTAATCTCCTTAAGCATTCTCACAATTGCATGCCTTTAAAGTTACTGATCCAATTATTAAAAGACTTAGTCATATTGTTTGTGACATGCGAACACCCGGTTTGTATGGGGAAACAATGCTTGGCTTAATAGACCACTTGAATTTACAATTGTCACTTATAAGCAACAGAGTTGATGCTATGAATTTCAACCATATGGTTATTAAAATTAACTTGGTTTACACTTCTATATGCAGAACAAAATTCTTTTTTTAGTAATATACCAAGAAACTTCTACTTGAAGTTTGAATAGATGTGATTGTAATAGTACCTTTTCAAAGCCTGAGGAAAAACCCTCTTAAGAGCATTCAGTATCCCCTTGTATTTATCACTCATAAAGCAAAGATCCTCTCCACCATTACAACCTATTTGCTCATATAGTTTCTCCATAAAATGAACCCATGACTTAATGTCTTCATTCTTTACTACACATATAGCTAACGAATATATACCATAGTTGGCATCTACATTAATAGTAGACAATAGGACTCTTTATACACATAACTAAATTAAAGTGATTTATTTCACAATATTTAAAATTTCATTACTTTTAATATAAATAAAAATTTTTAAAAGTTTTACATTACAAGTAGAAACTTCATTACAAAATATAAGAAACACATAGGGATTCCTTAGTATATGTTTTAAAACATTACTATTACATAAATGAACTTAAGATGTTTATTTTTATTTTTTATTTTTATAGAAATACAGTTAAGCCAATTACTGTGTCTTGGTTAGTACTTGAAGCCAACTTGCCCTACTCATCATGTAATGTAAGGACTATATGAGCTAATTCCTAGTAAGGAAAAGCTTTAATGCATGTATTAATTATTATGAACATAGATGGCCTTATGAGCATTAAATCTTTAAAAGAAACTTAGAAATATCAAAATACTTCTTGAGGGCCCTAAGTATGTTACATTCTAACATGGGCACTTTTCATTCTTTAAAACAACATGCCCTTGGACCTAAATTAATAGTTTATTTTTTGGGCGTTATATATCGCCGTCCCCAAAAGATTATTCTTTACTTAGCTTTGAAGGCTTGCCTTTTTTGAAAACTTTGCTATCCTGGTGGTACAATAACTCTTTTTTCAAAACTCATTTTTAAAATGTCTTCTTTGTAATCTTAACAAGTTAACATGAAATGCACGTGTCCAATACAACCTATGTTATAACATGCAAAGCCCATAGATATACAATAAAGCCAACTATACAATTTTTTTTAAAAACATCAATCTTTAATATAGGTGGTAATGCCAACCATATAAAGATTAAATAAAATGTGATTATTATATAAATGATAGAGCTGACTATATCATAATTAAATAAAAATACCACAATATAGGCAGCATAGCTGACCATATAAGGATTAAATAATAAAAAATTAATCATAGTAGCCATCATGAGATAAAGAAATAATTAAAGATAAATATAAGTGAAAAAAGAAGTTTGTCTCTTCATTACGATTGAAGTGTTACTTATCTCTTAACGTTGACTTCTCTAGACCCTCTTATTTGAAGATTTCTCTATTCTTTGATGTTATTATTTAAAATAGAAGAGGATAGAATTTCCAAGATGATATAGAAAATGAAAGGGCTAAGCCTATTTATAGGATTTCCTAAAGCTAATAGATGGCCAGGATTTTGCCATCATAACTTTTAATTACTGGTTGAGATTTATCCTTCCATAAATATCTTTGTAAATTCTAGAATTTCTAAATATTTTTATAAGCATCTCTTATTGGATTGCTACTTAGGTCATCGCTTATGTCACCATTACTCTAGAATTTACTACCATAAATATTTTATGTTATTATTATTATTATTTTAATACTTAAGGGTATTTGTTAACTTAAAAATTAATTCTACTATATTCAAGTGAGTAAGTTGTACCTCACAATTTCCTCGCCCTTCAACGAAATTTCATCCTTGAAATTCACTTACTAAATAACTTAGGATACTTATTCTTCATCTCTTCCTTATGTTCCCATGTTACCTCCTCTATCGAGCTACTTCACTATAGTATTTTAACTAGAGGAATCTTCTTGTTACTTAACTTCTTCATCTTTCTATCAAGGTTTTTGAATTGGATGTTCTTTATCAGTTAAGTCTTCTTCTAGTTGAAGAGACTTATAATTTAGCACATGTGAGGGGTCTGGAACATATTTCGTTAGCTTGGAGACGTGAAATACATTGTGTATCCTTAATAACGATTGTGGAAAAACAAGTTGGTAGGAAATGTTGCTGACACGTTCAAGTATTTCAAATGGTCCAATAAACCTTAGATTGAATTTTCCTTTGTTCCTAAACTTTATTGATCCTTTTACTGGGGCAATCTTTAGAAATATGTTATCACTAACTTGAAATTCCAAAGGCCTTTATCTCTTATTTGTATAATGTTTCTGTCGATTTTGAGTTGCCTGCATTCTTTGACATATTTTCTCGATCACCTCAAATGAGACAGGAATCAGGTTGGGTCCAAGATACCTTTGCTCGCCCATCTCGTCCTAATGAATGGGTAACTGTTGAGTATTAGAAAGTGTGTATTTATAATGGAGAAAAACATCATTTTACACTCCAAGTCTCACTAACATCCCTATTTTTATGTCTTTAAGTCCTTTGTAATTTAATTATGTATGTTTTATTTTAATTAAGTATTTTATGTATTTTAGGGGATATCATGGTCATTTCACAATAAACGAGAGATCAGATGAAAAAACGGACAAAACTTTTGAACTCAGGACAGTCGAAAACCTTAGGAGGAGCATAAAAAGAAAAATGGTACTGTTCACATATACGGTACTGTTCACACATACGGTACGGTTGATATATACGATCGTATGACATACTTTTTCACATGCTCACATGTATCTTTGTATGCTGACGTGGCACTGTACGATGACGTGGCACTATACGATGACGTGGCGGCATTTGATTGGACGAATGATGTGGCATTGACTGATGATGTGGCGTTGACTGATGACGTGTCAAGAGCTTATTGGACCAAAAATGTTGATCGGTGACGTGGCAGAATGTTAGTGGACGAAAAAAACGTGTGTACGGTACATGCATAAACACAGAATAACAGCCCTGATGATGTGTTCAATCCAATAGGAACTTGCCACGTGGCGCACTGATTACGGCGTCCAAATTGTTTTAATCCGATGGCCATGATTTACTCGGTTTATCTATAAAAAGGGGCTCCCCCTCTAACACACCACCCCAATCCATTTTTGGACTCCATTCTCTCTAATTTCATCTCCATCTTGTATTTTCTACGTATTTTAATAAAATTCCCATTTTACCCCTAGTTCAAATATGAGTGGCTAATTTCCTTTCAAGCTTGGGTTGAAGGTGAAGTCTCAACATGCTCCATGGGCTTAATTTGGTAAATTTACTTTTCCTTCCCCTTTAATTTATGTGGTTGTTTTGACTTTTCGTAGAGCAGGATAGTAATAATCTTGTCGGATATCGGTGGAAATAACCGCCTCCCTCAGGCAAGGTTATTCTTATTTGGACGGAAGCCCTTAGCACCATATCTATTAAAGTGTGGTTCATGATGAGTGGAAGTTCCCCCTTCATGATTTAATTGGTACTAATAATGAATATTAAGCCGATGGTACATGTTGAGACAAATCCGGAGATCCAAGCATTTTATTTTAATAGTTTATTCCAATAGCTTTAATTCAAATTAATACATTGCCTACATAATTGTCATTATAAATCCAACCACCAACTCAGAAAATTAATTCTACACATAATTAAAATCCACCTCCTCGTGGGATCGACACTCGTCACCATTAATCTATTCTACAATAGATTCGTGCACTTGCGAGTTCAATAAAATTTGCACAACAAGTTTTTGGCGCCGTTGCCGGGGAGGTAAGTATTTTAATTTGTAGAATTTTTTTTCTCTTTTTATTTATTTATTTTATTTGTTTCCTTGTAATATTTTTTTTATTTATTATTATTAAAAAAAAAGAAAAAAAAAGTGAATTAAATTTTGAAGTAGGTATTATTTTCTTTTCTTTTCTTCTCTTCTTTAAATTTCTGTAATTTAATTTTCATGTTATTTTTTTTTATTTTTTATTTGTGAAATCGGCAGGTTCAACCGCCTCTTAATTTATTTTAATTTGTTTCACGTATTTTCTTTTCTATATATAGCACTTGAGTTGTTTTCATAACAAATTGTAACATCGTGATAAGGTTAGTATCGTAATTTCTCCCTTTCCTTTATCTTTATTAATTTTGTTATTATTTTTTTTATTATTATTATTTGCATGCATGGTCGTAGGTCACAATTACCTAATATTGAGCCTATAGACTTTGAATTAGAAAAAACACTTCGCACACACAAGCACGTTACAATTAAAAATAAATTTGAAATGGATTTGCAACCAGCACCACAAGAGAGGCCATTTAAGGACTACTTCAGTCCCTTAGCTAACTTGAGCACATCATGCATAAGATACCCAAATGTAGCTTCTAGGAGTTTTGAATTAAAACCTAGTGTGCTAAATTGTCTCCCAACATTCTATGGCCTAGAAAATGAAGATCCATATAATCATCTAAATGATTTTCATGCTATTTGTCAAACTTTTAAATATGAGAATTTTTCAGATGATGATGTTAAGCTTAGATTATTTCCATTTTCTTTAAAGGATAGAGCTCGTTCATGGTTCAATGCATTGCCTCGCTAATAAAGCATTACATCATGGAACAAATGGTAACAAAATTTTTGAATAAATATTTCCCAAGACATAAAACCAATCTTATTCGCGAGGAAATTTCAGAGTTTACCCAAAGAGAAGACGAGCAATTTTTCGAAGCATGGGAGCGATTCAATGGGCTACTCCTAAAGTGTCCACATCATGGATACGAAAAATGGCACCAATGCCAATACTTTTTGGAGGGATTATTGTCGAATGTGCAAGAATGGCTAATGGCAACAAGTGGAGGAGAGCTAATGTCAAAAAGTGCATCAGAGATTTGGGATTTCTTCCAGCGACAAGCAGATAATTCCCAACAACGGAGTCGTTCGCTCAGGAGTACTAGAAGAGTTAAGGGAGTGAATGAGGTTCACATTGGCGAGTCAAGTTCAGAAATTAAAGAAGTCAAAGACATAGTTGAAGGTCTTTCCCGTCAAATAGCATCGTTAACAGCTGCTAAATTAACGGAAGCACATGACCAGGACTCATACTCAGATCAAGCTAATGCCATAGATGTAATGAGAAAGCCATCAACCTACAACCCTTACTCCAACACATATAATCCCGGATGGAGAGACCACCCCAATTTTTCATGGTCTCAAGGATTCCAACAGAATGGACCAGCAGCTCCAGCTCCACCAATGCAATCAATTCCTCAAAATTCTCAAGCCTCTCAACCACCATTTAGACCATATAATCAGAACCCAAACCATTCTCAGCCTAGACCATGGGAGGATTCATTTCAGAATTTCAAGAATCTTATTCACTCCAAAATCGAGCAACAAAACCGCACCATTGATGAACTACGAAATGAGATGAGAGCAGGTTTCAACTCACAAACCCAATCAATTTTGAACCTTGAAAAAATGGTGGGACAACTTGCTTCATCAGTTCAGACTTTGGCAATGACAGTTGAGAAAGGTAAATTCCCAAGTCAACCAGTGCCTAATCCTAAAGGAGTGTATGAAGCAAGTACCAGTTCACCTCATCAGCATGGAGAGGTTAAAGCCGTTATGACCTTGCGAAAAGGAAAAGAAGTTGACAACAAAGTGGAGATGCCGGTACCAAAAACAACTCAAATTGTACCGGTAAATGAAGAAGACTCATCATCAGAGGAGAAAGAAGAAACCAACCCACGAGAATACGTTCCAAAAGCTCCATTTCCCCAGAGGTTAGTTAAAGCAAAGAAGGGAAAATCTACAAGTGAGATTTTTGAAATCTTTAAACAGGTAAGTGTTAACATCCCTTTACTTGATGCTATAAACCAAGTGCCATCTTATGCCAAGTTTTTTAAAGACCTTTGTACTAAAAAGAGAAACATTCATGTTCAAAAAAAGGCATTTTTAACAGAAAACGTTAGTTCTATACTCCAACACAAACTTCCTCTAAAATACAAAGACCCAGGCTCCCCCACTATCTCATGTAGTATAGGGAACCACACAATTGAGAATGCTTTGTTGGACTTAGGAGCTAGTGTAAATCTGTTGCCTTACTCGATTTTGTGAAACTTGGGTGGGAGAATTACACCCAACTCCAGGTGGTGTTACAACTGCGGACGGTCCATGAAAAACCTCGTGGTATTGTGGAGGGCGTCTTATACAGTAGATAAGTTTTATTTTCCTGTTGATTTCATTGTAATTGACACTCAACCAGATCCGAGGATTCAAAGAGCGCATCCCTATTATCCTAGGGACGACCTTTCTTGCAAATCGCCGATGCTCACATTCAATGCAGGACTGGAAATATGCAGTTGTCTTTTGGCAATATGACGATGGAACTAAATATCTTCAACATCGCCAAACAACCTCCCAATGCAGATGATGAAATTGTTGATGTGGATTTAATCGAAGAATTAGTTGATAATACTTTTCTTTCAAATCTTAGTAATGACCCTTTACAAACATGTTTAACTCACTTTGGTTTGAATTTTGATATTGACAGATCAATAGATGAAGTTAACGCCTTACTCGATTCAGCATCATCCATGGACATTAACAAATGGAAGTCAAGAGTGGAACAACTAGTACCATCAGAGAAGAAACTGAGTCCATCATCACAATCACCACCAGAACTTGAGCATTGCATATCTTGGGCCAAAGAAGAAATTCAACTTTGACATACAAAGAAGCTAACTTAGAAAGAAAATCACAACTGGCAGAACTTGAAGAAAGTCGTAATGATGTATACAAAAATGCCAAGATTTACAAACAGCGAATGAAAGTCTTTCATGACGAGCAAATTATGAGAAAATCTTTCACACCAGGTCAGAAAGTACTTTTATTCAATTCTCGCTTGCGCCTATTCCCAGACAGTTCCTCTTGAACATTCTCAGACAACTTCAACGTGTACAATCTCATCTGAGAAGCCAGATACGATTTTGTAAAACGCATCGTATTTGGAAGCTACAACCTCCAGAGTTGGTATCCCACGTTGAAGATCTAGAAAGACAACTCAAAGAAATTGAGGGAGGTATCAACGAAACCCAAATCGAACTTGAGGAAAACTCAATAAGAGGACAATTGTGAGATTATTATTTTTCTTTTCTTTTCTTTTCTTTTCTTTTTTGGGTGTTCTCTAGTTTGTTACCCCGGTTAAGTGGCGAATAACGGTACTCCGTGACAATCAAAGTCGGTTACTTTAGTTTCCCATAATAACTAATATTCTGAGAAGAAGGTATGGACAGAAACGCGATTCTAGCAAAGCTTCACAAGCGATTTCCTTCATTTCCTCAGAATGCCCTCCTTACGATCTATAAAGCTCGGTCCGAACGCATGCGATTGATTATGAGAAATAACGTCCCTGCTGACATCTGTTGGTTAATCGAGGCCAAGGTATGTTTGGCAGGTGAGTTACCTCCTAAATTTATTGCATACATGCCTGGTTGTGGTAAAGGAAATTACTCGAGAAAACGAAGAGCTGAAAAACTTCATGTTAATTGTCATAAGTGTGCCAGGATGAAATGCGATAAAAATCCTTGTTCTTTCAGAATGATGTCTGATAACAGGGAAGATAAGATTCAATTCATTAGGGATGACTTGAATAAAGAGTCATTGGATGATATCCTTTTGTCTCTTGAAACGCATCCCAGTGGATACGTACAAAGAGCAATTCTCCAGTTATGGCCATTATTTCAGAAAGAACGTGTCCGATATAGTCTTGGGAATCTGACTATAAACGACCTTTTGCCGGTTTATAAGAAAACTGGATAGGAAGCCTATCCTCGACCCATGTAGGCGTTGGCCGTTTCTGGACGTAAAACCAGAGGAAGATGTGAGCCACAATCACAACTACCTGTAAATATCCTTTTACTGTTGTTTTATTTTACTGTTGTTTTATCAATTGCATTATTGTCTTTAATAATTGAGTGCTTTTTCTTTTACTATTTCCTTTTTGACTCTCGAGCCATGTGCTTTACGCGTTAATTGACATAGACATGCTACCTCCTAAACAGCTGTAAATCATTATCACCAAGATCTTTGATATATGATCATTTTCTTTTAGACTCACAAATTGTTTTTGAGAAGCATCCCAATGGCAGCTACTCCCAATAAACAATTCAAGAACATTTGTGTGCTCTCTGGATTTAACTATGGCAAACATAAAGAGTTCGTTGAGGCAGCCATCGATCTTGGTCAACGATAAGCAGAAAAGAAATTTGCATCTGGTTTATGGAGGAGGTGACCGAGGGTTATCAAAACTAGTCTCAGAAGCTGTTTATCTCAGAGGGAGCAAAGTGTTAGGCATCATCCCAAGAAGCCTCAAACCGTTGGCCTGAGATCTTGCAACTCTAGAGGCACTAATCACATTAGCATCTTGGGCCCATCTGAACATTCATTAGAAACCCATCGGTTTGTTAAATGTCAATAACTTTTATGATGGCTTCATCGCATTTCTTAACCATGCAATAAAAAATCATTTCATCCCTTTCACAAATAAAAAATCTTTATTTGTGCTCATCATCTTGCTAAGGAGTTAATTGATCATTCTGAGCTTATAGACACTGAGCGGATCCCAAAACTCTTGTCTTTGGAATGGCCAACTAATGATGGTAACAATGAATGATGCTGTAGTAAGTAAGTGCAAATTAGATTTAACTCTGCTTGTAAATATTTTCTTCGTGATCCAAAGACTTTCGGGTGATGTCTTCTAAACCCTATTTTCTTTCAACATTGAGGACAATGTTTTGTTAGTTGGGGGAGGGAATAGTTGACAATTGTGGAATATTTCAATCTTGGTGTAGTTTTTACTAATTTTTATTTTAGAAACTAATCGTGGTTAAATTTTTTTAGTCGAAGATGGTGAATATGGAGTGCGGTGACTCTAACGCATCTTCTTATTAAAAAAAAAAAAAAAAAAACATTTTGTGTGATCTTTTCATAATTATATGACATGATAACTTTCAAATTTTAGTATTTGTATTATATTTTGTCTTTATTTATGTTACACCATGTTTGTTACTTCTACGTGTTGATGTTGGAGACAAATATAAGTTCTTGAAAGAATGCACATGTCATAATAATTTCAAGTGAGTTTTTGAGCTGTCATTTTCTTGGAGAATAACCCTTTTTGCCATTCTTCATTCAACATGAGTTTATTGCTTTATACATTATCTCCAAAAAAAAAAAAAAAAAAAAAAAAAAAAAAAACATAAAGTGTGTGTTGCCACATCTGAAGATCTATCTAACTAGTAGATATGGAAGATTATTTAGAACCTTAAAAGATGACAGAAAGGCCATTTTTGGTCCGTTTGAGCCTTTCTAGCCAACCCTATTAATATGTATCCATAGTTAACCCCTTTGAGCCTTAAAAATAATAATAATAATAATAATAAAGTAAAAATAAAGACTTTTTCTTTGGCAACCTATTATCTTGTCCCACCGTGTGGAGTATCACCTTATATTTTTTATTAATCACAACCCATTTATTTTTTAAAATATATATAATTTTGCATAAAAAAAAAAGGTGCTAAAAAAAAAAGAGAAAAAGAAACAAAAGAAAAAAAATGTTTACAAAAAAAAAAAAAAAAAAAATCAAGTGAAAAGCACCTTACAATCTCCAAAGTTCTCTATTTGTCAAACATATATTTTGTTTTTCCTATTATCTTTTCTTTGTTAGCCACGTCCCTAGCCTACGTTACGTCCTAATAAAAGTCCTTCTTGATTTTAGGGAACTATATTCTGAAATGGAAACTAGTTATATGGGTTGAAAAGATGTGGTAATGCATACTAAAAAATAATAATAATAATAATAATAAAAAATAAAAAATAAAAATAAAAAATAAAAAAGGATGATGAATGTATTTGTTTGATTAGCATTTTTGAATTAAAATCGTACTATTTCTAAGCTGAGGGCATATTTCTATCACCTTGGTGAGAGTGTGTGATATTACTTCTTTATTATTTTCACTCAAATTACCATTCACTGGAGTGATTATTTTTGGGTTGAATTTCTTTGTGAGCGTATTACTACTACCAGTGAGATTTTGGGGTTTGCATGTCATTATTAAAAGTGACTCGATTACTAAAGTTGTGACAAAATTTTCTAAACTGATTCATGTGGAGAGTTGATGTGGGAATGATATTTCTTTAGACTGCAGATAATGCTTATACTTTTATTTGATTGTTATCATTAGTCTGATTGAATAAATACCACAGTATAACAAAAAAAAAAAAAAATTTGTTTCAGTTTTGTTTTCGTTCAAATTGCTAGGGACTAGCAACAAGCTGGTTGGGGGGTGTGTTGAGTATTAGAAAGTGTGTATTTATAATGGAGAAAAACATCATTTTACACTCCAAGTCTCACTAACATCCCTATTTTTATGTCTTTAAGTCCTTTGTAATTTAATTATGTATGTTTTATTTTAATTAAGTATTTTATGTATTTTAGGGGATATCATGGTCATTTCACAATAAACGAGAGATCAGATGGAAAAACGGACAACACTTTTGAACTCGGGACGATCGAAAACCTTAGGAGGAGCATAAAAAGAAAAATGGTACTTCACATATACGATCTCGTGTTCACACATACTGATGCGGTTGATATATACGATCGCATACCCACGACCTCGCTCACATTCACGGCCTTTCACATGTACTCTTTGTATCTTTGACGTGGCACTGTACGATGACGTGGCACTATACGATGACGTGGCGGCATTTGATTGGACGAATGATGTGGCATTGACTGATGATGTGGCGTTGACTGATGACGTGTCAAGAGCTTATTGTACCAAAAATGTTGATCGGTGACGTGGCAGAATGTTAGTGGACGAAAAAAACGTGTGTACGGTACATGCATAAACACAGAATAACAGCCCTGATGATGTGTTCAATCCAATAGGAACTTGCCACGTGGCGCAATTCTGAGCGTCCAAATTGTTTTAATCCGATGGCCATGATTTACTCAGTTTATCTATAAAAAGGGGGCTCCCCCCCTCCTAATTTGACACCCCTGAATCCATTTTTGGACTCCATTCTCTCTAATTCCATCTCCATCTTGTATTTTCTACGTATTTTAATAAAATTCCCATTTTACCCCTAGTTCAAATATGAGTGGCTAATTTCCTTTCAAGCTTGGGTTGAAGGTGAAGTCTCAACATGCTCCATGGGCTTAATTTGGTAAATTTACTTTTCCTTCCCCTTTAATTTATGTGGTTGTTTTGACTTTTCGTAGACAGATAGTAATAATCTTGTCGGATATCTACTGGAATAACCGCCTCCCTAGGCAAGGTTATTACTATTTGGCACGGGAAGCCCTTAGCACCATATCTATTAAAGTGTGGTTCATGATGAGTGGAAGTTCCCCCTTCATGATTTAATTGGTACTAATAATGAATATTAAGCCGATGGTACATGTTGAGACAGATCCGGAGATCCAAGCATTTTATTTTAATAGTTTATTCCAATAGCTTTAATTCAAATTAATACATTGCCTACATAATTGTCATTATAAATCCAACCACCAACTCAGAAAATTAATTCTACACATAATTAAAATCCACCTCCTCGTGGGATCGACACTCGTCACCATTAATCTATTCTACAATAGATTCGTGCACTTGCGAGTTCAATAAAATTTACACAACAGTAACCTACATTTTCTACCATAGAAAGCTTCATAGAGTGCCATGATAATTGTTGCTTGATAGTTATTGTTATAGGCAAATTCAGCCACCTTGACAGTCGATGACACATCCCTACAACATATCTTTTAATATCTGTTTGAGGGTGAAATGCTGTACTAAATTTTTGTTAGCCTATATGGCAATATAACATTTTGATTTTGATGATAACAAACCACGTATCAATGGATAAAATTGGAAATACACATATTATGCTTTTAAATCAACAAAATGGATTTTTATTTTTCAAAGTTCTTAAACAAAAACATTTTCTTGTATTTTCCAAAGGAAAATTCTATCATGAGCATATGATTTCAAAATCTTAGTAAAAGTGAGTTTTTGTAAGAAGTTTTTCAGATAAAATTATGTTTTGTTGATAAACAGCATTTTGCTTAAAGAAAATCGGCAAACCAGATACACTGAATAAGCTTACCAGGAACAACCAGCCAACTGGATATGTTAAACGGCAAATCAGATACATCAACATAGCTCTTTGCAGACAATTGGCCAATCAAATATGTTAAATGGAAAATTGAATACATTAGCTAGCTCTCTAGAAGTAATCGGCAAGTCGGTTACATCAAATGAGTCCTCTAGAGACAAATGACATATCGGTTACTAAGAAGTGGTAAATAGATTATTCAAAACTTTAAAATTAGACTACAACAGTAAACTTAAGCAGCAATTCGATTAGGGAAGTTTTATCACTCTATTATAAATAGCCAAAGAAGACATTATTGCAAAGGTTGATGAACCATCTTGGCAATATTTATCTATAATCAAAAGTGCTCTAAGCTTACATCTTGTACACATACACATATTTGGGCCATCTTTTGCTTGCATTTAGTTAAGAGTATGTGTTTCTTTATAATTATCATTTTAATTCTCAAAAAAATTAAAGGGCTGTGAATGTGTGAAATACTTGGGTAAAAGGTGAAGGATTCGTCTTAGGATTGTAAAGGTTGATTGACACCATTAGAAGTCAATTGTAAGTTCTTAAAAACCTTCAATTATGAGGTTTGGATACTGAAATTCTCACGCTTTGTGTGCTTGAAGGAGTGAAACCACGTAAAAATTTATGTGTTTGTTTCTTCTCCCTCTTATCTATTTATTTTTCATTTATTGCTCAAAATTTATTTAGATTGAAATTGCTTGAAATATTTGATTAAATTTTATTACATTTGCAAGCTCTTTTTTAATTACCCAATTCAACCTTTCTTGGGTTGCACACTTAGAATTTGAATTTTAATTTTGTTCCCATAGCTCTATGTAACTTTTCCTAAAATGTCAAGATGAACCCTGTATCTTGATCAGAGATAATAAAATGGATAAACCATGTAGTATTACTATCTCCTTTAGGTATATTTCTGCAAATTGGTCCATTGTGTACATCATTCAAACAAGCAAGAAGTGGGCGGATTTTATGAGTCAATCAAGGATCACCAAAATGGCATCATGCATTTTTATAGTCCTTAGAAGACCAATAAAGAAATCCGTGGTGATTTCTTCCTATTTCCATTTGGGAATTTGATTGGATTCCAGAAGTCTTGCGATCTTTAGTGCTCTGCTTAGATTTCTTGACAAATGATACATTGTACTATTTCCTTCTTCATTTTGGGGCACCAATAATGCTTCTTTAAGTCTTTATACATTTTTGTTGTGCCAAGATGAAGTGAATATAGAGTTGTATGAGCTTTAAGTAGGATTTCTTTTTTCAGATCTTTATTACTTGGTACATATATCCTGTCCTTGAATAAGATGATTACCTTCTCTAATTTCTTGAACAATGTCTCCTCCTTTGAGTTGGATTCCATCTTTAATTTCTTCAAGTAAAAATCGGTTTCTTGCCCCTCCTTAATCTTTTCTAGTTTGGTTGAGCGAAGTGCATGTAGCTAATTTGTCTGCTAGTAGCTTTATCTATTCCTTGCATATATCATTTTGTAATGGCTTAGGTAAAATCCTTACAGCTAACAGGCTTGACTTCTAACTTACTACATTTACTATCACATTTACTATTCCAGGCTAGTAGTTTATTTCACAATCGTGGTCTTTGACAAGCTCTAGCCATTGCCATGGTCAAATATTTAACTCCTTTTGTGCAAAGTGGTATTTAAGGCTCTTAAGACAGTTGAAGGAATATGAGAAAAATTATTCAACACACAATTTTAAGTTGGTAGCAGTGGTGCACACATTAAAAATATGGTATCATTATTTAATGGGAGTTCATTGTAAGATTTACACTATAGATAACGAATTCTTCAACTATTTTAAGAGCCTATGCCATTTTCGGAGGCCTCACTATAGATGATGAATTCTTCGAAGTTGTTAGGAATGATTAAGATTGAGGCGGTGACCAATCACTGTTTAAATCTTTGATTTTCTCACATTCTGATGTCCATATAAATTTGACATTCTTCTTTGCCAATTGAGTTTGTGGCATCACAATTTTGGAGAAGCCTTCCATAAATATTTGATAATATCTTGCCAAACCCAAGAAGCTTTTAACTTCTCTTGCATTAGTCGGTCTAGACCATTAGCTTACAGCTTCCAACTTCGAGGGGTCTACTGAAATTCCATCTTTAAATACAATGTGTCCCATGAATATAACCTTTTTGAAGCCAAAATTCACATCTCTTGAATTTTGCATAAAGTTTCTTCCCCTTTAAGGTCTAAAGAGTGATCCTTAGATGCTCAGTGTGCTCTTCCTTTGTCTGCGAGTAAACAAAGATGTCATTAATAAACACTATTATGAATTTGTCTAGGTAGTCTTTACGTACCCTATTCATGAAATCCATTAAGGCTATTGAGGTATTTGTTAGACCAAATAGCATAACAACAAATTCGTAGTGCCTATAACGTATTTTAAAAGTTGTTTTTGGAATATCTACTTTGATTCTTAGTTGGTGATATCTTGATCGTAGATCAATCTTTGAAAATACTCATGCTCTTTGTAGTTGATCGAGCATATCATAAATATGAGGAAATGGGTACTTGTTCTTAATGGTCACTTTATTTAGCTCTCGATAGTCAATGCACATTCGCAATGATCGATCCTTTTGCTTTCGATAGTCAATTCACCATACGAAGGCAGCCTATCGTATGTAACCTTTGTCTTATAACTTTTGCAATTGGCTCTTTAACTCCTCCAATTCTGATGAGGCCATTCGATAGGCTGCCTTCGAAATTGGGGCTGTTCCTGGTAACAAATCGATTGTAAACTCGATTTTTTGATCTGGTGGAAATCTTAGAAGTTCTTTTGAAAAGACCCTAAGAAACTCATTCACAATTGGAATATCTTCCAACTTTGACCTTTGCTTCTCTATTACGATGACAGCACTTCCCAATATCTGTCGCATCCTCATTTTAGTAGTATAGCTTTTAAGGCAAACATGACATACATTCTTTTCTCTTTGTGTCCTCTTTTGAAGGTAAATGATTTCTTTTATGATGGTTGAAAAGTTACTTCCTGTTCTTGCAATCTGTCTTGGCATTGTGCTTTGATAACTAATTCATGCTAAGAATTACGTCATAGCCACACATTTCGAGTATTATTTTGTCAACACATAATTCATGATCGTGAATGTGATGACATTGAGGACAAAGCTATCACAAGCATGTGGGATAAGGTACATTCAAATCCTATTCAAGTTCTTATTGGACTCGTCGCAAGAGCTCATGCAAAGCCATTTAAAAAAACGCTTAATAGGCTGATTAAAGCAACTTGAGCTTAATTAAATTCATGGTGGCTTATTGAAGGAATTTCACATGATATTCAGACTACCAAATGAGTGATTCAAGCTTTTGAACTTTCAAATAATCATTACCATGACATCAACAAGTTAGCTTGCATAAGTAACAAGACAAATTAACTATTTCTCTTTTAATTGCCATTTTAATGCGTTAAAGCCATTCGAGAGACTTTCCTTATTTGCTTTAGATTAGGCACTTTCTCTAGGTATTTAATTCTGATTTGATTTTAGTTTGGGATTTATTTTTGAAACTTCCAAGGGCAATTACAGGATGAAAATTCTTATAACTAACCCTATATACTGTACTTGTATCCAATAGGAAAAATATATAAGTTTTAGTGCATTTGGCTTGAGAGTTTAATTTTCTTTGGTTCTTAAACTAACTCTTTGAACTTATCAGATTTATGTGTTATTTAAACTATTGACTTATTAATTAGTCTATCCATAACTGATTGTGGAGTCCTCACATATACCAAGGTTCATGCCTTTCTTGAGCATTAGGTTTCGATTCCATACAATTTCAGTTCTAGAATTCAATCTTCGAGAATAAATCGGTTGGGGTTACGTTAATCCTCAGAGAGATTTATATCATTTTGTATTAGAGCTAGGTTCTGGCCTGGTCTTAGTTATCCTCTTCTTTAGTTTTTGATTCCTGTTAATCGTAAGTCTTAATTCCTATTGTCATAATTTCGGTACTGAAAATCCCTAAAACCTTTTTGGTTAAATTTTGCACCCTTTATAGAATTTTTGTGTTCTTTGTTTTCAATTCTTTTTAGTTGTGAGTCTTATTTTAATTTCTAACTTTCGTTAGACTTCTATACCGATTTATATTAAAAAAAAAAAGATGATTCAAAAAGATAAAAAGAAACAAAGAAATAAGAGAAGAAAGAAACAAGAGGATAGTGAGTAAAAAAATAAATGTTCATTTTTTATTATTGCTATCTTAGGGAGCCCAAAATTGGTTTTACCTCAGAGTGTGAAAATTTTCTTTTGCTCAAAATCTTGATAATTTGTGCTTCCAAAAGCTGATTGTACATGTTCATTGCATTCTTACTTTTCAAATTCGAATCTCCTTAGTATAATCTTTGTAAATTACTGCTGGAATTTTGATATTGGTTTGATTAGTTTGATAAAGGCCAAGTAAAAATTACTACGAGTGTAAAAAAGCAAGAGAGTGCGAGCATATTAGAGGGTAAGAGCCAACTAATTTGAGTGAAACACGATTGGAATTGAGTGAATCATTTTCTTAAATGAAACATATAAATGAGTATGGTGAGTTCCTTTCTATATTATTTCTAACATCTTTTTATAGATTTCAGCCATATCTCACAACTATGAATGAAATGCAAGGGAAGAGGCTCAACAACCAACCGTCCAAAATTTGCAAATTCAAGCACTGATAGAGGAGATGAGACGGATGATGAGAGCTGAATTAGAGCACATACATGAGCGTTTGGATCAAGTAGAAAACGTATGTGTGGGCCAACCACAACCTATTCCGAAAGTGCATAGGAGGGAGAGAGTTCCGGTCAGAGAAGAGATTGGTGATTATTATAAGGATGAATATGATGAAAAGAAGGATTTTGTAGATAGTTATTAGAGAGATGGACGAGGTAGGAAAGCTAGGAACCGAGATGATATCCCATTTTTCCAAGGTAAATCCAACCCGAAGCATACTTTGAATAAGAGAAAAAGATGAAGTTCGTGTTTAATTACCATAACTATTCTCTAACTATACTATTACTTGGTGGGATCAACTTGATATAAACAGGAGGCAAAATAGGGAACATCTAGTTGAGACGTAGGATGAAATGAAAACGTTGATGAGAAGACGTTTTATACCTAACCACTACTACTAAGATTTGTATAAAAAATTACAAAGTCTTACACAAAATGAGGGATTATTACAAAAAAATAAAGATTTCCATGATTATAGTGAATGTAGAAGAGTATAGAGAAGCTACCATGGTACGATTCTTGAGTAACCTTAATTAGGAGATTACAAGATGGTTGTATTTTAACATTACATGGAGATTAAGGAAACAGTCCACAAAACTATCAAGATTAAACAGCAATAAAAAAGGGTAATTTAACCCATTAAGCAATAAGAGAGGCCACAAGTATGTATTACACCTAAACCAAGATGCCAGTCCTCCAAGAACAATTCACCAGGTAACAACTTGACTTCCACTACTAAGAATCATAACAATAAGTCTTTTAAATGTCAAAGCGAGGACACATAGCAAGCAAATTTGTAAATAAGAAAGTTATGATGTTGTGGGACAATGGAGAGATTATAATTGAAAATGAAACGGACAATGGAGAGATGCTACCATTAGAGGACATTGAAGATAAAGAATACACAGCCCTTGGGAAAATGACTTTAGTAGCTAGGAGAGCTTTGAATGTGCAAGTAAAAGAAGAAAAAGCAATGCAACAGGAAAACATTTTCTATGCTAAGTGCTATATTTAAGACAAAGTGTGTATTATGATTATTAATGGAAGACGTTGTGCTAATGTCGCTAGTACTATCATGGTGGAAAAGTTAGGGCTTCCGACACTTAAACATCCATGGCCATACAAACTATAGTAGTTGAATGATAAGGGTGAGGTAAAAATGAACAAGCAAGTATTAGTGACTTCTTAGATTGACAAGTATGAAGATAAGGTGCTATATGACGTAATACCAATGCATGCTAGACACTTGTTACTTGGGCAACCTTGGTAATTCGATAGTTGTGTGAAGCGTGATGGCTTCACTAATAAGTATTTATTTATGTTTAATCAACGCAAATCACCCTTGTTCCTTTGACACCAAAGCAAGTTTATGAAAACCAAGTAGGCTTACAAAGAAAGAGTGATTAAAATAAAGAGAGTAAACAAAAGAGAAAAAGAGAGTGAAAATTAGAGAGAGGCCGAAAAATTAAGAGAGAAAAAGAAAACAATGCAGCCATTGAGAGAAAATCATAGCAAAAACACAAGAATTTCTATGCAAGAGTTAGTGAGATAAAAACAATGATTTTTTTCACATCTGCCAATGATTATACTTTTGTATAAAGAGGCATTTTTAAATACTAACAAACTTGACCTTATTTTGCCTAGTTCTCTTCTTTCTTGCAAGATTATGAGGATGTTTTTCCCAAAGAAACACCATATGGTTTACCTCTGATATAAAAGATTAAGCATCAAATTGATTTTTTACTCGATACATCCAATCTAAACCGACTAACCTATAGGAGTAAACCGAAGGAGATAAAGGAAATTCAAAAGTAGATTAGTGAATAGATGGAAAAATGGTACGTGAGAGAAAGCATGAGTCCATATGCAGTTCTAATTTTGCTACTTTCTAAGAAGAACGGAACATGGAGAATGTGTGTCGACTGTCAAGCTATTAACAACATAACGATAAAGTATTGACATCCCATTCCTAGGCTAAATGATATGCTTGATCAATTACATGGATCTTGTGTATTTTCTAAAATTGATATGAAAAGTAGATATCATTAAATTAAAATGAAAAAAGGAGATGAATAGAAAACTACCTTGAAAACAAATCATGGCTTGTATGAATGTTGAGTCATCATGCTTTTTTGTTTGACTAATGCTCCAAGCACTTTTATAAAACTTATAAATCATGTTTTGCAAGCTTTTATGAGCTAGTTTGTTGTTGTTTATTTTAATAATATCCTCATATATAGCAAAAACATAGATGATCATGTAGTACATTTGAAATCTATTTTAAATGTACTTAAGAAAGAAAAATTGTTTGCTAATTTGAAAAAGTGTGCCTTTTGCACCAATAAACTTGTGTTTATAGGATTTATTATGAGTGCACATGGTATACAAGTTGATGTTGAGAAAGTACATGTAATTTACGAGTTGCTAAGTCCTACAAGCATAAGTAATATAAGAAGCTTTCATAGACTTACTAGCTTTTACCGGTCATTTGTAAAAGATTTTAGCATATTAGCCATGCTGCTTACCAAAGTAATCAAGGAAAACATTGGATTTAAGTGGGGAGAAGAACAAAAGAAGGTGTTTCAAATGATCAAGCAAAAATTGACCAATGCTCCCTTATTATTCTTATCTAACTTTAATAAAACATTTGAAATTAAATGTGATGCCTCAAGTATGGGCATAGAAGAACTCTAATGCAAGAAGGATGACCAATTGCCTACTTCAATTAGAAACTAAGTAGGGTACTCTTAGACTACCCTACTTACGAAAGGAGTTATATGCATTGGTTCAGGCATTAAAAAAGTGGCAGCACTACTTATGGCCTAAGGAATTTATTTTTCACATTGATCATGAGTCATTGAAACACCTTAAAGGCCAACATAAGCTGAACAGGAGGCATGGCCGTTGGGTGGAATTCATAGGGGCATTTTTATATATCATTCATTATAAGCAAGGTAAGGAATACATTATTACAAATGCGCTTTCTTGCAGGTACGTCTTAATCTTGATGCTTAATGCTAAACTGCTTGGTTTTGAACATATTATGAAATTGCATATTGATGGCCAAGATTTTAGTGTTGAATACCCAACTTATGAAAAGATTGCAATTGGTAAGTACTTTAAGCATAATGGTTACTTGTTTCAGGAAAATAAGTTATGTGTGCTTACTTATTGTTTGAGAGATTTATTAGTAAGAAAATCCCATGAAAGAGGGTTGATGGAGCATTTTGAAGTTGTAAAAACTTTAGTAGTTTTGCAGGAACACTTTTATTGACCACATATAAAATGAGATGTTAAGAGAAACTATAGTAGATGTGTCACCTGTAGGCAAGCCAAATCAAAAGTGCAGCCTTAGATTAATGTTTCGATGGATTTTGTGCTAGGTTTAATAAGGTCTAAACAAGGAAAAGACTCAAGTTTTGTAGTTATGGATAGATTATCAAAGATGGCAAATTTTATTACATGCCACAAGACAGATGATGCTTCTAATGTTTCTGATTTGGCTTTTAAGGAGATTGTGAGGTTGCATGGTATGCCTAGGACAATTGTTTCTGATAAAGATACTAGGTTTTAAGTTACTTCTAAAAGATATTATAAGGTAAGTTAGGGATTGAGCTGTTGTTTTTAACTACTTGTCACCCTTAAATTGATGGTCAAATAGAAGTTGTGAATAGAACTTTATCTATTGTATTGCATGCTATCATTAAAAAGAACATAAAAACTTAGGAGGATTGTTTGCCACTTTTTGAGTTTGCTTATAATCTTTTTATTCATTCTGTTACTAAATATTTATTGCTTGAAATTTTTTTTAGTTTTTAACCCTTCTAAGTCTGTTAACTTAGATGACCAAAAAAATGTTGAAATTGTTAAACAGATACATGAGATAGCGAATTTCAACATCAAGTGAAGAACAAGGCAATATGCTAAACAAGCCAACAAAAGGCGACACAAGCTAGTCTTCGGACTTAGAGATTTGGTGTGGTTACAAATATATAAAAAAGGATTTTTGGAACAAAGGAAATCCAAGTTATTACCTCGAAGGGATAATCCTTCCCAAGTCTTGGAACGGATCAACAACAATACATACATAGCTAGTGATACGAACCACGCCAAGAACTAACATGACCTTAATCAATTTAATCTCCAAGATCGAATCTAAGTCTGTGATTAAATGGAACCATGACCCAATGCTTAATGAAAGCATGAACCTTGGTATGAGAAGATGCCACAATCAATTAATCAATTTAGTATCCACGATCGAATCTAAGTTTGTGATTGAATGAAACCATGACCTAATGCTTAATGAAAGCACGAACCTTAGTATGAAAAGACGCCACAATCAATTATGGATGATCTTATTGATAAGTTAAGAGTTTGAATGCCACAGAAATCCAATAAGTTCAAATAGTTAGTTTAAGAACCAAAGAGAATTAACTCTCACCAATTACATCAAAATTGATCTTCTCTGTTATTGGATATGAGTATATTATATATGGCTGGTTACAAGAATTTTTGGAAATAAATCCTTAACCAAAATCAAATTAGAATCTTAATTTAAACAAATAGGAAAGAATTTAAATCAAATCAGAATCCTAATATAAGCAAATAGGAAAGAATTTAAATCAAATCAGAATCCTAATATAAGCAAATAGTAAAGAATTTAAATCAAATCAAAATCCTAATCTAACCAAATAGGAAAAAATCTAAATCAAATTATACTAAAAGACAAATAACTGATTTGTTTCTCTACTAGCCTCCTCAAGAAATAGGAAAGTATCTAAAAAAGGAAAATAATATATCTTCCGACCATAATGTGCAAGCCACTTGCCGATCTCATAGAAGTGATTATTTGGAAACTTTTAGAGCTTGGATCATGCATTTAGGAGTCTGAATATCATGTGTGATTCCTTCAATGGGCTTCCACAAATTTGATTGAGCCCAAGTTGCTTGAATCAACCCATTAAGCGCTTCTTTGAATTTCTTTGATCGAGCTCTTGTGACGAGTCAGACGAAAACTTTAATAGAATCTGAATATGCCTCATATCACATGCTTGTGACAGTGTTGTCCTTAATCTCATCAGCTAGATTTGCCCAATGAGTACAATGTAAGTGCCACTTTTAATGCTTCTGATTTGAGTTGATGTAGGTAATAGTTTGAGGACAAATCCTCATCAAGAGGAGGTGAATGATGAGATTGAGGACAAAGCCGTTATAAGCACATGCAATGAGGCATATTCAAATTCTATTCAAGTTCCCGTCCGACCCGTCATAACAGTTAGTCCAAAGAAATTCAAAAAAGTACTTAATGGGATAATTCAAGCAACTTGGGCTCTATGAAATTCGTGGAGGCCTATTAAAGGAATTGCACATGATATTAAGACCACTAAATTCGTGATTCAGGCTTTTAAAGTTTTCAAATAATTAGTACCATGACATTAGCAAGTTAACTTGCATATTATGGTTGGAAAATATGTTACTTTCTTTTTTGAATACTTTCTCGTTCCTTGAGAAGGCAAGTGGCGAGACAAATCAACAAATTCTATTTTAATTTTCATTTTAGTTTATGCACGACATTAAAGCCGTTTAAGAGACTTTCCTTATTTGCTTTAAATCAGCCATTTTCTTTAGGTAATTAATTTTGATGTGATTTTAGTTTAGGATTTATTTCCAAAATTTCTAAAGGCAATTATAGAATGGAAATTTTTATAACAAGCCTATATAATGTATTAGTTTGAATGCATTCGGCTTAAGAGTTTAATTCCTTTTGGTTCAAACTGTTGACTTATCAATCAGCTCCCAAGGTTCTTGCCTTCATTGAGCATCAAGTCACAGTTCCATACAATTCCAATTCTATAATTCGATCTTAGAGAGTTATTAACGCAAAATCACTCTTATTCCATTGACACCATAGTAGGTTTATGAAGACCAAGTGAGCTTACTAAGAGAGAATGATTAAAAGAAGGAGAGTGAACAAAAGAAAAAGAGGGAAAAAGAGGGTGAAATTTAGAAATATGTCGAGGAATATGAGAGAGAAAACGCAAAAGAATTTCTAGGCTAGATGATTATAAGCAAAATCATATAGAAAACAAAAGAATTTCTATGCAAGAGTGAGTGAGATTAAAATAGTGTTGTTTGCACATCAACTAATGATTGTACTGTTGTACAAAGAGGCATTTCTAAACACTAACGAACTTGACCCTACTTTGTCCAGTTCTATTATTTCTCTCTTGCAGGAATATGAGGATGTCTTTACCAAGGAAACACTATATGGTTTACCTTCGATAAGAGAGATTGAGCATTAAATTAATTTTGTACACAGTGCAACCATTCTAAATTGATCAGCCTATAGAAGTAACCCAGAAGAGACAAAGGAACATCAAAGGCAAGTTAATGAATTAATGGAAAAAGGGTACGTGAGAGAAAACTTGAGTTCATGTACAATTCTGATGTTGTTAGTTCCTAAGAAGGATGGAACATGGAGGATGTATGTTGATTACTGAGCCATCAACAACATAATGGTAAAATATCAACATCCTATTTCTAGGCCAAATGATATGCTTGATGAATTGCATGGGTCTTGTGTATTTTATAAACTTGATCTGAAAAGTAGACATCACCTAATTAGAATAAATGAAGGAGATTAATCGAAAACTGCCTTTTAAATAAAATATGGTTTATATAAACGGTTAGACAAGCCTTCTGGTCTTACTAATGTTCTGAGCACTTTTATGAGGCTTATGAACCATTTTTTTTGAGCTTTTGTTGTCAAGTTTGTTGTGTTAATTCTTAGCGAGTTTTTATATCATAATGCTGACTTCACATATCTTAACTAATTATTCTGTATTTAATACTTCACCAGACGGTACCATGACATCAAAAGGCCTATTTGTTATATTAAGAACTTTTTTTGTTTCCTAATGAATTGATGAGATTGAGGACAAAACTATCACAAGCACGTAAGATGAGGCATATTCAGATCCTATTCAAATTCCCGTCAGACCATCACATGTACAACATTATTCACCTATACGATATGATAACGTGGCATTGATCGATGATGTAGCAGCATTCTATTAGACCAATGATGTGGCATTAACTAATTATGTGGGGTTGACCAATGATATGGTAGGATGTTGTTGGACTAAAATACTGATATGACATTAACCGATGACATGGCAACATCTTATTGGACTGCAATGCTGATGTGGTGTTGGCTGATGATGTGCTCCAACCAATCAAAACTTACCACGTGGTGTAATCATAAGCATCCAAATCGTTTTCATCCGATGACCATGATTTATCCATTGTATCTACAGATAGAGGGCTCCCCTCTAATTTAACACCCATGAATCTATTTTTGAGCTTTATTTTATGTACTTTTCCTCCATCTTGTATTTTCTATGTATTTTAATAAAATTACCATTTTATCCCTAGTTCAATTGCGATGGCTAATTTATTTTCAAGCTTGACTTGAAGGTGAAGCCTCAACATGATCTATTAGCTTAACTAGGTATGCTTATTTTCTTTTCCTCATTGATTTAAGTGGTTATTTTAACTCATTTTTAACAGACAATGTGTTTTGTCTAGATTTTGCCTAGTATACTGGTTCTCTAGTAAAAGATCATTGTTGTCTGGCACAATGAGCACTTAGAATCATATTAATTAGAGATAAAATTTCCCTATAGTATTTTCTAGGTCATCTAAGGTATTTAGTGGATGGTTTTGCCATGTTAACGACAAAAAGATTATTATCATCTGGCACAATATTTTCTTAACACCATACTTAGTGGAAGATCATTACCCTTTACTACATTGAGCACTTGATATTATATTTATTAGAGTGGGGATTATGAGGAGTGGAAATACCCCCTCATGAATTAATCAGGACTACAAAGGAAATATTAAATACATAGTGAATGTTGAGTGTGAATCTAGAGACTCAAGCTTTTCATTTGCATTTTTTTCATCTTTAATTCATTTTTGCTATTTCATTTTAAATCTTAAGATAAAAAAAATTCATTTTTAACCTACTTACATATATACTTAGAAAATTAACCTTACATATAATTAAATTTATTTCTTCGTGGGATTCACACTCATCACCACAAAATCTTTTTTTTTTTAAATCTGAAGATAAAAAAATTCACTTCTAACCAACTCATATATATATTTAGAAAATTAACCGTACATATAATTAACCTTGCTAGTATAATAAAATTTGGACAACATCTATAAACACTTCAACTACCAATCATTTAAACAATTGTAATCATACAAGATCAAGAGTATATGATGAAATCTGATTCTTGACATAAACTCAGGTTACTATCAATGAAAAATGAAATGCTTACATCATTACACACAATGAACACTAAAAACAGTGTATTTAGTTTCTCTAATAACAAAAATTGAACTGAATTAGCTAAATTCCTCAGTTCATCTCTGCTACAGTATTAAAATACCATATTTGCCATCACAACAAATACCATTCAATAACCAAGCCTCTTTTTATATTAATAGAACTGTTGTAGCTAAAATCAACTTGGCTATTAATGGACCTACTTTTTTTGCTCATTCTTCTTTTGAAGCAAAACATATATGCATAAATCAAAACAAACACATAACTCAAACTAAGAGTAATGACCCCCAAACTAAGCAATCACATAAACCACTGTGGGCTCTCTGAAAGATTAGCACATTAAAAGAAAACAAAACCAATCTTTTATAAACAACATCTAGCAGTTATGAAGCTCTTAGATCATTAGGCAATAGCTCTTATCAGTCCTTATCTAGTTATTTTTTCAACTCAACAATAACAACCCCAAATAGAAACAACATGGAGCAACATATTCATTAATTGAAATAAACCCATTGTTATTTCTAATCAATAAAATAATAATAATATCTTGTAAGTCGCAAGCCACTATTCAAGCAAGCAAGTTGTGTTTCAAAGACTAACCTTTTTTGCAATCCAATTCTAGTTGCAACAGATGTTGACTGTTGGTGATACCCACTTCGTAGAAGCTTTGGACCATCGCATGAGGTCATCTCGTGCATTAGATGAAAACAGATCAATGATTTCAGAAATTATTTGTGAGTTGAAAATGCTTCTTCTCCAACAATGAAAATGAAATTAGGTTTTGTTATATTAAGCTGTATTTTTTAAGAGGAATACACTTTATGAAAAAATTCATTTTCATGTGTCTATTGGGTAATGACTGTGGTTGGGTAATAGTTTGTTTATGTCTCATTTCTCATACATCGGAGCAAGTTCTATTTGAAATTTGATTTTGTTTAAATTTTAAATTCAATTTTACATGTTTTCCCTTTTATGCAAACACCATATGTATTTTATACTAACATCGGAGGAGGTCCTTGTAATTACGTGAATACTTTCTATCAAATTGTAAATACACCAAACCTCAAAGGATGTCCCAAAAAATTACCCATTTTACCATACACATAATTGGAGATAATAATTAACCTAATATTTTTGTAGGTGTTTATTATTTTTCATTGCCAAATGTTAGCCACCGAGCAGCTAGTATGAACTAAAGCATTAAGAGGTGTTGACAAGTGGACAAATACAAAAGAAAAAGGTGGGAGAATTAGGGGAGTTAGCCAGGTGGTGTAAGTCTATTCAATGATAGCCCACCGATTTGACAAAGCTTATCTCTCATGTATAGCACAATTCGACAATTCAAACGTGATCAAAATTATCTTAGTGTTCCATTTTAAAAAAAAAAGGAAAGAAAATTTCCTTAGATCCATGCAGCTATTTCTCACATGACTAAGGTTAATTAACCAAGACTTAACAAGGCTAATCATCCAAGACTCTCATCTAAGTTACCACTCTTGCTCATTGGCTCACACACACACACAAATAGTGTGTTTATTCATGGTATTGAAAAATCAAAAATTGAAATCACAATGATCGATGTCGTTTACTTGTTCAACTAAAATGGAAAATGAGAATAAACATGTGGAGTTCAGATGTTTTTGAGATTGAAAAATGAAAATTTAATTTCTATTGGGTGTTGAGATTAAAGAATGACAACGCCTTGTTTATAGCAGCCAAGGCTATATCATGATTAAAGATTTGGGTCCGTTTTGTCAAGGACAGAAAACTTGATGCTAATTGATATTGTTTCATTTAAAAAAGGTGTTGGCGATTTTGCAAAAGGTAATCTTTTCATTGACTTGAGTAAAAGACCTCATTATCAATCATCATCATCAAGACCATTCGCCTCCTGCTGCTTCATTGTCTTATCACACTACCACCTGCCATTTCACCATTCCATTAATCCTTGGAATGAATTCTTTGCTGATAATTCAGGTGAATTAAGATTAAAGGTCAAGGTTTGGAATTTCGAAGTTGGGATTGAAAAAAGAGTTTGTTTATGGTTTCACTTTCCCAAATTTGGTATACATTGTAAAATCCTTTAAGGGTTTTTTATGATGTTGAATGAACTTTTATAATATTGATAGTAGAGTTGTTGTGGATTTTTTGATTAACTATTTAATTTAATGAATAAGTAATTATGAGATAAGTTATTCACAGGTTGCTGGTAATTCTTGATAAATATTTTTAAGTAAAAAAATAAAAAAATACAAATAATTTGAAATTAATAATGCTATGTATTATCTAGCTTTACAATTTTACATTTTTTAATTCTATATTTAGGTGGGGTTTGTTTTTTCATCTGAAATCTAAATAAATTTGAATTAGTCTAAATTAGTCTGAATTCTGAATAGACTTGAATGTCTAAATCTAAATAATATGTTTGTTTTTTTTATTTGAACCTTTGAAAATAAGTATTAGGTTGTTTGTTTTTTCAACTAAAAAATTTAAAAATATATACTTTTTTATTTGTACCCTTATCAAATTTAAATGCCAAATAAATAATATATTAAATACTATAAGATTTTAATATTTATAAATAAAACTACATTTAAGTGAATACATAATGATTTTGGAATTATAATATATTAAATATGATAAATTTCAAATTTTATCACTAATTCTCAATAATATACATAATATAAGGGAAAAAAAACTAAAAAGATGCTTGAAATGGTTGATTTACCATTTCATCTCGAAATTGTTGTATATAAAGATGAGATTATGTAGGATAAACGTCTATGGGTGAGTTTTAGGATAGGTATGAAAAATAAATTATAAAATAGGGATATTTTTTATATTAGAAATTAATTAACTTAATCCAGATTCCTCCATTCAATGAAAAGCTAAAAACACTTAGCTTTTTTTATTAAGTTAAAATTATCTAAAAAGTCCTATTAAGTTATAAAAATAAATACATCTAATTAACTTAATTAATTAAATTAAGTCACTTTAAGTCATTAAGTTAAAAAACAAACGCCACCTTAGTATTAGAAATAAAAACAACATTGAAATAAATATAATTATCTATTTAAATATATTCCATAAGATCTTATAATAATTAAATTGTATGAATTAGTTTACAAAATTATTAACATTTATACATGAATGCTTGTAGAAAGTATTGTAATAAATTATTTAATATATAGTATTAGTGATACTATTATGACTATTATGAGTTGACAACAAATGAAAAATAATTTTAATCAACAACTTTAATCGGAACTATATAGTAACGTATAAACCACATGATGGCTTTGATAAATATTGTAGGGTTAAGTTATTTTAACTTAAATCTTTAACATAAAATTCAGAATTTTTGTTTCATATCATTTAATGGTTGATGATTTAACATAATAAAATATTGCTTTGACTTTCAATATCAACAATGAGATTGTTAGTAATTAATGGCCCAAATTTTGTGACAATAATTTTTTAGTTAAAATAGCTCGAACCATATTTTTATAATAAAAATATAATGATGAACGAAGAATTTATTTTAGCCCATTCATTCGCAAATGACTATTGAAGTTAAGTTTTTTTAATTATCACCATTAAGGTTCTGGTAAATCTGCTGCAATTGATCCGTAATGGAATCAACTTTCTTTTCAACCAAAAGTGAACCAAGGACCACTGGATGGTTTGTATTGTTGATTTGAACGGGCTTGGCTAGCTGAACCATTACGCCAAACTGGCATCCATCTCAGTCTCACCCCTTGACAGTCCTATTACCTCTCATTTCTCTAAGCTCATAATCAAGCTGAGTGATCCGTTGTTGAAGAAAAGATGCAAGCATCTTTCAATTGAATGAACATGGACTGTTTTTTGGGTAAAGAGAACTTGTTATTTTGTAAAAAGACATTTAAGGGCTGGTAGTCTATAACAAGCCTCTTTTTTCCTCCAATGGGAGATAATCATCATCATCATCGATTATATCATCCTAACAAGGGCAAGTATCATCACATTGTCCTGAGCCTGGAACATCCCAGAGGAAATGACCATTCGAAATTCCCACTATCATCCAGATCTCCAGAAATGAGCTGATTTCACTAATACCTCTTGAATATAAAATATTTATAATTAAAATCAAAGAATATCAATAAAAATAATCTTTGATGATTCATAAATTACAATTAATAAAGATTGCCCGCATGTGTGTGTGTGTGAGAGAGAGAGAGAGAGAGAGAGAATTTTTATGAAATCAACAAATGATAAAATAAAAGTAGGCTTATAAAACTTAAATTTTATAAGGTTTGAATAATTTCCTACCATGTAAGAATACTAATTTTAATGTAAATCATAATTTCATGGCATAGATATGTAAAATGGCTGTCAAAAGTAATATATATTTCATGATCAATTATATAATGATCCTTAATAATATATAAATAGTGGAAATTTTAGTTATATTAAATTTTATTAAAACATAGGTGACAAAATATTTGATGGGTTACAATCTCACCGAGAAGTGCCGTTGTATCTTTTATTAGTGTTACTCTATATATAAATTTTATGATTATATTTTTTTTATATGTGTTAGATTATCTATTAGATATCATATCTTACACTTAATAATCATAGATTCTGAAACATTAATGTTAAAAAAAAATTACGACATATCAAATTTAAAGGAGGGATGGAAAGTGATTTTTAAATAAAATATTTTGTTTAATGAAATCATTTCAAGCTCGAAGGGTGGTCAAAGTTATTTTTTAAAAAATTTCTCTACTTCTTAAACAATTACAAACCTGTTATAATAATTTTTAAATCACTTTTTTTTTTAATATCTGTAAGGGTCATTCAATGATGCTATTATAAAGATTACAACATTAATAGTGGGATAAATATATATAGTTAGATTTGATAATATTTTTATTCTAATTATTTGACATTTAGTTTTCTATCTATCAAATTTGTTAATTGAACATTTTTTTTAAGATTAAGTAATAAAGAACAAACAAGTATTGAAAAATATATGTATTTTAATATTAACACAGCTCAATCTTAGTTTACCATCTCATTATTATCTCTTCTTCAACAAAAAAATGTTAGATTAATAAATATTGCAACAATCAATTTAACTACATCTTAGCCAATGAGTAATAAAAGAAAGAAAAATTAGACAATAAATGAAACTAAGAATTCAAAGTTGTATTGTTCCAATTAAAAATGACAAAAAAGATCTTTATTAACATATGTTGTTGGATATTTAATAATTCATATTTATTATTTGTGCATCTAAATTACTGTGCGTATTTTTAATATGTGTATTTACATATTTAATTTCTAATTTTGTTGGTGATTTAAAAAATATTTACCAAAAAATAAAAAATAAAATTATATCCATGAACCAGAATATTAGCTCTTAATTGCTAAGTAGTTATTTATCTATCAAATTAAACCATTGGTGATGATTAAAGTATTTAAATCCAATAAGCTCTAAGGACCCCATTATTAATACTGTAACAATTCATATAGCATCATAGAAAAATCTTTAATATTAATATTGCATACTATTGATTATAAATAGTGTCGTAAAACAAAAAATTATAATATCGTAGAGTGACCTAATCTTTAATCTATTCAGTTACATTAGTAAGCTGTAAAATATTAATATTTTACATAGAGTGAATGTAAAAATATTAATATTTTACATAGAGTGAATGTAAAAATATTTTTAGTGTTAATTTGTCTTTCTTCAAAAACTTTGAAGGATAAAAAGGTATTTCTATGGTAAAAAATTAACTAATTATTAATGATTTACATTCCAAAAATTAAATGGTAAAATTTGGAGGGTTTGATTTCGATTGTGTTGATATTATATATGAAATTTGAGTTTATTATATTTGTTTTATTAATTAAAATAGAGGTAAAAGAAATTTATTTTTTTAAAGATTCTGCTATTATTGTTTTGCTATTAACAACTATCATATGATAAATACCAAAATTAACTGAAAATATTTCAAACCTCGGGTGGGGAGGGGTGGGGGGGGGGGGGGGACCAAATGTTGTAGTTAGCATATTCTATTAGGAGCATGGCGATTCCCGTACCTTACAAAATCAACGTTAGTTTGTTAAAAATAATGGTATTTGAGAATAAATTGATGTGTTTATATTTTTTGGTAGCAAATTGAAGATAATCATTCTAGATAGGGATATATTCAACATTTATCTCATTCAATTCCAATAAAATGTAAGGTGAGATGGGTCATATAAAATTGTAAACAATAGAGCTAGCAACAACTATCTTTTGGTTTCTATATTAAATTTTTATAACTTTTACTTATGTAACTATAACATTTTAATGACTTGTTACTTGTACCTTCACCATCACTTTATTTGTTTATTCATTTATGTTTTAAGAATACTTCACGCATTGTTCATTCTTTCAAAAACTTATAAGTACATCCGCATAGAATTCAGATAATCATCCATCCAAATTGTAAAATTATTAACAGACAAAGCTAATTTTGCTAAATGGTGAGCAACTCATTAACAATTCAGGAAGCATGTTAATACCATGTTATGAATTGACCTATCTATTAACTTGGAAGATATGATAAAAAAAAGCAGACAACATTGGAAATGACATGGAAGATTAGCTAGACAGCTGCATCTAGAAAGGTTAAGTAGTAAGATTTTATCTTTATATATGCCTTTCCTTTACTCAGTACCTGATAAGGGAAAAATTATGAAGGTATCTATTTATTTTTGTCATTTTATTTTATCTTTTAGTTTTATCATATTTTACCAATATTAAGTTATCTAAAAATAACAGAAGCCGATCAATCTTTTTACTATTTACTTTTTAGTCAATTCTTCAATAAACTACCAGTTGTAAACGTAATCTCTAAAGCCTTATCCCTTTGTACTCTTAGTCATTTATTGTAATGAGCCCTCAATGGTATATATATAAAAGTTTCTTTATTTATAAACACTTAACAATCTTTTATCAAAAAAAATTTAATTTCTTTAATTTTATTTATTTATCTTTCGAGTTAAAAGGTCTTACCTAGTTAACAAAAGTACAATTTGTATTTAAAGTATTAACAAAAGGTTTGTCGCTGTTGTTATTCAAGGGAAAAGACTTTTTGAAGAAAAAGGTTTTTGAAAATGATTTTCTATTTTTGACAAAACTAATAAGAACATAGTAAAAGTTTCTACTGAATTTCATAAAGCTTCTTTTTAAACATAGTCTCCATTGGCTCATTTTTGTTGTTAGTGTTGCAAAATCACTTGTAGGCGTGAGTTAGGAGCTTTAAAGTGTTTTTATTAGCATGTTTTTAGAATCAATTTAATAAACTTTGAAAGATCAATTTTTGCCAAGACAATTGCTTATTTTAGAAATTAGCATTTCACTGTATATAGGCATGAAACTAGTGACATATATTCTAATGATTTTAAGAACTATATTAGTCTATACTATTGGTATAACAAGCCATGTACAAGTCTTTCCACTCGTCTTTTCTCCTCTATCCACCCTTTTCTCTTCTTTGGTGTTAGAGCACCTCTTTTGTTATTGTTTTAAACATATTTTATAAGAATAGTTACAAGATAGGCTTCATTTAGTTCATTATATATTTTCGTGATTGATAAATTTGATGATAATGTTAATAGTTTTTATAAAGATCCATTTGCTGTTATAGAAAAAGATTATGATGCTTGGATATAAAATAACCCTTATGTAGAAATATTAGAACATGCTTTAAAAATTGTGAAGTAGAAAAACTTAGAATGGGATGTTTGTTATTACACAAACTTCTGAAAGAAAGGTTAGGAAATATAAAACTTCCACTAGATTACACATCTCCAATAGCCCAATGAAATAGAAAGAAAAATAAGTGTTAGACATTATTCTCTCTTAAATGTTTTTTGTATTTGAGCACTCTTATAATAAAAAAATTGAATTTATTAGATTATTATGAAAATATAGTCAAAAGAAATTCATAAACATTTGTGCATGAATTTTCATAGATTAGATCTAGAAATTAGCAAACATAAAAGAAAAAATTGAATTTGACAAAGAGAATTAAAGTTAGTTGTAACATAGAACATTTAAAAAACTAATTTAAGCGTATTCCATATACTAGCAATAGTCAGCAAAGCCTTATTGTAGGCTTATTTATCAACAGCTCCTAGAAGTCAACTTAGAAAAACTAAAAGAACTCACACTAGCACATGCACAGTTTTTTTAAACTACTAACATTAATACATTCAGAAGAAATCTAAAGTATATTAAAGAGTTGTTATCCAAATTCAATACCCAAATTAGAAGAATCCTCTAACAAAAAAGAAACAGTAGGATTAATCCAATTGTCACACATAAAAACACCTAAACCTATAGAGTTAGAAATTAAAAGTCTTGTAGAAACCGTAAAAGTTAAAAATAGAAAATATTAAACATACACAGAGAAAATTACAAATACAATTAGATTCGAAAAAAATTAATAGTAAGTGAATGAATTTAGAAAGACAAATAATAGAGTTATTAGCGGATCTAGAAAGTGAATCACCAAACAATCCAATAGGTTAATAATTTTAAAGAATTTAATAAAGACGATAATAATATATAACAAACACAAGCTAATACTATTATTAAATTATTAGCCAAAATTTGTAACAAATTAAAAGACTTGGAAGATATACTTATTAAATTAGAAAGTAGCTTTCACACCTTTGGAAAAAGCAAAGAAACCATATCACATTTAGAGCTCAACAACTCACTAGACTCTTTAGATGAAGAACTAAATATATTAACCAATGGAGTAGAAAGATTAAATTTAAGTGGACCAATTTTAGTACTTAGGAAGGTAGATATGAAAGACATTTTAGCATCTAAAGTAATGTAAAAAAGCATTGGAACTAATAAGAAATAGTAGTCTATAGCAGAAAGAATTAGACGATCAATATCATTTTCTAGTAAATGTAAGGAAATTATAATAAGGACGGAAGATATAATGCATGAACGTGATCCAAATAAGTTATTAGAACAATGTTTAAATCGAATTAGAAGGAAAAATTTATATAATGAAAGTTGATGTGATCCAGAGTGCTCAAAACATTAAAGATCTGTTGCTTGTTCTAGAAGGGCCAATTACGATAGCACAAGATAAGAAGATCAAAGAAACAATGTAATTGTTAAAGCTACTTTGGATGAATTCAATTCAATTTCAATTTGCAAAAGACCAACATTCAAGATGGGTTTGAAAGAGAACCAGCTTTAGTATACTTGATTTGAGTTAACAAGGTAGTGAACGTCGCAAAGGTTAATTTTTAAAGTAGAAAAAAGACTACCAAAATAATTCTAAAGATGTAGTTGCATTCCTTACATCGAGAGCTTCAAAACGATAAATTATGACCTAAGTTACGGTTCGTTTAAAATTAATGGCTGTGTAGGCCAAGGCTCTTGTGGCTTCGGGCTTTTAATTTTAGGGTTTCATCATGCTTTTAAGTTAAATTAGGGTTATTCACATTATATAAGCACTCTTTTATGTTATTTGAAGGGAATTTTGACAATCTTAAGTTTGATATCACTAATGAGGATTTTCAACTTGTTCTTGAAAGAACTTGCGACTTATTAAAGGAGTTGCTAACCTTTATGGAATCTTATTTAGTAATCTGGTTTCTTAAGACCTAGCTTCTCAAGGGTTTGGATCTTTTATCGAAATTCTGATCATATTGGCTTTCTTGGGTTCTTATCATTCTAGGTGTGGATTTTTCTAGTTGTTCTCATCAAATGGTATAAGAGCTTAGGCATTAAGGCTAAATTCATCCATCTTTATTGTTTTCCATTCTTGTTTAAGAATTTTCATTCTTGTTCTAGTATTATTTAAAAAAAAAATTATGAACAGTGCTGCATGAGCAGTATTTTTAGTGTTTCTTTTTATCAATTTTGCATCCCTATGGTTTATTCTCCTTAAATCCATAAATTTTACCTATTACTTTCCCTAAATTCATTCAAATTTCAGTTATTTAGAGTTTACAAATAATAATAATAATAATCATCATCATCATCATCATCATCATCTTTGGTGATCTTCTTTGTTTTTTTGTTTTTTTATTCTTGTTTTCTATTTTCTTGATCCTTTGTTTCTTGTTTCTTGGATTGTGATTATTAGAGGGATTATACTTTGGTGTTTTCCTTTAATTGAGTCATTAGTTTCTAAAGAACTTGACTAAGAAAATATAAGAGTAGTAAAAGGTAAGAATGTGTGAGCATAGTTTTATATAAAAGCTTATTTGAGTGTAAGCATGAGTGGAGTGACATCTCGAGTGTAAATTTGTGAGGCTTGTGAGATTTATTATTATTATTATTTTTATCTTTTTCTTTTTTCTTATTTTGCTAACATCTCTTTGTAATTTACTTCAAATAACTAATATAGATGATAAAAATGAGGCACCACCTTCCACGGTAAACCTTACTTTAACTCTGAAAGCAATGCACCAGGCATTTGAGAAGATGAATATAAGGTTCGAAGAGATAGAAAGCTAGTTAAGGCAATATGGGGTTGCCATTGAGAGTATTCAGAAGTAGCAAACTAATAGAGTACATAACGGGGCTAGACATGATAAAACAAGATATAATAAGGGAAATGATAGGCATAGATATGAGCCTATAGATGAGTATGTGGCAAAGAATGAATTTTGGGAATATGATGGTGATGAATGAGCATCTGAAGTAGATAAGGATAAAGTGAGTTGTAGAAGAGGTAGGCAAGAGAAAGGTTATAGAAGAGATGATGATGATATCAATTTAGGCAAAATCAAAGCGACCACTCCTTCGTTTCAAGGAAAGAATGACCCTGAGGCTTTTTGTTTTTTAATTTTAAACCACCAACAAGTTGGGGGATAGGCGTAGACCATTACCTTTAATGAAGATCAATAAATGACGAAATACATATGAAGAGGGACATATAACAAAACATCCAAGCTAAAGAAATAGTACAAGAAATAAATACATCAACTAAGAGAAAGCCTAACATTTGAAAAACAATGATCAAAATATAACTAATAAAGTCTGTTTGAAAATTATTTGTGATATTTACTACTGGTAAGTAATTTAAAGCCCTTTCTAGAATACTGCCCAGTAACATTAAAGTCAAGGCTTAGATTATGTCTTCCGGAGCCCTCAAGAGCAAGCAAGAAAGAACCATCATCCCCTAAGTACTCATATAAATTGTGATCTTTATGAAACTTATAGTTCACAAGGTACCCAAATTGTTTGTTCTCATCCCCACTAATTTCCTCCTCAGATTGGATAGGAATATCGGTAGAGTGGATATTAAAGCCCACAATTATCTTATAAAAATTATTCGATAAAGATCAAAAACCTGTAGAATCTCTATGATCTGCTGAAAAGATACACCATGATCATGGGGCTCAAACTGTGCTCTAAAATCTTAAGCCCTAATATCTTGGGAATCAGAAGTTTGTTTTTAAGCAACAGTGAAGCCCATAACATTAGCCTAATTCTACACAGCTAAAATCATGGTAACTAGAGACCCAGTATCCACGATCTACAAGGCCAAGCTCAAATGCTCTAAGGTCAGGCTTGGAGTATCTCGTGGATTATCTAAAGCGAAACCCTTATTTCTTTACCTTTTTTGTACTGATCTGACATGCCTCTTTGGTTGTTGAAGGCGAAGTCTTAGATTGGCCACATAACATGTCTCAACAGTATAGCCAAGGTACTTACAAGAAGCATAGTATAGTGGAATTTTCTCATACACAATACTCTATCAAAAACCAGAATTGCCTACACTAATCCAAATCTACTGTAGTGGAAGTCAAGTGACATCGTACTCTACTAGAACCTTAGCTATAAAAGGTCGAGCTAATGAGGTAGTGGCTTGGTCAATCTATAATGGCTTATCAATTGTTGATGCAATAGAAAATAATGCTTCCTTAAATTACATGAAATGGATAAGTAAGTAAGGAAATGATATCCATAGAAGGATAATAGGTGACTTTTTAGAACATAAAAAATCTATGGTCTATTCAAAAATTCTCATGGCACTCCAATTAATGTGCCAAGTTTGCTTAACCCATAAGTGAGTGCAATATTCTTTGAAATCCAATTTAATTAAAACATGAAAAATGATCTAATAGAGAAATCTGGGAATTTCCTTTTAATCCCAATGAGTTAAAAAAATTTTCAAATTAATTCCATACAAGGGTGATTGTACAAAAACTTACCAACAAATGTCAATGGAATAGCCATTACTTTGACTTCCTTTATGAAAAACTGCACATTTGGCTCTCCCTCGCATGAAGAGACTGTCTTGATAGTGACTGTTGGGGGTGTGGGCCCGTTTATTATTTCAATAAAGGATATTTTTATCAGCCTATGTAAATTCTAATTAAAAGTGGAAGTCAAAACGAATGCGTATGTTGAAATGGAAGTGGGTTGGTGGATTAGGTGGATCATTGATTTGGGCTTAGTTTTGGGCTTGCAAATTTTGGTAGAAAGAAGGAATTGAGGGTTTTGATTTTGAAGGAGTGGGAGATAAAAGTGGGTCCCGTGCACAATCTAGATGTTGGCGTTTTGGTGATGAAATGAGAAAAATGTTATGAGTACATGTGTTTTGCAAGGCATTATGTTGGTTTTTAGCGTGAATAAAGGCATGTTAGGTAATTGAGCATGGCTGAGTTTGTAGACTTTGTAAAAGAGAATTATCGGCATGATTGCATGTGGTCAAAAGTTGTAAGGAATTTTTGAGATTTTTGCTTGTGAGTAGGGTCAAAGCTGGCTGTCCTTGCTAACTTTTGTCACATGTCATTTGTGGACTAAAACATGTTCAATCAAAGGGCTGCTAAGAAGCTTCATCTCAGCCATTAACAGTGGTTGTAAAGTTAACAGTCATGAGTTGTTTTTGAGCTTGTACAGGGGCGTGACTGCTAGATCTTGTGATTCACCAAGTTTGGTTTGATCACAACTGGATGTGAATACTTTGGTAAGAGATGAGGGGTTTTGGTCACTATTTTCTTCTACTTCCTTTAATGATTGACTTTATTTTCACTTTCACGAGGAGATGACTGATTTACTTCTTCATGGTGTCTTCTTTGGTCATCTTGACCACCATGCATACTATTTTCTATGTGGATGTTACATGCATGTGAGGTTGCACAGAATGATAGAGGGTTTTTGTCATGGTTTTTTTTGTCATTTCTTCTTGATCATTCACGGTGATAGAGAGTGTCGAAGGTTGCTAAAGTTTTGAGAGTATAGAGGTTGTAGATGTTGGTGGTGGTTCTACATGAGGGGGTTAACAGGGGTATGTGTCAATTATGTAGGGGGATTACAGGGTTGTTTGCTGTTGGTTAAGTAATCTTTTTTAGCATCTTAGCTTAGGTTGTAGTTGTAATAGTAACTTTAAGTCAGGTAGTGGTTCATTGGTGAATTTTAGAGGTTTCTTAAAAGATTTTCGAGGTGGATCTAAGATCCTAAGAAACTCCTTTTAAAAGTAATGTGTAGTGACCGATGATGACCAGTTGCTATCACTAGCGGCCGAAGGGGCCATGAAAGTTGTTTAAGGATGATAAAAGAAGGTAGGCATTTGGAAATCCTAATTCCTTAGGTTCTTCAATATCTTAGTGACCTTGAGGCTTATTTGGTGTAGGAAAAGAAAGTTGAGTTGTTCTTTAATTGTCACAATTATTTAGAGAAGAAAAAGGTAAAGTTGGCAGTTATGGAATTCACTAACTATGCTATTATTTAGTGGGGTTAGTTGGTGAATAATAGAAGGAGGAATCATGAGAGGCCTATAGCTACATGGGCAAAGTTGAGAGCACTTATGAGGAAGTGATTCATTAATAGTCATTACCATAAGGATCTTTTTCTTAAGCTACAGAGCCTTATCCAAGGGTCGAAGAGTGTAGAGGTTTACCATAAGGAGATGAAGATTGTTATTATTAGGACTAATGTAGAAAAAAATAAGGAAGCTATAATGGCACGATTTTTAATTGGGTTAAACAAAGAGATTGTTAATATAATGGAGTTACAATATTATGTGGAGTTAGAGGATATGGTCCACATATTTATAAAGGTAAAAAGGCAATTGAAGAGGAAGGGTATAGTTAAATACACTTCGGCGTATTTAAACCTACGAAAATTAAAGTGGAGTAATAATGAGAGACAAAATGAAGCTATCAAGAATGAACCACCTAAGGCAAGAGAAGATTTTAGTATAAAAAATAAATCTAAGGTTGAATCTCAACAATAGAAGAATCGAGACATCAAGTGCTTCAAGTGTTTGGGTTCTAGACACATTGCTTCTCAATGCCCAAATAAGAGAGTTATGGTGATGCAAGATAGTAGGGAAGCAATGAGTGAGAGTGATGGTAGAGAGATGTCAAAGTTGATTGATGCTAGTGATGAACACGATGTAAAATGCCTTGCAAAATGTGAATCCCTAGTTACTAGGCGTGCTTTAAGTACAAAAATGAGTGTTGATGACATTGAGTGGTAAAGAGAGAACATCTTCCATACCAGATGCATTATGAATAACAAAGTGTACAGTATCATAATAAATGGTTAAAGTTACACCAATGTAGCTAGTACTACCTTTGTAGAGAAGTTAAGGTTGCCCCTGTTAACACATCTGAGGCCTTATAGATTGCAGTGGTTAAATGATTGTGTAGAGATCAAGGTTAATAAGCAAGTATTCGTGACATTTACTATTGGAAAGTACAGTGATGAGGTGCTTTGTGATGTAGTTCCTATGCATGCAGGGCATTTATTATTAAAGAGGCCGTGGTAGTATAATAGGAAGGTGACACATAATGGGCTCAAGAATATATATAGCTTTGATAAAGATGGGAGAACTGTGACAATTGTTTCTAAAGGACCAAATGAAGAAAAGAGAAAAGGAATGACAACACAAAAAGCATAAGGTCGAGAGTTTTCAATGGAAAAAGAAAGAGAGTAAGGCTAAAAGTGAGAAAAAAAAAAAGAGTAAGAAAGAAAGAAGAGTGAAAAAAAAGCCTCTTTGCAGGAGTGGGTGAAATTAGGAAAACATATAAAGCAAGCCACTTTATTATTTTGCTCGGGTTCAAAGAATCAAATCTAACGTTTAATGACATTAACCTTTCTTTCCCCAATGTTGTTACTTCTTTGTTACATGAGTTTGAAGATGTGTTTCCTGAGGAAATGCATATTGGCTTACCACCCATTAAAGACATGTGTTTCCCGAGAAAATGCCTATTGGCTTACCACCTATTAAAAGCACTAAGCATTAGATTGATTTCACACTAAGAGCTGTCATACCTAATAGACTAGCCTATAGAAGTAATCTCGAGGAGAACAAATAGCTTCAAAGGCAAGTTATGAAGCTGATAAGCATAGGGTATGTGAGAAAGAGTATGAGCCCATGTGCAGTACCAGTGCTATTAGTACCAAAGATATATGGAAATTGGAGGATGTGTATTGATTGCTGAGCAATCAATAATATTACGGTAAAGTATCGCCATTCTATTCTAGGTTAGATGATATATTAGATGAATTGCATGAAGCTTATTCATTTTTTAAAATTAGTTTAAAAGGTGGCTATCACCAAATTTGCATGAAAGAAGGTGATGAATGGAAAACTTCCTTTAAGACTAATTATGGATTATATGAATGGTTAGTTATACTTTTTGGTCTTATTAATGCACCTAGTACTTTTATGAGATTAACGAATCATGTGCTGCGTGCACTTATAGGTTAGTTTTTTGTTGTTTACTTTGCTGAGTTTTTGGTGTATAGCAAGACTTTAAATGAGCATATTGAGCATTTGTGATATGTGCTAGATGTTTTGAGAAAAGCAATGTTGTACGCTAATCATAAGAAATGTGCTTTTTGCATGAAAAAAGCTATTTTTCTTGGCTTTGTTATTGGCGCAAATGGTATAGAGATGGATCAAGAGGAAGTCAAGACTATTAAGGAGTGGTCAACACCTAAAAGCATCACTGAGGTAAGGAGTATTTATGGTTTAGCTAGTTTTTATCAATGATTTGTTAAGGTTTTTAGCACTATTGTCACACCTCTTACGATGTTGTTAAAAAGAATGTTGCATTTACTTGGAGTGCCAAACAATATAAAGCATTCATTGATCTTAAAGAGAGATTATATTTTGCACTTGTTCTAGCATTATTTAGTTTTAACCGCACTTTTGAGATTAAGTATGATGCCTCAGGAATAGGTTTGGAGTTTTTTTAATGCAGGATCAAAGGCCGATTGCTTATTTTAGTGAGAAGTTGACTTGAGTAGCCTTACAGTATCCTACCTATGATAAGGAGCTCTACATGCTTGTAAGGGCCTTAGAAATTTGGCAATATCACCTATAGCCTAAGAAGTTTGTGATACACAATGATCATGAATCCTTAAAGCATCTAAAAAGCCAAAGTAAGTTGAATACTTAGATGGAGTATATTGAGACATTTTCTTATGTTAAATAGAGCATAGTTGCCTATGCATTATCTCATAAGTATGTTCTTATTAATTCTTTAAGTGCCAAAATGCTTGGATTTGAATATGTTAAGAAGTTATATGCCAATGATTCTAATTTTGTTGTTGTGTTTACTACATGTGATAAAGGATCATTCCATAAATTTTATAAGCATGATGGTTATTTATTTAGGGAAAACAAGTTTTGTGTGCCTAATAGTTCTATATGCGAATTGCTAGTGAGAGAAGCATATAATGGTGGGTTGATGGGTCACTATAAGGTTAAGAAAACCTTAGAGGCATTGCATGAGCATTTTTATTGACCTAAGATGAAAAAGAATATCATTCACATATGTAATAGATGCATTGCATGTAGAAAGGCCAAGTCTAAGGTTTCACTGAATGGTTTGAATACACCTTTACTAGTTCCTAGCAAACCTTAGGTAGATATTTCTATGGATTTCATTTTAGGACTGCCTAAAACTCAAAAGGGAAGAGATTCCATTTTTATTATTGTAGATAGATTTAGCAAGATAGAACATTTCATTCCATGCCATAAGTCCGATGATGCCACCATAAGAGATTACATCTTTATTTTGGATAAAGATGCTAAATTCCTTAGTCACTTTTGGAAGGTGTTACAGGGTAAGCTAGGTATTAAACTTATGTTTCTTACTACTTGTCACCCTCAGACTGATGGCCAAATTGAAGTGGTCAATAGAACTTTATCTTAGCTTTTGCGTACTATGATTAATAAGAATTTGAAGTCTTCGGAAGACTATTTGCCATTTATAGAGTTTGCATATAATAAGAGCCTTCATTCTTCAACTTCTTATTCTCTATTTGAGATTGTTTATAGTTTTAATCCGTTGACTCCAATGGATTTGATTCTTATTTCTTATTGATATAAGAGCTAGCTTGCATGGTCAAAAGAAAGTAAAGTTGATCGAGTCCATTCATGAGAAAGCGCAACTTCATATTGAGAAGAAGCATAAACAGTATGCTACTCAACTTAATATGGGTAGAAAACGTTTGATTTTTGAACTCGGTGATTGGGTTTGGGTTCACATGCAGAAGGAGAGGTTTCTAGCTTAGAGGAAATCTAAGTTGCACCCTAGAGGCGATGGTATTCTTAAGCGTATCAATGAATTTGTTTATAAAGTGGATCTTTTAGGTGAGTATAACGTGTCCACTAGATTTAATGTTTCTAACCTTTCTCCCTTTGATGCAGGTTCAAATTCTAGGATGAATCCTTTTAAGGGTGCAAAGAGCATTAAAGATCCTTTGCTTGTTCTAAAAAGGCCAATTATAAGAGCACAAGCTAAGAAGTTGAGGAAATAATGCAAGGATTTGTTCAAGCTACTTTGGACAAATTCAATTCAAATTGCAAGAGACCAATATTTAATATGGGCTTGAAAGAGGAGGATCCAGCCTTAGTATACTTGATTCAATCTAACAAAATGGTGAGCATCGGATAGGACAACTTTTGAAGTAGAAAAAAGTGCTAGAAAAACAATTCTAAAGTTATAGTTGTAGTCTTTACACTGAGAACTTCGAAATGGTACATTGTGGATCCAAATTTGACATCATATGCTCAAGTTATGGTACGTTTAAAATCAATGGCTCTGTAAGCTAAGGCCCATGCGGCTCCAGGCTTTTAATTTTAGGTTTTTAAGTAAATTTGGGCTAGTCACAATATATAAACACTCTTTTATGTTCTTTAAAGGGACTTTTGACAATCTTGAGTTTGATATCATTGAAGAGGATTTTCTCAACTTATTCTTGAAAGAACTTGCGACTTATCAAATGAGTTGCTAACCTTTGTGACATTCTATTTAGCAATCTAGATTCTTGAGACATAGCTTCGTAGGGGCTTAGATCTTTTATTCGAATTCTGATCATATTGGCTTTCTTGGGTTCTCATCAAAAGTATAATGCCAAAAATGAATAATAGCCTATATATTTCCACAAAAGAAACTAAATTATCAATAGTAAATAGAAGAGAAGAAATAACTTTAATCAGTCCAATAGGAAGAAATTATCTTACAAAACAAAATTATACATATACACAACTAAGAAAAATAGTAACAGTAATTCTTACTCAAGTAAGAGAAGGTTTTGACACAAAAGCATATTTTTATTTATATGATAATAGATTTTATGACTATGAGAGTCAATATAGAAATAGACTTAAAAAATAAAGTAACGGTAGTAGACTATATACCTAATATAGATAGATATAAATGAATTTCATAAACATATTTAATTAAGTGCATGAGCTAAAGGATATACAATGAATGCAGAATATAAAAATCTTAGAATTAAAACATTTTTTTCTAGGAGATTATTTCAAAAGTCAATATATAAAAATGATAGTATTAAAATAAATTCAATAATAGCAAATTAAATGGACTTGAATGTACATTACCTAAATCAAAACAGGATAATATTTTAGAAGTACCAGAAATTAGTTACATATATATGAATAGACAAAATCAAGTTTTATAGATATTTCATAATTATAGGAGAAGAAATAATAAATATGGCTATCATAGAAAATTTAAATATAGACAAACAAAAAACATTACTTCACAATAGAGATAAAATCATAGTCTTAGTATGTAATAACCCTAAAAAATATTTAAAACAAAAATATTTAAAAATCATTCATCTTGCCAACAATTGTAGCCTCTCTCCATTGTTGCCGTCGCGCCAGTGAAGGTAACAATTCTATGACTCATTGTAGTGCTCAACTTAGTATTTTGTTATATTTTTAATGGATGAGTCTACTATGTTAGGCGGTGCTTAAGGTTAAAAACACAGCATGCATCTTGCACGGTCGTGAAGAAATAGGTCCTGGATTTATGAGTGTTTTTAAATTTAATTAATTTGGGCGACGCCAAGAATTTATGTGTTTTTTTTTTTTTTTTTTTTTGGTTTTGTGAGTTATTTCTTCCACAGGCCAAAATCTTAAAACGTGAAATAGGGTATCCGTTAGAGATAGTAAATTAGGGGCTTGATGAGCCATAAAAGCTCCCCTTCTTTGTTCTTTAAATGATCAAATTTAAGATTTGTTTTAAAGTCCACTCTTTGATGTCTGTCTCCTCCTCTCCATTGTAGTGTCAAAATTTCCAAAAAGTGGCCTACAATAGGAGACAGGCGGTGATTAATTTCTCTTTTAGATTCAAAATTTTTCCCCACGACTCTTATTTTTGTTTGATTACGAACTTATTTAGGAACACTGAACTACACAATTGGTTTTCTTTAGGTATTGAGTGGGATCAAATTTGCACTGAGAAGTTGTTTATATGAGAGATTGTTGTTGGCATCCACTATCCTATTTTTGTATTCATTAAAAACATGATCTAGTGGTGCCAAATTTGTTTCTATCTTACAAAATTGAAGTTGTGTACATCTTGTGATTAAACGTTGTGCTAGTTTTGGAAAACAAATTGTGCTATTTAATCTAGATTTTGGAGTTGATTTGCTCCCTTCTCTTTCAATCACGTTATCCCAAATATTACCAACAAACAGTTTTCAAGTGTGTTATTTCGACCTTTGAAGACATCTTTTCTCTTTCAATCAAGTGAAAACTGTAAAATCCAATAATTATAATTTCAGAACTAAACTTAACCGAATCAAAATATTTTAGCATGGTTCATTTCGATTTTGAAATTTAGTTTGAGTATGGTTTTATTTCTCGAGACATGTTCGATTTTGTGTCGGATAGATTATGGTTCAAAATTGAGGGTCCCGTTATGTTACAGCTAGAGCTGGCAAAATTTAACACGACCCGATTACCCGACACGAACACGACACGAATAAATGGGTATGGGTCGTCAAATTTAACACGATTATTAAATGGGTCGGGTCCGGGTTGACACGATTTTTTTCCGTGTCGGGTTAGGGTTAAAGTTTTTGACCCATTTACCCGATCAATGACCCGATTATATTTTCTATTTTAAAATAATTTACAGGTTCTTATCATCAAAACTCAAAATTAGAGATAAATTTCACTTTTATTTCTATTTTTTGAAATGATGAATATAAACACAGTCTTTTATTTATAAAATTTTATATACATTTAGAGTTTCAATAGTATAAATGTGTAAAATATTGATAGACATGTATATTTTATAATATATATATATATATAATTAAAACTTCAATAGTGTAAATGTGTAATATTTTAGTACATATGTATATTTTATAATATCGATAAAGTATGTACGCGTGTATGAATGACAGCGTATAAATATTTAATGTAAATTTTATTTAATATGTAGAAATTAAGCGGGTTATTGGGTAACCCGATTATTTTTCCGTGTCGGGTTTGGGTCTCAATTTTTGACACGATTATTAAATGGGTCGGGTTTGGGTCGACCTAAATTTGACACGACACGAAGCTGACCCGACACGAACACGACCCGATGACCCATTTTACCACCTCTAGTTACAGCAGCTGTAGGTAACGCAATGACATGACTAATTGACCCATATACAGCAGCATGTGGCGTTAAATAGGCATGTAAAATTATTGAACTAAGCGGTAGTAATTCAATTGCACAAGTTGTCAACAGTAAATCATTGTATAGTTCTCTACAACAATTTTTTTTTCTTTTTACATCTCAATGCATGATCCAAATTAAATGGGTTTCATTATTCTCCGATTACTCCATTCCATTCATAATATAAGTTGTAGCATCATTTTAATTTCCCAACAGAAAAAAACACTAAAGCGAATTTGAAAAATATCCATTTAACAACATTTAATTTCATGGTTATATTTGCATAACTTCTAGTCCTAACACTTTAATGCATTTTTAGTATTATTTACTTAATGAAAAAAAATATTTAACTAATCCGAAAAACTTATTAAAAACTTTTGTGTTATATAGTTGTGTTTTGAATAGAGCTTTTGATGATTAAATGAACAATTTTGTATCCACTATAAAAACTCAAATTAAAACTTCTTAGTGAGTTTTTTTCAAAAAAAGTTCAATTATCTAAAATACTCTTGATTTATTATAAAATCTTATTTCATTTCTTTCATAATATATATAACTTTAAAAGCTTATTTATTAAAGTACTTTTTAAAATTTTTAATAAAATTTATCATTGACAATCCTAATTTTTTTTTTCGTAAAAACTCTACTTGTGAAATTTATAAATATAAGTTCTACCTAAGCTCTATGAAAAGCCATATCAGATAGAGTTTTAAACAGAATTATAACTTTGTAACGTATCATTAACCACAAACCTTGGATAATTTGTTTAGAAGAAAGAGCATAATGATGCTTACAAACGATGCCAGCTTTATAGTATTGGAGGCCTTAGGCGAATTTTTTTTTAGGCCTCTTTTATTTTACAATTTCAATACTCAAATAAATATAAAATCACTAAAAATTTAGACCATGTTTAATTTTTGAATTTGAATAATAATAAAAAAATCCTTAAAAATTTAAAAAAAAAAACCTAAAAAAACTAGTCATGAAGATATCTTTTTAACTTCTATTAAAACCATTACAAAATAAATGAATAAATAAATAAGAACAATATTATTTTCAAATAGAAGATTTAGAATGATAAAATATAGAAAAAGTTGAGATTATGAGATTATTAGATAATAGATATGGAATTTGTATTTAAAAAAAAACTAGTTTTTTTCTTTTTTTAAATAAACAAATGAATATAATAATTTTCTTTGAAAAGAAGAGAATAAGAAATTTTTTCATCTATTGATTTTTGAGATTATAAGGTTTTAAATAGAAATTAAAACTAAAAGTCAAAGATTCTAAGTTTTAACGTTAAATAATTAAAGTTTTTTAGGAAATTGAAAGGGAAAATAATTTATTTTTGTCTTAAAAAGGCTAATAATGATTGAATTAACTTTTAAATAATATTATTAATTATATCTCCTTAACATTAAGATTACCAAATATAAATTTTTTATAAAATATAATTCTTAATTGTAGGATAATTATTAATTAAAAATATGTCCAACAACTTTCCTATTTCCTACAATATGTAATTTAAAAAAGAATCTTTATTAATTAAAAAATTATTAAAAAATACTAAAAAAAATAAAGCCTTCACAAAATATGGGACTTTAGGCGATCGCTTTATTTGTCTGTATTTAAAGCTACCACTACTTATAAATAAGAAATAAAGCTGAATGAATATTAGTTTTTATCTTATATATCATCTTCATTGTTTTTGGGCTTTGCTTTCTTCCCTTCAATATTAATGAGCTGGTTTAAATTCACTTTAACCATAATTCACTGACCCCTAAATCACATAAATCTACTTTATTTTTCTCGTCATTTCTTCTCATCTACAACACATTTTTCCTTTTAAAATGGTTAGTTAATCAGGCATTGAGTGCTCTTGGCCCATCTCTTGCCTCAAGTAATTATTATGGGAATTATTGGTGAGGGTATAAGAACATAAGTATAAAATCAATATTAGATAGGAGAATCGACATCTCTATCTTCTCCCATTGTCATCCTTACTATTTTTCCTCTTTTCAAATTCTACATATACAAGATATTGGAAATAAATATTTAATCAATGGAAAGGAATTTTTCTTAGATATTTAGGAAAGCATTAGAATTAATATATATCCAAATTATAAATTAGTATGCACATTGAGACACCACGAAGAACAAATAAATTTAAAATGGAAAAAATATCTATAATGTATACTTTGATTTTTTTCCCTTTTAAATTTTATTAACAGCTATTTCATTACTGGTTTTTTTTTTTTTCAACTCTTGCCTCAGGTGTCCACCTTTTGCTTGAAATAAACTTGGACTAATGCAACCAGTAAACTATTTTTCGTTAAATTTGATATTATCCATTAGATTTCAGATTCTCAAACCCAACGATTCATGCAGGCGGGCGGTTACTTACACAAGATGTAAGGTGGTGGCTGCGCAAAATTGAACCGAATAGTATAATGTCCACCCGTACTGTCTTTTAATACATGGGTGCATGTGTCGCTGGATCGGTCGGATCATAGTTGTAGTCTTTAAATGTGGGCTTGAGGCCCGAAAGTCTCTAAACAACAAGCAGTCCAAGAACAGTGAGACCCATCTTTTGGAAAAACAACACGTGCGTGCCGGCAGACGTGGACCATCCAAGCACAGGAACACCATGTCCCGTGTTAAACATTGTGTGCGGAGTTACTAGAGCTGGCAAAATTTAACACGACCCGATTACCCGATACGAACACGACACGAATAAATGGGTATGGGTCGTCAAATTTAACACGATTATTAAATGGGTCGGGTCCGGGTTGACACGATTTTTTTCCGTGTCGGGTTAGGGTTAAAGTTTTTGACCCATTTACCCGATCAATGACCCGATTAAATTTTCTATTTTAAAATAATTTGCAGGTTCTTATCATCAAAACTCAAAATTAGAGATAAATTTCACTTTTATTTCTATTTTTTTAAATGATGAATATAAACATAGTGTTTTATTTATAAAATTTTATATACATTTAGAGTTTCAATAGTAAAAATGTGTAAAATATTGATAGACATGTATATTTTATAATATATATATATAATTAAAACTTCAATAGTGTAAATGTGTAATATTTTGGTACATATGTATATTTTATAATATCGATAAAGTATGTACGCGTGTATGAATGACAGCGTATAAATATTTAATGTAAATTTTATTTAATATGTAGAAATTAAGCGGGTTATTGGGTAACCCGATTATTTTTTCGTGTCGGGTTTGGGTCTCAATTTTTGACACGATTATTAAATGGGTCGGATTTGAGTCGACCTAAATTTGACACGACACAAAACTGACCCGACACGAACACGACCGGATGACCCATTTTACCACCTCTAGGAGTTACCAATCCCACCGACACATTCTATTATTAATCAATCTCCGTCTTTTACATCTTTGACCCGCTAGTCCACTACTCATCAAACGACAAAAATTCTAGTTTTCAATTACACCCGGTACCGTCTAATCATATTCATTGGTTTTTTTTTTTTTTTTTTTTTTTTTTTTCTTTTAAAAACCCACTATTAAAATACGCATGACCTCTTTCTTTTAATTAGATAGTTCATGCCTTTAAGTCTTCGTTTCATCAGGAGACCATCGTCGTCAGAAAGCTCCGAAGCATCAGATCAGTTCTTATTCATTAGCAATAGAAATGGCAGAAACTACAGCGAAAGACAGCAGGCTGTTTACTCCATACAAGATGGGCAAGTTCAACCTCTCTCACAGGTCAGCAAATTAACATTGGAATTTATCCTGATATGACGAATTTATCCTTGATTTTATTGAGGATTCACGCTTTGTCCTGGTTGTGTTTGATGGTGGTGGTGGGGGGCAGGGTGGTGCTTGCGCCGATGACAAGATGCAGAGCCTTGAATGGGATTCCAGGGGCAGCTTTGGCTACATACTATCAGCAGAGGTCAACGCCCGGCGCCTTTCTCATCTCTGAAGGCACTGCGGTCTCTCCTACGGCTCGCGGGTATTTTCGTAATTCTATTTAAACGTGTGAGAGTAAAGCTAAAGGCGACCGTCTCTAATTTGATTGGTTAAGTTATCAATAAGTGGTCATTGGGTCCCCCTTCTTTAATGAGTTAATGGTTAATGGGACCCAAGCCCACCAAAGTCCTACGTCACCGTTAGAGACCAAAACTTCTCCCACGTGTCAGTGTTATGTATGTGATCTACTGTACGTACCCTTTGGCAACATCCGTTAATGCGGAAAAAACCAGCAATATCTTATTTGATACTCTTCCATAGAAGAATAAATTTCATATAATTAAAAAAAATTATGATCCTACTTAAGCTACTTGTAAATAAAAGTAAATTTTATATGGTAATAATTTATAATTTTTTTTAGATTTCGTCTCAAAAAACTTGTTTTCACATAATACTAGTTATTTGTATATTCTAAAAATATATATAATATGTTATGTTATATTAAGGGTGCATTTGGTGGTGGGATAATAAGGTTGAGATTTGAATTAATTCATTAAAATTTTATCGTTTCCTGTGTGTGCATACATAGAATTAGAATAATGATATTATGAGCCCACATAATAATCCCAAAAGCTTAAGAAAATTTATCCTATAACCCCCATGATATAAATTTGTTGCGACATTTCTTTAAGTCAAATATATTTACTAGTTTATCAATATTAATATTTTATTAATATGTATGTTTATAAAAATATAAAATACTATAATTAAACATATAAATAACTAATAATACAAAAATTAAAATTATTAATAGATTATTAAAAGAAAATACTCAACAAATTTTGCTTAATTTAAATTATAAATATCATAACTTAATGTGAAGTAAATAACTAGTAATAAAAAAAATCCAAACATATAGTTAGTTTTTATTTTTTAATTAATTTAATGTGAAAACTATATATACAATTGTGTATTGCACCAAACATGAGACAACACTAATCGTGCGTTTACTAATCGGTAATCAGAATGGAATGAAATCATAATAGGGAGTGAGAATCAGAAAAAATTGTTTACTTTACTTTAGGAATCGAAACCGGAATGAACGATGTTACTATTGATGTATTTACTTTATTTTGGAATCAGAATAGATTTTTACAAGTTACTAAAATAATCTTAGTTAATTGTTGCCATTATTTATTATAATAATTGTGATTATGATTTTTATTATTCAAAATAATTTTTCTAATAATAATAAGAATAAAATTAATGAATTTTAATAAGAATAAGATTAATAATAATTATAATGACGTTAATGACAATAATAATAATAAGTAATAATTAAATAATAAAATTAATAAAATTTAATAATAATAATAATAAATAATTATAAAATAAATAAATTATAAAAGTAAATTAATATAATAATAATGACGACGATAATAATAATAATAATAATAATAATAATAATAATAATAATAATAATAATAATAATAATAATAATAATAAACCTATTTGTAAATATTATGAAACTTTTACAGAGACCAAAATGCAAATGTGACAAAACTTAATTGAGGGTAATTTGATGATTATGAAAATTCAATAAGGGTGAAATGAGGAGTTCAAGGAATGAGAACTTGATTTGCCAAGTTCTTATTGGGGAATGCCCCAAAAGATGTCGATCCCACATGTTTCATTCACATTGCTTCTTCCACTTATTAGTAAACTCCATCAATCATTCTCATTCCTACAAGTAAACACACCATAAATATAATGCTATCTCATTCTATTCCATTCTATCCTATCTTATTTTATTCGAAGTACCAAACAAGCCCTAAAGGATTAAGACGGAAAAAAATATTTTTTTTTTTAAAGTTGTTTGGGGCAATGATTTATGCAATATATCGTATTTATAGAATTATATTGAGAGAAAAACATTAAAGATGATGCAAATGTTTTGACTTTTAGGATGACTTTACATAACACAACATAGATACATATATTATTTTTTGTGAAACTATGTCTATCTCTTTTATCAATATCTATAGATTAGGTATGACATGCTCCTTTAATTATTTATTAATGTAGTGGATATTTTATCTTTCTATTAGTTGCTCTAAGAATAGCTAAGTCAAAACATTAATATTTTTAGTTACACATCTATTAAGTTATAATGTTCTCATAGCAATAAATTAGTTTGGTCCCAATAATATGATTATAAAGAGGTTTTATTGTATATCAAATTCTAGAATTAAGAATTGGAATGTTATTTTTTAAAAATAAAAATTTGAAATTGCCTTTCAAAACTAAAAACTAAGGGGGTATTTTGGGAGTACTGTGCTTTGCTACCACAGGGCAGCTGCAAAACAAGAATTTATGCCACTTCTCTTGTTGTGGCAGCTGCAATCTGCAGCTAAGCTGCGTGACAGCACTCACAGATGGAGCCTAAGTTATGATTACTTTTTCTTTCTAACTTTAATCAATTTGGAATTGTAAACTAAAAGAAAAACATAAAATTTTTGTGTTTACCATGTTTCAGGTGGAAACATAAGAGTTCTTTTTAAATTTTTTTTCATATTTTCATTTGTATGCCAAAAGTAATATGGCATGTTACTGTTTTGTTGTATTAGGAAGGGACGCTACCATTTTGCCTAGGTTGCTAGGGCATAATACATATGTTACAAACTCACTATTAGCTATTGATATAATTGTAAGTGAAATCATATAGTGAATGTTATTTGCAAAAATACACTAACTAGCTTTCTAGAGAAGATTTGAGGGGTCATAAATAGTTCCACTTAAAACACAAAATCTTTAGGCAATGTGTAGTTTTTGTGACACAATCTTCTTAATGCACTTAAGCTTATTAATAAGTTATTTACATATTCATCACAAGCTTATAATAATAAAATTGAAATAGAAATAATATATTATAAAATTGCTAAATATATATAATAACAAATAAGCCATAAACTCGAGGTCTTAAAGTTACAATGTACTTAAAATAGATTCGTCAGCTTTTTTATGATGCTAATGCTATATTGGTGTCTATTTCCTAAATACAATAGATTCGAGTAGCCGCGGTAGCATAACCTTACTATTTTGACAAACTTCAAACTAGTGTTTGAACTCTACCTTATTGAAGTCTAAAGCTAGACAGACAAGTAAAAAGCACTTGAATTTTTAGTGTGTTTTGCAAATAAAATTGGTAGTCAATTTATAGAATTCGTGGAGGGCATTTTGGTAAAACAAAATTTAAGACTAAGGTAGCGTTTGTTTTTTAACTTAATAACTTAAAGTGACTTAACTTAATTAATTAAATTAATTAGAGGTGTTTGTTTTTATAATTTAATAGGACTTTTCAGATAATTCTGACTTAATAAAAGAAGCCAATTTTTTTAGCTTTTTGTTGAATAGAAGAATCTGAATTAAGTCAATTAATTTATAATGTCAAAAATATCCCTATTTTATAATTTATTTTTCATACATATTCCAAAACTCACCCATAGACGTTTATCCTACATAATCTCATCTTTACATGAGACAGCTTCGAGATGAAATAACAAATCAACTATTTCAATCATTTTGTTAGTTTTTTTTCTTATATTATGTACTATTGTTGAGAATTAATGATAAAATTTAAAATTTATAGTATTTTATATATTATAATTCCAAAATCATTATGTATTCACTTGAATATAATTTTACTTATAAATATTAAAATATTATGGTATTTAGTGTATTATTTATTTGACATTTAAATTTAATAAGGGTACAAATGTAAAAATATATATTTTTAGATTTTTAAGTTTAAAAAACAAACAACTTAATACTTATTTTCAGATATTCAGATAAAAAAAATAAACACATTATTCAGATTCAGACATTCAGATCTATTCAGAATTCAGACTAATTCAGATCTATTCAGATTTCAGATGGAAAAACAAACGCCACCTAACTCTTGAATTTATTGTTTGAAACAAAATCTATAACTTTTAATTATTTGTAACAGCCTTTTAAGCTTTACTTTCCCTTGAAATATAGCCACATTCATCCACTAATAGCTTTTTAATCTTTTATTGTTATGATTAATATTGATATTGATATTGCTATTATATTATGGATTTGGTTCCAGTTAAATTCAATGAATGGAAAATGGAAAAAGCCACATCTAAGCTCTACATTTTTCAAACCAATGGATGCTCTTTGAGATCCGATTTCTCATTCACCCAAGCACTGATTTGATCGTTATATGATTCGTTGTGAAGAGCTCACAAAGAAGAATTTGAATCATCCATGCGAGTATATTTCCTCATTATACTTCTAGCTCAAAATTGGTCTTAAATAACTATTTTCGTGTTATTTTTCTAACAATCCCTACATGAATGAAAATGAAAATTAGCTGAAATGGAAAACCGAACATTTTCAATATCAAAATCATTTTTATCTTTGTGATAAAGTTCAACTGATCAATCGTGTATAGAATAGGTAAGTCTTAACATTTGAATCCTTTGTTATGAAAAGATACTTAACTTTACTGGCTAACTAGTGGATGTGATTGTTTTGAACCACTGTCAAAACGATGATATATTTTACACAAGAATATTTTCTAATACATTTGAGTTCTCATTGTTATGTTTGTTTCAGTCCCGAATTTTTGCCTGGTTCTGCAAGAGTTTCTTGGGATTGAGCTCAAAACAATTCCCTTTGAAATGGCCCCACTTCTCTCTCACATAGATGATTCCTTAATCAAGAATAACCCACATTACTCTGCTCAGGTTTCCAACAAATGAGAGTCATTCAGAGCATCACTTTTTCATCATAGGAATGGATGGAAGGGTAATCCCGATAGCAATCCTAATAGGCCGTTTCTAATTAGGTTGTACCTTTTGGATCTAAATCTTAGGATCTTCAGTCAACTAGGTTGGGTTTTCATTTGTAAAACCTTTTTATTCCATGAGCTTTTTATTTCATTAACAGAAATTGATATATTATGTTAAATTATAATAAAAAGTCATCAATTAAATAAATTTAGTTTATAAATCATGAACATAAATTGAGTTAATTATCTAATTTATGTATTTTTTAATTTTGTTTATTTTCATAAATGCTTATTTTATGTGTTATTAGTGAGAGAATGCATTTTTTTATGTAAGAGAGAATGCTTTTTTTTATGTAAGAAAGAAAATTAATATATAATCTATGATGTGATGAAAATGGAATAAAATGAAGATTTTATAAGAAAATTCAATATATAAATAGCTTAGGTTAATGCTAAAATTCTAAATTAAAAAAAAAAATAGATAGTTAACTTAATTTATCAATTACATTTTGTCACATCACAAAGAATATTTCAATTTAATGATGTTTATGATTTGTAAACTAACTTAAATTGATTAGGATTGATATAGACTTTTTATTATAATTTAACATAATATCAACTTCTACTAGTATAAGGGGACTAAGTGTGGCATTTTTAAATTTTAAGGAGATAAGCATCACAGCCTTTTTGAATTTGGATGTAAGTCTTTCTTATATTTGAGGAAGAATCTCTATGTTTTCCTTATTTGAAAATAAATTTATTTGCAAAACCCATATGTTATTTACTCATTTAATTCTAAATTCACCCGCTTTATTACATATTTTTTCCCGCACATGAGATTTCATTAAGTACACCATTCAACTCAATGGCTGAACATTTTTAGTTTTACTTTTTAGTGTTAGGAGGTAGATTAACTATATTGTTGAAGTACCATGATCTCTTATTTTGGATTGTTTAATTACTATATGATTATTATGGATTTCCAACTATGGATTTTAGTGTTTACGTTAAACTTATTTGATACCATCTGATATGACGCTTCGTAATTGGATGAGATTATTGATGCATTTCAATTTCAATGATGTATATACAATGTTTTGTTTTAAACTTATTTGATGCTGTCTGATATGATGATTCATAATTGGATGAGATTATTGATTGCATTTTAATTTCAATGATCTATAATTATATGTTTTTTAGGGAATGAATCAATGCTGTAGGTTAAATGTTAGAATATTCTGCGAGTGTTCAGGCCTTATTAAATGGGGCTGGGATTAAACAAATTCAATGATCATCTTAGATAAAAAAAAAAAAAAAAAAAAATTCTGTGAGTGTTTAATTTACATATTTATTGATTAGAAATATCAGAACTGTAGGGGAGAACTTATTGGAATTTCAATAAGATATTTAGGACTGATTTTTTTCAATTATATTAGATGAAACTAAAAGACATACCCTTCTGAATTTGAAGCTGGTCATTTCACTAGTACCCTTAGAACTCGAGCACATCTTATTTCTTTTAATGTTTTGGGATCTTCTTTTGATTACTTTCTTTTTGGACCTTGAAGCACAAACAAGTTGAATAACATTAACCTTCAATCTCATTCAAAAGAAATACTGTAATAATAGAATATCTTTGATTATTTTCATTAAGAAAAAGAAAAAGCACTATGCACTATCCTTTGATACTCTTCTTTTCAGTTAATTCCTACCGGGCGTAGCTGTTCAACAATTACCTTTTTATATTTATTTTTTCTCGCTATCTATTTCTGTAAATTAAAAGAACATTGTAATTTCCTAATATTATAAATAAATGACATTTGTGGAACATGCAGTTTTCCGCATGTCCCAGGAATTTACACAGAGGAACAAGTAGAGGCGTGGAAGAAGGTGGTAGATGCGGTTCATGCCAAGGGGGCCATCATTTTCTGTCAACTCTGGCATGTTGGCCGTGCCTCTCATCAAGGTATTCAAGATTTGACTTGAATTGATGACCTTGGTTATTGTTAATCATTAATTAATATGAGCATTTCTTCGAATAGTTTATCAACCTGGTGGAGCTGCTCCAATATCATCAACTAACAAGCCCATTTCAAGGAGGTGGAGAATTCTTATGCCAGATGGTTCTTATGCCACGTACCCCAACCCACAAGCCTTGCAAACCTCTGAAATACCTGAGGTGATTGACCAATACCGCCAGGCAGCACTCAATGCTATTCGAGCAGGTTATTTATTCATCTGTTTACTCTTCGTTTTATGATCTTGTTTCATTTGTATTTCATAATTAATGATTTACAGGTTTTGACGGAATTGAAATCCATGGAGCACATGGCTATCTAATTGACCAATTTTTGAAGGATGGAATCAATGACCGAACAGATGAGTATGGTGGATCAATTGAAAATCGTTGCAGATTCCTAATGCAGTTGATTCGAGAAGTTACTGTAGCTATTGGTGCCGATCAAGTTGGCATAAGAATGTCACCTGCAATTGACCACCTTGATGCTACAGACTCTGATCCACTTGGTCTAGGCTTGGCGGTTATTCAAAGACTTAACGAGCTCCAGATAGACCAGGGTGCAAAACTCACTTATTTGCATGTGACACAGCCTCGATACACTGCTTATGGCCAGACAGAATCAGGCAGACCTGGCACTGAAGATGAAGAAGCTCAGCTATTGAGGACTTGGAGAAGGTCTTATCAGGGAACTTTTATTTCTAGTGGTGGCTTCACTCGGGAACTAGGAATCCAAGCTTTGGCAGAAGGTGGTGCTGATTTGGTAGCCTATGGTCGTCTTTTTATCTCAAACCCAGACTTAGTCTTGAGATTCAAGCTTAATGCACCTTTAAACAAGTATGTCAGGAAGACATTCTACACTCATGATCCTATTGTTGGTTACACGGACTATCCTTTCCTGAGCAAAGCAAATAAAGGCCAGGCAACACTATCACGCCTTTGAGTGGGGTATATGAAGCAAGAGTGTTAAATATCTAATATTTGGCGAAGAACTTGATTATTACATGATTATCAATAAGGGAAAAATGGATGCTAATCAAAGAGAACAAATGCTTTGACAGATTTGAGAAATATTATGTCGGAACCTTTATAATTATTGATGCAAAAATTTGAAAATATTATTTAGCCATCCCCAAAATGGACTGTGTACAATTTAATTTTATTTGTTCTTTCATATTTTGGTAGCAGAAATTAGAATTTTTCAGTCCCAAATAAGGGATGAACAGGCTGCATGTTGGGATAGAAAAGTCCGTAGTGTTGTTCCACACCGGTGAGATTCTCATTGAACATGGAAAATATGAACGCTTCTATGTAAGCATTTGGTCCTTTTGGTGTCCCCTTGTTACTCATGACGTGTTTCATTAGATTCTGATTATAGGTGGCTAGCAGGTTCGGAGTTGTAAAATTGCCAATCCCATGGAGGCCAACCAGTCTCAGGAACTACTACATCTATATCACGCACTCTTTTTTTTCCATGTCCGAAAAGTATGCATCAATCATGGCATGAAACAGGTTATAATAATTCAAGATCGTATCGGTAACTAGAGCTTCGGTTGCAGTGAATTGAGCATAATCGAAGCATATACTTCCTGGCTCTAATGCATATGCAAAATTAGGATAGACATTGATCAAAAGGGGTGACCCCTGTTGTGATGGAAATTGTACAGCTCCACTAAGTGTGCTGCTTCAGCTGTGAATGCCCCAGCAGATGGCGGATAACAACTTGCTAGAGTGGCTCCAGCCGACCTTTAGGCTTGAGGATGTTGCTCAGAATCTGCATTACAGGTAAAACGTATTGGCCAAATTCTCCTAGGATGACTTCACTACCAACTGCAATAAGTGAGAAGACAACATCTTTGAGGTAAGGCTCCATATTCGTAGCAAACCATGAGTCTGCGGCATCTTGGCATGCTGCCAGATTAGGCAAATCTTCATTTCTTACGCCTAAAGCAAGGTCAATTTGGCTGCCTCTTAGAGCACTGAGTGCTGCATTGTTGGGATCAAAGAGCCTAATCTTGCCAGTGCTTTACTGTTTAGATTGATCACATCAGTTGCAGATGGTAGGTCATTTGCAAGCATTCCATAGCAAACTCCAATGTCATTGGAATTGGATGCTTTTGCATTGCCTTCAACTGCCGCTACGACGAAAAAATATTATAGCATGCCAAACAAATGCCATCACTTTTCAAGTGCTGAAAAAAATATCAAATTAAGCAAATAGTGCTTATAAAATAGCAGGAAGAGTAAACAATTTTGGTGATTTCATAAACTAGGACTCTGCTTCATAGATTTTATGGCCATATATATATAGAGAGAGAGAGAAATGATTGAGTTGAAATTTACCATTTTAAGATTTCTCAATGGAGATTGAAAATACCAGGGCGTGGTCCGCACCGCTTGCTGTATTAACTATGTCAGATTATTTTCTTCAACTTCACATTTAGATTTAAAGTTGGGGTAGATGAATTTGCCGTTATAAGGCCTATAAATCTAGAATTCTTGAGTATCATTAGCCACATGACAATTTAGGAAGGTGCACTGAGAAAATTGGTTTTTTTTTAGGCTAGGCGAGTGATATTTATATTGAGTGAGACTATTGGCACCTCTCCAAATATCTGTTTAAACCCCTTTTAATTATTTTACAATTTTAACCTTTTTTTTAATATAACATAATAGGATAAATAATTTTTTCTCTTAAAAAAAGCTAACATTAGAAATTAAAAGGTTGTTTTTTCCTCTAATTTTTGGGTGAGTAATTTATCACAAGTGGTTGCAATGGAGAGAAAAAAGCTAATTTTTTTTTTCTTTTGAATGGAAAAAATCTCATTGTTGAAATGGAGTTTAATAATAAAAATAAATAAAAATTAGAAGATACATTTACACTAATAAGTTTTGATTAAGAGTATTTTTGTCATTGATGGAGGTGTTAAAAGAATTTTATAATTTTTTAAAATATTTTAATGGGATTAATAAAGAAAAGAGGTGTTAAGAGATATTTAGAGGAGTGACAAAAGTTCCACTCATTTATATTTTTGTTTAAGAGAATAAATTCAATAAACACCAAATTTTGAAAATATCTTGAATGGGGCTCAAAAATTTAAAATTCATATAATTCTTATTTTTTTAACAACTACTCTCCTCCCCACTTATATGAGTGGAGTCGAACTTCAAACTTTTTAATTTTAGAACAGGAAAATTTACCTCCTCATTTGATAGAACCCTGCTAAGAACTGACGCAACCCTAATTAATTTAGTCTCTAAGGTTGAATTTAAATCTAGAATTGAATGCAGCCGTGATCTAATGCTCATTCTAACCACGAACCTTGGTATGTGAGGACGCTACAATCAACTATGGATGATCTGATTAATAACTTAAGAGTTTGAATGTCACAGAAATTCGATAAATTTAAAGAGTTAGTTTAAGAATCAAAGAGAATTAACTCTCTCACCATTTGCATCAAAATTGATCTATCTCTGTTCATTAGATGCGAGTACATTATATAGGATTGGTTTACAAGAATTTTTAGAAATAAATCCTAAAGCAAATCAAATCGAAATCCTAATCTAAAACAAATAAGGAAATAATTTAAATCAAATTAGAATATTAATCTAAAGCAAATAAGGAAAAATCTAAATCAAATCGAAGTCTTAATCTAAAGCAAATAAGAAAAAAATCAAAATCAAATTAGAATCCTAATAAGCTTAAATGCCTTACACTAATTAAAAATGAAAACTAGGCAATTAAAAGAGAAATAACTAATTTATTTTGCCACTTGCCTCCTCAAGAAATAGGAAAGTAGCACATTTTTCAAATGGGAAAGTATTTGAAAAAGGAAACAACATATTTTTCCTACCATAATGTGCAAGCTAATTTGTCAATTTCATAGAAGTGATTATTTAAAAATTTCAAAATCTGAATTACACATTTAGTGGTTTGGATATGATGTATGATTCCTTCAATGGGCCTTTGTGAATTTGATCGAGCCCAAGTTAATTGAATTAGCCTATTAAACACTTCTTTGATTTTCTTTGCACAAACTCTTGTGACGAGTATGCGGGAACTTAAATGTGATCTGAATATGCCTCATCTTACATGCTTACAACACTTTTGTCCTCAATCTAATCACCATTTAAATGGCATTCACAGCATAACAGAACAACATTGGGCCCATTGTAGGGCTCAAATTGAAGCAACTCATACATTCATATTTATGGAGGGATTACTTATTAAGTAAGATCTATTCTAGTTTATTTCTTGATTAATGATAGAGTTACAGATACTTTAAGGACAATAATGCTTAATGGTGCTTCTTCCTTCAAGGACAATCTAGTAGAAACAGAATTTTTAATACATTTCAAGGGTAATATGGTCATTTTATATTTTAATTATTTTGAAATGTCTTTTCATGTTTAAATACACTTCAAAGATAAAATGGTTATAATGATAAGATTCCCTAAAAGATTCTAACATTGTTAATAGAGAAATGGGTAGCTCATGCGGAAAAAAAAAAATTCTATTGACTTCTGCTCCATGTTGAGCGGACTATTGATAACATCTTTGTGTCTTTTTAAGTTTAAATACACTTAATCAGGATAAGATAGTTATTTTATGTTGTTAATAAAGAAGTAGCTTGTTGAGGCACGCTGTAGACCCTTGGTAAACCACTAAAATTTCAAAAAATTTGAGTTATTTCAAACATTCACAAAATCTTAAGAGGAAATTGATTTTTTCCTTATTCTGATTATATTTTTATTTCAATTTTTTGTTATGAATAACTTATTGTTTTGGCATGAGAATGATAAACCTCACTCATTGAACACCATTCGTTCCCTTTAATATTACTTGAATTTGGGTAGCAATAAGTGAAAAACATACTCACAATCATGGCTAGCTAAACTAAACCCGATGAATTACAATCAAAAAATAAATACTATTATGCATTTTTTAAAATTGTAAGATAAATTATCAAATTATTTAACTTGTAAAAATGTACGTAAAAAAACACAAATGACACCTTACTTGTTTTTAGAATTTCACTAAATCTTGAGAGGAAAACTGGTAATTTTCTTTAAAAAGTATCTTTAAACAATTGATTTTTTTTTCTTATTGTGGGTAATATTGCAAAACTGGTCATTGTGGGCAATTTTGTAGGTTGCGGTGGGTTTGACATTACAAATTTAAAAGGATTGCAGGTTGGTGTACCAACTTATAATTTTATTTTAATTATTTTTCATAAATTTTACTTATTAAAATTACATTTAAAATATGTAATTATAAAGTATCTAAACTAAGTTATTGGCAGTCATTTGTTGCTCAAGCCCTAACCTAATCTTCTTAATCATAAAAATATGTAAGTACTTTTGCTAGCTTGATTCACGTCGTTCTCTTCACATTATATGTTTGCATGTATATACATATATATTTTAAGACACTTATGCAGCTATTAATGAAAAGACAACCATATTAATTAATATTTGTCTGTTTTAGGTTTGTCGGTTTTGGCTAAAAATCCACCTAAATTTGGCTACTAATCTAATAAAAAACTCAAGTATAAGCATAACTTTTAGCGCAAATTTTATTGTATATCTGTATGCAATAATAAAAATATATTTTAATACAAATGTTTACATAAATCCAATTATTTACATATTGTATTGTTGAGTGTTAGAAAGTGTATATTTATAAAAGAGAAAATTATTATTTTACACTCCAAGTCTTAATAACATCCTTACTTTTATGCTTTTAAGTTCTTTGTGATTTAATTATGTATGTATTATTTTAATTAAGTATTTTAGGGGGCATTATGGTCATTCCACAATGAACGAGAGATCAGATAACAAAACGGATAGTAATTTTGAATTCAGGACAGTTGAAAACCTTAAGAGGAGCTTAAAAAGATAAATGACATTTTTCACATATACGGCACTGTTCACGACATTGTTCACATATACGGCACGATGACATGGCACTGTAAGATGATGTGGCATTGTACGATGACGTGGCAACATTAGATTGGATGAATGATGTGGCATTGACTACTTATGTGGCATTGACTGATCATGTGATATTGACCGATGATGTGTCACGATCCTATTGGATTAAAATGCTAATGTGGCGTTGACCGGTGACGTGGCAGTATATTAGTGGACCGAAAAATGCACGTATGGTACATGCATATACATGGAATGACAACTCTAATGATGTGTTCTATCAAACAAGAATTAGCTACGTGTCGCAATCTTGAGCGTTCAAATTGTTTTAATTCGATGGCCATGATTTATTCATTATATCTATAAAAAAGGGGCTTACCCCCTAATTTGACATCCATGAATCCATTTTTTAGCTCCATTTTCTGTATTTCCTCCTCTATCTTGTATTTTCTATGTATTTTAATAAATTTCCATTTTATCCCTAGTTCAATTATGAGTAGCTAATTTTCTTTCAAGCTTGGGTTGAAGGTGAAGTCTCACATGCTCCAACGGCTTTATTTGGTAAATTTACTTTTTCTTCCCCTTTGATTTTTGTAGATGTTTTGACTTTTTGTTGACAGATAGTAATAATCTTGTCTAAATATTGCACCGGTATAACCCTCTCCCTAGTATAAGGTTATTATTATTTGGCAATATAAGCACTTAGCATCATATTAATTTGAGTGAGATTCATGAAGAATGGAAAATCTCCATTCATGATTTAATTGGCACTAATAAGGAATGTTAAGCCCATAGTGCATTTTGAGTGCAGATCCAAAAACTGAAGCACTTCATTTTAATAGTTTATTTCTACCATTCTAATTTAAATCGTAAGATAGTATAAATCACTTTCACCATAAATTCAAACCACCCACTTAAAAAATTAAATCTACATGCAATTAAAATTCGCCTACTTGTGGGATCGACACTCGTCATTGTTAATCTATTCTACAATAGATTCGTGCACTTACAAGTTCAATAAAATTTGCACAATAAGTTTTTAGTGCCGTTGCTGGGGAAGTAAGTTATTTTAATTCGTAGAATTAATTTTTGTAAATAATTTATTTTTTTTATTTTCTAGTAATTTTTTTCTTATTTAAAAAAAAGAAAAGAAAGTAAATCTGCATTTTGACGTGAGTATTTTTTTATTTCTTCTTTAAATTTCTATAATTTAATTTTCATGTTATTTTTTTTAATTTGGCTGGTTCAACTGACTATTAATTAATTTTGCATGTTTTTCTATATAGCACTTAAGTTTGTTTTCATAGTAAGATTGTAATAGCGTGATAAGGTTATTATCATAATTTCTCGTTCTTCTTTATTTTTATTAATTTTGTTCTTATTTTTTTTGTGTTCTTTGCATGCATAGTCATAGGTCTCAATTACCTAATCTTAAGCCTATAGACTTTGAACTGGAAAAAACACTTCGCACACACAAACACGTTGCAAATAAAAATAAAATTGGAATGGATTTGCAATCAGCACCATAGGAGAGGCCATTTAAGGACTATTTTAGTCCCTTAGCTAACTTGAGCATATCATGCTTAAGATACCCAAATGTAGCTATTAGAAGTTTTGAGTTAAAACTTAGTGTGCTAAATTGTCTCCCAACATTCAATGGCATAGAAAATGAAGACCTATATAATCATCTGAATGATTTCCATGCTGTATGTCAAACTTTTAAATATGAGGATTTTTTAGATGATGATGTTAAACTTAGATTATTCCCATTTTCTTTAAAGGATAGAGTTCGTTCATGGTTCAATGCATTGCTTGCTAATAGCATTACATCATGGGAACAAATGGTAATAAAATTTTTGAATAAATACTTCCCAGTACATAAAACCAATGCTATTCGTAGAAAAATTTCAGAGTTTACCTAAAGAGAAGTCAAGCAGTTTTTCAAAGCATTAGAGCGATTCAATAGGCTACTCTTAAAGTGTCTACATCATGGGTACAAGAAATGGCACCAATGCCAATACGTTTTGGAGGGATTATTGCTGCATGTGCAAGAACGGCTAATGGCAACAAGTGAAGGATAGCTAATGTCAAAAAGTGCATTAGAGATTTGGGATTTCTTCCAACGACAAGAGAATAATTTCCAACAACGAAGTTGTTCACTTAAAAAGACTAGAAGAATTAAGAGAGTGAATGAGGTTTACAATGGCAAGTCAAGTTCGAAAATTAAAGAAGTCAAAGAGATAGTTGAAGGTTTTTTCCGACAAATAGCATCTTTAACAGCTACTAAATTGACAGAGCCACATGACCATGACTCATACCCATATCAAGCCAATGCCATAGGTTTAATTATAAAGCCATCAAACTACAAGCCTTACTCCAACACATATAATCCTAGATGGAGAGACTATCCCAATTTTTCATGGTCTCAAGGATTCCAATAGAATGCACCAGCAGCTCCAGCTCCACCAATGCAACCAATTCCTCAAAATCCTCAAGCCTCTCAGCCATTATTTATACCATACTACTCTCAACCCAAACTATTCTCAACCCAGATCATGAGAGGATATATTCCAGAATTTCAAAAATCTTACTCACTCCATAATTGAGCAACAAAACCGCACCATTGATGAACTACGAAATGAGATGAGAGCAGGCTTCAACTTACAAACCCAATCAGTTTCAAACCTCAAAAAAATGGTGGGACAACTTGCTTTTTCAGTTCAAACCTTGGCAATGACTATTGAGAAAGGAAAATTTCCAAGTCAATCAGTGTCTAATCCTAAAGAACTGCATGAAGCAAGTACCAGTTCACCTTAGCAGCATGGGGAGGTCAAAGCCGTCATGATCTTGCGAAAAGAAAAAGAAGTGGACAACAAAATGGAGATGCTGGTAACAAAAATAACTCAAATTGTATCTATAATTGCTGAAGACTCATCATCAGAGGAGAAAGAAGAAACCAACCCATGAGAATACGTTCCTAAAGCTCTATTTCCCCAAAAGTTAGCTAAAGCAAAGAAAGAAAAATCCACAAGTGGGATTTTTGAAGTCTTTAAACAGGTAAGTGTTAACATCTCTTTGCTTGACACTATAAAATAAGTGTTATCTTATGCCAAGTTTCTTAAAGACCTTTGTACTAAAAAGAGAAACATTCATGTTCAAAAGAAGACCTTGTTAACAGAAAACATTAGCTCTATACTCCAACACAAAATTCCTTTAAAATACAAATACCCAAGCTCTCCCACTATCTCATGTAGTATAGGGAACCACAAAATTGAGAATGCTTTGCTTGACTTAAGAGCTAGTGTAAATCTGTTACCTTATTCAGTATTTGTGAAACTTAGACTGGGAGAATTACACCCAACTCCAGTGGTGTTACAGCTTGCAGACCTGTCCATGAAAAAACATCATGGTATTGTAGAGGACGTACTTATACATGTAGATAAGTTTTATTTTCCTGTTGATTTCATTGTAATTGACACTCAACCAGTTTAGGATTCAAGGAAGCACATTCCCATTATCCTAGAATGACTTTTCTTGGCAACTGCCAATGCTCACATTCAATGCAGGACTGAAAATATGCAGTTGTCTTTTAGCAATATGACTATGGAGCTAAATATCTTCAACACTGTCAAACAATCTCAAAATGCAAATGATGGAATTGTTAATATAGATTTAATAGAAGAATTAGTTGATAATACTTTTCTTTAAAACCTTAGTGATGACCCTTTACAAACATGTTTAACTCACTTTGGTTTGGATTTTGATATTAACAGATCAGTAGATGAGGTTAATGCCTTACTTGATTCAACACCATTCATCAACACTAATCAATAAAAGTCAAAAGTTGAACAACTAGCACCATTAGAGAAGAAACTTAGCCCATCATCAGAATCACCACCAAAACTCGAGCTAAAACCATTACCCGACACTTTGGAATATGCGTTCTTGGGAGAAGAAAGCTCTCTGCCAGTAATCATTTCATCATCCCTAAATGACAAACAAAAAGGTAAGTTGTTGCAAGTTTTAAAAGTGCACAAAAGAACATTAGCATGGACTATAACTGATATAAAAGATATAAACCTAGTGGACTGTATGCATTACATTCACCTTGATGGAATTGCTAAACCTACTAATGAAATGCAACGTCAATTGAACCTTAACATGAAAGAAGTTTTTAGAAGTGAAGTCCTTAAACTATTAGGCGTTGGTATTATTTAACTAATTTCTGATAGGTCATAGGTCAATTCTGTGCAAGTTGTTCCCAAAAAACTAGAAGTCACATTAGTTACCAATGCTGATAATGAATTAATACCCACTAGAGTGACTATGAGATGACGTGTATGTATTGATTATAGAAAGTTGAATTATGTCACATATAAAGACCATTTTCCTTTACCATTTATCGATCAAATGTTTGATAGATTAGCAGGTCATGAATTTTATTGCTTTCTAGATGGCTACGCAGGATATAATCAGATTCCTATAGCACCAAAAGATCAAGAGAAGACAACTTTCATTTACCCTTTTAGCACTTTTGTATATAGAAAGATGCCATTTGGATTATGTAATGCATTTGCTACATTTCAATGATGTATGTTAAGCATTTTTTATGATATGGTTGAATGATTTGTTAAAGTCTTTATGGATGACTTTTCTGTTTTGGTGATTCATTCGATCAATGTTTACATCATCTAATACTAGTTTTGTAGAGATGCATATAGAAGAGTTTGGTCTTAAATTGGGAGAAGTGTCATTTTATGGTAAAACAAAGTATTATTCTCGATCACATTATTTTGAGCAAAGATATTGAGGTTGATAAAGCCAAGGTGGATCTCATTTCTAATCTTCCTCCATCTACAATAGTTGGAGAAGTAAGATCTTTCCTTGGGCATGCAGGTTTTTATAGACGTTTCATTAAAGATTTTAGCAAAGTTTCTAGACTTTTATGCAATTTACTTGCAAAGGATGTACCTTTTGTCTTTGATGATTCATATCTTGTGGCTTTTGGAAAACTAAAGTAATTGTTGACATCACCACCCATCATTTAACCCTCAAACTGGAACTTACCATTTGAGCTCATGTGTGATGCATCTGATTATGTAATAGAAACAGTATTAGGAAAGAGAGTTGATCGAATTTTCAATGTCATTTACTGTACTAGTATGACATTGAATGATGCACAGTTGAACTATTCAACCACTGAAAAATAAATGCTAGCAGTAGTGTTTGCCTTAGAGAAATTTTGATCTTATCTCATTGGTTGTAAAATAATTGTGTTCACAGATCATACTGCTCTTAAATATCTTCTCATAAAAAAAGATATAAAAGATAAACTAATTCGTTCGGTGTTACTTTTGCACGAATTTGACTTTGAAATCAAAGATAAGAAAGGCACAGAAAATGTTGTGGCAGACCATCTCTCTCGTCTTAATTTTAATACAATTACAGAACCATTACCATTGAATGAATCATTTCTAGATGAACAATTGATGAGTGTGGAAGTATTACCATGGTATGCTAATATAGTTAACTATCTTGTTATAGGTGAACTTCTAAAGCATTGGACTAAGTAGGACAAAGCCAAATTTTTTTGCGGAAATAAAAAATTTCTTCTGGGATGACCCTTATCTATTTAAATGTTATGTAGATCAAATTGTCAAACGATGTGTCCCAGAAAATGAATTTCAAAATATCTTTTCATTCTGCCATGAATAAGCTTGTGGATGCCATTTTAACGCTAAGAAAATAGTTACTAAAATTTTACAATATAGCTTTTATTGGCTAACTATATTTCCTTACATTTTTTGCTCTTCATGTGATAGGTGTCAATGAATGGGGAGCTGAATGAAGAATGAGCAAAAAGGGTTACTCTCCAAGAAAAATGACAGGCTAAAAAACTCACTAAGAATTTATTATGACATATGCATTCTTTCAAGCAACTTATATTTGTCTCCAACATCAACATGTAGACTCACAAACATGGTGTAACATAACTCAAGACCAAAGATAATACAAATATTAAAATTTGAAAGTTATCATGTCATCTAATGTTAAAAGATCACACAAATTTTTTTTTTAAAATTTTACCCCCAAATATATTCTAGACATGAAAAATATGTATGCAAACGGTGAAAATGACATAGGAAAACTACTAGGTAAAAGAAGAAGTAGAAAGATCACACTTAAAATGACTGTCGAAGCTTTTTTTTTTAAAAAATAATTGTCCAGAAATTTTTTTTTAACTAAAAAGATGCGTTTCTAGAGTCACTACACTTCATATTCAGCCATCTTCAACTTAAAAATTTAGCCACAGTTAGTCTTTACAACAAAAATTAGTAACAACTCCACCAAGATTGAGATATTCCATAATTGTCACCTATTCCCTCCCCCCAACCAGAACGAAACATTGTCCTCAACGTTCGAAAGGAAAAACTTGTTTCTTTGTGAGAGTGCATGAATTATATTTTATTGATTCTAAAAACTTTGTCCTCACTAAGACGGTTATAAGGTACAATAGAATATATTTTTATTTTATAAATTACATTTTTCTCAAAAATTTATTGTGTAAATTTTATTGAACTGACAAGTGCACAAATCTATTATAGAATAGATCAACGGTGACGAGTGTCGATCCCACGAGGAGGTGAATTTTAATTGCGTGTAAATTTAATTTTTTAAGTGGTGGTTGGATTTATGGTGAAAGTGATTTATACTATCTTACGATTTAAATTACAGTAGCGGAAATAAACTATTAAAATAAAGTACTTAGGTCTCTAGATCTACACTCAACATGCACTATGGGCTTAATATTCCTTATTAGTGCCAATTAAATCATGAAGGGGGGTTATCCACTTTTCATAAACCTCACTCAAATAAATATGGTGTTAACTGTTTATCGTGCCAAATAGTAATAACCTTGTACTAGAGAGACGGTTATACCAGTATAATATTTAGACAAGATTATTACTATCTGTCAATGAAAGGTCAAAACATACACAAAATCAGAGGGTAAGAAAAAATAAATTTACTAAATTAAGCCAATGGAGTATGTTAAAACTTCACCTTCAAACAAAGCTTGAAAGAAAATTAGCTACTCATAATTGAACTAAGGGTAAAATGGAAATTTATTAAAATACATCGAAAATACAAGATAGAGGAGGAATTACAGAAAATGAAGCTCAAAATAGATTCAGGGGTGTCAAATTAGGGTGGGAGCCCCCATTTTAGAACAAAACTAATAAAAATAAAGAAAAAAGAGAAATTATGATACTAACCTTATCACTCTGTTACAACCTTACTATAAAAACAAACTCAAGTGATATATAGAAAAATATGCAAAGTTAATTAATAAATTAATAGGCGGTTGAACCGGCCAAATTAAAAAAAATAACATAAAAATTAAATTACAGAAATTTAAAGAAGAAATAAAAAAAATATTCAACTCAAAATGCAAATTCTCTTTCTTTTCTTTTTTTTAAATACGAAAAAAATTACTAGAAAACAAAAAAATAAATTATTTACAAAAATTAATCTACAAATTAAAATAACTTACCTCCTTGGCAACGGCGCTAAAAACTTGTACAAATTTTATTGACCTTGCAAGTGCATGAATCTATTGTAGAGTAGATAAACGGTGACGAGTGTCAATCCCTTGAGGAGGTGAATTTTAATTGCGTGTAAATTTAATTTTTTAAGTGGGTGGTTGGATTTATGGTGAAAGTGATTTATATTATCTTACGATTTAAATTAGAGTGGCGGAAATAAACTATTAAAATGAAGTGTTTGGGTCTCTGGATCTGCACTCAACATGCACTATAGGCTTAACATTCCTTATTAGTGCTAATTAAATCATGAAGGAGATTTTCCACTCTTTATGAGCCTCACTTAAATTAATATGGTGCTAAGTGCTTATCGTGCCAAATAGTAATAACCTTGTACTAAGGAGACGGTTATACCAGTATAATATCTAGATAAGAATATTATTATCTGTCAACGAAAAGTTAAAACATTTACAAAAATTAGAGGGGAAGAAAAAATAAATTTACCAAATTAAGCTCATGGAGAATATTGAGACTTCACCTTCAACCCAAGCTTGAAAGAAAATTAACTACTCATAATTGAACTAGAGGTAAAACGAGAATTTATTAAAATACATAAAAAATACAAGATAGAGGAGGAATTACATAAAATGGAGCTCAAAACTGAATTCAGGGGTGCCAAATTAGGAGGGGAGTCCCCTTTTTTGTAGATACAATGAGTAAATCATGGCAATCAGATTAAAACAATTTGGACATTCATGATTGCAACACTCGGCTAATTCTAGTTGGATAGAACACATCATTAGGACTGTCATTCCATGTATATGCATGTACCGTACGCGCATTTTTTGATTTACTAATATACTGCCATGTCACCGATCAACTCCATATCAGCATTTTAGTCCAATAGGATCATAACACATCATCGGTCAATATCACATCATCAATCAATGCCACATAAGCAGTCAATGCCACATCATTTATCCAATCTAATGTTGTCACGTCATCGTACAGTGCCACATCATTGGACAGTGCCACGCCATTATATCATATATGTGAATAGCATCATGAACAGTGCCGTGTATGTGAATATTATTGTGAACAATGCTGTATATGCGAACAGTGTCATGAACAGTGCTGTATATATAAACAGCGTCATTTATCTTTTTAGGCTCCTATAAAAGTTTTTGACTTTCCTAAATTTAAAATTGCTGTCCTTTTTGCGATCGAATCTCTCGTTCATTGTGGAGAACAACCACAATACCCCCTAAAATATATAAAATACTTAATTAAAAAATTACATACATAATTAAATCACAAGGAACTTGAAAACATAAAATGAAGGATGTTATTGAAACTTGTAGTGTAAAATGACGATTTTCTCCTTTATAAATATACACCTTTTAGCACTCAACAGGTATTATGATTTTGGATGTAGTGTTGTGATTTAAAATAAGTCTTCTACGGCAACCATTACGTGTTACGAGTAAAACCAACTAATTTTATAGAAATTTGATGACGATACTACTACTATGGGTTACTGGTAGAACTTGTTGAAGGTTGCAAGTGGGTTTAATAATTTTTAAAACTAGTATCAAGAGGGGTTTTTCTTTTTTCTTAAAAAAATAAAAATCATAACAAGGTTGTGGGTGGGTTTAGTAATTTAATTTTTTTGCGAGTGTGGATTTTGTAATTACAAACCCGCTATGGGTAGTATTCATTACCATCCCTACAGGCAAGATAATAACAATCAGTCTTCTTTTAGAACCTTTTATGGGCAAACTTACATTGTTTCATTCGATGGATAGTTCTTTAAGCTTGGCTGAACTAAATCTTTTCTTGCTCCTTTGTTATCGAGACTAGACTTGTTTAAGATGTGATGGAATCCCTTAATTCCTCCAAAGTTCTTAATCTAGCCTTGGTGTATTTTTTCATTATCAGCACCTTATAGATGGCGTTTTTTGGATTAAAGGGTATTTTTACGTATTTTTTTTGTTCTTTATGTTGTACTTATTATGAAATTATACAATATCTTTTCTTTAAATGCCCTTATACTTATAAAATTTAAAGCTAAATAGAGGGTTTAGTTCAAGTTCATTTTCTTGTGGATGAGGAGTTTGAAGGTACGACGCTATGATATGTTTTTCACTACACAATTGAATGGCCATGATTCTCTGTTGTGGCATGTCTTATGTTTGTTGGTCAAATATCATGTTTGGAAAGCTAAGTGTTGAGAATAATTTGGTGTATAAATACCAAACTAATAACCCTAAGCTGTAATTGAAGTAAAAAAATAAAAATAAAATGATTAGTGAACATTAAAACCAAAGTTGAATCATACTTAAACACTAAGAAAATTAAAAAAGACAAAGCAAAGAAGATCAAACACAAGGATTTATAATGGTTCAATAGTTTAACTAGCCTACATCTATTAGAAGACTAGAGTGGAGCTTTTATTAATTTCTAGAGAATAAATTGCAAAGAGAGATTGCCTGTAAAACTTTCTTATTATGTTCTATTGTACTGCTTTATCTTAAACAAGCCATATGATATCACAGAAGACTGTAATAGACTTTTTTAGGAATTCCAACTTCATCACCATGCCTTTAAGCTAAATGGGTTCCTTAATTGCTTTAGCTATTGTTGTATACTCAGCTTCTATTATTAACAAAGTTGTAATATCTGTAAATTACCTTCCAGCAAGTAGTGCAATTATTGAAGTGAAGTAGTAATTGGTTAATGACTTTCTTTTATCAAGATCTCCTACATAGTCTAGATCCATATATCCAATCATCTTGCTTTCATCGTGTCTTAATTCTCCATAAAGCGAACCATATAAAGACTATTTCAATAGATAAACCCAAACAAGCTTTTCAGGATCTACAAATCCTTTAGGTTCAACCATGACAATTTATTCTTCTAACACTCTAGACAGTAATTTCTTTTAGAGTCCATCTATTAAATTCATTTATAGCAGCAATAGCCACTTGGATTCTCAAAAAGAAGTGTCTCACCATTGAGGAGAAGACATCATTGAAATATATCCTTTCTTTTTATATAAAGCCTTTGGCAACAAGCATGGCTTCCTATCTTCTTAACTCAACTTCAAGAATAACTTATTTGATCTTGTAAATTGGTTTGCAACCAACCATTTTCTTCTTTTCTATTTTCTCTACAAGTTCCTAAGTCTAATTCTTGTATAAAGATTGCATTTCTGCATCCATTGCTTGTTTTCATTATTTGAATCTTTTCAACAAATAACTTCTTTGAAAGTTCTTTGTTTTCTTTTTCTTGAATCAATATCATATGTTGCTATTAATAAACATGCCATTAAATCAACATTTGCATATATATTTTGTTCCTTGATAGTACATTTTCCTCTATCCCTTGTGAATTAGTATTGTTTTTTAATTATGAGATGCTTCACTGCTTTGTTCCTCTTTTTTTGTAACGATTTTTTTATCATTTGTTTTATGACTTTTTTGCTTAGGCTCTATTAGCTCCACCTCCACATATATATTTTCTAACTTCTTGCCTCCATTTTGGCTTTTGTATCAAATGTGGATGTCTTTTAAATCATCTCTGATTCATTAAGCACTAAGTCTCTGCTTATGATACACATAGATGGCTTCAAGTCTGTACACTAAAGCTTGTATCCCTTGACCCCATCTATATATCACAAGAGTGTACAATTCAAGGCTTTTGGTTCTAGCTTGTCTTGTTTTGTATGTGCATACAAAATATCCTCAAATTAAAGTACTCTATTGGTTTTTCCGTCAATTTTAGTTGAAGGACTTATGTTCATTTAGTAACATGCTATATTTAAAGCTTCTACCTAAAGTGATTGTGGAAATTTTGAATGGATTGAAAAGTATCTCACTTCATCCATAAGTGTCAAATTCATCATTTCTACTAAGCCATTTTGTTGAGGTGTATTTTTATCTGTCTTTCACTTAGTTATCCCTTGTATAGAATAAAAATCATCAAACCACTTACTACAAAACTCTAAACTATTATCAGTTCTAAATCTGTTGATCTTTCTATTAATTTCTTTTTCAATGAGAGTTTTCCAAGTTTTGAACTTATCTAACACTTCATTCGTTGGAGATGAGAAATATTTAACTCCACTTGGAGTCACAATCTATGCTGGTCCTTAGAGATTTGAATGGAAGTACTTTGGTATACCTCTTGGATTATGCACTGCAATTTTGAATTGAGTTCTTGAAGATTTGTGGAGTATACTCCTTTTATAGAACTATAAATTGTTTATTTTATCATCCCCAAAGATTCCTTAGTTTGCTAATTGTTACAAGCCTTTTTCATTCGTGTGATCTATTCTCAAATGCCACATAATAAGGTTTTGTTTAACTTTAGTTTTGACATATTAACATCACCTGTAATAGTAGTGCATCTAAGTATATGCAAACCATTATTTGTTCACCTTTCATAAGTACCATAGAGTCATTAATCAACTTTAGGACTTTAGATTCAACTTTAACTAGATAGCATGTTTGATATAATATATCCACTAGGATAAGGTTTATTTTTAAGTTAAGAACATACCTAACATCTCTTAGTTGTCAAACTATTTCATCAAACATCTTAAGTTTAATTTTGCCAATCCCCATGACCTCACAGATAACATTGTTTGCCATCATCACTTAACCACTATTATAAGGCTTGTAATTGACAAACAAATGCTTATTAAGACATATACGAAATGAGCAACCAGAGTCAAGGGCCCATTTACATTCAGCTTTGTCACTAAAGGCTATTAGAACTCCAACTAAGTCAAAACCATCTTTTTCTTTTACTTTGTTCTTATTTTCAAGGCAATCTTTCTTGAAGTGAACTTCTTTATAGTACTAGAAGCATTTCAAGCGCTTTTTCTTCTCTATTAGTCTTCCTTTCTTAAACTCAATACTTTCTTAACATTTTTTACTATTACTTTTTTTCTTTTATATAATAAGGTGTTAGCAAAGTGTCCATAAGATTCAATTAATGAGCTTAAGAAGATAATCTTCATCATCAATCTTCACATTATTGTCTTCAAGATTGAGGATGATCTTGTTGAAGGTATCTATGTACTCCATGATTGAACTACCTTCTTCTATCTCTAAAGCATGGAGTATTTTCTTTGCATATAGTCTCTTGGCTAAAAGCTTCTTGGTGCATAATTCTTCAAGCTTCTTCCAAAGATAATAGTTATTTTCTCCTCACCAACTTATGTAAGGATTCTATCACTAAGAATGAAAATTATGGCACTATATACTACGTCCAAAGATTGTTTACATGATTTTATCTCTTATTTTCCTCTCCTTTTTGATAATATCAAGAGCTTCTTAAGTCCTTGGTGGACAGAATATCTTTCATAAGGATTTCTCTACATCAACCTTTGGCCTTAACATACTTCAATCTTTGAACTAGAAAGTAAGCTTTGTCACTAGTTTATTGATTAATGAACTTTAGAACCAAAGTTTAACCACACTCAAACACCAAGAAAATCAAAAGGAAAAGGCACAAAGATCATACACAAAGATTTATAGTGGTTTAGTTGTTTAACCAACATACATCCACTTGAAGACTAGAGCAAAGTGTTTATTAATTTGTTGAAAACAAGTTAGAGAGAGAGAAGGATTACTTGTAAATTGTTTTTGTTGTTTCTATTGTATTACTCTGTATGCAACAAATCACGGCCCTAGTGGTTTTTAATAGAAGTTGGAAAGCTATGTGAAGTTTTTAATCTAACTAGGACATAGTTTCTTGGTTTAAAGAGGAAATCCTTTCTTCAATGTTCTAACCACCTCCCACACATATGAGACTTGTCCTAATTAATCCTCTTCCAATACGAAAAGCATCCTTGTCATTTGAGATTTGAAGTCTAAGTAAGATCATGTGCACAAAACTTGTGATTTCATTTAATTGGATGGATGATATTTGCTAACTATCATACACTATTGATTTTGTCAATCAACACACAGTATGGATTTAATTGATTGTCAAACCATTGTACTTTTCCTGAATGACATATCGTACATGGTTTGATTTCTAGATTTGAGCTTCACTTTATAGCGTTAAGTCTAAGTTTGTTTCGATAATGTAATAATCTATTGTGAATAGGCTAAGTCACTGATTTAAAGTTATGAATGCTTCTCAAGTACAAACTATTAGGTGTTGCATCTTGTCTTGGTCGATTTCATTCGCACTTAGTAACGACTTCTCATAAGGTTCTTTTAGTAAAGACTATTTTGACACTCCTCAAGATCCCATTGGATTAAGATTAACATATACGAAGGCTGTGTAGATCACTTTTTGATTCTCATGAGATGGTTTTATAAAGGGACTCAACATGCAAAGTTGCTTTTTTAGGTTTCAATGGTGCATTTAAAGGCTATTTTTCTATTCCTCTTAGTTGTCAAACATCCTTTAATGCTTAATTATCTGCTATTAATGAAGTCATTTATATTAATCATACCGTGAATATGACATTTAGTTTGGTGGGAGAGTGATTCCACTTCTGCTCCTACTTGTTTATGAAGATTTTATTTTAAGCCACCATTGCAAATTATATTAAATGTTTGAAGTGTAATAAGAAAAATAGCTAGAAGTGGACAAATAACCTAACCTAACCTAACTTGATCTGACATAATATCCAAAAGAACTGTATTCGGATCAAACGCAAATGTTCTAACCCGATCGGGTTAGATTTTTTGACAACCTATTTAGATTAGATTGTGATCAAATTAGGTTTGACCTAATCTAATTTAATTCGCAATGCACATACAAACACAAATTTTTTATCTGATCTAAACTATATTTAAATCATATCGAATCAAATTTTAGTTTAAGTTAAGTTTGGATTACTTTTTTCCTAACTCAATTAACCTAAAACTCAATCGAGTTGATATGAACCTGATCCAAACCCAAATTTGCACACCCTTGAGAATAGTTGGATGCAGTTTCATTGTAGACATATTTACTAAGGGGTAATTCAATGGTAGATTGTTTGGCTAACATAGGTGTTGCATGCTCATATACGTTTTGTGGGAGGCTCCCCTAATTTGTTAATGCTTGCATGAGAATTCTTGTATACTGCCCACTTATCATTTTATTTTGCCATTTTGTAACCTAACATTATTCTTTATGTTCTTGCTCATATTAAAAGAAGGTTCAATGTAAGCTTTTAAAGAATTCTCATTTGATTTTTTTAGTAGGTCTAGAAAGAGAATAAATTGGAGATTGTTTAGGCACGTTTTAGGTTGTGTGGTGTAAAATTTTTTATTTTCAAATTTTGATAAGTGGGTGTTACAAGCAAACAGGTGATCAAAATAGTATTTTAAAATTCAAATGGCCCCACCCTAATTTTATAATTAATAAAATAAGCATTAATTTTGGATCACTCCCTCATGATGTGACAATTTGAAAAATGCCCTCTAAATTATTATAAATGACTCAACTAACACCTATTTTTTATTTATAAAGTGAAAAATGGGAGTGCATTGATGAAAATTTTTTTATGTTCTCAACAAAAATAGGGATAGGTTAACAATAATTTAAGAATATTTTAAAGATTATCATCTCATGAAAGGTAATATAAAATTTACTTTCAAACGGAATAAAAAATGAAAAAAAAAATATAAAGGCAGTGGCCGACCAACAACTGCAAACTAACAATTAGAGAGATTAATCTCCCAATTAGATGTCAATAATTAAATGGATTAGTTAAATGATCACAATGCGTATGTGAAAGGTGAAGTTGTTGGCCTATCAGAAAAGGCGAAATTCATGCATTAAGTAAACCAACATTGTTTAGAATCTCCAAGACATATTTCCTTTAGCTAAAAAAAAAAAACTTGAGGTGACAATCGTGCCACTTCAATTCTTAAAAATACTTTAGTGTGAGCAAAGCTTTTATACAAAACTTGTGCGCAAGGAAAGCTTTAGCCTTACTGTTTTCAATTACATTGTTCTTAGCTATAATAATGTCTTTAACATAAACCAACACAAAAGTTCATGAAGGACCTTGGTTTTGCACAAATAATTAATAATTTTCCTTGGATTGGCAAAAATCTGCTTGTTGAATAGTAATGGAGAACTGGGAAAACCAATTTTAGGATGATTATTTTAATTTGTCAATGAACTTGTTCAGCCTACAAGCTAGATGCTCCTCTTGTTTTTAAAAAAAAGTTGTGGTATTTGCATACACATTTCCTCTTCCAACTCACCTTCTAAAATAACATTCCTAACACCTAATTGTTCCAAAATCTAATAAGTACTTCAAGAGAAAATAAAGCCCTTACAATCACAAGTTTTGTTATTAGTGAAAAAGTAACATGATAAATCAATACCATCTGTTTGGATATATCCCTTGGTAATTAAACGGCTTTATACTGCTTAACGATTCCATCTTATCTATATTTGATTTTATATACCCACATGCTTTTTATTAGGCTTTTTATCCATCAACAAATGAGTAAGAATCAAGTTGCTATTTTTCTTAAGAATGAGTATCACATCCTCTGTTGCTTAATGCCACTCAGATAGTTTGACTACCATATGAAAAGTATTTGGTTCTACATATCTAAGGAAAAATGTTGATAAGGAAGAAAGCTTGAAAAAGGAAAATATCTACCTGGCAGGAAAAGAACAAGATCAATAGGTGTAAAATCATAAGAGGCCAATGTATAGTAATCTTAAAGGTAAGTTAAAGGACATCTTTTTCACTAGGTTGCCACTTATTTATGATTTGTTGATGAGAACCTTCAAGGGAACACTATTAAAGCTTCAACTAATCCTTTATACATTCATGAAGGCCCAATTACAAGAGCTAAAGCCAAAAAAATGCAAGCTATTTTAAATGGATTAATTGAGAAAATGTAGACTAGAAATGCAACTCAAGATGCAAAACATGATGAATTGGGTTTAGAGAAAAGACAAGGCATTATAGGCATTATTCAAGCTATTGGGAAGTCAAATACACAATTTAGGTCAAATGTAGGAAAAGCAAACTCGGAACAGAACTAGTATTGATTGAGTTAGAACTAAAGTGCAAGCTATGTACCATTGGAAAGATGATTAAGTTAACTTTCCAATGCAATTTACAGAGCTAGATTTGGAGTTCTCTAGAGGACATTATAACCAATTTATTATATCTTGTTTAGACTTGGAAATTCCAATTCCCTTTGTTTATTCAACTTCATTTATTTTTTGTGTTTTAAGTTTGTCAATATGTTAGGTAAGCCTATCATTAATGATGGTGGGCTAGCATTAATTATGGTAGGCTAGCATTAAGTTTGCCAATGACTAGCATTAATTATGGCAAGCTAGCATTGAGTTTGTCAATGACTAGAATTAATAATGGTGGGTTGGTGAAGACTTTCTGAAGCATTTTTTGGTAAACCTATGCTTGAAGGGTTAATCCAATGATTCCAAGTGTACTTTTTGGATCTAAGTTTCTATTTGCTTATTTAAACTTTGCAACCTTGCTACGTAAAAGATAATTTGGAGATCAATGTTATTTGAATTTGAAAGTTCATTCTTTCTTTAGTTCTTTTGAGAACTAGTAAACTTATTAAGAATTTGCATTCTTATGCCATTCCAAACTAGACTTATCAATCACCTTCTCATCTACATCTTAAGTGTAGCTTCAATATCCTTTTCTATACCTCAAGTTCATGTTTTCTTAAACATTGGGTCAAGGTTTTTGTTGAGCTTTAATCTATTTAGAACTTTCGTGGGCATTTGAAACTTTAAATTGAGTGTGGGTCTTGAAGTTTTACTGTGGGGGTTCGTAACATTTGATATCAAAGCCTAGTTTCTATTAAGGGTTGAATGTCTTCTTTCTTTTGATTATAAAAAGAAAATAAAAAGAAGGTACAAAAAAAAAATCTAGATTGCAAAAGAATTCAAATCTTTCTAGTTTCATCAAATTGAGTTTAAGCTATTCATTTTCCTTCCCTTTGTTTGCACAAATTATTGATTATGTTCCTCTGCTTGCTTGTTTTCTTTTTTCCTTTTGTTGTTCTTTGTGTGCTCTTAATTCCCTTTCTTTGGTTTGTGTGCTAGTTTATCATACTTGGTGTGCCACCTAGATTTTTCTTGATTTTGTTTATTTAGTTTAAAAAAGTACTAAAAGAGAGAATTAAGTGTTGTCAGAAGCAAGAGTGTTTGAGATCATGAGAGGATAAAAGCCAATTTGTGTGAGAAACATGAGAGTTAAGTAACAACAATCAAGTAAACTACGTGAGGGAGTGTTGTGAGGTCTTTTTGCTAACATTCTTTTCAAATCACAAATATGTCAAAAGACGAAGAATCTCTGAACCAATCAATTGTGCTTAAAGCCATGCAACAACAATTTAAGTACATAAATTTAATGTTTAGAGAGATCCATGACAAATTAGAGAGGTGAGACACTGCCATTGCCTATTTACAAAAGAGGCAACAACCAGTAGCTCATAATGTAAAAAGCAATCAAGGGCGTGCTGCTATGGAAGAAAAAGATGACGATGACTTAAATAATTTAGATGACCTGTCAACATATATGAAAGAGATGATGGAAGGGCAAGGCATATAGATTGTGGCTTGGGAACTATCAAACTAAAAATTCCCTCTTTTCAAGGTAAAAATGATCTGAAAGCTTATTTGGAGTGGGAAAAATAAGTGGAGATAGTATTTGATTGCCACAATTACTCTAGGGAGAAAAAGGTAAAACTAGTTACTGTTGAATTTACTAGTTATGCTATTGTTAGGTTGAGTCAGCTCGTTTTGAGTGGAAGATCAAATCTTGAAAAGCCTAAGACACTTGGGAAGAGATGAAGGCTATCATAAGAAGGAGATTTGTTCTTAGACATTATTATAGGGACCTGTACCAGAGGCTTCAAAGTCTTACACAAGGTTCTAGAAGTGTAGAAGATTACCATAAGGAGATGGAGATAACCATAATTTGAGCCAATATTAAAGCGGGTCGATAGGCCATTATGGCTAGATTTTTACATGGTTTAAATTGAGATATTGCTAATGTGGTTTACTTATAGCACTATGTTGAGCTAGAAGACATAGTTCACATGGCCACGATAATAGAACAACTACTAAAAAAGAAAGGTTCGACTAAAATCCATTTAGGTTCATCTTCTTCATAGAAGTCAAAATGGAGAAAAGATGAAAGGGTTATTTCAAAGCCTAAAATTAAGCCATTTAAGGATCATAAAAAGGGTGGCAACCAAAAGGAAAGGTAAATTTAATTCCCACCACTCTAGAAATTGATATGTTAAGTGTTTTAAATGTTTGGGGATAGGTCATATTGCATCTCAATGCCCAAATAAGAGAACAATGATCTTGAGGCATGATAGTGATGTTGAAATCGAAAATGAATCAAATAAAGATCTTGTGCCACTTTTGGAGGATGCTGACAATGGTGTAGAGTATCCTATTGATGGTATTTTAATGGTTGTTATGCGTGCTCTCAACATGCAAGTTAAAGAAGATGCAAAGGTACAGTATGATAACATCTTTCATAATAAGTGCCATATCAAAAATAAGGTATGTAGCATGTAATTGATGGTGTAAATTGTACTAATGTAGCTAGCACTAGTTTAGATGAAAAATTAAGTTTGAAAACTTTAAAACATCCTAAGTCGTATAAGCTACAATGGTTGAATGGTTGTAAGAAAGTTAAAGTAAATGAACAAGCCCTGATTTCATTCTCTATTGGGAGAAACAAGGATGAGGTTCCATGCGATCTAGTACCTGTGGATGTTGGATACATTTTTTTGGGGTGACCTTAGTAATATGATAGGCGTGTAAGACATGATGATTACTTAAACATATTCTTTTGTAATGAATGAAAAGCCTATCACTCTTGTGCCTTTAACACCTAAACAAATATATAAGGATCAAATGTCAATACAAAAAGATGATGATGCAAGAAAAGAAAATGAGAGTACAAATGAAAGAGAGAAAAAAAGTGGAAAGGTAGAAAAAAATGAGAATATTGTTAAGAGAAAAGAGAGGCAATAAGTGAATTTACTAACAAAAGATAGCAAGGTTAAGAGAACTTTCTTTTAAAAATAGCCTATAATTGTACTTATGTACAAAGATTCTTGTTTATGTATTAACAAGCTTAACTCTTCTTGACCTAACGCTATTGTGACTCTTTTGTAAGACTTTGATGATGTATTTCCAAATGAAGTCCCTAATGATTTGCCACCTATTAGGGGAATTGAGCATCAAATAGACTTTAACGCTGGAGCTGCCATACCTAATAAACTCGTGTTTAAAAGTAACCCCGAAGAGATAAAGGAGCTTTTAAGGCATGTTGAAGAGCTCTTAACAAAGGGATATGTAAGGGAAAGCATGAGTTCATATGTAGTACCAGTTCAACCAGTGCACAAGATGAATAGAACATAGAGGATGTGCGTTAATTGTCGTGTAGTCAATAAAATCATTGCAAAGTATATACATTTTATTCCTAGACTTCATGATATGCTTGATGAATTGCATAGTTCTTGTGTGTTTAGCAAAATTGATTTTAAAAGTTCATATCATTATATTAGGATGCGAGAGAGAGATGAGTAGAAACTACCATTAAAACAAAATATGGCTTATATGAATAGTTAGTTATGTCATTTGGGCTATCTAATGCAGCTAACACTCTTATGAGATTAACGAACCATGTTTTGCATTCTTTCATTGGTAAATTTTTGATTGTTTATTTTGATGATTTTTTTATATATAGTGAAAGCTTAGATGAACACATTGAGCATTTGCAAGCTGTGTTAACTATTTTAAAAAAGGAAAAGTTATACATTAATTTGAAAAAGTGTTCCTTATGTATAAATCAGATTGTTTGTCTTGGTTATGCTGCAAATGTTGAAGGAATTAAGGTTGATAAAGAGAAAGTAAAGACTGTTAAGGAGTAGCATACACTTAAAAGTGTAAGTTAGGTAATAAGTTTTCATGGTTTGGCTAGTTTTTATATAAGATTTATGAAAGATTTTTGCACCCTTACTGCACCATTAATTGAAATTGTGAAGAAACATATGAGATTTAAGTGGTGTAGTGAACAAGAAAGCCCATTTAATCTAATGAAGGAGAAATTAGTTTCTACACCATTATTTGTTGTACGTGTTTTAGCTAAAACTTTCGAAATTGAATATGATGCCTCAGGTATATATGTTGGAGCTATTTTGATGCAAGAAAGATATCCTATTACCTACTTTAGTGAGAAACTAAATAGAGTAGCCATAAATTATCCTAGTTATGACAAGGAGATGTATGCATTAATGAGAGCATTGGAAACTTGGCAACAACATCTTCTATCTAAAGAGTTTGTTGTACACACTAAACATGAGTCTTAGAAGCATTTTAAAGGGCAAGGTAAGTTGCATAAGAGACATGCCAAATGGGTTGAATTTATTGAGTCATTTTCTTATGTGATCAAATACAAACAAGGAAAGAAGAATGTGGTGGCTGATGCATTATCTAGAAGGTATGCACTTATCTATGTTAAATGCAAAGTTGTTAGGATTTGAGTACATTAGAGAATTAATCGTGATTTTGCCAATGTGTTTAATGCTTGTGAGAAAGTTGCATTCAGTAAGTTCTACAAGCATGATGGGTTTTTATTTAGAGAAAATAAATTATGTGTGCCTAATAATTCTTTGAGTCAATTGCTTGAGCATAAAGCTCATAGGGGAGGCTTAATAGGACATTTTGGCATTGCAAAGACTTTTGATGTTTTAAAAGAAAACTTCTTTTGGCTATATATGAAATGTGATGTTCAAAGAAGATGTGAGAAGTGTATCACTTGTAAATAGGCTAAGTCTAGAGTTTTACCCCATAAATTGTATAACCCTTTACCCATAACTAGTGAACCTTAGGTTGATAGTTTTATAGACTTTGGTTTGGGTTTACCTAGGTCAAAAAAGGGAAAAGATTCTTGCTTTTTTGTTGTTGCTAGGTTTTCAAAGATAACACATTTCATTCCATCTCATAAAATTGATAATGCAATAAACATAGCTAATTTGTTTTTCAAGGAGATAGTAAGATTGCATGGAGTACCAAGGAGCATAGTTTCAAATCGAGATACTAAGTTCTTGAGTTTGGTCCTCTTTTCTGTGTTGTTGCTCTTTCTCATGTAATTGCTTAACAAATTCAACTTTCTCTTTTTCATCTAAACTAGTGCGCTCATCAATAGGTAAAGGTAATAAATCTAAAGGAGTTAATGGATTAAAAACATATACAATCTCAAATGGTGAAAATTTAGTAACTGAATGGACAGTTCAATTATAAGCAAGTTCAACATGTGATAAACATTCTTCCTAAGTCTTCAAGTTCTTTTGGATAATGGCCCGTAACAAAGTATACTAAGTACTATTTACAATGTTAGTTTATCTATTACTTTATAGATGACAAGTAGTAGAAAATAAAAGTTTAATACCAAGTTATCCCACAAAGTTTTTTTTTATACTATTCTTGATTAAAGATAAGTGCCTATAGCTCTTTTTTCCTCATTGTAGCAATTGTTGAGTTGTTGACTTAAGATTTCCCTTAGTACTTTGTCCAAGCTTCCTCCAATTTAGTGGGCAAACATTCAATTCAAAATACTTCAATTTTGTACGCCCAATTTCCCAAAGTGTCACAATTTGGTCACCTTGATTGTTCCCAAAATTACTATTTATATTTTTATCCTTTTCTATAGTTGAAATATTATTACCCCAAGTTTGATTATCAAGGGCTAGCGATTAGATGTAGTAATTGTTGCCACTTTTAGAGACCCTCCTAATGCATGAAACCTTGTTAATTTTCTTCTTGTCTCATAGGTGAGTAAATTTTGTTTGCATTAGAAAAATAATATATTAACAAAATTTGACTCTTTTTTACTGTTTATCTATCTTGCAACCTCTAAAGGAACTCCATTGCACGATCTAGTTACTATAACTTATTCACATTTTTTGCATTACCACAACATATGGCCCTATGGGTTCTAATGAACTCAATTAATCCTAAAATAAAGCACTCTTATGAAATCATACTTTTGATTCTGCACTTTTGTTCATCATAAAAGCTAGTTGCTATCCAGTACTTTATGAATTTCTTTCCATGCTTCTTCGTAAGGATCAAAATGTACTCAGCTTTTTCGTTGTATTTATTACAATTTTGCCAAATCACTTGTACATCCTTCAAAACATTTGCCCCATTCATATGCTGGACACCACTTTTAAGATTTATTATAAAGAAAACAAAAGCAATGAATAAATGATTGGAAATAACTGCCACAAAAGGTGGGGCATAACAAATAATATATCTCTAATTTGTGTGATTGTAAATCATTTATGACATAATTTTATTTGTCATGAATTTATCATAATTCTTATTAATAATATGTATGTCACGCCATATTTTAGCAAAAAATTCAAAATTATTCAAATTTTTAGTTTTTTTTTTTGCAGGAAAATAAATATAATTTCAAGTAAAACTATTTTAAAAATCATATTATTGTTGCTATTTTGAATTTTGTTATTATTATTTTGAATTGAGTTAATATTGACTCTGCTATTGTTATTTGAATTGTAATTATTATTATTTATTTTATAAATCCCCAAATTCTGCAAATTTAATTTAAAAATTAAAATTTTCAATCTAAAATTAATATAAAACGTATTATTAAATATAATTCAATGTACAACCAAATATCTAACCAATCAAAAGTTCCAAACCACTAGTATCACTATACCTTTAAACTATATGGAAATTATTCACCGACCGCCTAATGTTTCATGTTTTTTCGAAAATACACAATTTCTTTTTTTTTTTGCCTGAATTACACCTGTAGTTACAATTCTTTACATTTTTCCACTTCCGCCTGTTGACCGTTAAGATTCCATTAGTTTTTTTAACAAAATTACAGTTTTGCCCCTCAAAATTAATGCTATAGGATGAAATTATAATTTTACATTTGAGGGGCCAAATCATCATTTTGTTAAGAAAACTAATGAAATATTAACGGTCAACAGACGGAAGTCGAAAAATGTAAAGAATTGTAACTTCAAGTATAATTAAGACAAAATAAAAAAAAATTATGTATTTTTTAAAAAGTTAAAAAAATCAGATGGTCGGTGAATAATTTGTCTAAAATATATCAATTAAGCACATTATATATCCATTCACAATACAATAAACAATCCAAATCCGAGGGATTGTATGCTCAAATTCCAGCCCAATAACAACCAGAATCGCTTTCTACCAATCCTGCAGCTAATTTTACAACAAAACTGCACTTCAATTCCATCAGCACTTGAATCTAGAAAAATCACGCAGCAATTAATATTCCTGCAAAACTGTACTTTAATTCCAGCACCAACATTATCATATGCCACTTGTAATCCTAAACCAAATAAGAAGCCTAGAAATACAATAAAAGCAAATTATCTAAACCGGACAATGTGCTACTAGAAAAAAGTGACTTAAACAATAAAATCCCAATTAATGTGTCATTGATAAATTATAATGTGAAATTAAAACATGAACAAAGTAATGGAAGAAAAATCGTACATTCAGAAGCAGTAAGTTGTCGTCATTTATTTGATTAGATTTATTAGTTTTAAGACAGTAATTAAAGAAAATTAGAGTAAGAGAAACAACAGAGAATTTAAAGTTGTCCTATCAATCCATGAGTGATGGATTGTAAAATTTTAGTGGCCAACTATAAAAAATTGTGAGTGAAGAAGTTTTCATGCTCTTAGATAAACATATTTCATCAAGCATTGGAACTTGAAATATTGAAATAGCAATAGCGACAGAGAATAAAAGGCACAAAGCATGTGTGATTAATCATTACTCAACAGCTTATATATGTTAACACTAAATTTAACAATTAGGAAACTTTTAGCCATTTCAACCAGAAATTTATCAATTACAAGTAATAATTCAAATGACTTGCTAATTCAGTGTACTATCAAGATTTTTGCAGATAACTACATATAGGTGCTATCTTCTTATCCTATGTCAAAGGCATAATCACTTATTTAGTATGTACAACATGATCAAACTCTCTACACCGATCTATAATTAAGCTTTCAAGAAAGCAAAAGATGTGAAATATTTAAAAAAAGAAAAAAAAAAAAAGAAAATTAATACATAGCGATGATCTTACCAGGTTTTGAAAATAAATTGAGCTTTTGAGAAGAAAATTAAACAAAGCAATTAACTTATCAGGCTTCGAAAATCCTCGACCATCAAATCAACATTTTTTTTTTCCCCAAGCAAAATGCTGCAACAATCACCAGCAAATATATGCCAAACTTTGTATGAGATTTTCTTTCTTCAATATATAATTGACTAAAAGCTAATTATTAAAAAAGCTTAACGTGAGACCTTATTGCTTACATCTAATATTTTCACAAACACTTTCACACATTCTTCCCATTCATAATCCACTTCCATTTTCGTTTTCTTTTAACTCACTCAGATACAAATACAGACAATCAAACCCGATTTTTTTTCTATTTTACAAATAATTTGCCGCTCATGTATAGAAGGATAGAACAAGTAAATTAACAAAATGATCTATCTAACTCCAAGTATGGTTAATAGGATTATTGATAAGCATAGCAATGTCGTGGGTAGTCGACATGAAATTGATTGTCAACAGAATGCTACTACAAAAAATCCAACGGCAACACTAAATCTAGCAATTCAAGTGAACAAATAAAAAATGCATTACTATATTTACTTACTAACCTATCACAAAATAATGTACGTTACGTCACATAGGAGATGTCAATTATAAAATGTTTCATTCCAGAAATTGAGATTATTCAAATTAAACTTTATTTGTGAGAAAGAAGATGTATGTTAGGCAAACGCTTGGACCAAATAGAGTAAGCATAAAAAAATACCACACTAATAGAAAAATTAAAACCAAATGCCCCAACAAAATTAAAAAACCAACTCACATAACATATGAACAAAACTGAGTGAGAGAGAAAGGGACAACTGAACTAACAGCTACGAACTCAAGTTAAACAGCAAACTGAAATGGTGATTTAGGGTTTCAATAACAAGCAACAATTTAGAGTTAATTGAACAAATTGAATCATGGCAATTGTTTACATGCATCCTCTCAGCTCTTATCTACCAGAAAACCAAAATCCCAAACCAAAAACTTTCACAATCTCAAATAAAACATATAATGAATTAAAGTGAGTCAAAGGGAAAACTGAACTTATTGCAGCAAACAAAAGGAAACGGTGAATGGAGCTGGCAATTTAGGGTTTCAGTTAATAGGCAGCTATATAGGATCATCAAAGAAACTGAAAATGAATAGGGTGAAACAATTGGTGATCACGAAGAGAATTGATCTAATTATTATTTTTTTGTGATTGCGGCTTAGGATTGAAGGAAATCAGAGGAGAGAAATTTTTTTCCATATAAGAGACAAGAGAGGCAAATTGAAAAAAATTTTAAGAGGGGGATCCATGGTTAGAAAGTGAAGCGTTTTGTTCTTTTTTTATTTTTATTTTCATTGTTTTAATTTTCAAAATGCACCGTTTGAGTAAATTCTAAAACACTACTATTTTGATTTTCAAACAAAAAAATATATTAATATTCAGTTAAACATGGTCAAAATCATATTTCTACAATAATTTCTTAGTAGAATAAATTTCTATCACAAATTTAATAAATTCTTGATAGATAATAATTCTATTAAAAAAGATCATTAATCTATGATAGAATCAAAATTCTATCATGAATCTATCATATTTTTATGATATAACTCATTTTTTTAAGAATTTAGCACAAATTATTAGTCATCTATTACCTATTGTATTTCTTATAATTATTTCTGCATATTGTACAAAATCATTGGCGCGTTTGTTTCATCAAAAGAATCCTATTTCTGAATTAAAGCCACCAAAACCAATATATAGTGAGAGAGATTAACACCAGTTGAATAGATGATATGTGCAATCAAGGTTACAATAATTAGCACTTTATACTTACAGTCATTCCCAAAGCTACAAGATCCATCGAAGCATTGAATGGTTAGGCTTCTTCTACGACAACTTTAGGACTTGAATGTAAGTCTTTTCACTACTACAAAAATAACTTTTATTGACACTTTAGTTTCTGACACATTGAAAAAAGTATCAATAATTACTTAACTTTGCACCATATTCCGCTTTTAATAAATATGTATCAGAAATTACCCCTATCTAATGTATCATTAAATTAAATATCGAGAACTTTGAAATATCAGAGATCTAAAAAATATCATTATAATTTTTTTTATTTCAACTCGAACCTGAGACTTTTAAAACTCTAAAACTTTCATGTCTAGATCACAAACCATAGAAACCCCACCAAATTAAATTAGAAATACGATGTTATATAAAAAATTAACATATAAAGAAAGAAACCCTAATTCCCCGTCTTCATTGTGCAAGAGAGCCACGCTGCAGCCGCTACCCAATTTCCCTTCCCTTTCTTGACTTTTTCTTCTCTATCGTGAAAGATGAAGAATGACCACGCTATCCCTACTACCAAATGCCAGTATCCACGCCCGCGCTGCCGCTATCACTTCTGTTCAAGTGTTTCGACGCTGCAGCTTCTCCATTTGCTTTGTTTGCTTCCTCTGGCTTCGCTCTCCTTACTGATTCATTTCCCATCATCAACGACACAAGGTAAGAGGCGTAATTCTGTCTTCTTTTGAGCATGGGTAAGAGGGGTTATAGGCACTGAAACTATTGAGGGAAAAGTTTCAGACTAGTACAAGAACTTGCTCTCTTCAATCTTTGTACTTTTCATTTTTCCTTTGAATTTCATTTCTGGTTGTCTAAAATTTTTTAGTTTCTTTTTTTATTTAAAAAATAAAAAGAAGATATTCTGTTATTTATTTATAAGAAGCAATAAGAACACGTTGGAAAGGGAGAGTTTTCTCCTTGCGGAACCCTAACTGAGCTTAATTCAAGAGAGCCTTTTGACCTTCTACTTGGTAAGAATTAAGAAACCAAAGGAATGAAAAAACTTGTTTTCATTCGTTTCATTGCAGCACCAATTGGGTATTCTTTAATTTCTGATATCTGTGGAAGTTATCGTTGGATTAATTGTAAAAATATATGGTACTTTTACTTGTCCACATTTATGATCCAAAAGGCCATCTTCGAATCTTATTTTTTACATTTGTGTAAAGTGGAGAAATTACTGAGAAATGTTTTTTATTTTTACTGGTTTTCATATTCATGTCTGTGCAATTTTAGCTTTCAGCCTTTTATGGCTGTCAAGTGTATGAAAACCCATTAGAAAGTTTCCTCACACATAATCAAGAATGAAAATGCTCAATCCTGACTCTTTCGTGTCTAATCTGTCACAAAAGTTGAGCTTTCTGAATCACTTTAGCTGGTTGCTTCTTTAAGTTAAGCCTACAGCTGAGATCTGTTCCTATCTAGTTATCTGTTGATAGGTGAGAAATTGAGGATTCACATACTGTCTGGTTGTATTGTCCCTTTGTTAAAGAAAGCATATGCCATGCTTATTCATCAAGTGCTGATTATGTTTTATGTGCTGCAGTGGCCAGAGCGTAATCATATAGGAGAAAAATAAGGATCAAGTGGTAGAAAATATGGTGACTATTCAGGTATGACTGCAATAAATGGTTTTTGATAAGTTCATTGCTATAATTTGGTTATGGATGCATGTCCAGTGCAGATATTTTCACATTCTTACCACATGGATTTGAGGAAAAAATCTTGAATTGTCTATTTAATTTGAAAAATAGGATTTAATTGTCAAATATTTCAATTCCTATTTGTTCAAGTTTTAGTTTTTGATGGAAACCAATACCATAAAAATATTGTTGTATTTTGGTCAGCTATTTGCTAATGTTGGACGAATCTATGATCTTTTCAGTTAGTCTCTTAGAAGAAAAGCCCCTTGTTCCCACCCTCCCTCTTTTCTCTCCCTTTCCCCTAAAAATATTTCATGTGGAATTTTCTTCTAAAACAAGTAAACCCACAAGTAATATGCTCGTCTACATCAGTTTCTCCCCATTTCTGTTGTCTATGAACTGTACAATTTGTATGGCAACAAGTTGTCTTTGAGGTATAGAAGGTTGTAAGCAACTGCTTTTCAGGACAATATGCATAGTCAATAAGTGCCCTTTCATCCATTTATTCCTTTTTCTCTTTCTTTTCAACTGCTGTATTGAAGTTATTATCGTAATACAATGCGACATTCATTTAATATTAGATATTTTTCTCTATATCGGCATAAATACATGGAAATCCTTAATATGAAGTACCGACAAGCTTGTAAATTTCAAATGATACTCAGTGCCAGCTTTTATGCCAATAATAATCTGTAGAATTAGTTTGTCATTCCATATCACTAGGGTGCTAAATAAGTGGAGATAGAGTAACGCTGTTGATCTAGAACTAGATATAATGTATTTTTTTCCAATTCTATTTTCTACAGGGGTTGACATCATCAGGGCATTTGTTAGCTATTGAAGACGACAATAAAATGTGCGAGCTTCATCCTGATGGCAAAAGGTAAGGCAATAACAAACAAATTTTGCACTAATTCCATGAGCTATGAAGAAAACATGGTAAAATTGTGGTTGCCATATTTTTCATTTGCAACTTCCACCTATTATCCAAAGAGAGATAAGAGTTCTAAGTACCACTGAGGGAGCAAAAAAATTGGGGTATCCATGACACCACTAAAAAGCACCAAGTCAGTACCTTTGGCCTCTTGTCACCTAAAAACACATATACTGCCAGAAACTTTGTAGTACTCATTTTCATTCATGGATTAGTATAGGCTAGGATAATGATATGGGCATAGTTATGACAATACAAATTTGCATATGTATCATCTTAAAATCTGAATGGATTTGGAGCAAGAGCCCAGCAGGAGGTTATCCTCTGAAATGTTCATTGGTCTATAGATTCAAACCCTGTGTTGGAAGATGACACATGATTGCTCTATATCTCTTTCGCATATGTCTATGCTCAGTGAATTAAAGATACTGGACCACCTTTTAATCCCAATTGGCTCTTGAAAGTTTTAAGGTTTTATTGACATCAATCGATGGAAAAAGTTGTTGAACTTTTAGGCTTTTAGTCATTCACTTCTGAAGACTAGTTGTCTAGTAAGAATCTTCCTAAATTGAATTTGCATTGCATTTTACTTTTAAATTTTCTGGTTGCATAAGCAAAATGAAGCCTTATAATAATACCTTTTTCTTTTAGATGTAGTGGCCGTATGTAATGTATGTTTAATTTGAATATGATCTAAACGAAAAATAATCATAATATTGTTTCTCACTTGGCTACAGTTTAGACTACTTCAAAGGACTAATCAAAAGAAAACTTCAATAAAGAAGATTCCGGAGTACCTTCACCTGGTGGAAATTTCTCACGGCCACGCAACTTGTGCAGCGGAGACCAAATGTTATTTTATCTAGTATTTGCCTTTTTTGTCCCATTGCTTATTCAACTTCTCAATTAATTTTGATATACTAATTGATTTTATGTACTTGCAGGTGGGGAAAAAAATGAAGTCGTGGATTGATATTGAGTGACCTTGTGCTTTTTTTGTTCGATAATGTTTGTTGAAACTAATTTAGTAATTTGTTGTCAAAAACTTAATTTGGTACTTATTATTTTTTTTCCAAACAATGTAATTGAATTATGTTAATTTAAGTGATTTATTAGAATGTTTGTTATGTGAATTGTGTTGCGAGATTTTGTATATTTAATATATTTTGAGTTTTTTTTCTTAATAGTAAAACAAATAGAAAAATATAATTAAAATAAAAAAATAAACTATTAACCAAAAGTAGCATAATATCACTAAATACTGTACTTCACTTATATGTAAATTGTATCATTAACTACTAATATCATAGTGTCGTTATTTTGGTGATACTATAATGACACAAATTACGACATGTAAATAGATTAATCAAATACTAACACCATAAAAATATTTTTATTTTGGTGATACTAATTTTTTTTTAAAAAATGTGTTTCATGGCGGGAGCATTACTGATTCATTAACAATGTCATGTGATTACTGACACTAAATTAGTATCAGTAAAGCTTATTTTTCTAGTAGTGTTTCAATCATTCTGCTGAAATTAGAAATACATATAACTATAACGGACATTCTTCATAAAATTAATCCCCCTAATCTTACATCTTTCTTGAGCAGCTGTCGTCATCCAAGAAAAGCAGCCACCATCTTTAAATAGAGCTATCGATTACCATGTCAGCAGATGAAGTTGAAGTTAATAAACAGCAGAGTCATTAGAAATGCAAGAAAAGATGAAGAGATTGAATATCAATCTAACTAGTATCTTAGTGGCGAGGGAAGGAGAAGGACTACGGTGGGAGAGGGAGTTGAGAACCACTTCAGCAGCGGAGTGTTAGGCCTGACGGAAGGTAGAACAGTAATGAGGGCTCCTGATGATCTTACTGTTGAAATTAATGATGGCCTTGAATCTGGGCACATGATCGGGACCATACAGGTCCAATGGGTTTGTTGCTTAAATCCTCTTCTGAATCTTCTTTAGAATTGCTAGGTGCTGCTGCCCGATAACAACTTCTCCTTTCAGCTTCAAGTAAAGGCATGCTTTTTAATTGGTATTTGACCACGAAGAGAGATTGAAGGAAAAAAATTTAGCGAGAGGCATTCAGAAAAATTGAAAAACTTGAGTGGGAGAAACAATGGCTAATTTTGTTTCATTGATTTTTATTTTAGGGTTTCTGTAGAAAAAGAGGAGGGAATCATTTTTGGAAGGTTGAGGAAAGTGTTGAATTTATAGTTATAATATTTTAGCAATAAGAATGACGACATTTAGATTTAGGAAAATTAAAAAAAAAATTACTTTTCTCATTAGTATCAATGGTTGGTTCTGATGCTATAGGGTCAACATCACTAAAATTTACATGTAGAAGGCATTAGAATCTACTTAAGTCATCAAATGCTAATACTTTTTTATTTAGTATCAAAAACTTAATATCAATGTTTCTCATTTTTCTAGTAATGCATGCTTAAGCTTAGGATTCTTCTATCGACTATTGATTAATACTGGAAAGTGTATATTTAATTAATGTTAAAATTGTCATCTTTTAGTAACAATGTTGATACGACTAACAATTTTATTATGTTTATGAATTCTTGATCCATTTTATGAATTGTCTATTTTTATTTGTTTTTAATTATGATTTCTGCATTTTGTAGGAATATCTCTAAATTCTTGGCGTGGATAAAAAAAACAAATGTGAAATTTGGATTTTAAAGACTCAGAAGCTTTTAGAAGAATTGTTAGTCCTTCAATTCAACATTAATTCTAAAAAGTTGAGATTATGCCATATGATTGAGTTCTCATGCACCTCATTGCACTAGATTTAACACTCATCAATTTAGTAGTTTAATCACCTTAACAAAAGGTTCAATGGTTTGTCTTCAATTGTAGCCATTGATTATTTTGAATCCAATTATTCCATAATGAATAATAACGGTTGCAATTTTAGACCCTTCGATTGTATTGGTAAAACTCCTATAAACGTAGTGGTCCGAGCTCACTAAAATATCATGTAAATGCCCACACTTAATCAAACAAGAATTTGCCTATATAAAGACAATATATCTCACAAATGAAGTTGTGGAATTTTAGGTGAATTTTTTGTGTAAATCCAGAGTTAATTTTATAGAAAAATGTAGTTAATAAGAAGAGATTTTTGTCTTTTTTTTTTCAATTTTCTTATATTGTTCTATTATAAATTTATTAAGTAAAACGATTGTTTTGCTTGCTAATATGAGTGGATAATTTTCTAAGCTAAAGTAAAGGGTGAAGCTCAATGATTCAAATTGTGGATCTAGTCACTCAAGAGAGTTTAAAGCTTATTTTTTTAATTACATTCCAATACAGTTATGACACATTATGTACTTAATCCCCCAATTTATTCATAGAGTATTATGAACATGATTTGAATACTAATAATGGATTTTGTAACCTTATTATTTCTTTGATTTAGATTTTTCCTTCTTAACCTTTTTTCTACAATTAATTTTATTTTATAGTTGAATATTAGGTTTTTAAATTTTCTGGTGATTCAATCTCAAACTCACTAGATTATATTGTAACTAAATATTTTTATACTTGAAAGTAATCAACCACTTTTGAGTTGTATAAAGTTTTTGGCATTATTGCTAAATCAACCACTTTTGAGTTGTATAAAGTTTTTTGGCATTATTGCTAGGAAATTTTAAATTTGGTGTCAATTCTATTGTTGTTGTTTTTTTCATTTTCTTTTAATCTTCATTTGCTTTTCAATGTAACGTAATATTAATAATGTAATATTAATTAGAATTTACCAATATATTTATGGAAGGATAAATCTCAGCCATTAATCAAGAGTTATGGTGGTAAAATTCTAGCCATCCATTAGCTTTAGGAAATCCTATAAATACTCGTAGCCCTTTCATTTTCCATATCACCTTAGAAATTCCATCCTCTTCGATTATATGTCAACATAGAGTTTATGACCACTAATGCTAACCTTGCATGCCTTAACTAATTGTTTTGAATTCAATACTTCACCGGACTGTACCATAACACCAAAAGGCCTATTAATTATGTCAGGGACCCTTTTGATTTTCCTAATGAATGCTTGTTAGGCAAATGAATGTGTAGCTCTTGAGTCTATTAGCACATGTGCAGGAGTTTTGAAGATAGATAGTTCACCTAATATTACTCAAGCATTAGCCTTTTCTTGTTGTGTACCATTCTCTAAATAGTCCTTGATGAAGTGTCCTTTTCTTCTACATCATGTTTCAGTATTGGCACGACATTCCCCAGGGTGAGTTCTATTGAACTGATTGCACTTTGGCTTTTGTAGGACTTCTTTTTTATGGTTCTTTAGGCGCTTGCTTTTATTTGGATCCTGGACTGTTGGTGTTCTCTTTCTCTTGTTGTTATAGCATTGTTTTCTATAGTTATCTAGAAAATTCCCTTGGTCCACACTTCTCTTGTTCTTTCATTTTTCTTTCTTCTTTTCTTCATCTGTTTGTTCAATTACCAAGGCTCGGTTAATGAGATCGTTGAAAGAAGCATCACAAACCCCAACCACCTTTAAGTCTTTTGTGAGATCTTTGCGTAATCCTTTCATTAACTGGTCCTTCTTCAAGTCTTCCGTTGCAACCATATATGGGGCTTATTGAGAGAGCTCATCAAATTTTTAGATGTACTCTAACACATACATCTTTCCCGACTGTAAAAAAATGAATTCTCTTCTTTTGGCTGATCGAACAGCCTTTGAAAAGCATTTGTTATATAAGTGTTCTTTAAGCTCCTTCCACTGTATTGTTACTCCATTATGGCATCATCTGATAGAATCCCACCAGTATTCTGCAACTCCTAGTAGCATAAAGAAGACACAAGTGACTTTTTCTTCTTTTGATACTTTGGCTACTTTTACCATTCTTTCCATGGATCGCAATCGTTGGTTCGCTGCAATAGAATCCACACTTCCTTCAAATATGGGTGGATTTAATCTTCTAAATTCACTTATTGCATTGTTCATTGTTTGAACATGTTCATCCCTTTTAACTTCCCTTTCCAAGAAGACAAGCCCTCAAAGCTAAGTAAAAAGTAATCTTTTGGGGACAATGATACGTAATGCCCAATATATCAACTATTAAATTTGGCCCAAGAGCATGTTGTCTTAAGGAATAAAAAGTACCAGCCTCGTAATACAACACACCTAGGGCCCTAATAAAGTTGTTTTATATTTTCTAAGTTTCTTTTAAAGACTTGATGTTCATTAGGTGATCTATGTGCATAGTAATCACTGTATGCATCAAAGTGTTATCTTACTGAGCATTAGCTCATATAGTCCTTACATTGTAGGTAATGATGAGTAGGGCAAGCTAGCGCCAAGTCCTAACCAAGACAAAGTGCATAGGGGCATATCAAACCTTTAGTTTTATGATGGGTTCAACTGTGCTTTTATCCTAAAAATAAATATCTCAAGTTTATTTATAACAAAGTTTTGATATATATATTAAGGAAGTCTTATATGTCTTTTACATTTATAATGAAGTTTACTTGCTATGTAAAATCTTTTTAAGAATATATTTACATTAAAAAGTAATTAGATTTTAATTTTTTTTAAAGTAAACCACCTTATTCTAGTTATTAAAGTGGAGCGTTACATGAACCATCATCCTAGTTCCTAGCCCTCAAACCCATCCATATCTCCTGTAGTTGCCTACAGAATCCTTTCTTTATCATATTCATCTATATAATAAGGAAGAGATTGAAGACTATTATGGGATGAATATGATAAAGAGAGGATTCTGTAGGCAACTAAGCAGATATGGATGGGGTTCGAGGGCTAGGAACTAAGATGATGGTTCATGTAACGCTCTACTTTAATAACTAGAATAAGGTGGTTTACTTTAAAAAAAAAAAATTAAAATCTAATTACTTTTTAATATAAATATATTCTTAAAAAGATTTTACATAGCAAGTAAACTTCATTATAAATGTAAAAGACGTATAAGAGTTCCTTAATTTATATCTCAAAACTTTGTTATAAATACACTTGAGATATTTATTTTTAGGATAAAAGCATAATTGAACCCATCATAAAACTAAAGGTTTGATATGCCCCTATCACTTTGTCTTGGTTAGGACTTGGCGCCAGCTTGCCCTACTCATCATTACCTACAATGTAAGGACTACATAAGCTAATGCCCAATAAGATAACACTTATGCATGCAGTGATTACTATGCACATAGATCACCTAATGAACATCAAGTCTTTAAAAGAAACTTAGAAAATATAAAACAACTTTATTAGGGCCCTAGGTGTGTTGTCCTACGAGGATACTCTAATTTAGCCCTCATTCTGTAATGCACTCACACTCTCTTGCCTTTTTCCACTCATTGAAATCCTTACTTTGTTCTTATCAAACTAATCAAATTAACATCAAGATTCCAACTATAATTTGTAAAGATTTTACCAAGGAGATTCAAATTTCAAAAGTAAGAATGCGAACACGTACGATCAAGTTTCGGTAGCACAAATTATTGAAATTTTGAACGAAACAAAATTTTCATGTTATGGGGTATAGCTAATTTCAGGCCCTCGAAGACACTAATAATAGAAAAAGAATAAAAACTTTTAAGCATATTTCATGGACCTTTTTTTTGTTTTCTTTTTTTCTTTTTCTTTTTTTGGAATAACACCAACTATAATTGAGAAGCACAATTTTTCAAATTAAACTAGAATTGAGAAATAATCACAATTAGTTTCAGAATAACGAACCAAAATATAATTTAACAAATAAAATTCAAACTAGAATAAGACAACCACTGTAATTTTTTATTAAGAAAGGCAGAGCAAGTTCGGCCAAAACTTAGGGTTTTTTCAAAACCAAATTTGGACAATGGGAATTAAGACTCGCGATTAATAGGGATTGAAAACTAAAGAAAAGGATAAAGAAAATCTTTTCAACCTTACTCTTATACCAAATGGTATGAGCCTCACCAAAGGATTGACATGACCCTAATCAATTTAGTCTCTAAAATTAAATTCTAAGCCTAAAATTGAATGAAACCATGACCCGGTGCTCACTGAAGGCATAAACCTTAGTATGTGAGGATGCCACAATTACCTATGGATGGTCTAATTGTTAAGTCAACGGTTTGAATGCTATGGAAATTCGATTAGTTTAAAGAGTTAGTTTAAGAACCAAAAAGAATTAAACTCTCAAGTGGATTGCATTAAAATTGATCTATCTTCTTTATTGCATGCAAGTATATTATATAGGGTTGGTTACAAGAATTTTCATCTCATAATTACCCTTGGAAATTTTAGAAATAAATCCCAAACCAAAATCAAATCAGAATTTATTTCCTAAAAAAAACGCCAAATCTAGAGCCAATAAGGAAAATCTCTTAAATGACTTTAACGCCTTACATCAATTAAAATGGAAACTAGGTAATTAAAAGAGAAATAGTTGATTTGTCTTGCCACTTACCTTCTCAAGAAACAAAAAAGTATCCAAAATGGAAAGTAACATATTTTCCAGCTATAATATCCAAGCTAACTTGTTCATGTCATGGTAATGATTACCCGAAAAGTTCAAGAGTTGTGAATCACGCATTTGGTGGTTTGATTCTTTCAATATGTGTTGAGTGCTAAAAAGTGTGTATTTATAATAGAGAAAATCATCATTTTACCCTCCAAGTCTCACTAACATCCCTACTTTTATGTCTTTAAGTCCCTTGTAATTTAATTATGTATGTTTTATTTTAATTAAGTATTTTATGTATTTTAAGGGATATCATGGTCATTTCACAATGAACGAGAGATCAGAAGGAAAAACAGATAGCAATTTCGAACTGAGGACAGTCAAAAACCTTAGGAGAAGTATAAAAAGATAAATGGTACTGTTCACATATACGATACTGTTCACATATATGGTACTGTTCACGGCACTGTTCACATGTACTACGCTGACGTGGCACTATACGATAATGTGGCAACATTTGATTGGACGAATGATGTGGCATTGACCGCTTATGTGGCATTGACTGATGATGTGGCGTTGACTGATGACGTATCACGATCTTATTGGACCAAAATGCTGACCGGCGACGTGGCAGAATGTTAGTGGACTAAAAAAAAGTGTGTATGGTACATGCATATACACGGAATGACAGCTCTGATGATGTGTTCCATGCAATAGAAACTTGTCACGTGGCGCAATCCTGAGCATCTAAATTGTTTTAATCTGATGGCCATGATTTACTCAGTGTATCTATAAAAAGGGGGCTCCCCCCCTAATTTGACACCCCTGAATCCATTTTTGAGCTCCATTTTTTGTAATTTCATCTCCATCTTGTATTTTCTACGTATTTTAATAAAATTCCCATTTTATCTCTAGTTCAATTATGAGTAGCTAATTTCCTTTCAAGTTTGGGTTGAAGGTGAAGTCTCAACATGCTCTATGGGCTTAATTTAGTAAATTTACTTTTTCTTCCCCTCTAATTTATGTGGATGTTTTGACTTTTCGTTGACAGATAGTAATAATCTTGTCTAGATATCAGCTGGTATTACCGTCTCCCTAGGCAAGGTTATTACTATTTGGCACGAGAAGCACTTAGCAGCATATCTATTAGAGTGTGGTTCATGAGGAGTGAAAAATTTTCCTTCATGATTTAATTAGTACTAATAATGAATGTTAAATCGATAGTGCATGTTGAGTACAAATCCGGAGATCCAAGCACTTCATTTTAATAGTTTATTCCCTCGGCTTTAATTTAAATTGATACATAGCCTACGTCATTTTTTATTATAAATCCAACCACCAACTCAGAAAATTAATTCTACATACAATTAAAATTCACCTCCTCGTGGGATCGACAGTCATCACCGTTGATCTATTCTATAATAGATTCGTGCGCTTGCGAGTTCAACAAAATTTGCACAACAATATGCCTCCATGAATTAAATTGAGACCAACTTGTTTGAATCAGCCCATTAAGGGCTTATTTAAATTTTTTTGCACAACCTCTTATGACTGGTCCAATGGGAACTTGAATAGGATATGAATATGTCTTATCCCACGTGCCTATGACAGATTTGTCCTTAATCTCATCACAATTAAATCGTCAATAGATAAGGTATTTAAATCCCTAGCTATAGCTATTCTTTTAGGTCTCCACTCTTTTGGTAAAGACTTAATGATTTTCTTCACCTTTTCACTATTTGAGAAGGTTTTTCGTAGGGCTCCTGAAGTGTTTATAATGTCTGTAAATCAAGTATACATGGAACAATATTATTATTTGTTCTATTTAAAACAACTCATACTGCCTAGTTCATTTACTAATTTTAGACTTCTTGACTTAATTTGTTTGCTCATAAACAACCTTAAATTTCTTCCATATTTCATATGCATTTGAACAACCTTAAACTCTATAAAATTCTTTATTATCTAAAGTAAAAAACAAAGCATTCATGGCCTTGGAGATTAAAGAAACTTTACTCTTTCCCAACTCACTTCATTGATTTGAAGGTTTTGAAATTTCTTCCTCTTCTTCAGTTTTTATTTTAGGTATGAGTGGATCATCACAAACAACTTTCCATATTTCATAATCTAATACTTGCAAGTAAATTCACATCCTAGTTTTTTAGTAAAGATAGTCATTTTCATAAAAAAAATGGAGGTCTAGTTTTGGATTATCCTTCCCTAAAGGTTAAATTATTTTGAGTCGTTATGGATCTTTTACTCTAGACGGTTAAGTCCTAATAAGAGAGTCTTACTCTAACACCAAATTAAATTGTAACTAAGAAACCCAAGAGGAGGGGTGACTTGGTTTAAAAACTTAAACAAATAAAAACACAAATCAATTTAAACCAATATATTAAGAAATTCAATAACAATAAATTTAACGATGAATAATTTTAAAGATGTAAAAGAGAAGAAAACTAACGTACAGTTTTTACGTGGTTCAGCAAAGCCTACCTATGTCCATGCCTTTAAGCAAACAGAGCTTGAGAATTCCATTATCCAAGCCTTACAACCCAAGGCTTCAAGAAGTTTACAATTGACTTCCTGAGTGTCAATAAACATTTACAATTTGAGATAATCACACACCTCTTTTCTCAAGTGTTTCCCTCACTTACAAACACTCGATTTGAAATATAAACTAAAGTTTACAAAATTACTCTCTTTATATAGGCCAATGATAACTCAAAAATATATCAATAACTATGTGTAAGCAAAATGAGAGCTTAAAAACTCTTTTAAATCTTGGTAAAAATTGCAAAGATACATATTTGAAATGAACTTATCTTGGCTATTTATAGATTGTGCAATAAAACTAACTGTTATTGACTTTTTGATAATAATCGATTTACCGCTTATTAGGAAACAATTTGTCGTTTGCTTATGTGACACTTTACTATTATGGCTAAATTTTAAATTTTACCTTAATTGGTTTGCCATTTGATTCTAGAAAGTCATCTAGGTGAAATTGGTTTGCCGCTTCAAGTCTGCTAGCTTACCATTTGATCCTAAAGAGTCATTTAGATGCAATCGATTTATGTTTGTCGGTTTACCGTTTGATTCCAAAGAGTCATTTAGATGCAATTGGTTTGCCACTTCATGTTTCTGGTTTACCTTTTGATTCCAGAGAGTCATTTAAATGCAACTGGTTTGCCACTTCAAGTTTGTTGGTTTACCATTTGATTTTAGAGAGTTATCTAGATATAACAGGTTTGCCGCTTCAATCTAGCGATTTGTCGCTTGTGTCTAGAAACACTCTTATCGACTTTTCGTTTGAATTATAGAGGTTTATCGTTTTAAACAAAAATGAAATTTTGTCTGAAAACTTTTACGAAAATTAAACAGGCTTATTTTTAGGATTAAAGACAATACCTATTTTAAAGAATAACATATTTCATAAGATTATATATATCCACTTAAAAGAACTTTTCTTGAAAATCCAATGAAAACATTTTAAGAGCTCTACACATTCATATTTTTATTTGAAAACAATTTATGAAAATATGTGTATTTCCTATTTTATCATCGACACATAATTTGTTATCATCAAAATTGAGAAGACCGTATAGCCATATAGGTTAACAAGATGTAAAAACAAATTTTATGGGTTCAAATAACTCCACCCTAATTCAAAATCATTGTCAAAATAAGTTAAATGAAATTAACAACATAACCACATGAACTAAAACATACTAATACATATACAAATTTAAGGACAAAAAAGGTTGTTCAATGTGTACTAATTTGCATAAGGGAAATTATCAGTCGTGCATTTAAAGAATTTCTCATAATTAAAAATGTTATTAAAGTTTGAATTTATTCAATTTTACACCCATTTTTTATGGTTTGTATCATTTGTTAACTAAAATGTTAACTACCATTTACAATTTATAATTGATAACATCAAAACATTAGTTTAGTATTTTGCTTATGGAAATCACCCAAAAATTTTTTTTTTGACTAAACAAACCTAATTTTGACCCATAAACACACCAACAAACAAGGGTGGGCATTTAGTTTAGGTTAACTTGAACTGAATCAAACTGAACACAAAATTTACTTTGGGCTACAAAGTTTACTTGGGGCTTGAATAAGTTCAAGTTCATTTTTAGAAACCAATCATATTGAAATCTAGAAATCGATCGAGGTTAAAATTCAACGTGGATTTAACCAGAATTGAATTAATAAGCCGATCGGTTTCAAAAAAAAACTGAAATCCTTAATCTATAATTCGATCTCCTCTAAATCTCAATCCTAATTTATCTCAGACTCCTCTATCTCACTCAAAACCTATCAACCGTCATTTATTTAAACTGATCTTTCTCTCACTCAAACCCAACCCCTATTTATTTCAAACTCAACCCGTCATTCCCGAACTCAACCGCAACCATTCTTCCACACTTCATTGCGCCACTGTCGAGCTTGTTGCCTCTGCAAAGTAGCTGCATCTCTTCATCCCGCCATTGTTCAGCTTGTTGCCTCTGCGAAGCAGCTGCGTCTCCCTCTACCGTCCTTGAAGTCGCGAACCAGCTGAACATTTTGGGCGGTCTGATTCATATCTGCTATCATCATCTCTCACTTCTTGTCTTTCACAAATCCCGGCCATCATCGTCACTCTTTTCATGAGTGTTTTATAATTCATTGTGGTGTGTTTCTGGGAATAGTAATTGGAGGATTTTTTGTTGCGAAGGCTGTAATAGTTAGTTTAGTTAGCCAATGTTGAAGGCAATTGATGGTTGAAGACAACCGTCAAGTGCAGAGGGATTTTAATTTTCAGTTCTTTTTCATTTTACATTTTTTGATTTTTCTGGAAAAAAGGAACAAAAGTTGGATTGTAATTTTAAAATTTTTCTAACCCAAATTGAATTGTAATTTAAAACTATTTAGGTTTAATTCTCCAACCTATTTGGGTTAGAATTCAAATCGAAACTTAAAAACCTTAAAACCTGAACCGAAATTCGATTTGCCCACCTCTACAAATAAACAGACACAAAAAGCATGGCCGCCAAGCACATCAAACATAACGCAACACTTCACACTGCTTCGCTCCACCTTTCGACTTTGCCAAGCCGCCAAGTACAACTGCTTCTCCGTGACAACAGTTCCTGCAGCTGTGCCAACAATCGCCAAAACATTTATTACAAAGTATAAAGGTGGTATAATTAAATAATATATTAATTTTATCAAATTTTATATCATACGATTTTGATTCAATCTTAATTGAGTGAGTTAGTTACTTAATAATCTTTTGACTAGGTTGTATGTCTGAATCATGATTAAATGGTAACTCATCATAAAAACGTTTTTGAAGCAATATATTTAAGCCGATATCTATTATTTCTCTTAACATAGGACATATAATATAATAATGACTTCTCATCCGAAATGTGTAAATAAAATAATAATATCAAATGCATAAAACATTATGTAAGTAACTTTATCATATACTTTTAGTTTTAAATTAGTTAATTAGTAATTTTTGTATTAGCTACCTCCCATAAAAAAGAAAAAAGATTTTTTTAAAAAAAATTTTTTGTCTGATAACTTTATCAAAATATTAATTCATGACATTGGCCCCAAGTCGGGACTAATGAAAATTATTATTTAATCAAGATTATCCATTTATTTAACGAGATTCTATTGTACTAATTTATTGTTAGTATTTTGATGGAGAAACTATGACTTTTCCATACAACTCGTAGATGATTAGAGTGATAAGCAGTCATTAGTAGGATTGTTTTGATGATCAAAATTTAAGTTTGACTTATAATTAATGTAAAATAAAATAATATAAATGATATTAAAATATGTCTAATAACATGCTAATCTTCAAATTATTAATAATTTTCCTCCAGAAAATACAAAAGCATTAAGGATAAGGTTAGCAAATTGTGAGCTTGAACTTGTCTTTTCCAAGCCTAGGCACAAACTCATTATTGTAAACAAGTGCAAGCTTGGGTCGATCCAAGGTGAGGCTTGGGCCTAGTCTATGCTTTTCATTAATTATGAAATATATTTTTTAAAATATAAAAAAATTTAAATTAAAGTTAATTATCTAATACATAATAGAGTAATAATCCAATACACAAAATATTAATAACATAATATAATAAATCATAAATATTAATATAAAATAATATTAATTTAATATTATGAGTTTTTCTTTTTTTAAATTTAATTTATTTTTTATTTATAAATTAATATTTAAATTTTTTCCTTAAACTTTTAACCAAGCCCAATATATACGAGTTAATATTTTCGACCCATATTTAAGATCAATCTATACAGGCTGGACTCCAAGCCTTTGGGCCTGAATTGGATCCGCCCGGTCTTCTTTACCTACCCCTTTAGGATTTAAGGTAACCAGATCACAAACCTACAACGGCATAATCGTGCTATAGTCCGTCGCTCGCTAAAAGCATTTTAACATGACAAACAATGTGACATTGTAATATTTTGGGAACTGGGGTTTAGTTTTCAATTCTGCTTTGGAGGTGGGTTTAAATTATCAGATTTAGCATAAAAATAACACTCAGTAAAAATTAAAAAAATTTTAAAAAAAAAACAAACAAACAAACATCTACTTGGAGGGTAATGCTACAATACATGTATGTATTGCATACGTGAAAAAAAATAAACCAATAAATATGAAACTCCTACCATTAAACACGAAACACCCACTATTAAATTTGAAACTGAAGTTAATAGTCTCAAGTTTCAAGTTTAATTGTCACCAATATCAAGTTTAATGGTGCTTGTTTCATGTTTATTGGTCTTTTTTTTTGTTTGCATGTATGCAATACATGGGAGTACTATAGATGGCCCCATACTTGGACTAACTAAAACAAACTCCTTAACAAAAAAATAAAAAACTCATTTTTTTTTTACAAGAAAAAAAAGCTCAATTTTTTTTGGACAAGGAAAAAAAAAATCAACTTGAGAATCAAAGTAACATATTAAACACCGTCAATATGACATTAAAAATAAACTAAATGAAATTAATTTTTTTGACAGAAAGGGAAAAAAAAAAAAAGAAATTAGCACAAATATTATTATCTACAGATACCAGTGCAAAGAAAGTCAGCCGTTGATGAAGTTTCACCAGCACAGGCAACAGCATCTGCAGGAGGCAACACTCTTCCATCAGCAAACAATAGCCGTCCATTGCTTGGCTGTTGATGCTGATGACTCACCACCACACCTTCAAGCTCCGCCGTCGCATTGTAAAACGTCGTCGTATCACCGAATCTCCGCTCAACCTCAAGAAAGTCGCCGAGTGAAGCGCTTGGCTTCGCGTCATCGTTGTCTCCACAAAGCCGCCACCAGCGACGCCGAGCCGTGGATGCCGACATAATTGGCGAAGCCCTTTTCTTGCTCTTCTTTTTGCCCCTAGTTCCGGAGGGGGCGTCAGTAACGTGCATATCACGTTGCTGCTGAGACTGAGATTGAGAAGCAGCTCTAAATGTAATGGGAGGAAAGCTCACTCCCATTAAAGTACCCAAGGTCATGCTTCTGTCATGGAAAAATGATCCTGTAGACTGTTCCAGAATTAAAATCAGAATCAAAATTGAAAATAAAATTAATACTTAGATATTATATGAGATTGAGAATTGCGATGAATTTAATAAATAAATTAATTTGATAATTGCCTCAGTGTCGAGATCCGAGGAATAAATTGACGAGACGGTATTGGTGGGAGATGAGGGTGCTGGTAGCAGGTTGTTGTCTGGATCTCCCATTTCCTTTTCTTTCCTTCCTTTGATCTGCAATTATAAAAGATGGTTACAAGTTTGTGTAAAATGATGATTATTATTCTTTCGCTTCGGTTTATCTTTTAGGTAGATGCCTAACATCAATTAAAGCACTTTTCTTTTATATATATATATATATATATATATGGATTAAGTTACATTATATTATTATGTAAGTTTTTAACTGTTTTACAGCCGTTAGATTTTCATCGAATGGCTATGAAACGATTATATAAGTTATATGATAATATAAGGTAACAATTTCTTATATATATATTTCTTAAAAAAACTAAAGTTTAAATTAATTTTTTATTTTTTTGTCTCCTAATATAGGTGCTAATGAGGTCATTTAAAAATCACCTTATAATTGTGCTAATATCATGTAGCACTATTTTTTTTGCTATCTCCATTAAAGTGAATTTAGTAATTTAAAATTATATGGAGCTATTGAACTTATTAATTTTCTTTCTAAACTTTCCTTTTAGTTAAGAATTTATCATCTAATTTTTTTTATAAAATTACATAATTAACCCTTTCTTTCTTTTTTTCTCTCTTCTTAATTTCATAAATTCTTATTAATTTATTTAGATATATTTAAATTCTTATTAATTCATTCAGATATATCTTTTATTTGTAAATTATTAATATCACTAACTAAAAGGAACAAAACCTACTATTTAAAATGAATATCAATAAATTTTTATCAGCAACAAAGGTTAATGAATATCAAGAAATTAATTTTTGCCAAATACAAAAGCTAATGAACATAAAAAAAAGAAATAGTTATAGAAAGTATGAAATTTAGATTATAATATATTAATAAAGGTTAAAAAAAAAGTAAATTCAAAAGAAAGTGGAATTGAGTGTTTAGTTTGTAAAATTTGAAAGAAGAGAGAGAATATGCAATTGTATGATGGAGAGAAAATGATAAGTGAAAGGTAATTTTGAGATTTTTAAATTTTAAATTTTTACTAATGAATTTATTTTTAATTTAAATTAATAGATAGCCTAGTCATCTTTCATTATAAATCCAACCACCAACTCATAAAATTAATTCTACATGCAATTAAAATTTACCTTCTCGTGGGATCAACGCTTGTCATTTTTTATCTATTCTACAATAAATTCGTGCGCTTGCGAGTTCAATAAAATTTGCACACGTTTTTGGGGCGCCGTTACCGGGGAGGTAAGTTATTTTAATTTGTAGAATAAATTTTCAAATTCTTTATTTATTTTTTTTCCTTTTAATTTTTTATTATTAAAAAAAAGAAAAAAACAGTGAATTTGCATTTTGAAGTAAGTATTTTTTTTCTTTTCTTTTTTAAATTTCCGTAATTTAATTTTCATGTTATTTTTTTTATTTGTTAAATTGGCAGGTTCAACCGCCTATTAATTTATTTTAATTTGTTTCACGCATTTATTATTATTTTTTATATATCACTTGAGTTTTTTTCATAGCAAGATTTTAAACGCATGATAAGGTTAGTATCATAATTTTTCATTCTTCTTTATTTTTATTAATTTTGTTACCATTTTTTTTTCTTTGCATACATTGTCGTAGGTCACAATTACCTAATCTTGAGCCTATAGATTTTGAACTAGAAAAAATACTTCGCATGCACAAACACGTTGCAATTAAAAATAAAATTAAAATGGATTTGCAACCAGCACCACAAGAGAGGCCATTTAAGGATTACTTCAGTCCCTTAGCCAACTTGAGCACTTCATGCATACGATACCCAAATGTAGCTGTTAAGAGTTTTGAATTAAAACCTAGTGTGTTAAATTGTCTCCCAACATTCTATGACCTAGAAAATGAAGAACCATATAATCATCTGAATGATTTCCATTCTATATGTCAAACTTTTAAATATGAAAATTTTTCAGATGATGATGTTAAACTTAGATTATTCCCATTTTCTTTAAAGGATAGAGCTCGTTCATTGTTCAACACATTGCCTGCTAATAGCATTACATTATGGGAACAAATGGTAACAAAATTTTTGAATTAATATTTCCCAGTGCATAAAACTAATGCTATTCGCAAGGAAATTTCAGAGTTTACCCAAAGAAAAGACGAGCAGTTTTTCGAAGCATGAGAGCGATTCAATGGGCTACCCCTAAAGTGTCCACATCATGGGTACGCGAAATGACACCAATGCCAATACTTTTTGGAGGGATTATTGCCGCATGTGCAAGAATGGCTAATGGCAACAAGTGGAGGAGAGCTAATGTCAAAAAGTGCATCAGAGGTTTGGTATTTCTTCCAGCGACAAGCGGATAATTCCCAACAACGGAGTCATTCACTCAGAAATACTAGAAGAGTTAAGGGAGTGAATGAGGTTCACATTGGTAAGTCAAGTTCAGAAATTAAAGAAGTCAAAGAGATAGTTGAAGGTCTTTCCCAACAAATAGCATCGTTAACAGTTGCTAAATTGACGGAGCCACATGATCAGGACTCATACTCAGATCAAGCCAATGCCATAGGTGTAATGAAAAAGCCATCAAACTACAACCCTTACTCCAACGCATACAATCCTGGATGGAGAGACCATCCCAATTTTTCATGGTCTCAAGGATTCCAATAGAATGGACCAGCGGCTCCAGCTCCACCAATGCAACCAATTCCTCAAAATCCTCAAGTTTCTCAACCACGTTTTAGACCATACAATCAGAACCCAAACTATTCTCAACCTAGACCATGGGAAGATGCATTTTAGAATTTCAAGAATCTTACTCACTCCACATTCAAACAACAAAACAGAACCATTAATAAACTGCGAAATAAGATGAGAACTTGCTTCAACTCTCAAACTCAATCAGTTTCAAACTTTGAAAAAATGGTGGGACAACTTGCTTCTTCAGTTCAGACCTTGGCAATGACTGTTGAGAAAGGCAAATTCCCAGTCAACCAGTGCTTAATCTTAAAGGAGTGCATGAAGCAAGTACCAGTTCACCTCAGCAGCATGGGGAGGTCAAAGCCGTCATGACCTTGCGAAAAGGAAAAGAAGTCGACAACAAAGTGGAGATGTCGGTGACAAAAATAACTCAAATTGTATCGGTGAATGCAGAAGACTCATCATCAGAGGAGAAAGAAGAAACCAACCCACGAGAATACGTTCCTAAAGCTCCATTTCCCCAAAGGTTAGCTAAAGCAAAGAAGGGAAAATCCACAAGTGAGGTTTTTGAAATCTTTAAACAGGTAAGTGTTAACATCTTTTTGTTTGATGCTACAAAATAAATGCCATCTTATGCTAAGTTTCTTAAAGACTTTTGTACTAAAAATAGAAACATTTATGTTCAAAAGAATGCATTTTTAACAAAAAAAACGAGCTCTATACTCCAACACAAATTTCCTCTAAAATACAAAGACTCAAGCTCCCCCACTATCTCATGTAGTATAGGAAACCAAATAATTGAGAATGCTTTGTTGGACTTAGGAGCTAGTGTAAATCTATTGCCTTACTCAGTATTTGTGAAACTTGGACTGGGAGAATTACACCCAACTCCAGTGTTATTACAGCTTGCAGATAGGTCCATGAAAAAACCTCGTGGTATTATGGAGGACGTGCTTATACAGGTAGATAAGTTTTATTTTCCTGTTGATTTCATTGTAATTGACACTCAACCAGTCTAGGATTCAAGGAAGTACATCCCCATTATCCTAGGACAATTTTTCTTAGCAACTGTCAATACTCACATTCAATGCAGGACTGAAAATATGCAGTTTTCCTTTGGCAATATGACGATGGAGCTAAATACCTTCAACATTGCTAAACAACCTCACAATGCAGATGATGAAATTGTTGATGTAGATTTAATAGAAGAATTAGTTGATAATGCTTTTCTTTCAAACCTTAGTGATGACTCTTTACAAACATGTTTAACTCATTTTGGTTTGAATTTTGATATTGACAGATCAATAGATGAGGTTAATGCCTTACTTGATTCAGCACCATCCATGGACACTAATAAATAGAAGTCAAAAGTGGAACAACTAGCACCATCAAAGAAGAAACTGAGCCCATCATCAGAATCACCACCAAAACTCGAGCTCAAATAATTACCTGACACTTTGGAATATGCATTTTTGGGAGAAGAAAGCACTCTGCCAGTAATCATTTCATCATCCCTAAATGACGAATGAAAAGGTAAGTTGTTAGAAGTTTTGAAAGTGCACAAAGTAGCATTAGGATAGACCATAGCCGACATAAAAGGTATAAACTCAGTGGATTGTATGCATTACATTCACCTTGATGAAAATGCTAAACCTACCAAAGAAATGCAACGTTAGTTGAAACCTAACATGAAAGAAGTTGTTAGAACTGAAGTCCTTAAACTATTAGACGCAAGTATTATTTACCCAATTTCTGATAGTTCATGGGTTAGTCATGTGTAAGTTGTCCCCAAAAAGTCAGGAGTCACAGTAGTTACCAATGACGAAAATGAATTAATACCTACTAGAGTGACTACAAGATGGCGTGTATGTATTGATTATAGAAAGTTGAATTCTGTCACGCGTAAAGACTATTTTCCTTTATCATTTATCGATCAAATGCTTAATAGATTAGCAGGTCATGAATTTTATTACTTCCTAGATGGCTACTCAGGATATAATCAGATTCCCATAACACTAAAAGATCAAGAGAAAACCACCACTTTCACTTTCCATTTTTGCACTTTTGCATATAGGAGAATGCCATATGGATTATGTAATGCACTTGTTACATTTCAACGATGAGCATTTTTTCTTATATGGTTGAACGATTCCTTGAAGTCTTTATGGATGACTTTTCTGTTTTTGGTGATTCATTTGATCAATGTTTACAACATCTAACAATAGTTCTATAGAGATGCATAGAGAAGAATTTGGTCCTAAATTGGGAGAAATGCCATTTTATGGTAAAACAAGGTATTGTTCTCGGTCACATCATTTCGAGCGAAGGTATTGAGGTTGATAAGGCCAAGGTGGATCTCATTTCCAATTTTCCTCCACCTAAAACAGTCAGAGAAGTAAGATCTTTCCTTAGGCATGCGGGTTTTTACAGACGTTTCATTAAAGATTTTAGCAAAGTTTCTAGACCCTTATGCAATTTACCTGTAAAGGATATACCTTTTGTCTTTGATGATTTATGTCTTGTGGCATTTGAGAAACTAAAGCAGTTGTTAACATCATCACCCATCATTCAGCCCCCAAACTAGAACTTACCATTTGAGTTCATGTGTGATGCATCTGATTATGCAGTAGGAGCAGTATTAAGACAAAAAGTTGATCGAATTTCCCATGTCATTTACTATGCTAGTATGACATTGAATAATGCACAGTTGAACTATTTAACTACTGAAAAAGAAATGCTAGCAATAGTATTTGTATTAGAGAAATTTTGATCTTATCTCATTGGTTGTAAAATAATTATTTTCACAGATCATGCTGCTTTTAAATATCTGCTCATAAAGAAAGATACAAAAGCTAGACTAATTCGTTAGGTGTTACTTTTGCAGGAATTTGACTTTGAAATCAAAGATAAAAAGGGCACAGAAAATGTTGTGGCAGACCATCTCTCTCGTCTCAATTTTGATACAATTATAGAACCATTACCTTTAAATGAATCATTTCCAAATGAACAATTGATGAGTGGAAGTATTACCATGGTATGCTGATATAGTTAACTATCTTGTTACAGGTAAACTTCCGGAGCATTGGACAAAGTAGGACAAGGCTAAATTTTTTGCAGAAATAAAGAATTTCTTCTGGGATAACCCTTATCTGTTCAAGTATTGTGCAGATCAAATTGTCAGACGATGTGTCCCAAAAAATGAATTTCAAAATATCCTTTAATTCTGCCATGAACAAGCTTGTGGAGGCCATTTCAATGCTAAGAAAACAACTACTAAAATTTTACAATGTGGTTTCTATTGGCCAACTATATTTCGAGATGCTTACATTTTTTGCTCTTCATGTGATAGGTGTCAACGAATGAGGAGTATTACACGAAAGAACATGATGCCACTAAACCCAATTTTAGTGGTTGAGATTTTTTATGTCTGGGGTATCGAGTTCATGGGACCTTTTCCCCTTTCTTTTGGCCATCAATACATATTGGTCGCAGTTGACTACGTATCGAAATGGGTAGAAGCAGTTCCATGTAGAACCAATGATCACAAGGTGGTGATCGGATTTTTGAAAAGCATTATTGTTTCACGCTTTGGATTCCCTCGAGCAATAATCAGTGATGGAGGAGCCCACTTTTGTAACAAATCATTCAAAGCTCTTTTGACAAAGTATTCCATTACTTGCAAAGTGGCGACCCCATATCATCCGCAAACCAATGGCCAAGTTGAGATTTTCAATCGAGAGATAAAGTACATATTAGAAAATACGATGAGATCAGACATAAAAGATTGGCCATTAAGACTAGATGATGCATTATAGGCATATATAATAACTTTCAAGACCCTGATTGGGATGTTACCTTATAGGCTAGTATATAGAAAAGCTTGCCACCTACCTGTAGAACTTGAGCATCATGCATACTGGGCCATCAAGAAATTCAACTTTGACATGCAGCAAGCTAGCTCAAAAAGAAGATTACAGCTGGCAGAACTTGAAGAAATTCATAATGATGTATACGAAAATCCCAAGATTTACAAACAGCGAATGAAAGTCTTTCATGACAAGCAAATTATGAGAAAATCTTTCACCCCAGGTCAGAAAGTGCTATTATTCAATTCTCGCTTACACCTATTCCCAGGTAAGTTACGCTCTCGATGGACTGGTCCATTTATAGTTCACACTGTTTTTCCACATGAAGTAATTAAAATTAAGGATCCAAAGAACGGTGTAACTTTTAATGTTAATGGTCAAAGATTAAATCCATATCTAGAGTACCAACCACATGAAAAAGGACACCGAAATCGATTTGAATGACCCATCAAACTTGAACTGAGATTTTTTCTTATTTCTTTTTTCTTTTTGGTGATTTAAATTTTTTTGAAAGTGTGTTTATTTAATCATTCAGTTTTCTTTTATCATTTCTAATCATGTGTGCCTCAACTAGATAGATCCTCTTGAATATTTTCAAACAACTTCAACATGTACAATCTCATCTAAGAAGCTAGATACGATTTTCTAAAACACATCGTATTTGGAAGCTACAACCTCCAGAGTTGGTATCCCACGTTGAAGATCTAGAAATACAACTCAGAGAAATTGAGGGAGGTATCAACAACACCCAAATAGAGCTTGAAGTAAACTCAATAAGAAGACGATTGTGAAATTATTATTTTTCTTTTCTTTTCTTTTCTTTTCTTCTTTGTGTTCTTTAGTTTGTTACCTTGGTTATGTGGTGGACAACGGTACTCCGTGACAATCAAAGTCGATTACTTCAATTTCCTATAATAACTGATATTCTGAGAAGAAAGTATGGACAGAAACGCGATTCTAGCAAAGCTTCACAAGTGATTTCCTTCACTTCCTCAGAATGCCCTCCTTACAATCTATAAAGCTCGGTCCGAACACATGCAATTACTTATGAGAAATAACATCCCTACTGAAATCCGTTGGTTAATCTAGGCCAAAGTACATTTGGCAGATGAGTTGCCTCCTAAAATTATTGCATAAATGTCTGGTTGTGGTAAAGAAAATTGCTCAAGAAAATAAAGAGCTCAAAAACTTCATGTTGATTGTTATAAGTGTGCCAGGATGAAATGCGATAAAAATCTTTGTTCTTTTGGAATGATGTCTGATAACAAGGAAGATAAGATTCAATTCATTAGGGATGGCTTGAATAAAGAGTTATTAGATGATGTCATTTTGTCTTTTGAAATGCATCCCAGTGGATACATACAAAGAGCAATTTTTCAGTTATGGCCATTATTTCAAAAAGAGCGTGTCCGATATAGTCTCGGGAATCTGACTATAAACGACCATGTTTGCCAGTTTATAAGGAAATTGGATGGGAAGCCTATCCTCGACCCATAGAGGGCGTTCAAGTTGTTTCTAGATGTAAAACCAGAGGAAGATGTGAGCCACAATCACAACTACCACAATCACGACTACATGTAAATATCTTTTTATTGTTATTTTACTATTGCTTCATTAATTGTATTCTTGTCTTTAATAATTGTTTGCTTTTTCTTTTTACTATTTCCTTTTTGACTCTCGAGCCATGTGCTTTACGCGTTAATTGACACAGACATGGTACCTCATATACAGCTGTAAACCATTGTCACCAAGATCCTTTATACATGATCCTTTTCTTTTAGACTCACAAATTATTTTTGAAAAGCATCCCAATGGCAGCTACTCCCAATAAACAGTTCAAGAATATTTGTGTGCTCTTTGGATTTAACTATGGCAAACATAAAGAATTCGTTGAGGCAATTATAGATCTTGGTCAACGCATAGCAGAAAGAAATTTACATTTGGTATATGGAGGAGGTGACCGAGGGTTGTCAAAACTGGTCTCAGAAGCTGTTTATCTCAGAGGGAGCCAAGTGTTAGGCATTATCCCAAGAAGTATAAAGCCGTTGGGCTGTGTGTTTGACTCACCAACTGGAGAAGAGTTAGTCGTCTCAGGTATGCAAGAAAGAATAACTGAAAGGCTAAATTATGCTGATGCTTTTATTTTCCTACTAGAAGATCTTGCAACTCTAGAAGCACTAATCAAATTAGCATCTTGGGCCTATCTGAACATTCATCAGAAACCCATCGGTTTGTTAAATGTTAATAACTTTTATGATGGCTTTATCGCATTTCTTAACCATGCAACAAAAACCATTTTATCCCCTTCATAGCGAAAAAAAATTTTATTTGTGCTCATACTACTAATAAGTTACTTAATCTGTTACAAGCTTATAGACCAGAGCCAGATCCTAAGACCTTCGTGTTGGAATGGCCAACTAATGATGGTAGCAGTAGCCATAGTAAGAAGTGTAAATTAGATTTAACTCTTCACTTATAAATATTTTCTTCTGTGATGCAGCACCCAGGTGATGTCTTTTAAACCCTTTTTTCTTTCCAACATTGAGGACAATGTTTCGTTCTGGTTGGGGGGAGGGAATAGTTGACAATTGTGGAATATCTCAATCTTTGTGTAGTTTTTACTAATTTTTGTTATAGAAACTAACTGTGGCTAAATTTTTTAGACGAAGATGGCTGAATATGAAGTGTAGTGACTCTAGAAACACATCTTCTTATAAAAAAAAAAAAACTTTGTAGACATTTCTTTTAAGCTTTGACAGTCATTTTAAATGTGATTTTTCTAACTTCTTTTATCAATTATTTTTTCTATTTTCATTGTTGTGCATGCATAATTTTCATGACTAAAATAGATTTGGGGATAGAATTAAAAAAAAAATTGTGTAATCTTTTCATATTAGATGACATGATAACTTTCAAAGTTAAGTATTTGTATTATCTTTGATCTTGAGTTATGTTACACCATGTTTGTTACTCTACATGTTGATGTTGGAGACAAATATAATTTGCTTGAAAGAATGCACATGTCATAATAAATTTTAAGTGAGTTTTTGAGCCTGTCATTTTTTTTGGAGAGCAACCATTTTTGCTCATTCTTCATTCAGCTTACTAGTTTATTGTTTTATACATAATCTCTAAATTTTCTTGGAGTCAACGTTCTCTAAAAAAAAAAAAACAAGTGTGTGTTGCTATATCTGAAGGTCCATCTAACTAGTAGATATGAAAGATTATTTAGAACTCTAAAAGATGGCAGAAATGCCATCTTTGATCCGTTTGAGCCTTTCTAGCCAACCCTATTAATATGTATCCATAATTAACCCCTTTGAGCCTTTAAAAAAAAAAAAACTTTTTCTTCTTTGGTAACCTATTATCTTGTCCTACTCTAATGTGGAGTATCACCTTATATTTTGTATTTCTCACCACCTATTTATGTTTGAAAATAGATATAATTTTTCATTCATGAAAAAAGGTGCTATAAAAAAATAATATATATATATATATATATATATATATATATATATATATATATATATATATATATATATATATATATATAAAATAATAATAAAAAAAAGAATTCAAGTAACAATCTCCAAAGTTCTCTATTTTTTAAACATATATTTTATTTTTCCTATTATCCTTTCTTTGTTAGCCACGTCTTTAGCCTACGTTACGTCTTAATAAAAGTCTTTCTTGATTTTAAGTAACTATAGTCTGAAATAGAAACTGGTTATATAAGCTGAAATGATGTGGTAGTGCATATTATTAAAAAAAAATGATGAATATATTGGTTTGATTAGCATTTTGTTTGAATTAAAATTGTACTATTTCTAAGCTGAGGGCATGTTTTTATCACCTTGGTGAGAGTGTGTGATATTACTTCTTTATTATTTTCACTCAATTTACAATTCACCGGAGTGATTATTTTTTTGTTTAATTTCTTTGTGAGAGTATTACTACTACCAGTGAGATTTTGGGGCTTGACATGTCATTTTTAAAAGTGACTCGATTAATATAGCTGTGAATTTTCTGGACTGATTCATGTGGAGAGTTGATGTGGGGATGATATTTCTTTAGACTAGAGATAATGTTTATACTTTTATTTGATTGTTATTATTAGTCTAATTGAATAAATACGACTGTTTTTTTTAAAAAATATCATTATTTTTATTTGAATTTTGTTTTTGCTTAATTTGCTAGGAACTAGCAACAAGCTGGTTGGGGGGTGTGTTGAGTGCTAGAAAGTGTGTATTTATAATGGAAAAAATCATCATTTTACACTTCAAGTCTCACTAACATTCCTACTTTTATGTCTTTAAGTCCCTTGTGATTTAATTATTTATGTTTTATTTTAATTAATTGTTTTATGTATTTTAGGGGACATCATGGTCATTTCACAATGAACGAGAGATCAGATAGAAAAACGGACAGTAATTTTGAATTCAGGACAGTTGAAAATCTTAAAAGGAGCATAAAAAGATAAATAGTATTGTTCACATATATGGTACTGTTCACGGCATTGTTCACCTATACTGTATGATGACGTGGCACTGTATGATGATGTGTCAGCATTTGATTGGACGAATAATGTGGCATTGACTGATGATGTGGTGTTGACTGATGATGTGTCACGATCCTATTGGACTAAAAATGCTGATGTGATAGTACATTATTGGACCAAAAAAATGTGCGTACGGTACGTGTATATACACTGAATGACAGCCTTAATGATGTGTTTCATCCAATAAGAACTTGCCACGTGGTGCAATCCTGAGCGTCTAAATTGTTTTAAACCAGTGGCCATGATTTACTCATTGTATTTATAAAAAGGGGGCTCCCCCACCTAATTTGACACCCCTGAATCTATTTTTGAGCTCCATTTTCTGTAATTCCATCTCCATCTTGTATTTTCTACATATTTTAATAAAATTTTCATTTTACCCCTAGTTCATTTATGAATAGCTAATTTTCTTTCAAGCTTGGGTTGAAGGTGAAGTCTCAACATGCTCCATGGGCATAATTTGGTAAATTTACTTTTTCTTCCCCTCTAATTTATGTGGTTGTTTTGACTTTTCGTAGACAAATAGTAATAATCTTGTCTAGATATCGGCTCGTATAACCGCCTCCCTAGGCAAGGTTATTACTATTTGGCACGGGAAGCACTTAGAACCATATCTATTAGAGTGAGGTTCATGAGGAGTAGAAAGTCCCCCTTCATGATTTAATTGGTAATAATAATGAATGTTAAGCTGATGGTGCATGTTGAGTATAAATCCAAAGATCCAAGCATTTCATTTTAATAGTTTAATCATGCCACTTTAATTTAAATTAATAGATAGCCTACGCCATCTTTCATTATAAATTCAACCACTAACTCATAAAATTAATTCTACATGCAATTAAAATTCACCTCCTTGTAGGATCGACACTCGTCACCGTTGATATATTCTACAATAGATTCGTGCGCTTGCGAGTTAAATAAAATCTGCACAACAATTGTGAGATTGAAATCTTCATAGGTTCTGAATGTTCTTTGAAGAACCAAAGATAAAGCTCTCAGTATTATTATGGACTCAAATTTGGAATTCCCAATAGAGATATATTGGTCTATATAGTTGAATTTTACTAATAAAATAAGGTTTTCCTTATTACTAAATATATCCTAAAGTAAAAAACAAAAAAAAAATCCTAAAGTAGAAAAATGAGATAAAAGATTTTGTTGATCCTAAAGTAAACGGAAATAAAAGATCCTAAAGTAAGAAGGAAATAAAAGATCATGTTTCCAAAAAAAAAAAAAGAAATAGAGAACAAAGACTATACTTAATTTTCTTCCTAATTTAAAAAGGCCCCGTTTGTTCATCATGCATGTTAATTCAAATCATATTTAGAAGCTTGAATAACATTGACCAAGCGTTAACCATCTTGAATACTCAATTAAGATAGATTAGTATCTTGAACAAGGCATGAATTTGAGATGTGCTCGATTAATTGATTTATACATTTAATGCTTCTATCATTTTCTTACTCTTTCCCTTATCATTGGACCACCATGGATACTAAACAGATCTTGTAAAGCTTTAGCAACCCAGCTCTCATCGATTGTTGCCTTGGTTGAGTGAATCCCAATGAATGATTAAGGTTACCTTTAAGACCAACTTGTTGTTGTAACATAGGCACCTTGATTTCTTTAATTGGGTGTATTCAATACTTTTAATTTCAACATTAATTTTAAAGTCATCCAATTTTTTTATAAATTGTTATGTGTAAATTGGACGCAGTTATTAAATTGATCATGTTTGAATAATTTAAGTTTATCATGGCATAAAATCGAGACAATTTGGACATGATTTAATTGCAGTGTAGTCAGATTTCATTTCAGCACTCGGGTCCAATAGTAGCTTAATTTGTATTAAGTTTTAAAAAATGGTGTCAGTTTCTATAAATGGAAAGAGAGAGAGTGTGTTATCCATTTTTAAAAATAGAAAGAAAGAACTATCAACTCGACCCAGAGCCGACTCGAAACCTGCAAAATAAACCTAGACGTATCTCTCATTTCTAGCCACTACTCTAGAAGAGCTACATACCAATTAGAAGCTTGAGGGTGAGACTACGTATCCATGCCGTCATCGTTGCTGGGAAAAGGTCAGAACGCCGGTGATCAAAGCTTGACCTGCAGCTCAGCCTATTTCATCTCGCTATGATTTCATCGGAATTAGATCGTACCACCGCTTGGATCTTGTTCCTTAGCTCACCCTCATCATTTTTTGACCAACCCGTCACCTAAAACAGTCGGATTGTTTCCAAACGATTACCAGAAAGCTTATGGATTTTAAAGCAGGATCCACCGCCATTACCACGCATGGGACGTCACCGCTGGTACCATTGGACTCACCAAGGTGAGAACTATCAGACCTGAGCTTCTCGTCACTGTTGACTGAGCTCCAGTCACTGTTGACTTACAGGGGCAATTAAGTAATTTCATAAACTTCAGGGATAATTTATAATTTCTAAACTAATAGATAATTTAGTAATTTCATGCTAAGGGCAGTTAGATAATTTGAGATTTTAAGGGTAATTTGGCAATTTAGGATTTTAATAATTTCTTGATGCATGGGTATTTTGGTAATTTTATTGAGGCAGAGTTGTATTATGTGGATAAATGTTTGTTTCAAGTTTTATTGCATAGCTTTGATTGTGGTTCAGATTTACGGATAGTAATTATATTATTTCTTTGAATTAGGAGGATCTGCGAATGAGAATTAACATGCGGCTGTTGTTGATACTGAGTTGGGACATTATTACTGTAAGTGGAATATACAAAACCTATTTTCTTTATAGTTATTATGATTTCAAAATAAGTTTTAAAGGCTCTAATTTAATAATTTTATAGAAATAGATTTTATCTGTTTATTGGTATTTATTATTAAAAATATATATGATTAATTATTTTATTACCTATTTTGAACATATGCATGATAATATTTTAAAGAAAGGGAATATATTTAAAGCATATTAAATGAAAAAGGAAATGAGATTTCAGATGTGATTATATGTTTATGTATATGTGCATATAAGGTTGCTTGCAAAATCATTAGACGATATCCTTCCCCTCCAGATACAGTGATACAAATATGATAAGAGCCTATTTGAACATATATAGAGGCTTTAGACTGTATGTTTGGGCGCTTTTATCTTTTGGGGGCATATGCATGCAATATAATGATAACAGAGATATTGATATTGAGATAAATATGATACAGATGAGATATAGGTCTTTAGGGCCTGTCTGAGTACACATTGAGGCTCTAGGCCGTGCACTCAGGTGCCCTTATCCTTAGGGGACCAGATTATGCATGTACAAATATGATGAGATATGAGATAGCATTTTCTTATCCATTCATATAGCTTCAGGGCGTGACAGTGTTCAGATAGTACGTCATTACCTGTCCATCAAGATCTGGATATGATAAGATTATTCCCCTAGGTACTTATTTGGTGATAGTTTTTAGCATTCAGTATTGATATTATAATTGTTATGATTTTATTAATTTTATGCAATACTATGTAATATTGTTATTTCAATGCATGATCTAAATTAAACAAGTTTATTTAAGCTCTTAAAATATTTTGATGAAATTTTGTTTGGAAATGATATAATTACTTTTAGAGTAAAGTTAATTTTCAAATATTACTATCCATTCATTGAGTTAACTGAGTTTTATACTCAGCCTGTTTTATTATATTTTTTCCCTTATAGGAGATTTGTAGGTACAACAATCAACCCAGCAATGATAGTTATTTTAGAATTATGGCCACATGATGGTATTAGGAGCCATAGATTTATTTATTGAGATATTTTGGATTGTATAATTTGTTACATTTTGGTGATTGTGAATAACATGTGTATTTTCTCTCATATTAGATATTTGAGTGAGTTGGTATTTTGTTGAGGAGATTGATTGACCAAGTTGGTTATATTTGAAATTATTTTGCGAGTGTTTATTTTATTAATTTACACGTTTTGGTATTATAAATTATAAGGGAGACTTTGTCAAATTTTCGACAGAATTCTTATTAATTAGATTATGTGAGAATGATTAAATAGATTTAGGCAAACTCGCTCTAGGGGTGTGGTGCGGGTCGTGTCAATTGTTTAGTTCTGTTGTGCAAATTTTAATATACTTGCAGGTGAGTTTATTGAAGTAGACTAGAAATCAAGAGGTTAGACTCACAAGAACTGTCAATTTTTAGGAAAGTAGAATTTAATCTAAGCTATTATAGTTTTACCTTAGTTGAAAAGAAAATATTTTGTTTGAGAAAAATTAAGGCTACTAGGGTTTCAAAAGCCACTACAGTTCAACTCAACAATTATATAATTACCAATTAATTTAGAATTTCGTAGTGACAACTCGAAGTCAGTCTTGTCTAATCATGAATGCAACAATTAAGGCCAAGTAAAATTAATCTTATGTAGGTTCTTTTTTTGTTTAATAATATGATATCTAATCATATCATATAAATATATTGAATAATAAAGAGTTAAAATTTTAACAAGCACTCAGTGTAAATAATTTAATGAAAGACACATAACAAAGACAATCATATTCAAGCTTTATAGATTCAAGTGTAGATATTGTCAAATGTTAATCCTACTAATCAACAATGCATGATACAGTTAGTGAAAAAATTTAATAATATTCAACCAAACATGTGAAACAAGAATTATAAACTTTAAAGCACACAAGTACTAAATTAATTGAATAAAAGGTAATTTATCTAATTGAACAGGATTTCACCTTAGTTTAGTTACACATAAATAATTTAGGGATAAAAGAATAGATGAAACTAGTCATGGAGATTAATCCAAGCGGTTGGCTCTTTGTAAACCCATGGTTGCTCTTTTAATTTATTTTGATGGCTCTATAATTTTTGTCTTTGTCCCCCAAATGAGGCTTGTAAGTCTCTCCTTTTATAATGCTCAAAATTGGTCCATAAACATAAGTTAAATTCTTCAGTATATTAGGCTTTGGCCGCCCACTTCCCAAAACAAATAAAATTCTTTTTAATATTTTCATTATAGCCATCGCTTGACAAAGCCAAGGTTTTGTTTAATCTTTAATTGCTGATACGCTCGATTGCTCTTTCTATAAACAATCAAACTAATAATCCCTTTTCTCGAATTAAATCTTCTTGTTTTCACTTGTAAATTGATGAATTTGCATTTTCTTTAGTTGTTTCCATTTGCTAATTTTAATTGAAGAATAAATTTTAATCTTCAATTCTTTCCCTTTATTATACTTTAAATTTTCAATAAAAATGTCTCAATTAAGTGAAAATAACAATTAAAAATAACTGAAAAATATACAATAAAGGGTAAAATATATAGATCCTACTAGACCACTTTCATAGGTAGTCGTAATTGTATTTATAATATGCAACAAGCCTTTAAACCCCTAGGTAGACTACTAGAAAAAAAAAGCCTTTATGACGGTTATTACCTGTCATTTGCCCTATGGCATGACAGTTGATTGACCGTCATTGATTCCAATGTCAAGAAAATAAGATGACTGTTTTTATGTCATGTTATGCATAACATATTATCTATCACGATTCTGTCATTGTTATTTCGATAAAAAATTTTCATGCATGATTAATATCTATCATAAATATTTCCCATTCATGATTGTTGCCTATCATATAAACATGACATATTTAATTGAAATAATAAAATTATTTAATTATTTTAATTAAATATAATTCCTAAAAATTATTTTGTTAAATTTATCAAAAATAACGAAATTTCATTAAGATATTGTTTGAAATTGTTTAGTTCGAATTATTGAAATTGGCGCCAATTTCATACATACATACATACATACATACATATATATATTGCGGGAATTGAAATGCATTCTTTAAATTATTATATAAATAGCAAAATCTATCTATATATATACAAAAAAATTCGTATATAATAATTCTCAAATCCATTCACAAGTTTCACTGATTATGATTCAGTTATGAAATAAAATAACTACAACAATTATAGTGAAAACAATACTTCATTAATTCTTAATTTGCTTTTTAACATTATGGTTACAATTCTTAAATGAACAACTTGAGTCAGCCACTTGAATCAACTAGCAACACCACCTGAGTCAACCATCTGAATAAACCAGCAACACTTGCTGATTCAAGCACCTGGAATTAACATTAGCACAATAGGAACAATCTTAAATCAACACCAAGAACAGACCGAACTGCTATCAAATGCCACAAAACCAAACACATTCTGCTATTGCCATTAAATGCAAGTAAACATATGCAACAAAACCATATGCAAATGAAATAAACCAAATAAACCAAACGTAAATACCACTAGATTCACACTTCTAATAATTAGACTAGATGCAGTGTTCAATTAAACTAAACGTAGTCACATATTACATTCAAAATTTCCAAAAAAGCAATGTTCCATCAGAGGAGCACCAAAACTAGACCAATCTAATTACAAGCTCTAGCCAAAACAATTGTACATTATATTGACATATCAAAATTCACTCTTAAAACAACCTAACATAGCCAAATAAATGACAACAAAACTCAAAATAGACCCAAACTAACCGATGCTGCAGCCGTAGTAGTCAATGTCCATTCCACTACCATGGAAGCGAGGGTAGGCTTTACTGTCGTTAAGTGAGTAAAACAAGGCTCCAGATCAATGGTTCCACCTCTTTTCTGCAATTTAGAAAGCAACAATTCATATATATATAACGATTAAAAAGTGTGAAACAACCTGTACGTATTCAATTTCTGCCAAGTTTTTATATAAAAGAAAAAGGCCTTTTAAGTCCAAAAAATTAGAATTATTGATTGAACTCCAACTCCATCAATTCATGCAACCACCCAATCTTTAACAAAAAATTAAAGCATAATTAACAAGACATCTGAATAAAAAAAAGGTAAAGATAACTAGTTTGTCATCTTCACAATGCAACACCTCTCAACACGATAACTACAATCACTTCTAGCCCCACAAGCATGGGAACATGCATTCTTTCTTTGTTCAGACGTGTGACCTACCAAAACTAGTGGAGGTTAGGCTTGTTAAAAACCATATAAGTTACAACTAGTTAAATAAAGAAAAATTAATCAGTTTTCAAAAATGCTTCAGTCAATAACTCAGGTCCAACTCTTTGAGCACTATTATTGGGTTGAAAGCCAATGACAAACATAAAGATGAATAATTCTGCAAATAAAGACATAAAATTGCCTCATAGATTGCCTACTGCAATCTATCCAAACACATTTTTCTTACTAATTATGAACGCAAACATGAGGAGTGTGCTTTGATTTGGCACGAGGTGTTGGAAACAACTTAAGAAATCTAGACGCAATCTATTACCATCAATTCCAAAGAAAAGTCAAGAGCTAAAATACTTTGGAAAATTAGAAAAATAGCAAAACATCAATTTCAATTTCCTTTTCACCCATTGTAAGCTCAAACTGAGCATAGTTGCTCTACCTTTAAACATCGGTTAGAGACATACATGTGACATTTGCTCATGAACAACTAAAGTTGAATAAGATTTTTATATGGAACAGAATATACATAGACAAAGTAGAATATAACAGTAGCTACAAGATATTATTCAGCATTAGCAATATGTATAAAGAAAATTTAGAGGCATTATATTCACTCACAATCTTGTGGAGATAAAAGCCAGATTGTGGCATGTAACTCTTGAAAAGTAGATGAAGGAGGAGATACAATGGGACGACAGTAACCTGAGTGCATGAGAACTGGAAAGCAATATCCCAAGATCAATTATAGATCTCATACAACAAAAACAGTGAGGCAAAGACAATTATTATGAACAATTATTCATAGAACCACATATCGGCAAACAAGATCAAAGTCATCTGTATATATATCGATTCCTCATAGTTGATAGCTTCTGATCTAAACATAATGAACTTACATAACTAAGAAGTAGAGTCATAAATATGCTGTTGTAATTGCCATCAACTAATTTCGAAACAAATGGAATTTGATATGTAAGGCAATAACTAGCAACATTTCCAAATAATTTAAAGTAGCATGATCTTCCTTAATAGTACAAACCTTCAGAAAAATTAAAATCTAAGCAAAATTAAAACCTTAAGCATACTAAAATCTGGCAAGTAGACCTATAGGAATTCTAATGAGCTCGGCACTTTCCCTTTCTAGGGATAAGGATAAAAACAAGGTCTATAAGCTGCTTGACTAACTCAGTACAAGTAATTAATTAATTATAACGAACCTTTCTTCAAGCTTATACATACATACATACATACATACATACATACATATATGGTTATTTTTTTGCCTGTCCCTATGTTTTGATAAATTTTGGCGAGCACCTCAATGCTTCAACTACTATCACTGCACATTTAATAAAGAAAATTTTGTTGTTAACTTTGACGGCCAAGGGTAAAAAGGACAATGATGTTTGTTCACGTGATCCCTACTAAAACCCAAAACCCACGACAAAGTTTCGATTTTATAACTTTTGGGGAATGAAAATGGCAATCAGATCTCCTCTATGTAAAAAGTAAGCAAAAAGTTGATTAGTGATCAAGAGGTAATCTACTAATCACCTTAAGCAGATGGAACGAGTACATCACCTTGAGCAAGAAAAAATTATGGTGCAGATCGCGTCGACCAGGTGTAATGCTTATGACCATGAGCACGAGGTAGTTCGGAGACAATGACCAAACAACCTAGAGCATGAAGTAGTTCTTGATACCATGACCAGACGACTTGCTAATGCCATGACATAACGACCTCAAGCAGGAGATAGTTCTAGAGACCATGAGTAGACGACCTCGAGTAGGCAATAGCTCTTGATATCATGAGAAAGTATAATAACTACAGCTCAATAATTACTCTGTAACGGTTTCATTAACTACTTTGTAACCCATTATTTAAATAAGCGCTCAATAACTACTTTATAACGGTCTAATAACTACTCATTAACTCACGATTTACAACTACTTATTAACTCACGATTTAAATGAGCATTCAACTTCGTAACAGCCATACACATGGGTGCCTATAAAAGCTCTAGAAAATCTAAAGTAAAGGGACTTCTTCTTCCTCTTATAACTTCTTTTTCTTCAATATTTATTATTTTATTTTTTCCCTTAAATTGGTTGATGGTTGACTTGAGCGTCGAAGGGTTCACGCCGAAAAAACTACCGGCGCCCTCTAACTATTCTGTTGTGATTGCCGAAGAAAGAAGAACACAACTGTTCGAGTAAATTTATGCATCAACATTTGGCGCCATCTGTGGGGATGGTACGAAAAGCCAACCTTTATCTCTTCAATTTTTCATCTAGCCAAAGTGCAAGCAGGATACTATCATGCATGAATTAAAGCAACCTCTCTTTTATTTCCAAACTCGCGTGAAAGAAACAAATCGAATTGGTAAAAACTAAACTAATGTTGACATTCACGAGCTCGGTAACATCTATATCATAGTTTTCATTTCTACTTCTATATGCATTAAATTAATGTGATTACTTTCAGTTTACTCATCTCTGTGTGTGATATATTGCATCTAAATGATCAATTACAAATGCCACAGCCTTAGTATAGTTTGAATTTGTTTATGTATTGGTAAACTTATGTATTTATATGACAACTACTTGAGAAGTTTAACTTTCATAAAAATTAAAAATTGGTTGTGAAGCACGAAATTTGAGAAATATTGAATTCCAATGCTAGTTGCCTTATAGTCAACTCCACTCCATATCATATGCTCGCCATGAAATTTTGCATGATTTCAAGCTTGGACAAATTAAGGTCTTGGTTACTTTAGCATGACGACACGTGCACATGAATCAATAGCCATGCAAAATCAAAACCCACAATTTGATTGTGCCACGGTTTTAGCATATTAGCCATAGACTAATTCTTTTAAAGTAAAGATTTGACTATTAATTTGTTGCAAAGATATGGTGTTTATGGTTTTGGAAACGGGTGTCAGAGGATATTTGCTTAAAGTGGTTATATGGAATCATACACAATAAATGTTTGACGAAATGATTGACAAAATTGAAACAAATTTACAACCTCAAATTTGTTACTAGTACCATATTTAAAGACACCTCAAGAGTCAAGTGTAGGCGAGCAAATGATTCAATAGAAGAGAGGTTGCCAAAGGCAAACAAGACCTAAAGTCTCAAAGCTTGCTCGAGGCGAGACAGGCCAGAAATTTCCAGATTCCTGCTCGTCTAATTGAAAGCAAGCAAACGATTTTATTAGGAAAAAAAAACCTAAAGTCTTAAAGCCTGCTCGAGGCAAGACAGGTCAGAATTCGCCAAATTCCTGCTCAGCTAAGTAAAAGCAAGCAGATGGTCTTATGATGATCTTTAAGGGTGAAAAAAGAACTAAAGTCTCAAAGTCGGCTCGAGGCAAGACCGGTCAAAATTTGCTAAATTCTTGCTTAAGGCGAGCGTAAAGACAGAGTTTTTCATTATATCTTTTGTATATATAGATGAGCACAACAGGACAAGAAATTAAAATTTCATCCCGCTCGTATAAAGAAAGGGATCGAGCAAGTTATGGCTGCCATTAAATACTTTTCTTAGTTTCTAGTCTTACTCGCTTCACTCCTAACATTAAAAACTGAGGGACTGGTGTTTGGGGAATGAAAAATGGCAACCAGATCTCCTCTATGTAAAAAGTAAGCAAAAATTTGATAGGTGACTAAGAGGTAATCTGCTAACACCTTGAGCAGGTGGAACGAGTACATCACCTCAAGCAATAGAAAATTCTGGTGCAGATCGCATCGACTAGGTGTAATGCTGATAACCACGAGCACGAGGTAGTTTGGAGACAATGACCAAACAACCTAGAGCTGAAGTAGTTCTTGATACCATGACCAGACGACTTGCTAATGCCATGGCCTAATGACCTCGAGCAAGCAATAGCTCTTGATATCATGAGCAAGTATAATAACTACAGCTCAATAATTACTCTGTAATGATTTCATTAACTACTTTGTAACTCATGATTTAAATCAGCACTCAATAACTACTTTATAACGGTCTAATAACTACTCATTAACTCACGATTTAAATGAGCATTCAACTTAGTAACAACTACACACATGGGTGCCTATAAAAGCTCCAAAAAATCTAAAGTAAGGGGACTCCCTCTTCCTCTTATAACTTCTTTTTCTTCCATATTTATTATTTGGTTTTTTCTCTTAAATTGGTTGATTGCTGACTTGCGTCGGAGGGTTCATGTCGGAAAAACAACCGGTACCCTTTGACTATTCGATTGTGATTGTAGGAGAAAGGAGAACACAATTGTTCGAGTAACAATCTACTCGCACATATACCTCGACCAAATTTATGCATCAACAATAACCAAACATAATCTTTTCGAACTTATCCAAATCAAAATGCATGCGAGCAACCTCAGATGTAAAGATGGCATCTTGTAATTAGTTAAAGGATTTAGCTTGCTAGATTTTGTTATTATACTAGAGTTAGTTACAACTTGTGAATCATCATATGTAAAGATGTATACATACATACATACATATATATATATATATATACATACATACGTACATACATACATACATACATACATACATACATACATACATACATATATATATATATATATATATACACACACACACACACACACACACACACATACATACATACATACATACATACATATATTGTGGGATGGGATAGCGGATATCCTGCAGGAAATCGTTCAGCTTGCGGTAGTCTATCACCAATCTCTTCTTGCCACGTATCTGTTCTGAATGCTTGTTGACATAGAAGGCTGGGCTGGCCCAATTTGATTTTGAGGGCCTGATGAGCTTGAGGTCCAAGAGAGCTTGAATCTCCTGTTTACAGAGCTCTTCATCATATGGCATGCCTGGATGTGAAGCTGTTTGGTGAGGCATGGTCTAGTTATCTCTGTATGGAAGAGCCACGAAGTGTTTTTCCCTTGACCAGAACTTATTTGGATTTTCCCCGTAACACTCAAGCAGGGCCTGTCTCTGTTCTTTGAACTTGTGGACTGGTCTGGGTTGGATGTTCTGCTTATTCCTTTTTTCACCCCCTCCAAAAATGGAGTGTTGCTGTACCTAAGGAATCAAAAAATTCATAGGCTTACCATTACTGGGATCAGTAACAGTATATGAGAATCCTTCTGGGAAGAAGGCAAAGGGTGATAACAGACTTAGTAAGTCTGTTCCAAGCAGTAAATCTTCACCTGTATTGTCAAATGCAAAGAATGAACTTCGACATCCGAATGGGAGGACCTGAACAGGTCTCGTATACTTGTTGCTGTAGAACTGCTTGCCGCTTGCAGAACCGAATGCCACTTGGGTAGGTATGTAGCATTCTTTTGGTAAGCACGCTTCTGTGATGAGCGAGCTAACTGCTCCAGTATCAATGAGAGCAGTTAATGCCACCTGGCATTGGGCCGTCACCTTCAGTATGATTTTGACATACGGTCTAAAGAATACCGTATTACTAATGGTGAGGGTGTGAACTCACTTACAAAGGGAATTGAATTACTCTATAAGCTCTGCCTAATACTTATGCCAAGACTCTTCTTATATAGTCGAGCCTAAGCTACTGTGTCCATTATTGCTACACACACACACACACACACACACATATATATATGGTTATTTTTTTGCTTGTCCCCATGTTTTGATAAATTTTGGCTAGCACCTCAATGCTTCAACAACTATCATTGCACATTTAATAAAGAAAATTTTGTTAACTTTGACGGAACAAGGGTAAAAAGGAAAATGATGTTTGTTCACATGATCCGTGCTAAAACCCAACACCCATGACAGAGTTTCGATTTTATAACCAAACATCATCTTTTCGAACTTATCCAAATCAAAATGTACGCAAACAACCTCAGCTCACCAATCTTCCAAAACTCATATTCCACACCTCCCCAAATTTATTTTAGTTTCAATTTCATCGACCATCACCATCGTCAGTTCGTGACCGTAAGAAATAATAGAGGTGACTAGGTGTTTGGATGGTAAAAAAAGAAGACAAAAAAAGTAAGAAAGATTTGGAATAATCTGGAAATCTTATTGAATGAATCTAGCTTACAAATTGGGCTAATGCATCTTTACATATGATGACTCACAAGTTGTAATTAACTCTAGCATAATAACAAAATTTAGCAAGCTAAATCCTTTAACTAATTACAAGATGCCATCCACCATCCAATCACACCACGTGCTATATATAAACTAGCTTCTTACACTGTCACATCCCAGGCAGACATCATCATCACTTGATTAACACGCAGAAGCATGAATTAAGCTAGCAAACCAGTTTAACATAATATCTCAACATCCCCTTACCAACTTAGTCTAGGGAAGGAAGGCTGAGCTTGGTACGTAAGTGATGAAAAGGATAACAAGCTAAGGCTTTACTAAGAACATCGACTATATTGTCTGAGCTAGGAACATAGCTAACCTGAAGACTTTGATTGGCAGATTTTTCTTTCAAAAAATAAACATCGAGCTTAGTATGCTAGATGAGAGAATGAAACTTGGAATTACTAGATAAGGCAACTGCACTTTAATTATCGCATCGGAGAATTTGATTATCACACTGGAGAAGAAGAGATGAAATAAAAGAAACACCAAGTTCTGTCAGCAACGATTTGGTCCACAAAACTTCAGAGGCAACCATTCTCAAGCCCTGTATTCTGACTCAGTACTAGACCTTCGAGACTACTGCTTGCTTCTTAAAGCACCATGAGATCAAATTGGGACAAAAGAAAACACAATGCCCGGCTATGGATCTCCTATCATCCTTACGTAGACCTTACAATCATCATAAACTTGCATATAAAAGTGGGAGGTATATCTTTCTTAGTTATAGCTCATTACACAAGGGTTACCAATGTCTTCATTCATCAAAGAGAATCTGTATAAGTAATCATATCATTTTTTATGAAACCTCCTTTCCTTTTGAGGCTGGTATTGAATTTTTTTTTTCAACTCTGAATTCTTGCTCTTCTTTGTTGAAAAGTCAAGAGGCCACATGATTCGGTGGCCACCAAAGCTACATGCATGAGGCCACCAAAGCTACATGCGTAAGCCACAAAAGTTGACCAAGGTTGAAGCCGCGTGCATTTGTCAACGAATTTGGTGTAATAGTGCATCAATCATGGCTATAAATACAGAAGCAAAATTTATTTATATTGCATCCTAAAAAAATTCGTGTAAAGCAGTTTAAAAGGTTCAAAATAATTCAAGTGAATTGTTGAGAGAGAACAATCGGAGAGTGTGAGCAATTGAGAGGCATTTCCTTTTAAGTGTATGTGAAAGTACTGGTTATATTTGGGTTCTGGAGAGTGAGTTTTGTTACTCAAATATTGTACTCAAATAATAATATAATTATTTTTCTCTTACTTCCATGAACGTAGGCATAATTGCCGAACCACATTAAATTCTAGTGTCTTTTATTTTTCTCAATTATTTGGTGCACTTGATTTTGCATTCCACACACAACAATTGGTATCAAAGTCGAAGGTTCGTACTTGGAGAATACAGTACTGTTCATATATACGTACGATTCATATGCGGTACTATTCACAAATACAATACTATTCACGAATACGGTGGAGACGGCCATTTGTACTTGGGAGACAACTATTGTAAGTGGTGTGCATTTTTGCATGTCTAGGAAAGTTCTGTCAGCAAGACGATAAGGGTATAAGGAGTTTGGGATTTAAGTGGAACCATTGTGACCCCTCCATTCTCCTAGGAACTTTCCTGGTGCATTTATTCGCACGAAATAAACATCATAGAGATTGTTTTTCAAGTATGAATAGTTCGTTGAGAAAATGATAGAAAGTGAAACTTCCATAAGTGGGGAGAGATCTACCCAGACTATTCCAAGAGACAGTTCAGGTGGAAAGAGGAAATTTTCAAATCATCTTTCAGCACCTGTTATTGGAGGCCAAAAGATCAATGTTGAAAAGTCTGATGGGAAAATCAACTTCGGCATGTGGAGACGCGAAGTTATGGACGCCCTTATTCAAATTGATCTCGACGTTGTTCTAAAAAATAAAAGACACTTGTATGATAAAGAAACTTGGGATCATATGAATGAAAAAGCCTGTGGTCAAATCATATCTTGCTTGACCAAGAAAGTGAAATACCTGGCGAAAGATGAGAAGTGTGCGATGACTCTGTGGCATACATTAGAAGAAAAGTACTTACTAAAAAGCCCCGAAAATTGCCTCTATGCAATGAGCCAGGTATATGGCTTTCGAATGAAGCCTGGGGTGTCAATGCACGACCATGTCTCAAGATTTGAAAAGTTACTTGCTGATTTAAAGAATATTGATGAAGATAAAAAGGATGAAGTCAAAGCTATGATTCTACTGCACTCACCTCCAGAAGAATATAGACATTTTGTGACTACCTTGTTATATAGGAAAAGCGTGATTGTTTTTAAAGATGTCTGCACAACATTGACCAATTTAAAAATTCGAAATAATGATAAAAATTCTGAAAGAACATCGTCTAAAGCTTTGTTAGCCAAAGGAAAAACGATTGAGAAAAAGAAGAAGCATGGTGGAAAGAACTCTCGGTCTAAGTCAAGAAGCAGAAATATAGCTCGGGATGAGTGTGCCTTTTGTCATGAAAAGGGCCATTGGAGGAAAGATTGTCCGAAAGCTTAGAAGAGAGATGGAAAGAAACCAGTAGCAGCGAACATGGCATACAAAGATGAAAACTCTGATTATTCACTAAGCATTACACCTACAGCGTATGTGGCTAGTTCGGACAAGTGGATACTTGATAACGGAACAACCTATCATTTATGTCCTATAAAGGAATGGTTTACAGATTTTCGTAGTTTAGAATCTGGTGCGGTTGTGATGGGAAATGATCAACCTTGTCGCACAATAGGGATAGGGACAATTCGGCTAAAGATGTTTGATTGAATGGTCAGAGAGTTAAAAGAGGTTAGATATGTTCCAGCTCTAAAGAAAAATCTAATTTCTGTGGGTGCTCTGGAAGCTAAAGGCTACAAAGTTACCATTAAAGATGGCAAAATAAAGTTCACTATGGAGCTATGGTAATTTTTCAAGGGGTCTAGCGTCATAATTTGTACTATTTAAAGGGAGGTATAAGTAATGAAGCTAATGTTGCTGAGGCGCATAGTGACACCATCAAGATATGGCATGCACAACTGGGACATGCTGGAGAGTAGTCTTTGCAAACTTTGATGAGGCATTGACTTTTAAAAGGTACCAAAACCTATAAATTAAATTTCTGTGAGCATTGTGTAATAGGCAAGAAAATAGTGAGATCCTTGAATATGTTCATAGTGATGTATGGGGACCAACTAAGACTGCATCAATTGGTGGAAGCCATTATTTTATTTCATTTGTTGATGATTTCTCTAGACGTGTGTGGGTGTATGCCATACAAGAAAAGGATGAGGTTCTAAAGATTTTCGTGAAATAGAAGAAACTGGTGGAGACTCAAACTGGCAGAAAGATCAAAGTATTACATTCTGATAATGGGGATGAATATACTTCTGATCCATTCTTACAAGTATGCCAGAGTGAGGGTATAAAAAAACATTTCACGGTAATGCATACTACGCAACAGAACGGTGTGGCTGAACGTATGAACGTACTTTGTTTGAGAAAGTACGATGTATGTTATCTAATGCTGGTTTAGATAAAAAGTTTTAGGCTGAGGCTGTAAGCTACGCAAGTCACTTAATAAATCGGTTGCCTTCTGCTGCAATTGGAGGTAAAACTCCTATGGAAATGTGGTCTGGAAAGCATGCATAAGACTATGATTCTATTCGTGTGTTTGGGTGTCTAGCTTATTATCATGTAAAGAATGATAAGCTCGATCCTCGTGCAAGGAAAGCTATCTTTGTGGGATTCAAAGGTGGAATTAAAGGCTACAAGCTTTGGGATCTCGAAGATAAAAAGTTTGTATATAGCAGAGATGTTACTTTTGATGAAGCTTCTATGTTGAAGGCTTCTATGTTGAAGGCTTCAAGTTCTCAGCAGGTGGAGAACACGACCAAAGAGGTATTGCAGCGGGTGGAGTTTGATACAACTCCATATGTACCAGTTAGTTCTACATTAAAGAAGAGTTCAACTTTGGAGGTGGCCCCAAAAGTTGAAAAAGAAGTTATTTCTGTTGATGTCCCACAAGAGGAGGAAACAATCGAAGAAGATGTAGAAGATGAAAATGAGTCTATAGCAACAAGAAGGCCAAAAAGAGTGATAAAGAAACTCGGGCGGCTTACTAAATATATGGTGGTAGCCTATGCACTTCTAGTTATTAATGATGACATCCCCAACACTTTCGGTGAAGCATTACGTAGTAGTGAAAATGATCAGTGGAAGTTAGCCATGGAGGAAGAGATAAAATCTCTTCATCAAAATCAGGCTTAGGAACTTGTGGAGTTACCTAAAGGAAAAAGGACTATTGACAATAAATAGGTCTACACCAAGAAGCAAGGATCTCCAAATCAATCAACTCTTCGATACAATGCAAGGCTCGTGGCAAAAGGTTATGCTCAGAAGGAAAGTATTGATTATAATGAAGTATTCTCTCCAGTTATGAAACATACTTCCATTTGTATCCTACTTGCCTTGGTAGCTGAATATGAGTTAGAGTTGGCTCAATTAGATACGAAGAAGGCATTCTTACATGGAGATTTGGAGGAAGAAATCTATATGACTCAGCCCAGTGGTTTCAAAGTTGTTGGAAAAGAGAATCATGTATGTAGATTGATTAAATCTTTGTACGGATTAAAACAATCACCAAGACAGTAGTACAAGAGGTTTGATCAATTCATACTAGGGCAGAAATTCATCAAAAGTGAACATGATCACTGTGTTTACTTTAGAAGACTACAAGATGGAATTTTCATCTATTTATTACTCTATGTCGATGATATGCTTATTGCTTCGAAAAATAGAGGTGAAATTGAGATACTAAATAAGCAGTTGGCTTCTAAGTTTGAGATGAAAGACTTGGGAAATGCACAGAGAATACTCGAGATGGAGATTCATAGAGACAAGAAGAATGGAAGCGTATGGTTAACTCAAAGGTCTTATTTAAGGAACGTACTAGAGAAGTTTGGCATGGATGACAAAACTAAATCGGTATGTACTCCTCTAGCTCTTCATTTCAAATTGAGCTCTTCTTCATGTCCTTCCTCCCGAGAGGAACGCGACTACATGGCTAGTATTCCATATGCAAGTACTGTGGGTAGTCTTATGTATGCTATGGTGTGTACAAGGCCCGATATTTCTCAAGCCATTAGTATGGTTAGCAGATACATGCATAATCCGAGTAAAGACCATTTGCTTGCGGTGAAATGGATTCTTCGATATTTGTATGGGACAATTAATGTTTGGTTATTGTATAAAAAAGATTGTGGTAAACAATGTGTATGGTATTGTGATTCTGATTTCGCTGGAGACCTAGATAAGCGAAGATCAACAACGGGCTATGTATTCACATTGGGTAGAGGTTCGATCAACTGGAGGTCGATTCTACAATCGACAATTGCTCTGTCCACTACGGAAGCGGAGTATATGGCAGCAACTGAGGCTGTAAAGTAAACTATTTGGTTGAAAGGCTTGTTAGGTGATTTGGGAGTAATCTATGAGAACATTAAGGTATTCTGTGACAATCAAAGTGCAATATTCCTTACGAAGAATCAAACGTATCATGCTCGGACGAAACATATAGATGTGAAATATCATTATGTCAGAGAGATTATCGAGGGCGGTGATGTTTTATTGAAAAAGGTCAATACTAAAGATAACCCATCAGATATGTTGACGAAGGTGATTTCTGGAATTAAGTTTCAACATTACTTGAAACTAATTCATATTCTTCAAATGTGTTGAGTTTGGAGAATTTTGAACTACGGTTGGCTTGATCTTAAATTTTGGGTACGTAGGCAGTCACAAAGATGCAGCCACTTTAGGGATGATGGTTCGTTGATAGTCTGACTCAAATTTAGACAAATCTTCACCGAGGTGGAGAATTGTTCAAAAGTCAAGAGGCCACATGATTCGGTGGCCGTCAAAGCTACATGCATGTGGCCACCAAAGCTACATGCATAAGCCACAAAAGTTGACCAAGGTTGGAGCCGCGTGTATTTGTCAACGAATTTGGTGTAATAGTGCATCAATCATACCTATAAATACAGAAGCAAAATTCATTTGTATTGCATCCTAAAAAAATTCTTGTAGAGCAGTTTAAAAAGTTTAGAACAATTCAAGTGAATTGTTGAGAGAGGGCAATCGGAGAGTATGAGTAATTGAGAGGTATTTCCTTTCAATTGTATTTGAGAGTACTGGGTATATTTAGGTTTTGGAGCGTGAAATTTGTTACTCAAATATTGTACTCAAATAATTATTAATAATACAATTATTTTTCTCTTTAACAAAGTGGGCGTGATAATTCTTAGAACAACGTTAAATTCTTGTGTCTTTTATTTTTTACAATTATTTAGTGCACTTGATTCTGCATTCCGCACATAACACTCCTCATGTTCATATTCTGTCAGTCCTTATGTCACTTTCTCTTTAGCATAGCCTGCAGTACAACTTCATAGTTCTCCCTCTCAATCTTCAGCAGCATCCGGTTCACCCTTACCCTTCACCTCATTGACCTCCCAATGAACCAAACACACATGTCCAATCACCCAAACAGCCATCTCTAGTTCATCATTTATTTCAACCTTTTCTACTTACAAGTCATCTTATGATGACTAGATCCAAATCAGGTACTTTTAAACCTAAGACAGCCTACATAACGGCATGTTTTTCTACTAACAAACATCTACACCCCCACACCTGTCGTAGTACAGCCACAGAACAAGGTCAATCAGTTGATTTGAATATAATTTTACTTGATTCAAATTGAAATTGGAATTGATGGTGAAATAGAAATTAATTTTAAAATTGATTAATTAATTTGTTAGTTTTTAGGCGTTCCAGCATGATTGGATAAAATGATTTGGTGAATTCGATTAGCTATTTCGTTTGGAAAATTAGAAGATTGGTTTGGTGGACAAGCCTTGGAAGATAAAGCTTGGTGTGTGCTATTTCGTTTGCACTTGTGTTGGTTTAAAGAGTGCCGTTTCGATTTAAAGATTGCAACGATGTCGTAGGCTCCAGGGTCAAGGTGGGATTGACCATGGCAGTGTTTCATTGGTCAAGTTTGACACAAATTACCAAGGGATTTATTTTTTCCAAAATTACGTAAATAACCGAAAATTCCCTCTTGAAGAAGAGCAATGACTGCAACAGACACTTATCCAGATCCATTTAAATAATCCAATGAATTTTTCCTTTCACTTCGAGTAAACAAGAAAAACTTGTAGAGGACACATCCTTCTCGTCCCCATCATCATCCTTTTCGTCCTCATCTTCATATTTCAACAACAGCATTTGAAATGAAGGACAAATAAGTCTTTTTACTCAAATAATTGACAATTCCATCAAAGTTAACATCAAAATTTACTAATTAGGGTGTGCAGTGAGAGTTGTTGAAAGATTAGGTGTGCGCCAAAATTTGTTGAAAGATGCGGCGCCAGGCAAAAAATAACCCAGTGCAACACATACATATATTGGCGATGAAGGTAGACGAGGAGTGCCTGAAGGAGAGCCACGTCGGGTTTCCATTGGAATTGACATTATACACAAACTAGTATATAATTTAAAGTTAGTAAGCATAATACGACGCAAAGTAGTAGTATTTGACGTAAAATTACAAGCGTAACAATGCAACAATCTTCGACATTAACAAAGCAAATTAACGACAAGACCAAAGTAGACACCTGACACCAATCATAACTTTCCTTTAGTCTTGCCGTCACCATTTCTTTAACTTTAATTTGCCTCTTATATTTCTCTCAAAAAAAAAAGAAAAGAAAATCTTCCTCTTATAATCGTAGGTGGTCACCGATCATAATAATCACGATCACAATGGCAAAGTTAGGCCGGATGGACACTAGCAAAACTCTTGAGAGTCTATTTGACATGGACAAGTCACTAGCTGCAAAAAATAATAATAATAAAGATGCGGTGGCAGCAGCAGCAGGGCCGAAAATGATTCCAGGCCAAGGACTCGAGTTCAAAAACCTGTCATACAGTATCATGAAAAAGCAGAAGAAAGACGGCGTCTGGATCACCAAAGAAGCTTATCTTCTCGATGATATCTCTGGGCAGGCTATTAGGGGTGAAATCATGGCTATCATGGGGCCTAGTGGTGCTGGTAAATCCACCTTTCTTGATGCATTAGCTGGTCGAATTGCGCAAGGAAGTCTTGAAGGCTCTGTTAGAATTGATGGAAAGCCAGTAAGATCATCCACATCTATATGTAAATTAATTTCAATTTAGAATTAAAGCTCAGGATAAATTGAACAATGATGTGAACATATTTTTACAATATTTTTAAACAAGTTCTAATATTTTAAAAGTACGTTCACACCATTGTCTTTTTGTCTCAAACTTTAATAAAAATTAAATCCCTACTCTTATTCATTTAAATATATATTTGAATCTACGTACTTTTAATTTTTATTCAATATTGTGCGCGCAGGTGACCACAAGTTACATGAAGATGGTGTCTTCATATGTGCTGCAAGACGACCAGCTATTTCCTATGCTCACAGTTTTTGAAACCTTCATGTTTGCGGCTGAGGTTAGGCTTCCTCCTTCCATTTCCAGGGATGAGAAGAAAAAGAGGGTCTATGAGCTGCTTGATCAACTGGGTTTACAGGTAATTAATTAACCATATGCATAGCTACAGTGATTTATGCATGCTGTATCTTTGTGCGTTTGTGTGTAAATAAATATATGTTTCTACTGTAGAGTGCAGCACATACATATATCGGCAATGAAGGTAGAAGAGGAGTGTCGGGAGGAGAGCGACGTCGGGTTTCCATTGGAATTGACATTATACATAAACCGTCGCTGTTGTTCCTTGATGAACCCACTTCAGGTCTTGATTCTACAAGCGCTTACAGTGTAGTAGAAAAGGTCAAGGACATTGCTCGAACTGGTAGCATCGTTCTCATGACTATCCACCAGCCTTCTTACAGAATTCAAGTGCTCCTGGATCGCATCATAGTTCTAGCAAGGTAATTAATTAATTAATTGAATTTGTGGACGAAAAAAATTAAAAATTAAAAATTAAAAATTGATGCATGTGGTATATATGACTCTATATATAATTTTGTCAAGTAGCATCAATTAACTAATACGGTGATGATATTATTTTTTTGGTGTCAAAATGGGTTAGCAGAGGTAGACTGGTGTATATGGGAAGCCCAGTTGCTCTTCCTGCACACCTCGCTGGTTTTGGAAGGTCAGTTCCTGATGGTGAGAACAGCCTGGAGTATCTGCTCGATGTTATCAAAGAATACGACGAGTCAAATGTTGGACTCGGACCGCTTGTGATGTATCAGCGTGATGGAATCAAACCTGATCAAGCAGCAAGGACCCCTTTCCCCAAAACACCAAGGGCCCCTGCATCCAGATCCAAGCATGCCATCAGCCTGCGGAGCCAAGCATTCTCATTCTCAACAGGAAACATTACTCCTGGAGCAAACTCTGCTCAATTTGATTACTATAATGATGATGACGATGATGATGAGGAGTTTGACAAATCCCTGGAACGAAAGACGGCTGCAACGCCAATCCTCAGTATGCAGAGCGGTGTCTATAACCATCGCTTGGCCTCTCAATTTTACAAAGATTTCTCAGTCTGGCTCTATCATGGTGTTGTGGGAACTCCTCGTCCCAGACCGTCATGGACTCCTGCAAGAACTCCAGGACGAACACCAGCAAAAACACCAATATCTGGAGCCAGAAGTTTCGTCTCCACTGAATACTATTCAACTCCTCAAGAAAATCCTTCCCGCCTGAAGACTCCAGTAGTTTTTAGCACATCAACAGATCCATATGCTCCTTCTTATGAACAAGAGTCAGAAGATATGGAAGAAAAAGTCCTAGATGAACCAGACCACGGTCCGAAATTTGCAAACCCATGGCTCCGAGAGGTTGCTGTTCTCTCATGGCGTACGTCACTGAATGTTATTCGTACTCCTGAGCTATTTCTCTCACGTGAAATTGTTTTAGCAGTGATGGCACTCATTCTATCCTCACTATTCAAGAACTTGAGCCACCATGACTTCAAAACCATTAACCGGCTTCTCAATTTCTACATCTTTGCAGTGTGCCTTGTTTTCTTCTCTTCCAACGATGCTGTCCCAACCTTCATCCAAGAAAGATTCATCTTTATTAGAGAAACATCCCACAATGCTTATCGTGCTTCATCTTATGTCATCTCCTCCCTGTTAGTTTATCTGCCATTCTTTGGCATCCAGGGGTTAACATTTGCTGCAATAACCAAACTTCTGCTTAAACTTCATAGCAGTCTTTTCAACTTCTGGATGATCCTATTTGCATCACTCATAACTACAAATGCTTATGTGATGCTTGTTAGTGCACTTGTGCCCAGTTACATCGCGGGGTATGCTGTTGTGATTGCCACAACTGCTCTTTTCTTCCTCACTTGCGGATTTTTCTTGAAGCGAGGTCACATACCTCCTTACTGGAGATGGCTCCATTACATTTCTGCAATCAAATATCCGTTTGAAGCATTGCTTACCAACGAGTTCAAAAGTAAAGAATGCTATAATGGAGCTCCAGGGGATCTTTCACCGGGACCTTTGGGAGAAGTTAAGTTGAGCGAATTGCATAACACAACTGCAGCACTCCTAAGACCAGATTGCACTTTGATTGGAGAAGATATCGTATATTCGATGGATATTCAGATCGAGAACATTTGGTTTGACATCCTTATCTTGCTAGCTTGGGGGGTTCTCTACAGGCTCTTCTTCTACCTTGTTTTGAGATTCTATTCCAAGAACGTCAGAAAATGACCGTCATCATTGCTCCATTATCACATCAATCTCAACTCCTTTGCTCCATTTCCTGTTCCTGTTTCAGATTTTAGCCAATACATAATATTGCCATGAGATCTTTTTTATTTTTCATTTCTGCTTTTGCTTTGTTTGACTATCTGCAAATAAAGAATATTATTATGAGCTGAAATGGAATTTAGGAAGCTGGATAACAAAGCGGTTTGGTATGCATGGATTATTATTTTGTTCTTGAGTCTCATATTTTTCAGATATACATATATCCCGTATGCAAGAGGATCATTGGATTTCACCCTATTCCTCTATAACGAGGCTCAAACCCAGAAACATTACTTTTAGGAGGGGCTACGTTTTTATCACTTGACCTAGGTCTTCGCCTTAATAAGATGAAATAGATGTTTACAAGGACTTGGGCCAAAGCACATACTTTTTCAAACTCAAGTGCGATGTAATAAGTTGGACGCTTGATAAAACGTTTTGAAAACAGACTTACCTACATCATGTACTTTGGTCCAATCCTACATCTGTGTAAGAAGCAGGTGGGATGTAACAAAGCACGCCCTACGTGTGCAAACTGGACCAGGTTACGGTACATAACAGTGCTACACTGCTGCTTCATCTAAGGAGACCTAGTTGTAAGACCACGATGTCTGAGTGAGCTTGAAGAAATACCAAAACAAAACGACCGGAATTCTTTAACTCAGTGAACATAGCAAAGAATTGAAGATAAATTTTGGAGCAAGTTATTTTTATTCAAATACAGAAATTTTATCAGACATTATTTGCTTGACATACAAATGGGTAGGAAAGGCTTGCAAGCAGAGATTACTCTAAAGAAGTTATCATTATGGAGTGGTTTAACTACTGGCCAGCATGTTGTGCAATCTTCCATTCAAGTGCACTTTTATCAGCCCCGACCACCTTGTCAACTTCCTTACCGTTCTTTATGAAGAAAAAGGTGGGAACAGAACCAATATTCCAGCGTGCAGCTACATCTCTTGCCTCATCTATGTCAACCTTCAAGAAAACAACCTTCGTGTATTTTGAGGCTAAGTTTGTAAAAATAGGAGAAATGAAACGGCAGGGCCCGCACCATGTTGCAGTAAAGTACAGAATCACCAGGCGCAATGCTCTAGTAGCTGCATTCAACTTAGTTTCAAATTCACTAGTTGAGTGAATACCCATTACTTGCCCTGTTTATCACCAAAAATGTAAAAAGATACACAACAGGTAAATCATCTTAGGAACACCATGAACATATCTATCTACTTTAGACATCAACAGCTCAAAAATGGAGAGATTAACAGACTATTAAACAAATAAAAGCCTGAGAGGACTAATAATAAAAATCCAAACATTAGAAGGCCTGGAATCCTCAGTCTGTTCTGACATAACAAAGGTCAGAAACATTGACAGCTCTTCTTCCAAGAAGTACTTGTGAAAAATTCGAACTGCCCCAGAAAAAAATAACCACAATAACAAATGATTAAGGACAGAGAAAGATAAAAATAATGATTATTGAAGACAGAAGTAACCATCATAGAGAAATTTCTAAGTAAAATTTGTAGGAAGATTTAATATCTGACAAGTAAGACAATTGTGAGAAGCTCAAACGTTATTGATAATAAATTAACACCAATAATTAACAAATATGTTGTTACAAAATCAGAAAAGCGGAATCCAGCATTTTAAACAGCAACCTTTCATTGCTTAGGAGCTAAAACTAAAATGAATAAATATATGAAGAAAGAAAGTAGAAGCAGCGGAAACCAGCAAGACTCAATCAATTAAAAGAAAAATTTTCTGCGAGGAAAGGAGAAACAACTTGGCAATTGGAGGAATATCATCGCTGTCTTTTAGAAATTTTGTGCTGGAATTTGGCGTAGTGAGTTCAGAATTGAAGACCTATTGTAATCACTCCTCATTGATCGTTTTATCATTTTTACTCCAGAGATGTTATAAAACATAAAAGAGCATCCAAGGACAGAAAAGGAAGCTCTCTGCCATTTCTTGTGATTTTAGCATCTAGCATATACACTCAAGTTTCCAACATAATTACGCACCAGCCTGATGCAGCAGAAGTAAACTGACAAAGGGTGATAGAAAACAACACTGTGTTTAGTCAAAGAATGACCAAAATATTGTTGATGAGCATTAATATAGCCAGTTAGATCTCAATTCCACATAGTACCTAGAAACAATAGATGTTCTTGCACTGATTTTGAAAACTGCAAACTTTTATAACACAAATCTGTCTCAAAGAGCGACTAAGGACCAATATTTATATACTATCTACAGCTTATTATAGTAAGACTAGAAACAATTTTAACAAGACTCATACCTAACTTGGAAACACAATTTAAATAGGAATTTCTAAATAATAAAAGTGTAATAAGGAACAAAATTAAAATAAATAGAAATAAAACAAAATATTTCTAAAACTAATTAACTTTGCTTTGACTAGAAATTTTTTATCTCCATCGCAGCTATAAGTAACTCATATTGCACAACTATAACTTTTCAACCAATTCCTTTAGAAGGCTCCACTGCTATCTTTGGAGATGCATTTATCTCTAAGAAGTGACATATCATGTGAACGTCTATCATCTTCATTAATTGATTGAAACCTCCATTTACTTCCCCATGTCAAGAAATGTATTAAAAATACAATGCCCTTATCATCAGTTGTTAGGCTGTATTACTGCAATACTGACATATAAAACTCATTTCTAAATGTTTTAAAGACATGAATTATGCTTTGTTTTGTATAAAAGTTGGGACATGTACAAACCCAAAAAATTAAAACAAAAAACAAAAGTTTCTTAGTGCACAAATACACCAATGATACCAAGTTTATTATCAAATATATGCTGGTGAAAACCTTTTACATTGCACAAATCTTAACACTTGAACAAACAAAAGAAAACATCATTTTAAATTTCCTGCTCAAGTTCAAACAACAGGATGGTTGGGCCTAGAGGCAGGGGCAGGGAATATGGGAGGTGGAAGTGGGTCATTTTGTTTCAACAACAAACAAATATGATATCATTCTTCTAGAAAATATATCAGTAATAGCTTTAAATGTCATCACCCTTGTTTTACACCACTGGCAATCATGAATTAGACTCTTTGGATCTAATCAGCGGCAAAATCAAGACTACAGATGCGTAAAATAATTTTCAAATTCTTATGAAGAGCTAATACTCAAAAAAAAACTATAACAAAAATATTCAATGTAATATCAATAGGTTTAAAAAACAATTAAAAATTTTAAAAAAATGAACTGTATTGTTTTATGTAGTTTTTCTTTCGGTAATAAAATCCATAAACTGTGGACAGATTTCGTTCAGGTAAATCAAATAAAACATGTCTTTAGCATATACTTTTATTCTATTCTTGTTAAATCAGATTTAAAAGTGATATACTTCAGTAGATTCTAAGAACAAACTCATACCATACAAATCAATAGAAAAACACCAAAAAAGTTTATACCCTAGCATTACTATAACATTTTGAAAGGGTTTGAAGGACCCAAAACAGGTATTCTTCTGTTTTAGTATGGAACAAATACAACAGAAATTCTAAAGAATTCAACCCGTGGTCCCAATCGAACACTTAGATTTTTCCTAATCAAACAGAGAAAAAAAGATGAAAATTAGATAGAATTTACAATTAAATAACAATAAAAAATATAAATGTAAGCAACAGAAAATTTGGATAGGTTTCAATAACATTTTTTATTCTTTAGATGCAAAATCTAATACACAACTTGATAAAAACTAGGGTTGGGCAGAAACCAAACTGGATTCCAAAAAATTAGTGGTTCAGTTCGCTTTTTCGGTTTCAGTTTGGTATTTTTTCTTAGAAAAACCCGAACAGTTTGGTTCGGTGTAAAACTGAATATTGGGTTTTCCGTTCTAAATTTTAAATCTGAAAACCAAACCGAGAAACCAAATAAATTGATTTTAAATTAAAGAAATGCCATGTGGCATTATTTGACAAGAGAAACATTATTATTATTATACATATGCATACACCATAACATTAGTGTATGTGTGCATGTCTGACACTCTCTCTATATATATAGATAGATATAGTTATACATATTATTAACTCATACCTAGTCCCAAATGCAAACCCTTCATTTCTCATTTTTTCACCCAGACTATAAGCCCCCAATCCAATCCTTACACCCTCACAAAAGAAATCACCAACCGTAGCACCCAAAATCAAAATCCTCACTAATCAGCTTCTCTAATACAAACCCTTGTCCCCAAAATCAAGCCTGTCTCTCACAAATCTCAATCACAAAAGTTTAACCCACCAACCATTATTCGTCATTGGCGAAAACGCCACCAGCTCAAGCCTCCGCCGTCATGTCTACAACTGTGCTTCCTGTCCACTGCCGCTTCATGAATTTTTCATCTGCCTTTCAACTTTTGCAAATTTGATTTTTTACTTGCTTTCATTTTTTTTTTCTTTTTTTTTGGGGGGGGGTTGTGTTGTTTACTAGTATTAAAAAAAATTTGTAATGTATTTTCTTTTTTTAATGTTTATAATGTTTAGATTCTATTTTGAATTAATAATCTAAAATATTCTTTGGTATCTGATTTTTGTTGTTTTTGACCTACTATTACAAAGATCATAGAAAGAATATGATGAAATCTACAAAGAATAAGATTGTTGTAGCAATTTTTTTAATTTTTTAATAAGGTCCAAATCGTAAAACCAAAGCAGAACCAATTCCAACATTTCCAGTTTGGTAACAGTTCAGTACTTTTTTTTATTTGGCTTTCAGTTAATTTAGAATCAATACCGATCCAAACGAAATTTTCGGTTTGTCCGAATCCAAACCAACCCAATGCCCACCCCTAATAAAAATCCTCCCAAAAAGGAGAAAGCAAGAGGGAATACTAGAGAAGAGACAAAAAGAGGTTTCTTGTCTCACCATCTACTCAGTTAAAAATTGAGAGGGGGAAAAAATGAACACAACGAAAAAGAAAATTTTTTCCAACTTATTAATTGCAAGATTTTTTTTTAAATAAAAAGTGGGAGAAAAAAGTTTAAAACATAAATAACAACCTGTGGCAAAGCACAAATCAAAAGAAAGATTGAAGCATTAACAACCCAGTCGAAACATGGTTCTGTTATATAGTACATGCAGCAACACATAAGTAAAAGAAACTATCAGAAGATCTCAACCCTGATTTCAATATAAAGTCTATTGGTAACTTATTAACCACAAGCGCAATGTATGAAAATGTTTCTCACTGGTAGTAAGATAGGTGATAAGTGTTGTAATCAATTGGATGGGTGAAAGCCAGACCCCAATGTTAGATATGTATCTTTTTATCAAGAGGAATAATTAAGCAAATCATAATTCATTCTTACGATACTGTTGAAAACAAGAATGCATTAATGAGCCTTAAAGAGGCAAGCCACCCTTCTCAAGAATTTAAACCAGCCTCAAATTATAAAAAAAATTCTCTTAGATGAGCTTAGTCATCAGTTAACACCCACTATATTATGAACAAAGTGAAAAGAAATCAGAGCCATACCATCTCTAAAGGCAGACAAAGCTTCTCGATCCTGCATGAGATTGAAATAATTATAAGCACCAAAATTGATGTTTTTACTCTCCAACAACATGAAATTGTATAGTGGTGCAATCAAATCAGGAAATTAAGTAACTATCGAACAGCTGAATATCCACTTTAAGACCACAGACAATGACAGAGTTTCAGTATACCAAAAGATCAAAACCTTGGCACTGACTTAGAAAAGCAATGAGTAGCAGTATCAGACAACATATCTGAATCTTATTTTTGGAAGAATGTTTGCTCTACTATCATGCAATGATATTGCTTATAACAACGTCTATGGATAAAATAAGATGGGATCAAAGCTTATTGATTCAAAACAGTAATAAGATGATTGTGTTCACTCTACTTACAGCTCCAGCTTGCTTTCTTTCAAAATTTTTTAGCTCCCTTTCTTTACGCAGCCGTTCATATTTTCTTCGATGTTCTTGAATTCTACGAGCATTAGGTTCAACCTGGAAAACCATATGCACTATTTAGAAACAGCCTGTAAAGCAAGTACCATCTCAGATGGCATATCACCTTCTTGAGTGTCAAGCCAATCTCCTCATCATAGTCTAACTTTGATGCCACATGCAAATCGTTTGCAGCTTCTTCCCACTGGCCCAACATGGCCCTGGCCATCCCACGTATTTTATATCCTTTTGCTGAGTCAGAGTTAGTCTATAACATTAAATGTAGAAAATTAGGTTGCTAATAGCAGATTGACACTTCATGTGCAGTCCACAGAAGCACAGATGAAGGAATAGGCACCCACCTCCAAAGCTACATTAGCATCACGGATTGCGGCATTAGGTTTGTTTAGTTTAACAAAGACACCAGCTGAAAATGAAAATGTTAGCTTACTATCAAAACAAGGACTAGATAGCACAAATTTGATTCATTTTACATCGCAGATATATAATACCTCGAGCTGCATAAAGTATTGCTGAAGTAGGATTCAACATTATAGCTTCTGTTAGTTGTCCTATGGCATCCTCCAACTTGCCTGGAAGTAGAAGCTTGTTAAGAGGGGAAGACATGTTAACAATTAAAAATAATACTAAGACAATTTCATGCCTTCAGAGATCAAATCTACTGCTTTTAGTTTTGTCGTATTTGCTGCATCGCGCATTTCTTCTGTAACTTCAACAGACAGGTCTCCCATCTGATTTGACAGACAAATGGTAGATATATTATTTCATACAGGAGCCTGCTCCAGGTCATACCAAACCAACAAACTATGGAAGGCTTTACCCTAAACTCCCAGCTACTCTTTCTTAAACCCACCTTTTGTGAAGGATCATTGTCGGGCTCCATAACATCAGTATTATCCAACTCAATATCAGACTCCACAATGTCGTCATCATCTTCACTTGATAAATTGGACTTTGTTGCTTCAAAATGTTTAACAGAGTCTGACATGTCAACACCACTTTTTTCCTCTTTCTGTTATTAGAATGACAACGTCATAAGAACTAGCAAAGGGAATAGCCTAGATCAAAAACTTTTTGGTAAAAAGGAGTGGCCCAGATTAAGGATGGCAATTGGATTGCTCCATAATGGATATCCATAATATCCATCCAATTGGATCAGATAATATCCATCCAAAACCTTTTGGATCTTGAAATGAATATTTTAAAATTATACCCAGATGGATATGGATAGATATGGATAATTATTTTTACCCAATTGATATCCATTTAACCCGACACAAGTTTAAAAGTTTTAATGTTATATAATTAAAAATGAAAAATGTAATAAACAAACAATTGTAAAAATACTAAAAATAAATAAATACAAAATTGTCCTCAACTAAAATATTTATTGTCAAATATACCCTCACAACAAAATTATGGAAAAATATTTTAATGTTTGCAAATTTTGAAAAATTCACCATTGACATTGTTTCGTCGCCGGCAGCAAAACTTCATCTAATGTTGGCACTACTGACATAAATAAATTGGAAACTACATGATCCATACAAATATGGAAGCGATCAGCAGCAATCACAAAGAATGAAGGTACACACATAGCAAATGTGCGACGGTCATGTAGTGGCCGTCACTCTTCATGATGCGCATTTGTTATTTTCTAAATCAAACACCACCTTTAGATAGATTGTTGAATTTCCAATTTGTTGGTACAGGCTGTGTTGAGTGTGGGTGATTTTTTGGACATGGCGCTGGAAGAGATGACAGCGCCGGCGGCGGAACTATGCTGCAATTGTTTTTTCAAAATTTTTAAAAAATGTTAATTAAATTTTTATTTATTTCTTACTGACCAATTCGTTACCATTGCATACATCGTGAAATTTTAAGTCCAACGACTTTTTCCGTGGTTAACAATAGTGCCACTGCCACTGAAATAGTAGTATCGGCTAATATTTTTATCATTACAATATTTTTATGCAAAATAAATTTTAATTAGCTTTTAAAATTAATGATTTTAGGAAATAGAAAATAAAAAAGAATTTTTTAATGTAATACATTATTAATTAACTTTTACTTTATTAATATGTTATATTATTTTTTTTTTAATTTAGAATACAAATTTAATGTCCACGGATGCCACCAGAAATGGTTTTACAATCTTACTATTGAGATGCAAATCAGATACCCCAAGAGGGATCAATTAATTATTTAACCAGCAAGTACTCAATGCCAACCTACCAATTATAATACAGCCCACTTCATCTTGAGCTTACCCCATGTAAGAACAATAATACAAGCAAAAAGAAAAGGGATTGTGGCTCTTATTCTATGAATAAAAATTTTAATAATTTCCTATTAAAAAATTAAAAAAAAAAGCAAAAATGATTTCCTTAAGCATTGCATCAACAGAAACTAAATCCCCTGCTCGCTCAAGTTAGCAGAGTTCGGACATTATACCTTTTATACCACAACAAGAGATTTTACCGGTTAAAGCAATTAGCACCCACTAGTCTTAATGATTGAGTTAATTATTTTACTCATCTGATATGCACAAGATTTAGTTGATTTTGAAGATTCAGTCATCGTAAGTCAAAATGTTCCTCAATTCTTTTCCATAAAAGTTCCAATTTAGAAGCCATGAATACTATTGCAGAGGGAAAAAGCTTCACTTTTCACAATTTCTGTTGATTACTAAGGGTATTTTGGTCATTTAGTTGATTAGATAATTCTTAACAAATCTAGTCAATTAAGATTTCTAATGCTTCTGGTATATGGAATTGTTCAAGTTGAAACTATATTGCAGCATATTCAAATACAAAATTGAAAGACAATACATAAGAAAAAGGAAAACAGAAAAAAAAAAAAAAATTAGAAGAACAAACAATTGAAACGAAAATTAAACATAGAAAGTAAGAAATACCTATGAAGATAGGACTTGAAAAAAGGTATTGATTTTGATTTGCACTAGGGTTGATCCAGATCTTTATCTCTGCTACATACTTTCATGGAACTGCGTAGAAGGTGCAAGTAAGACAAGCAGGAAAAGCAAGTGGCCCACCTTTTTCAATCTAATTCTCTATCTTTACACTTTTCGCCAATTTAAAAACTCAAAAATACGGGCCCATCTCCATAGAATAATTACAACGATTTCATGTTATTTTTAATAAGTACGAGGCTAGTTATATTCTATAAATTATTTTAAATACTCATATTTTAAGGAAAATTTATAAAATTAACCATAAAATTTTCATAATTTTCATAACTAATCCTCCAACTTTATTTCTATCATAATTAGCCAACCATATAGGTATTGTCCCAAAATACCCTTGTTATTTAAGACAAATTGCACACTCGTTTACACTCTCTTCACAAATTTGAAACTGTAAGTTGCTTTCTATCCTCACCAAACCAAACCGTAAGTTATTTTCTCTTCGAACTCAGCATCGACGACGGAATTTGGCAACGGCCAAAGAACAATAAAAAAAACATGTTAAACCAAATACACCCAAATTCAAGTTTAATCCAAAACCTAGGTAAAATAATTGAACTATTGTACATAAGTTCAAAAAATATTTCTTAAATTGTTTGTTTATGCTTTATTTTGTAATAATCAAGTGTTTATGAGGCGTGTGTTAACTTAAAAATATGTTTGAAGTTTGATTTGGTGTGTCAATTCTGTTATTGGCGCCATTGTTGGTTCTTTGCTGCAAAGCGGAGTCTTCTGGTGCGCGGCGACGGTATCTGTCGCCAAAAAATTTTGCGACAAAGTGCTGTCACACACACCAACTGTGCGACGAGGCTACCACCTGTCGCCAAATTTTTGCGACGAGCACTGTCGCACCAAAAAAAAAAAGCTTGATTTCATTTAAATTTTTAAAAATATTATTTCATTTAATATAATAATATTATATAAAATGTCTTCATATTCTTCTCTTTTTAATGTTTTATAGTTTTTAATTATAATATTTGTTTTTTTAATTTCGAGCTTAATGGATTATGTTGTCTTGAATTGTGTTATGATAGTTGTTGGGATACTTTGGCCGATGGCGATATGGAGTATGTGAATGCTAAGAAGAATGACTTTTTTGGTTGGAAAAATTGCTGTTTGATCGATTTTTAGCAAGGGTGTACGATGTGTTGCAAATAAATCCTCATGAATATAGTATCACGATGAAAACAACTTTAAGGTCTAGTAACACACTGTATCGTGCATGTTCACTGCTCATGGACATATTTAATGATGAAATGGTGAAGGTTGTATTATATATGGCCTCTGATGTGGCCAACTATGGATGTGTCCCTATATTTGTGACCAAATCTCTTCGAGTTCAGAGCCAAGATGTTGAGCCACCAATTGAAACTGAAACTTCCTTCCGAGCAAACATGTATGTCCCTGATATTGAAGAAGAGGTGTTCCCAAGGACGGTGTCGTTGCAACAACATTACTCTCCATTCAATGACAACATTGACGATAACGGCATTACGTTAGCGGATGTTGGACACGAGGTGTTACCACAAACGACGTCATTAGACCAACGTTACTCTCCATATCACAATAATGAGTTCCGTGACAATTATGATCTAATTAATCACATTAGGAACACAGAAGCCAATAATATCTTTACAGAACCGTCTTGTAGTACGAGGGGCACTCACTTCAATAATAATGTTGATGACGGGGGCGTTGGTCATTCCAATATTCCGATTAATGATGTTGACGAGCGTGAAGATGATATTCCTATCAATAATAGAGACAACCGATCTATTCCTGCAATGACTGAATTCAGAAGGACAATTGACCCTCTCACAACTGTCGCTCCAATTTTGGCCTCAGATATAGTTGCTCCAAATTTTGTTAACAATTGTCACTCAGATGATATTAGTGTGGGTAAGCTTTTCGTTGAGAAGAATGAGTTAATATTAGAACTGCGCAAGGTTGCCTTAAGGGATAAGTTTGATTTCAAGATTGCACGGTCTACAACCACACGTTTCGAGGCCCACTGTTGTTCGGAATCATGTAAATGGCGTCTTCGAGCAACGAGATGTTCGAATGAGCAAAATGTTCCTTGGGTGGTAAGGCGTATCGACAATGTGCACACTTGTCATAACGAAGTTTTGCCTAATGGTCGTCGTCAAGTAAGGAGCCGAGTTGTAGGTCACCTTATCGCGGACAAATATATTCAAGAGAAAAGGATATACACTCCGAATGACATCCGAGCAGATATGCAGCAAGAATACGGTGTTCACTTAACATACCAGCAAGCATATCGTGCCAGAGAAGTTGGTTTAGAAATTGTTCGAGGGAATCCGGCAGAATCATACAACTTGCTTCCAAATTACTCTCATGTTTTGACCACAACAAATGATGGTACAGTTACCCATCTTGAATTGGATACAAATGGTAATTTCTTATACTACTTTGTAGCTCTTGGATCTTCCATCAAGGGTTTCTTGCAGTTTATCAGGCCAGTTATTGCTGTTGATGACACTCATCTTAAGGGATTATATCGGGGAACCATGTTTGTGGCAACATGTTTGGACGAAAACAATCAATTGTATCCGTTGGCCATTGGGATCGTGGATTCGGAAAACAATGAAGCTTGGGAATGGTTTATGACGAAGTTACATGGACTGATTGGTGATAGACCAGACTTAGTAATTATCTCTGACCGATGCACCGCTATAAAGAGAGCTGTTTATAAAGTATTTCGGAATGCTACACATGGGGTTTGTTTTTACCATGTAAAAGGCAACGTCAAGTCAAAGTTTAAGATGTGTAAAGCTGTTTGGGATGACTTTGAGCCTATCTTCATAAACGCAGCAAAAGCATATGGGCACGAAGAATTTAAAAAACAACTGGAGGGGTTGTGGATGCTACATTCGGGCGCGGCTGATTACTTAGAGAATCATGTTGGTACGTGTAATTGGGCAAGGTCTGAGTTCGATGGTAGGAGATATAGTATTCTTACCACGAACATTGCGGAGAGTGTGAATTCGTTTATGAGGGAACCACGAAAATTCCCAATAACTCATCTTGTGGATCACTTCAGAAAAACACTACAGCAATGGTTTTATGATCGGAAAATGGTGGCTGAATCAATGAGTACTCATCTAACGACGTGGGCAGATGAAATAGTCACCGAGAGAAGAACTTTAGCTGAAAGAATAATTGTTCGTCCTGTGTCTAGGCATCGATTCCAAGTATTAGGAGGTGATATTAAGGAAGGGTTAGTTGACATAGACAACAAGACTTGCTCTTGCAGAGTATTCAAACTTGATCAGCTTGTTTGTGCTTATGCAATTGTTGCTTGTCTTACTGTACGAGTGGATTACATAAGCCTTTGTTCTAATTTCTACACCAAGGAAGCATTGCTGAGGGCTTATGCACAACCAGTGGAGCCGGTTGGCAGTGTGGCCGATTGGGAAGTTCCCAATGAAATTCGGGAGATGAACGTTTATCCACCTATAGAAGCACGACAACCAGGTCGTCGCAAGGAGCTGAAAATACCTTCTGCCGGTGAGGATGTCAATAGGAGGACTGTCAGATGCGGACGATGCAATGAATTGGGACATAACCGTAAGCGATGTAAAAATCCCGTAACATCTGATAGAAGCTAGTTGTATTGTTAATGAAGTTTAATGAATTGTTATTGAACCGTCTTGTATTAGATAATTTTATTTCATTATATTTTTGAAGATTTTTATTTCATTTCTACCTGTGAGAAGTCAAATATGTCAATAGACAAAATGTGTCCATATTCACCGAAACACAACATTTATGCAATTGTCGCAACAATGTTGTATACATACAGATTCACTGTTTCAGGTAATTTTGTCGCAACAATGTTGTATATATACAGATTCACCCTCACTATAATTTGGTGCGACAGGCAGCCTGTCGCCAAAATTTGGGCGACTGGATGCGTGTCGCACCAAGTCACATATTCACCCTCACTGAAATCTTGTGCGACAGGCAGCCTGTCGCCAAAATTTGGGCCACAGGCTGCCTGTCGCACCAAATTACAGATTCACAGTCACTGAAATTTGGTGCGACAGGCTGCCTGTCGCACTAAATTACAGATTCACATCCATCTTTGCAATTTTTGTGCGACAGCGTGACCTGGCCGCCTAAATTTGGGCGACAACGAATAATGAATTTGGGCGAAAGTGAATTGTGCTTAATTTTATTAGGCATTTATTTATAATGAACTTTAAAATACTATAGATATGTAATATGAAAAAGTATGTCTCAAACTCAGTCGTCCATCACAAAATTTATCCATACATCAAAATTGTAACGGGTACAATGGCTTATAGTCCAATATCGCCATTAAATATATCCACTGCAATCTTCTTCCTAAAGTATTCTGCATGACTACCGTCAAAATCAAATTTACGACCAAACATTAAATACATAATAAACATCAACATAAAAACTCCGCAATCGTCACTACCAGGAGTTTGTTGCGGGACACCCTTTACTGTTATGACTTTCCATGGGTCAGCACTCTGCAGCTCTTGTCGGATGTTATAGAATCCGACAAATTCAAGCCAAACAGGGAATATAACTTCGAATGGCTTGAATTGATGCTTGTAGGTCTTATTGTCGCGAATCGACATTAAGGAGTCATAAATCCAGATTTTTTTTGTGCGAAAGTCCGCTCGGGCTAAGACTCAGTGATTGCTGCCTAGATTAACAGGAATGAATAACTGCATATAAAAATGGTGGGAAATGTGTCTTCAGTGATGTGTATAACACTAGCCTAAATTACAAAACAACAATATGTATAAACCACAACATTATGCATACCATATCGACCTCCGTGAATGGCTTTGACTGGATGTGCTGCCGCCCACCAATATAGCTATTCAAGCTATCGTTAAATGCTAATGAATCGAGCGCACAATCCCCGTGGTTCCACAACTGATTCAAGAACACCTAGTACACAAATAACATGAAAAATTAAATTTATTAATGATTTAATACATTAGCAAAAAATATATTTAATTTATAATTAAAAATTCTATAAAATGAACATTACCCAAAAAAAGGTGTCTGTATGTGTGACCCGTTGGGATAAGGCAATGGGATACTGCCGTTGCTTCACGCTTATCAGACGAAGATACTCATGAATATGCTGTGCGAGAACAAATATATGTCAATTCACTATATATATATATATATATGTAAAGATACCAACACTATTGCGTGGAAAAGGTCGAAATTACCTCGTCATCTAGCCACCCCAGCTCCGCATGGCCCAAAAGTGTTTCGAAGAATGAATGAGACTGGCGGACAATCCGATCCACTATGATATCGCCAGCGATCCATCGGTCGAACTCAGCATATACTGTTGGATCGTTCAATCCTCTAAGTGGATTTATGTCCACACTTGTTCGTCGGTCAATGTCATGATCGATTATTTGTGGTGCAGGCAAAGGCATGACATTCTTTCCTCGCTTGAACGGAGGAATCAAGTATGGACTATTCAAAACATATGATTATTTGTATGGTCGTCCAAACTTACTAATGCTCGGAGGCGCCTAAGTGAAGACCTGCACGTTTTCCCCGCTTGGATCTCCATAAAATGTATACAATGACATAGGAGAAGAAACATTCTGATTGCCAACATCAGGATATACTTCATAGTCATCCGGGACCTGTTAATTTAATAGGATGAACATGTTAAACAAATATTCTGCATGAATATAAAAGAATGCAATTGTTAAATTTTATATTTGCTTACCGTATATGACCGCCCGCTCGGAGATTTGCCGGATGAGCGTTTAGTAAATGAACCCATAAATCCCATCACTGCTTCTCTAAATTCTTTATGTTCTCTCCGCTCTGCCTCAAACGCCGTCTTCAATTCAAGGATGTTACGATCTATCTTATCCATCCGTCGTCTGACGTAATCATGATGATGCTTTGTCCTTGACTATTACAAAAAAAAAAATTTAATTTCACAACCAATGAGAGACTATATAATGATTTATATACGAGGAAATTAAATGATTTATAACCTCTGAATAACATGTGTCAGGTGATTCCGGTGTATGCTCCTCACATTCGGCTGTAGGTATCTGGTCCTCATAATCAGCTGCAGGTATCTGATCCTCATTCCCATCAGCAGGTATCTGATCCTCAACATTTTGCTGCTCAAGTGTTGGGCTCAGGGAAATGTGAGACTTCTTTGTTTGCCTTGTAACGGGTGGCGCGTTGATTGAAGGTTGATGCTGTAGAAAGTAACAATGAAATTGAGAAAATAATAAGTTTAACCATTTCAGAGTTTCCATTAACAAATAAATAATAGTGGTTTAATGCACTATTGGATACTCACATTACGGACCCATCTTGGAATATGCGGCACGTAATCCTTCACGGTCTGCCAATATTTTTTCCCTTTCTCGATCTTATCTGGCTCAAGGGTTTGCCGAATGTTCCCTTCCTATAAATTCAGCCAAAAATTTTCAGTTCGTCTGATGATAGTATTTAATAATACGAAAAGTAATAATATACATCCACTAATAAATAATACTTACAAGACGAGAATTATCATTAAAAAATGAATAAACTTCTGAAAAGTTTATTTTTGAAGAAGCCATGGGTTTCCATTGCACGATTCGCGGAATCTTTGTTTTCGTCTTGACGACCCACGCAGACGGAAGGCCTCCAATCGCTTCGAAAATCCAAGCCTGCAACAACCGAAGTACAAAATCCATAAAACTTATAGTTAAATTTTCAATATTACAAAACTAATTCATTTAAAAAACTAAGTTATCAACAAAATTTTGGCAACTCACTTGAACTCCAGACGTGAAACCATACATATTGTACTTTTCAATTTTGTGGCTTGGATTTGTCAGGCGACTCTCCTTAAATTTCTCATCCTTGCCACCTAATGCATTGTCGAGACTCTCGTATATCGTTTGCCAGGACAAATAACCCCATGGATGCTTTCGGAAGTGATCGATGTCGTCTACTTCATTAAGCAACGAGAAATTTATTTGACAGTGGTCTTTTCGACCATCAAGAACTCTGTCCGCAAAATAAAAGAGTGCGATCTTAACTGCATCAATGTCGTCCATTGCCTCGAAATCCAACTCTTCAAATCTTGCGTCGAATTCCTTAAGATTAATATTGCGAAACAAACTGTCAAAGTACGTACTAAGTAGCCGATGAACTATTTTTGACTGTTTGACCACCGCATCTACACCATAGGAAAGTCCAGTAACTAAGCACCACTCTCCAACTGATAATCGTATCAGATGTTCACCAATTTGAAACCATAATTGATTTTTCTTCTTGCGTTCCTTATCCACCACTTGCCTAAGCAACAAGTTGTGCAAAATTACGCCACTGAATGGAAAGCTCTGAAACTCCAAGAAATGCCCAAATATGTCATTATTAAATAGTTGCAACTGCCGTTTTGTCAACTTTCTGTGGATGGCTTTCACCACTTTATCGAATTTACACATACTAGAGATACGACCGGGAACGTGATCGATATAAGCAAACTTCAAAATGCCCGGTTCATTTCTACATTCTGCTGACTGCTCACTCGCCATGTATCTGTTACATTTATAACATTATCATGTTAAATGAAATTTATAATAATTTAATAACATAAAAGAAAAAAATACAAAATCTGTAATTTTGTGCGACAGGCGAGCCTGTCGCACAAAACAAGTGCGACAGGCTCGCCTGTCGCACGTCCAGGCGTGCGACAGGCGCGCGATCTTGCGTGCGACAGGCGCGCACGTCTCGCGCTCTTCTGTGCGATGGGAGCGCGCCGGTTGCGCTCTCTCCCACACATTCCACCCTCACCCACACCATCATCCCAAGAGCAACATCACCCACTCCACAATTACAATCATTTCCATCACCAACACAAAAACTTTCAAACATAATCCACAATAATTTTTTCTAATAATTTAGGGTTTTGAAACTAACATTCTATTTGTTTATTTTAACCGTAATGTGGGTGATGTTGGCTGCCGTTGATGGACTCTGACGTGGTGGGAAGTCGCCGCCGATGACAATTTCACTTGGAGGAGAGAAATCCGTTGAGCATGAGAGGAGAGGAAGTTGGGAGAATGAGAGGGGTAAAATTAGAATTTTTTCAATGATTGGCTAGTTATGATAGAAATAAAGTTGGAGGGTTAGTTATGAAAATTGTGAAAATTATGTGGTTAGTTTTGTAAATTTTCCATATTTTAATAGAAAGATAAAATTATTTGAACCATTCATTTTATCTTTATATTTATTTAAAAATAAATTTATTATTAAAAATTTAAAATCTCAAAATATTAAACTTATCATTCACTAATATCTTTCTCTTTCTATCTCACCACACTATTACATAGTCTCTCTTTTTTTATATTTTATAGACTAAACTACGAATTTTACTTTCTTGTAAATTCTTTTTTTGTCTTTAAATCATAATCTCTATTTCATATTTTTTATATATAAGAACATTTTTCTTCATATTCACTAACTTTTGTGGTTGGTAAAACTTAATTTCTTGATATTCATTAACTTTTGTAATTGAAAAAATTTAATGATTGTCATTTTTGCATGATAGATTTTTATCGTCTTAGTTTATGATGGCCTATTACAAAATCAATTATTTATAATTTATAATTTGGATTAAAAAATATATAAAGGAATTGATAAGAATTGTTCAATTAAAGAATTGAGAATGGAAAGAAAGAAAGAATTAATTAATTTATTTATCAAACATTATTTTAATATTAAAATTTTTAATTAAAAAGAGGTTATAGAGAGAAAATTAGTAGATTCAAATAACCTCATCCACTAATAAAATTTTATATTACTAAAATATTTATCACATGATTTACTATTAAGTACAAGCAACCTTAATAAAAATTTGTATTACAAAAATATTTATCATGTGACTTACTATTAAGTACAAACAAGTAAAATCCATTACTTTAACACTTATTTACTAAATACAGATCATAAACTAAATCCACATCTTAAACCCTATCAATTTGGGTCTCGAATTCTTATATCATAATTGATTTCTTTATTGCAATTAATTTCTTGAGAAATTATCCACCGACCACCTAATGTTTCGGGTTTTTTCAAAAATACACAATTCTTTTTTTTTTTTGCCTGAATTACACCTGAAGTTACAATTCTTTGCATTTTTCCACTTCCGTTTGTTGACCGTTAAGATTCCGTTAGTTTTTTTAACAAAATAACGGTTTTACCCCCCAAAATTAATGTTATAGGATGAAATTATAATTTTACATTTGGGGGGCAAAACCATCATTTTGTTAAAAAAAACTAATAGAATCTTAACGGTCAACAAACGGAAGTGAAAAAGTGAAAAAAAATTATAACTTCAGGTCTAATTCAGGCAAAGAGAAAAGGAATTGTGTATTTTTAAAAAAAGTGAAAAATATCAGGTGGTCGGTAGATAATTTTCTTAATTTCTTTAATAGAATTCAAACTTTTTCCATTCTTTAGTTTGGAATCAGAGGCAAAAGGCGTTCTTGTTTGGCTGTTGAGAGAAATTAAAAAAAATTGTAGAAAAAGGACTATTTTGATAATTGTAAGAACACAATGAGTAAAAATTAAATTTTTAGAATCGTTTAGAATAATTTATTCGGTACAATGACGTTTAGAGCATATTTTAGAGTACAAATAACAATACTCTTTAAAATATATATATATATATATATATATATATATACTATAGCTACATTGGTAGCTAAACAATGAAGGGTTCTAAAAAAGAGAGCCCCTCTATCATACAGGAATTAGGGATGGTAATGATACTCGCAAACCCACCAAAACCTATTCATCAAAACTAGCTAACTACATTTAATTTTGTGGATTGCTAGTGGTGGAGAGGGGTTGGTATTATAAATTGAAACACACATTAGGCTGCAGTGGATTTGGTATTAGCTAAATATTCGACGTATACCCACATGGGTATCCACCAACCCGTAATTTTTTTTAATTATTTTTAAATTTAATTTTAATTAAAAAATATTTAAATCTAAAAATATAATTATATATTTATCATAATTTTGGATGGACTATTATTTTTTAATTTAATGCAAGAATTATCTCTTTATTATAATTTTGTTCTTTAGATTAGTATTTAAAAAGTATTGCTCTTTAGAAAAGATTAATCTTAATCATTATTGTAAAAATCATGTTGGATGGGTGCTAATGGTGGTGAATGAAATGAAGATCTTCAATTAGAGCTAATGTTGAATAATAATATGAAATGATAATTGTTGTTTTTAGATACTAGTTTGTGGCTTTTTTTTAATGGATTTATGTATTTTACACTTAAATTTGAAAATTTGTGTTGTATTGATGTTGAAATTTTAATTTTTCATTTATATTATTTAAATTTAGAATTGAATAAATGACATAGAATTTTAGGTTATTACTATAAATTTATATATTGACCATTTGTAGTTTTAAATGTGAAAACTTACAAAAAATCTACCAGATACCATTGCGGGTTTTGTAATTGTCAAAACACGCAGCGGGTAGATTTTCTTAAAAAAATTAAAACCCAACAACAGGTTATGAGTGAGTTTAGTAATTTAAATTTTTTGTGGGCGTGAGTGTGATAATGGTAAATCCGCTACAAGCGATGTCCATTATCATCCCTAATTGGGATTTTGAATCCCTATATAGTAGCCACTCTCATTTAAAAAAAGAAAAAGAAAAAAGATGACTACATCCCAAAATTCGGGAAAATATGTCTAATAGATTATAAATTATAAAATATTTTTTTAAATATTGAAATTATTTAAGAATTATATATTATACATTTATTTTAACATTTTACTTCTATTTATTATAAAACTTTCATTAATTTTTGAATTAATAGAGACAAAGGATATTGTGGTCAATAAGGAATCTTAGTATTACTTAATAAAAATTTGGGAGTTTACATAACTATTTGTTTAAACTTTAAGGTTATAAGCAGCAAATAACAAATTTACTACCTAAACTTTCTCTAATAACTCACTTTACCATTATGGTTTTCTAATGAGTGATGATTATTTTTTCCCACCTAATATCTCAATTTTTATCATTTTATCACCAAAACTTTAACTCTATTAAAAAATTACTAAAAGCATAGGAGTATTTCAAGAACTTTAATATAATAAGCCAAAAAAATTACATAATATTTACAATTTTATCAGTTGACTATATTGATAATAGCATTATCTCTTTGAAAATAATTAATTTTTGTTTTATTTTAATTTAGAAGATTAAGTTGTACTTATACAACTTCAAGGTAAAATAGACTTCTATTATAGATTCCACTAAAATTTTGTTGTTTTCAACTGTTTAATAGTAAAATTATAAAAATAATAAATTTTAGGTGAAAAAAAGTATTTGTCAGATTTTTTGGTAAAATAATATATCTAAAAAATAATAATATTCCTTTAACAATACTTTGAACAAGTCTTTTAACGATGTTTGATCATTTAACTATTTAAAACTACTTTAATATTAATTTAACTATTTTTCACCAAACAGATGTCTGGATTCTAATCAATTTGAAGAAGCTGACATTTTTTTTAGTTTTTTCCAAGTGTGTAATTTTTATTTTTATTTTTTGTGAACTAAACCCTTTTTTTGTTTTAAAAACTAACTTTTTAACATTGTTCTTCTTGCAATTTTTAAACGTTCAATAAAAAATTCGACAAATTACCATTTAAGCAAGCTTAGAAATTGCTTAAATCCTAAGCCAAAACAATTAATCGCACCTCAAGGCATAAACTAAGTTGAGGGTTATTTAAAGTTCAAAAATATTGACCATAGGCATTGTTGAGTATTAGAAAGTGTGTATTTATAATGGAGAAAATCATCATTTTACACTCCAAGTCTCATTAACATCCTTACTTTTATGTCTTTAAGTCCCTTATAATTTAATTATATATGTTTTATTTTAATTAAGTATTTTATGTATTTTAGGGGATGTCATGGTCATTTCACAATGAACCAGAGGTCAGATGGAAAAACGGACAGTAATTTCGAACTAAGAACAGTTGAAAACCTTAGGAGAAGCATAAAAAGAAAAATAGTACTGTTCATATATACGGTACTATACACGACACTGTTCACGGTACTGTTCACCTGTATTGTACGCTGACGTGGCACTGTACGATGACGTGGCACTATACGATGACGTGGCGGTATTTGATTGGACGAATGATGTGGCATTGACTAATGATGTGGCGTTTGCTGATGATATGTCACGATCCTATTGGACCAAAATGCTGACCGGCGACGTGGCAGAATGTTAGTGGACCGAAAAAACGTGTGTACGAAGCATGCATATACACGGAATAACAGCCCTGATGATGTGTTCCATCCAATAAGAATGTGCCACGTGGCGCAATCCTGAGTGTCCAAATTGTTTTGATCCGATGGCCATGATTTACTTATTGTATCTATAAAAAGGGGGCTCCCCCCTAATTTGACACCCCTGAATCCATTTTTGAGCTCTATTTTCTGTAATTCCATCTCCATCTTGTTTTTCTATGTATTTTAATAAAATTTCCATTTTACCCCTAGTTCAATTATGAGTAGTTAATTTCCTTTCAAGTTTGGGTTGAAGGTGAAGTCTCAACATGCTATATGGGCTTAATTTGGTAAATTTACTTTCCCTTCTCCTTTAATTTATGTGCATGTTTTGACTTTTTATAGACAGATAGTAATAATCTTGTCTGGATATCGGCTGGAATAACCGCCTCCCTAGGCAATGTTATTACTATTTGGCACGGGAAGCCCATAGCACCATATCTATTAGAGTGTGGTTCATGAGGAGTGAAAAATCTCATTTCATGATTTAATTGGTACTAATAATGAATGTTAAGCCGATGGTGCACGTTGAGTATAGATCTAGAGATCCAAGCACTTCATTTTAATAGTTTATTCCCACAGCTTTAATTTAAATTAATACATTGCCTACATCATTGTTATTATAAATCCAATCACCCACTTAGAAAATTATTCTACACACAATTAAAATCCACCTCCTCGTGGGATCGACACTCGTCACAGTTGATCTATTCTATAATAGATTCGTGCGCTTGGGAATTCAACAAAATTTGCACAACAGGCATTACGTAGTAGAAGAGAGACTCGAACAAAAGAATATATACATCTGAGTAGTCATTAGCAAGGATAAAAAAATTTTGTAAATAAAATAATTAAATAGGTATATTTCTAGAGAATAATTTTGTGGACCCGTTTTTATAATTAGGTTCAAACATCAACAAAGAAACAAATTTTTATATTAAGATAAAATACCTCAAATCATTTTTTTTCTTATTTATTTAAATGGCAATCGAATATTATACCTCTTATGTAAATAAGATTCAAATTCTCTTGTTTTCAACATAAAACTAAAAATGTCCCAAAATCTAAGTCATGCTGAAATAACAAAAAAAAAAATCATGAGCTAAATTAGTTAATTTAAGTTAAATTGACTAAAAGTAGTGTGCGATGTCTAGCTATGCCTATCAAATTGAGCATATTTCTAACTTTATTAATCTTTTTTCAAAGATAAGGAATGAAAAAAGATTAAATTGATTTTTGTAACCTCTATTTTCCTTGTGATTAAAACATGAGTGACAAAATTAGATAAAATTACTTAGAAATCACTCAAATAAGTCTATTAGGACGTCAAATTGCCAATCAAACAGCTCATATCTAAGCCAAGATTGCTTTAAGAACTCTCGATTTGGTTAGATGACTTCTAACCAAATCTAAAACTATTTGTAATCTCGCTTTGTATTTGAATACAATAGGCTTGCTCTAAGGGGGGAAAAAGCCATTAAAAAGAATAAAGATCATTTAAACCCTCCTGTTTATTTTTTGGTTAAAATTACTAGTGCTCAAGGATAATAAAGTAGCTGGACAAAACTTGTTGAAACATATGGCACATTGGCATATATTAATTGTTAGGAGCTAATTTCATACTAGCCTTATTGTTAAATGACAATCTTCAAAATTTCGGTATAATCCCTTCTCTTCCCTCAAGTTTTTTTTTTCTTTTTCATTCCCCCCCTACATAGGCTATGCAAAGTGAAAGCAAGCAATTGTCTTGCAGTTTTCAGTTTTGATTTAGGGAGATGAAATCCTTACTTCAACGTTCTATAAATACATATTTGATACAATCATACAAAAGCATTTCTACTATGAATAACCTTGTAATATTTGGAGGCTACCAAAAAAATAAAAACAAACAGAGAGACAATGGAAACAAAAAATATAATTCCCATGTATGTAAAATACTTTTACAACGCGAAAAAAGGTAATAATAAGTAATGTTACTAGGAGAAAAAATAAAAAATAAAAAAGAGACTGCAATACAATCGAACAAAGAAAAATATATTTTATATCTATGAATTAATATTTAATGATGTTGAAAGAAATGACAATCAAGCTTACATTTGAGCAAATATAGTGTTGACAAAGGTTTCTTCTTACAAGTGGAGTGTGATTTTGTTTGTACCTCTCATGTCTCAGTCAAATTCATCTTGACTACTAATTGATAGCTTGTAAGAGACAAGAACCAGAAGAATTGACAGAAATACTAAAACCCTCAGATCTAGGGTTACTGCAGTCGGGGGATTTCTTGGTGACAGTGTATGGTGAAAAGCACATCACTCTAAGAGTATACAAGATAACTTATGTTGAGAGACTTAATTTTGAAACTGGGTGCCAAACAAGTTCACAAGGTAAATGATAGAGAACCACGTAAGAGGTACATGACACATAAGCCAAATCCTAAGTATAAGATATAAAGATCTTGAGAATGCCTTCATGCAAGCCATGCAACACATGCAGTGTGTGCGTGTGTGTGAAGGAGTCACGTGGAATCATAAGCTAGAGCAAGGATTAAGAAGTGGACGCTGTCAAAGATTGAGCATGGATCGTGGAAGGATTCAATTCCTAAGTAGTAGTCTTTTGTTATCTTTATGTTATTTAATTAGCAAGGTTGTTATTTCAATAATTGTTTTTTATTTCAGCCGTAATTGTTGGTTTGAGATCAAAGATTTAGTTGTAACCAGTAAGTATAAATAAGATATAGTAAGATAATAAAAGGGGAGAAGAATTCAAATATCAAACAATTGGTTACTTTCTCACCGTAAGTAGAAACATTACAATATTAGCACATTGTTTAACTATTTCTGATTAGGAACCCCTTTAACAGTGGTATCAGAGGTAGCCTACAATGACTACCAACAAAGACATAATTGAACAAATTGAGGTTGACTTGGGAAACTTGCAGACTAAGATGGAGCAGATGGAGATCGGCATCAACGACAAGCTACAACGCTTAGAAGACAAAATGAGTAAACTAGCTGAATTATTCAGTGCAACCAAGGCTTCCACCAGTCACGAATCCAATGACAACATGGGCTCAACTCGACCAATCCCGGAGAGTGATGGAGGGCACACGCAGCTAACAATAAGAATTGCTAAATTGGAATTCCCTCGATTTGCTGGTGACGACCCGACAGAGTGGTACAATCGGGTGTCATAATACTTTGAATATTAGGAGGAGGGCCAAACTGTCACTTGGCGAATATTCATTCAAGAACTTTGGGTTCGCTTCGGACCATCGAACTGTGAAGACTTTGATGAAGCATTATCAAGAGTCAATCAAACAAATGGGGACGTTGCGCGAATATCAAAAGGAGTTCGAGAGGCTTGGAAATCGAGTGCATGGGTGGCACAAAAGGCACTCGTGGGGACATTTATAGGGGGCTTAAAGCCAAAGATTGCCGAAGAAATTCTAATGTTCAGACCCCGTACGCTTAAAGAAGCCATCAGTCTTGCTCGAATGAAGGACGAACAAATCATGCGGCAAAAAAAATTAATCAGAAGACCTATTCCCGTGTGTTCACCAACCATACGCACCACACCAACAGCACCTTTCAAAAGGTTGCATGGGAAGAAATCCAAATAAGACGAGCACAAGGGTTGTGCTTCAACTACAATGACAAGTTCATTGCCGGCCATAAATGTACGAAGGCGCAACTGTAGATTCTCGAAGGTGAGATTACACCGAAGGAACTTTCGTTTAAGGAGGCAACGGCTGAAAAGCAAGTCAATGAACCTGCTGATACGGTAAACCCTAAAATTACCTTTTATGCTTTGACTGGGTGGGCCGCACCACAAACCATGCGTGTTATGGTAAAAATTGGTCCGTATGCCATTATGGTTTTCATTGACAGTGGATCCACATATCATTTTATCAGCTCACGACTTGCCAACACGCTGCAGTTACCTATCAAACCAACGGCATCCTTTTCTGTACAAGTTGCCAACGGGGAAAAATTATTATGCCATGGGATGTTTGAAAAGGTACAGATATTAATTCAAGAAATTCCTTTTACTCTCATAATATATTCTTTGCCAATAACAGGGATTGATATGGTTTTGGACATTCAATGGCTCAAAACACTTGGGTCGGTTGTGTGTAATTGGAAAGCACTCACTATGGAGTTTGATTGGGCAAACAAGAAACAATGTTTGAAAAGGATTGATCCTCAAATGGTCGAGTCGGCATCCGTCACGGAGGTAACAAAAGAAATTAAACATGGACGTGGCATCTATGCTATTTGCTCCCACAAGCAAATTGATGTGCCATTAGTTATGGCTCTAGACGGCATGGGACAAATCTTAACACAATTTTCTGATTTGTTTCAAGAGCCCACGAAGTTGCCCTCTTCTCGTGACATCAACCACAACATTATTTTGAAAGAAGGGACTGAACCTGTCAATGTGAGGGCTTACCGATATGCCTATTTCTAAAAATCCAAAATTGAGAAGCAAATGCAAGAGATGTTAAATTCCGGATTAATAAGGCCAAGCACTAGCCCCTTCTCTTCACCTGTGCTACTGATCAAGAAAAAAGACGACAGTTGGCGTTTTCGCACCTACTACCGCGCCCTCAACCAAGTCACAACAAAAGATCATTTTCCAATACCGATAGTTGATGACATGCTAGACGAGCTACATGGTGCTATGTATTTTACAAAACCAGATTTAAAGGCTGGTTACCACCAGGTGCGAATGAATCCAAACGACATCCATATAACAGCATTCCGGACGCACAACGGCCACTACGAATACTTGGTGATGCCGTTTGGGTTGTGCAACGCCCCCTCCACTTTTCAGGTAGTAATGAACTCGATTTTTGCCACTGTCTCAGAAAATTTGTTTTAGTTTTCTTTGACGATATATTAATCTATAGCCCTTCATGGAGTGCACATCTTAACCATGTTCGGCAGGCTTTGGAAATTCTAAGAAAACAACAATTTTTTGTCAAAGCCAGCAAGTGTAGTTTTGGCTAGCAAAAGATTGAATACTTGGGCCACATAATTACCAGCCATGGCGTGAAGGTGGATGACAAAAAAATAGCGACAATGATTTCTTAGCCCCAACCATAGAACATAACCGAATTACGAGGCTTTCTCGGACTCACAGGCTATTATAGAAAGTTTGTATAAGGATATGGATTAATTGCATAGCCACTAACCAATTTACTTAGGAATGGGCAATTTGGGTGGAATAATGAAACAGCGACATCATTCGAGGATCTTAAAAAAGTCATGTCTAGCACTCCAATGCTAGCTATGTCGAACTTTAATGAGACTTTTATTGTAGAGACAGACGCGTCGGGAAATGGTATAAGAGCGGTTTTACAACGACAAGGTCGACTGATTGCTTACATGAGTCGTGCCTTGGGTGTTACGAAAAAAGCATGGTCCATATATAACAAGGAAATGTTGGCAATAGTGGAAGCTATCAGATTGTGGAGGCCATATTTGCTGGGTCACAGGTTTACAATCAAGACTGATAGAAAAAGCATAAAGTATTTTTTGGAACAACAAGTAACTACGCCTGAACAGTAGAAGTGGATGAGCAAATTGATGGGGTATGATTATGAGATTGTGTATAGGCCCGTGCGTGAAAACGCAGCAGTTGATGCCTTGTCAAGGAAGCAAATTCTTTATTTTTTATTTGTTCCACAAGTCACAATTTGGGAGCAGCTCAAAGAAGCCGCTAAAGAAGATGAGTACGTGCAAAAATTGATGACAGTAGCTCAGAATCAAATCACTGGTCCATACATTATTTGTGATGGGATTTTATTTTTCAGAGACAAAGTAGTTGTCCAACGAGCATTGCGCGACTCCCTCTTATTTGAAATGCATGATACAAAAATCGAGGGCCACTTAGGAGTCCTAAGAACTTACAAACAACTCTCTCAACAATTCTATCAGCCAAAGATGTTGCAAACGGTACAAGATTATGTTAGTAAATGTGAAGTTTGTCAATGCGTGAAGTCTAAAACACTCAAGCCAGCGGGACTCCTCCAGCCACTTCCAATACCGTGTCAAGTTTGGGATGATATAACGTTAGACTTCATTGAAGGGCTACCGTTATCACAAGGCAGAAATTTAATTCTAGTGGTTGTGGATGCCTCAGTAAGTACACTCACTTTGTTTCTCTCACTCATCCTTTTTCTGCAAAGATTGTGGCTGACGAATTCATAAAGTTCATAGTGAAATCGCATGGCATGCCTAAAAATATCATCAGCGACTGCGATCCATTTTTATTAGTAAATTTTGGCGCTAGTTTTTTTCAGTTATTTGGGACCAAACCTCAGATGAGTTCTGCCTATCATCATCAAATGGATGGTCAGACCGAAGTCATAAATTGTTGCCTAGAACAATACCTCTGTTGTTTTGTCTATCATTTGCCAAAGAAGTGGCATTCATTCTTACCGTGGGCCGAATTCTGGTACAACGCCACATTCCATGTTTCCATTGGCATGACGCCGTTCCAAGCGTTGTACGGCAGAGTTCCTCCCGCCATTCTATTGTACAATATTGGCTTTTCACCCGTTAACAAAGTCGACAAGGCTTTATTAATTTGTGATGAGTTTTATGGCAACTGAAATAAAATTTGGCCGTGGCAGCGAATGGGATGAAACAAATAGCTGATAAAGGGTGACGAGATGTGGAATTTGAAATTGATGATTTGGTATTCTTAAAATTACAGCCCTATCGTCAGTCTTCGATGTTTAGACGCGCGCACCAAAAACTAGCTTGCAAGTATTTTGAGCCCTACAAAGTCGTGCGCAAGGTTGGAACAATGGCGTATAAATTGCAGTTGCCGGAGAATTCACATATCCATCCCATATTCCATGTTTCGTTACTTAAGAAAGTCGTTGGCGATTTTCAAGGTGAGGGTATTGACTTGCCCTCAATTAATGCTGAAGGGTTACTTGTCATGGAGCTTGATGTACTTGTTGATATCTGCTAGGTGAAGCGTGGTGGAAAGTTTATAGAGCAACAACTAGTCCAGTGGAAGAAACCGCCACTCGAAGATGCAACTTGGGAAGATACAAATGGGTTGCGACATCAGTTTCCTAATATGACCCTTGAGGACAAGGGTGCTGTTCGTGTGAGGGGTAATGATAGAGAACCACGTAAGTGTTACAGGACTCATAAGCCAAATCCTAAGTATATGATATGAAGATCTTGAGAATGCCTTCATGCAAGCCATGCAACACATGCAATGTTTGTGTGTGTGTGAAGGATTCACGTGGAATCATGAGCTGGAGCAAGGATTAAGGAGTGGACGCTGTCAAAGATTGAGCATGGATCGTGGAAGGGTTCAATTCCTAAGTAGTAGTCTTTTGTTATCTTTCTGTTACTTAAAATTAGCAAGATTGTTATTTCAATAATTATTTTTTATTTCAGCCGTAATTATTGGTTTGAGATCAAAGATTTAGTTGTAACCACCAAGTATAAATAAGCTCCAGTAAGATAATAAAAGGGGAGAAGAATTCAAATATCAAACAATTGGTTACTTTCTCACCAAAAGCAGAAACATTACAATATTACCACATTATTTAGTTATTTCTGAATGGGACCCCTTTAACAGTAAAATAGAGTTCAGTCCTTTTGAGTTTTGAGCACATTTTCTTTTTATCCATCTACCATCATTGTTCTGTCAATAACTAGCGGGACAAAACTGATAGTGATCAATTCCATTCATGTGTAAGGCTACATAGATGCATAAGCCAAAGGGTTAAGGATTGTTACAAACTATTATAATAACCAAAGTCCTGAACTTGAATTTTGCAATCACACGAACTAGATTTATGTATGGTAATGTAATTTATGTTTTTTGGTCTGATCATCGACACTAACTTAAAATTGTGTTCAACAAAGTTAAGAAACTGATAAGAGAAAAAAAAAGAAAGAGGAATATGAACGTGGATGTGAGAAGGAAAATGATATGAGTGGTGATGTTGTTGTTCGCAGCCTAGCTCCATGGTATGAACCATAGTGAAAGTGGATCTCTTGGAGCATTCGAATAGGAGTATACATAAAGTCAACAATAGAGGTATTCATCATCAATCATGATTGCTGAAATTGTTTGATGAAGTATTTCCAAGAGAACAGGCTTGTGCCAAATGAAATTGCAGATTAATTATGAGACTTGGAATTATTATGTGCTTCCAATGTCCAAAAAGGCTCAAAGACTTTCATGGGCCAGCAAACTTGACATGGAAAAATAGCTTTCCAACATCTATCTTACTGTTACCGATCTCTATGTTGCAGGTATTGATGAGGCCAACTCACTTCTAGTTAGGGATAGAGAACATATAGTAAATAACTTCATCAAATTGCAAGCACCGGTATATACCTTTCCTTACGCTTCTCTAAGAAACGGGCCAAGGATGCTTTACGTCTCTGAGGCACAGCAGCTGCAAAGAGAAAGCGGCCTTAGATATCAAAATATTATAAAAAGTCACGAATGAAGATGATAAAGTTCAAATACAACAGCACTTGTAGAAGCCTTTTAAAAAGTAATAATAAAAAAGTTATAAAAAAAAAAGGGGAGGAAGATAATGGCTTACCTGTAGGAACCACAATTGTGGCAGACCTTACAGAGCTAACTGCTTTATTAGGCTCCAGTTGGTTATTAGAGGGCACTAAAACACTTGTCGGCTTAACCATTGCAAATTCATTGCTGCAACTAGGTCCTCTAGCCGACTGACAACCGCATGGGAGGTCATGGAAATTGGATTTAGCAGAGCTGTACATGGGGCTGTATTATGGCAATTGTTTCATACAAAACCATCACTGACAGAAGCCCTTGGAATTGATGCCTGCACATGGGCTGTCGGAAATGCCTTATTACAAGTTGTGGAGGACCCATTTCCAACCAATAACATTATAGCCTGAGCCTGGATGGAAAAGTAAAAGCTTAAGAAAAAGAATGTCTAACATTACATTCCCGCAAAAGGTTAAAGGTAATTGAATGGGTACGGTGCAGGGATATCATACGTTGTCAGGAGACACACCATCATAAACACACACACAACCAGTATAAAAGATAGTCAACTGAGCAGGTGCCACATTAGATTTGGAAGCATTTCTACAATAAAAAATCAAATTAAGCTTCAAAATCACATTGTTTTAATCCAACAGCTTTACAAAATTTAAAATTTTACTTCCAAGAGAGTTACAATACCTGAGCTCAGTGGTGCCAATGATGGAAGTGCTAGCGGAAACAGCCGAAGCAGGAGATATGACTGAAACTGCCCCAAAAGATTGTGGATTTATGGGATTACCTACAGTATTCAGCTTAGTGGAATGGGAATGCAGCTGAGGAGTACTCATAGACATGGTAATTGCTTCGTTTGATTTGCCAGAGACAGAAAATATCAGATGGACATGGTTTCCATCAAAGTGTGGCAGAGCATAGGTTGTCATTGTGTAGTGATTTTCCCCTTGCTTATCAAGAATCATGTTTTTCTACAAATATGAGGGCCCAAAAGGGGAAAAATGTTTCGTTGATTCAAAATCAAACTTCAAGAGCATCTATATTGACACTTCTAAAGAAACTTAAAAGTGGCAAAGGTTTAAAAACTGATACATACATACATACATACATACATTATATATTGAGATTCTTTTGGGTTGATGAAAACGTTGTGTTCCCACCTCAATAGTCGTACTGAACAGACACTTTGGGGAATTCTTCACAACTTTATTATTTATTCTACTTATCTAGAACTCAAAGATTTTTTTGGCATAAGTTGTATAATAAATATGGATGCAACTAATCTGGCATCCCATCTATTTAATGTTTAATTTCTTTAAATTTTTTAACTAAAAATACAACTCATCACAACACATAAAATTGATAGAGATAGTTAAGAATTAAGATCACCTAGTATTGTATGTGCTTTAACAATAAAGTGTATCCTATCCATGATCACTATATGAGACAGGAGTTAATGTTTCATGTTAAAAAAAATGAGAAAAAAGAGGGGGGGAAGAAAGAATGACATCTTGCAAGCAACTCTCTTAAATTCTCTTTAAATAAAGGGGGTAGAGCAGTTGCGCTGCCTGCCCAAATGGGTCCTTAGAGAGAGAGAGGGGAGAAAAAAAAAACAGAATCCTTAGAGTCATCAGAGATCTCCTCTTTGACCATAATTGGGGCAACTTTAGTCCCTAAGTCCAAATAATCTTTTTCCATTTGTATAGGCAAAATTAATTACAAAATCAAACAAATCTTTCAGTGATGAATAAGTAATTTATTTTGGTAAGAAAAAAAAAGTGAGCAGAAGAAACAGAAGAGCAAAGATAGATGAGAGGAAATGTTTTTTTAAAAAATGTGAAATGAGAAATTTTGACCATACCATCACATGTGATGTAAAGAATAAGGGAGGGTTATCGTTAGATTGTAAAGATTCTAAATTATCAGATGGTCCGGTGGGATGACTGATTATTGCCGGTGAAAGACCACGTGCGTCATAGTGGAATGGACAGGTGTATGAACTTATTCTGACTTTTAACTTGTTTTGTTGTGAGCCATGCCTGTTGTTTGTAAAAAAAACCTTTCACGAGAAAAGTAATTTTTCTTAATTTGTTATTTTATTTTCGCCTCTTTTTCACGATCGAGTTGAAGCACGTGACATAAGATTTTTATGGACTCAATTGAATTTGACTTATGGATAATGGTTGTCCTCATTGAGGTACCAAGAGTGTGGCGATATGGGTATTGGTAATTCACAATTAATTTACCTAACATCTTGTGAGATGACAAGCCATGTGTAAATTAACGGTGAGTTAACATTTTGGATTGATCGGTTAGAGCTTTGTTTGCAATTAGTAAATAAATGGAGCTTTCCTATCACCTTTGAGTGACTTTCTTTAATAGGGCTTTTTTCTTTGAAAAGAGCTCTTAAAATGAAAGTGGGAAAAGAGTTGTCATAACTCTGGTTTTTTTGCTTCCTTGTGGGGTGGGATATGAGATCGAGAGCTTGGGTAGGTAAGATATTAAACACGAGAGTTAAGACTGTAGTGTAAAATAAGTTATTAGGTAGAGCATATTAAACTATATGGAAATAGAAGAGCTTATTAAGAAGTGCAGAGTGATAACTCTAGAGGAGGAAGAGGAAAACAAGGTCTCATTTGCAGGCAAAATGAAAGCAAAGGGAGCTGTAACTGCAGAGGGATGTTTGTTAGGAAAATACTAACTACGAGGGGGGTCAACAAGGAGGGTTTGCGTGTGGCTATGCAACAAGTATAGAAAACAGTGAGAGAGGTAAAGACAAAGAGTTTAGGAGACAATATTTTCATGTTCAAATTTGCCCTTGAAGCAAACAAAAGAAGGGTAATAACTGGTGGGTCGTAGCGTTTCGATAGGGCATTGCTAGTTCTTATAAAACCAAATGGTATCAGAAGCATTACAAAACAAGAATTTACCCACACATAATTTTGGGTTCATCTTATAACTTGCCTATAATGTGCATGAATGTAGATGCTGTAGAAGAATTTGGAGTTGTTATTGGGAAAATTGAAGAAATGGAAGCAGATGAGGAATGTATTGGGAAGTATGCAAGTGTAAGAATTTCAGTTGATATAACTAAACCATTGAAAAAGATCATCTTCTTGGAATAGGAAGAAGAGAATAAAATTCCAATACCAGTCTTATATGAAAGATTACCAGATTTTTATTTCTATTGTGGCAAACTTAGACATCTATTCAGAGAATATGTGAGATACAAAGGACAGCTTAAAGAGGATCTCGCATTTGGTCCTTAGTTGAAAGTGATTTCACTTCTAGATCATTTTAAACAAAACAAGAATCAAGAATGATGGAATCAATACAAAGATAAAAGAGTACGGGATTCTGTGAGTCAATAACACCACAAACAGTTACAAGAACAAAAGATGAAAGGCAACATACAAGCAGAAACCAGAACAGAGTTAACCTGAGAGAAAACAGGTGGGTACACAAAGCTAATTGAAGTTGAACACGTGGCTGAGATTATTGAACAAGTAAACAGTACAGAGGGAGAACTGAGATAACAGCTTGATAGCAGCCAAAGTTAGACACTCACAGTTGGATACATAGAAAATCCTGAGACATAAATAAAAAAAGGCGGGAGGAAAAAGGAGGGGAAATAAGGGGGGAAACACTAATAAAAAAAAGAGGGGATTTTGGCTTTACCAAGTGTACAAAGCGAGAATTTCAAAAATACTCATGTGAGTTCAGATGAAGAGGTTGTAGATGATAAGCCAAAGAAAACTTTGAAAAAGCCCAAGATTAGAAGATAGAAGAGCCAAGCCAGGAATTAAAGTGGAAAAGATGAGAATAAAGTAGGACCAATCACTAAGAAAAGGCCTGCGAATAAAGCTGGATTATTAAGCCTAGGCACAAAGAAATTGAAAATAGGAAGCCCACAAAAAGAGATTAACACAGTTAACCATTTTCATTCCCCTGCAGCAAAGCTCAAACTGAGCAATGAGGCAGCAAATATGGCAGAAATAGAAATAGTTGAACCAAGCACTGAAGAATTATCGCGAAGGATGTGAGTCAACCCCGTCGACAGCCATGAAAATACTTAGTTAGAACGTTCGGGGTTTGGGGAATCCTTGAACGTTGTTAGCTTTGAACACAATTCTCCAAGAACACAGGCCACAAATTGTTTTCCTGTGTAAAACAAAGCTGTTGTTTGGGAAAATGAATAAAGTAAAGATGAAATTGAACTTTGATCGTTGTTTTTGTGTTAATAGAAATGGATTGGGAGGAGGGTTAGCAATGCTCTGGAATTCAAATATGAAAGTGAATATTACTTCATTCAGCTGTCATCACATAGATGCTGAAGTGTGCAATGAAAAAAGGAAGAATTCGAGATGCACTGGAATCTATGGCAATCCAAAAGCAAGTCAAAAGAGGCGTATATGGACTCTGTTGAGGTGTTTAGCAGGTTTATCATCCTTACCTTGGCTCTGTTGTGGTGATTTTAATGAAATTTTACATTTGGAAGAAAAAAAAAAGGCAATGGCAGGGACATGAGAATGATAAATGATTTTAGGGAGGCTGTGCAAGACAATGGTCTGGTTGACATAGGGTTTTCAGAGAGATTATATACTTGGTCAAACGAGAGATATGGTCAGTAGTATGTGAAGGAACGCTTGGACAAATGCTTCTACTATACAAATTGGAAAAACCATTTTCAAGACTTAGTGGGTATTCATCTAGAGTTGTGGACTTCAAACCATAGCCTCATTATGATGGAAGTTATTGACAAGGATAGTGGGCTGATCTATACAAGATGAAGATTTAAAATGAACCATTATGAGGATTTTTGAAGTCCGTATGAGGCTTGTTAAGAGATTATTGAAGAGGAGTGGTTCAGAAACGAGGATTGGACAAATGAGAACCCTGTTTAGTCTTTTCAGTGAGCAGTGAAAAAGTCCATGATTTAATCGAAGAGGTAGAGTAGCATTGAATTCGAAGGAAAAAAGAAGGAGTTAAAAACCTTAGTGAGTAAGCATGAAGTGCTAAAACAGAACACAAACTAGATGAAGAATGGTAAGGAGATGACGTCAGTTGAAAAGGAAATTGATAACATGCTTCTTGAGGAAGGGATTTACTAGAAACAAAGATCTTGAGCTGATTGGCTTAAAGAGAGTGATAATAATACCAAATTCTTTCACTCTGAAGCTTTATCAAGAAAGAGGAAGAACAAAATTTAGGGAATTAATGATGAAAATGAAAACTGGATGGATGATAAAAGGGATGTAAATGAGGAGTTTTGTTCTTATTTTGCGAAAATGTTCACCACTACAAAGCCCACCCAAGAAAATATGGATGCTGCCCTTGCTAGTTTAAATTCTAAAGTCTCAAATGAGATAAATGAAGAGCTAGAGCAACCATACACAGAGGGTAAAATCTTAATAGCCTTTGCATAAATGTATCCAACAAAAGTCTTGGGTCCTGATGGTTTTCCTGCTGTGTTCTTTCAGAAACACTGAAAGTTGGTCAACAAAGGAGTTATTTCTACTTGTCTTCATGTGCTAAATGGAAAAGGTAATCTTGCCCCTCTAAATCACACCTACATTGCCTTAATTCCAAAAATAGAAAAGCCTAAGAAAGTATCAGATTTTAAGCCTATAAGCTTGTGAATGTCATATATAGAATTGTAGCAAAAACCATAGCTAATAGGCTTAAACTCATTCTCTATAAAATTATATCTCTCACTCAAAGTGCATTCATTTCCAATAGGTTAATAATGGACAATATTATCATTGAATATAAACGCCTTCACCAAATTAAGCGTAACAAGGGTAGAAAACAAGTTTTGATTGCCTTAAAACTAGACATAAGTAAAGCCTATAATAGAGTGGAGTGGAGTTTTGTTGAAGCAAGATTGCTAAAATTAGGCTTTTCTCATATTTGGGTAGAGTTGATCATAAGATGTATCATATCAACTTATTAATGGGCTTTTCTCTGTGCTTATTAATAGGCTGCCAAGGGGTTGATTATTCCACAAAAAGGGCTATGACAGGGCTGTCTTTTATCTCCTTACCTTTTTATTATATGTGCAGAGGTGTTTTCTAACCTTTTGATACAAGCTGAAGAGCAGCAGCTTATTCATGGACTGAGATTTGAAAGTACTACCACTATATCACACTTGCTATTTGTTGATGATAGTTCAATTTTTATGAGGGCTGCCGTGGCAGATTGTCAACACTTGAAAACAATTTTTAATTGTTATACTAGAGCACTAGGACAACTTTTTAACCTAGACACATCATTAATGTTCTTTAGTGGAAACACAAAAGCTGAGGATGTGGCTGCAATCAAAGGAATTTTTAATCTTAATGTTGTTTCCAAGCATGAGAAATACTTAGGGTTACCATCTATAATGGGTAGAAATAAAAGAAGCTTCTTTAATGATGTAAAGTTGAGGGTTCTTAACAAAATATCCAACTGGCATAAATTTTTCTTTAGCGGGGGAAATGAAGTTCTTATCAAGGCTGTCGCTCAAGTGGTGCCATGCTATGTTATGAGTTTATTTAAATTTCTGAATGGGTTGCGTGATGATATTCAAAAGGCCATAACAAAGTTTTGATGGGGATCCAAAGATGACAAAAGATGTATTCATTAGGCTAAGTCAGAAAGAATGTGCAAAGCAAAGATAAGAGGAGGTATGGGGTTCATAAATTTTATCTATTTTAATAAGGCACTGATAACAAAACAGGCTTGGATGATTCTGAATTTTCCTGATTCACTTGTGTCAAAGTTTTGCAAGCAAGATATTTCAGACAAACGGATATTTCTTACATGCAAAACTAGAATCTAACCCTTCATATATATGGAGAAGTTTATTATGGGGAAACATGTCACTCACAAAGGATACAGATGGAGAATTAGCAAGGGAAGTAATGTACAAATTTATCACAGCAATTGGATTCCAAAAGCTAAAACTTTCAAACCAATATCGAATCTTTCTTTGCCAACTGATAGCTATGCTTTTGAACTAATTGGACCTGACAACAAATGGGATGCGGTAAAGATTTATCAAAATTTCACCTAGGATGATATTGATTTGATTATTAGTATCCCCTTACCAAAAGAGCTTGAAGATAACCAATTGTTCTGGCACTGTGATAAGCAAGGAAATTACTTTGTGAAAAGCAGATACCAAATAGCCCAAAAAATCAGATTTCCTTCTCCCCCTAGTGGCTCAAGGACTGCTTCAGAGGTGTGGAAAGCGTTATGGTTTTTCACTTTACCAGCTAAGGTTAGGAATTTCATGTAGAGAGCAGTCCAAAATTTGCTTCTTATAAGAGAAAATTTGTGGCATAAGAAGATTATTCTTGATCGCATTTGTCAAATGTGCAAAAGGCAAGGTGAAAATATCTCACATGCTTTGCTAATTTGTAAGATGGTTAGGAAAATTTTAAAATTGACTCATCTTGCTAGAAAAATTTTGAACTTAGTGGATTAACTGATGTTGTGTGTTTTGTAAGACATGGCTGAGAGTTTAAAAAGACTAGAGATGGAGCTGTTAATTGCAATCTACTGGGTTGCCTGGCATGCTAGAAACTTATTCACTTTTTAAGCAAAACAAATGGGTCTTATGATTACTTTAGCCAAGGTAGAAGCAATTATAGAGTCTTACAAGAGATTTAAGATCCCAAGTTCAAACCATTTAGTGAATAGGAAAGAATCAAGTCAGCCATACTGGTGCCCCCCACCAATGGGGTTTGTGAAGATAAATGTGGATGCAGCAACCAATGAGGAAAAGCAGGTGGCTGGGTTTGGAGTTATGGTGAGAGATTGCAAAGGAAGCTCTATAGATGCTGCAGTAAAGAAAGTCCAATTTTTTGAGGAAGTTCAGCAAGCTAAAGCAGAAGCTATTGCTTAGGGAATTCAAATGGCTACGGAGATTGGTGTAACATCAGTAATCATAGGTACTGACTCTCAAATGGTGGCTAACTAACTTAATGAACAAGAAGAAAGACAATAGAACTCCTATTTACTAGATTATTTCTGAGATTCAGAAGCTTACTAAGAAGTTCATTGACTATAAAATCATGTTTACTCCTAGAGTTTGTAATGTCCAAGCACATTAGTTGGCTAAGCTTGCCTTAGGGTATGAAGAGCCTAAAATCTAGAAAGATCCTTTCCCAACAAATGTAATGTGTATTCTTCAAGTTTCTTTTTAATGAATTTTTTAATTTCGTTTCAAAAACAAAATAGAGCTCTCTCTACCCATTCTTCCATAACTTTGTTAACCCCCTAACTCATGACATGTTTGGCACTCCATATTAGAAGACTATGGATTGTATAAATCTCCTAAACAATGCATGGTGGTTAAAAAAAAAAAAAGCTTACATGCTACATTCAGGTAAATGTGAAAAATTTAGGCGCCCGCCCACCCGAAGGTCTAGGCAATTCTGCACTCATTTTATTATTTATTTTTTTTATTTAAATCACTTTTTAATTTAGTAACTATTAACATAATTGGAAAATTGTGGTATGGCCGGCGACCATTACGACCACCACTTACCACCATTGAAAACTAACATAAAACTAAAAAGTGTATTTTAATAAAGGTTAAAATCATAATTTTTTACTTACAGTATCAATAACACTAACAATCTCATTATATTAGCAAATTCCTTACTCATTTTATGAATTGTCTATTTTTATTTGTTTTTAAGTATGATTTTTGTGTTTCATAAGTAAATTCCTAAATTCATGATACTTGGATTGAAGAAATGAACATGAAATTTAGATTCTAGAGACTCAAGAACTTTTGAAAGAATTTCTAACCTTTTAATCCAACATCAATCTGAATGTTTGAGATTGTGCAATGTTTCTGAGTTTATGCACATCTCATTGTGCTAGGTTTAACAATTATCAATCTAGTAGTTCAACCACTTGACAAAAGATGCAATGGAAGATCCTGGTTCATCTTCATTTGTAACCATTAATTATGTTGAATCCAACATTCCATAATAGTTGTAATTTTAGACCCTTGAATTGTATTAGTAAAAGCCATCCAGTGCTTACCCAAAATATCATGTAAATAGGGTTGGCAAAATCTAAGTCCGAGTCTGGGTATCGTAATACTCGAACCTAGCCCAAATCCAATTTTTAAACACCGGGGCTGAGTTTTTTAAGCTTGGCACTTGGCCGTGTTTTAATCTAGGTACGTGGATTTTGTATTTTTTAATATTATATATGTATTTTTTTTGTAATTTTATAAGTCTTAAATTTATTTCAATGAGATTTGACATGAAAATATAAACTTTAAATTTTTAAAACTTTATATATATGTAATTGATGAGTCAAATAAATATAAATATTTAAAATAATATATATTTTATAATATTTTTTAATAAAATATAGGTTCTAGGCTAGGTCCCGGGTTTATCAAGTAATATCCAAGATCGGCCCAGCTTCCTACCCGAGCCAGGTATTACTCGGCCCATATTGCCCGGTTGTGGTCTAAGTTGGACCAAGTGAGTATTTTTCCCACCCCTATATGTAAATGCCTAAACTTGTTCAACTTAGAATTTTCCTAGATAAAGGCAAGAGATGTCACAAATGTGTGGTTGATTTTGGAGAGGTTAGTTTTGTATAGAAAATTGGTATAAATGTATATTGAATTTTAGGGAAAAGGATTAATGATAAGATACTTTTTCTCTCTTCTCTTTTGTGTCCACTTTCATATATTATACTTTCACAAATTTATTAAATGAAAGGAGTGTATTACTTGCCAATATGAGTAACTAATTTTCTAAGTCAATGTGAAGGATAAAGATCAATGATTCAATTGTTGAATTAATTACTAAGTGAATTTTCAGTTTACTATTTTTAATTATATGTTTATAAGTTCTATTTTCTAATGGCTATTTTCATTCCATATTAAATTGTTAATCGTGATCTTCTTGGATTTATATGAATATTTAGACCTAATGTTGATACATCAATATAGTAGTAGCAATACTCCAATATGACTATGGCACATTATGTGCTTAATCTGCATATTTATTCGTAGAGTGGTTAATTAAGGACTAAGTAAATGGCACATTATACACTTAATCCTTATATTTATTCATAAAGTAGTTATTTAACAACTAAGTCATATAATATTCAAAATGATAAAAGAAATTCAAAATGTCAATATGAAAGAGTATTGTAATCATAATTTAAATACTAAGGGTGGATTTCGCGACCTCAACATTTGCTCAATTTGGACTATTCGTCATTAACTTTCTTCTTGCAACTGTTTTTACTTAATAATTAACAATTAGATTTTTAAATTCCTTGTGGTTTAGGAATGTCAAAAATACCCACTGGCTCGAACTAGGTTAGGACCTAGGTGACATAGGTCGGGTATTACCTGGCCTAGAGATGAGGATAGGTCGATCCTGTCATTACTTGATAAGTCTAAGATCTAGCCCAAAACTCGAATTTTATAAAAAAATATTATTTTAAATAATTATTTTTATTTGATTTATTTATTATATTTGTTTAAAATTAACATTTTAAGCTTATATTTTTGTGTTCAATTTCATTAAAATAAATTAAAAAAATTATAAAAGTGCTTAAAAAGCCCAAATTTAAAAATTTGGTCCTGTGTTGGGCATTTTAAGTCCGGCCCAGGTGTCCAAAAAACATATTTACGCTAGGTCTAGGCATCGTCATTTTGCCATTCTTATTGTGGTTCGACTTCCAATTCATTGGATTATATTATAGTTAGGTATTTTTATACTTACGAGTAATCAACCACTTTTACATTGTGTCAATTTTTTGCATTGTTGCTAGGATGTTTTTTAAATTTGATGTCAATTTCATTTTTATTTTTATTTTTCCTCTTTTATTTTTTATCTAGCTTTTCATTTCTCCCTTCATTTTTTTGTTAGTAAGAAATTCTTTTGTAAAATTTTAGTTGGTATCGCCCCTTTTCTCAAAATTCAATATACCCATAAACTTGTCAAAAGTTTCATTTTGAATCAATAATCCTTGCACATTAGTCCCCAACTGAAATTTCATATCTAATTGAAACATGTATATTTGGATTATAACTTATCCCTGAACTTTCTTGAACTTTTGAATTTTATGGACTAAATGACTATGAACAAAGACTTTTAAAATTACAATTAAAGCCCAAAATTTAAATTGATTACCTAATTAATCGGTAAATTTTAAAAGTTGTTTTAAAATAGAAAACAACAAATCTACTTCTCCAAGTAAGTTCCTTTTCTTCTTCTCTCCCTTTAATTTTATTTTTTTAGTTCAATTTTTGTTTCTTTTCCATTTTATTATTTATATATTAAATTTTTATTTATACGTTGTATTTATTATTGTTGTTGTTGTTGTTGTTCTGTTTAATTCTTGTTATGTGCATTTATGTTACTTGTATATTTAATTTTTAATTTTTTAATATTTTTAATTCTTATAATTTTGATCTAATGTTACATGCATTACTCATTTGTTTGTATATCATCTTTATAACTTAATCTAATAAGCACGTACACACACATTATTAGCATTGTATAAGGTGTTGGTCTCGAATAAATAGTGGCAGATTAAATAGAAAATCACCTTCATCTCATTCAGACATAATCGACATTGATGCTGACAACTTTTTGAGCCACAAAGATAACCAAGTTGTACAACGACTAGCTTAGGACAATTAGTGAATACATTTATTCTACTAGAATATGAGCACAATCATGCATAATTTTTCCTCGTGATGGATCATGTTTTAATTTCAAACCTAATATCAACCAACTTTTACTTATTTTTCATGATTTTGAGTTTAAAAATCCATACATACACTTAAGAGAATTTGAGGAAATCTATAACATTTGTACAAATTGTGGTATGAACATAATCAGATTTAAAGTTTTTTTCTTTCTCCCTAGGGAAAAAGCTAAAATATAACCACAAAAATCTTAGATCAAGGTCCATTAGATTTTAGGATGACAGGCACGCATAATTTTTTTGAAGAATTTTTTTCCCTACAGAACAAATTATGTCAAAAGATAAATCACTATTTTCACTTAAAAACTAGGGGAGAACTTTTACCAATGTTGGGATAAGTATAGAGAGTTTCTTAACATTTGCTCACACTGTGATCTTGAAACTACATTAGATTATTTTGACTATATAATAGAGAATACAGACATGGTCGGTTCTTATGAGCCATCATGTAAACCCTAGTTATTTCCATTTGTTAAAGGCATGCACAACCTTAGGGAAGACCATGACCTTCAAGCAAAATTTGTATTTCTAGTTAGAAAAGTCAAAGCATTAGAGAAGAAAATTCCACTAATCAATCTACATAGGATTATTTGACTTTACTATCTTTAAAAGAAATTTTGAACGAACAAGCGAATATTATAGATAATTTCAAAAGGCTAAATCTAAATCTACATTCACATATCACAACTCTAGTCAGAGAAACCACCTAAATTTTAGTTAAAGAAATGACAATCGTGCACAAACTTCACAAACATCTTCTCATACATATAAGACTTTTAGAACTCCAATAGTTACCCACTTTATTTCCCACCACTAAGAAAACTCTTGAAAATACTTTGTATTCCTTCATTGAAAAATAAGGGTCCATTAATAACTAAACCATGCAAATTTTAATTAATTTGACAGACACTATCTTCAAACTTGCATTGGCTTCTACTATTAATGAAAAGGTAAGTTTCTTTCTCAATCAGAACCACATTCCAAGAGTCAATAAAACCCACAAATAGGTAGTATAAGAAACCAAAACATAAGCCAAGTCACATCTATTATAACCTGTTAAGGTGAATCTTAAGATATGTTATAAGTGTTGGTGCGCAAGTGTACACCACAAGTAATAAAGTTATGACTATTTGAGTATCGTCTTCACAGTAATTGATGCTATCAAAATTGCTACAACAATTAATATAGTGCAAATTCAATCTAATTAAATTAAAATCTTTTATCAACTAAACTAAAATAAGTAATCTAAATGACAAAAAATAAATTGCAATAAAGTAAATTAACACGTCTCTCACAATGATATAACCACTAGGAATAATATGGTTGAGTGAATCAACTCACTTAATGGCATTGACTTTTTTTTTCTATTACAATATCATTGCTACAACACTAGGTAGAACTCTCATGCATCCTCAACTGTCACTTATTGGACTTCTTATATCTATATGTAACCTAACAATGACCAGTAACTATGCCATCACAAGATATAGCATTATGCGATCAAGGTTCCTAATACTCTACAAGGTGAATTCTTATGTCTAGTTCATCACTAGTTTTAGATTAAACATGGCCTTATTCAAATTGAGTTAACCTAACTTGGGAAACCTAATCTAAAACCAAGTATTGTTCTTATATGTTTCATTAAAACAAACCTTTTTGTCGTTCTCTCTTAACTTGTATCACTAAATGAGTGATCAGTCGAAATAGTAAATTAAAATAAGTATTATCAAAATAAAATGTTATAGCATTTATGCAGCAACACATGAAATTCAGTCAATTCACCATCAAGCTTATCTATTATTCAACCACAAATAAAGTTAGTTCATCATTCGCAAAAAAATAGAAACGAAAATAGGTTTATCCATCATATGCATCATCATAAATCAAAGAAAACAAAAAGAATGAAGATAGAGGCAAGTGACTTTTCTAGATTCTTGATTTCTTCTTCCTCACGCCTGCAATCTCTCTTGTTCGGCCTTGGAATTTTCCTTTTCTTTTATGTTTTCTTTTTCTCTCTTGGTTATTTCTTATGATTGACGACTCTCTCTCATTCCTTGTGTGCATACTTTTGTTTTTATAATTGAAAACTAGGACAAATAGAAGTCTAAGAAACGTATTTTTCCAAATTTGGAAACTACATATCACATATTTTTTCTGAGATTCTCGCAAAATTTTCTCTTTTATTGCTCTAGGACTGCTACAACAACAGTTGCTACTGCACTGGGTACAATATCTGCAATGTTTCAGACTCATTTCCACTTTTCTGCAGCCAATTGCTTTCCTCATTTTTTGTAAGCCTATTGCACAACCTTCCTTTCTTGATAATGGCACTTCCAACTGCCTACAATTAAGTACATGATCTAAGCACATAATTTATTCAAAAATAATATAATTTATTAAGAATAAACTAAAAATAGATAATTATGTAAAATATAAATAAAATAAAATTAAAACCTATCATTTACTCTCTAAATAATCTTAATTTAAATCCAAAAGTGCTATAGATAATTCTCATTTTCTAGAGTTATCATAACCCTTCACGGTGGTAAAGTTGTTGAAAAATTCATTTTTTATCCTTGTGAAATTAGTAAAGAGTTAATTTTACATAGTAAAGAAGAGGTTGACGAATCTTTACTCAATGAAGAAATAACCAATTCCTTGATCCAGTCCATCAAGCACTAATTAAGCCAAGGAAATCAAAGTACAATCTTAAACTCATGAAGTTTTAAAAAAAGTGAAGTTCAACATTCCTTTGCAAAACATAATTAAATAGGTACCTTCTTATATTAAATTTTTTAAAGATTTATACACTTTTAAAAGGAAACATACAATGCAAAAGAAAACTTTTCTAACAGAATCGGTAAGTTTCATTCTTTCAGCTAATAATGCTTTGAATTACAAGGATCTTTGTTGTCAAACTATCTCTTCTATTATTGGGGACTATAAAATTGAATATGCTAAAACTTGATCTCGATGATAGTGTCAATTTGCTTTTATACTAAGCACTGACAACTTAATCTTTATGAATTAAAACAAACTATCAAGGGGCCAAGTCCACCTAGAAAAGTAATAAATGCGTTAGCATATTTAATCATAGCAATGAGCCATTCATGTATACCTATGACAATGAGTTCTACTTCGTTTGTTTTCCTGATAATGTGTCTTTCAATTAAAGCTTTTGGGATTATACCTGAAATTTGATTTTCTCTAGTGTTTACTACCCTTTAGATCGAATATTAATTCTAAATGGTTGAGATCATGCCACATGTCTAAGCTCAAATCACCTCATTCAGCTAAATTTAACACTTATTAATCTAGTAGTTCAACCACCTTGACAAAAGATGTAATGGAGGTCCCGATTTGGCTTCATTTGTAGCCATTGATTATATTGAATCCAACATTCTATATTGGTTGCGATTTTAGACCCTTTGATTGTATTAGTAAAGGTCATCTAAAGATAGTAGTTACGAGCTCACCAAAAATATCATATAAATGCTACATTTGACTAACTTAGAATTTGCCTATATAAAGGCAAGGGATCTCATAAATGTATTGTTGGATTTAGAGAGGTTAGTTCTATAAAGAAAATTGGTGTAAATCTAAACTGAATTTTAGGGAAAAATATAGTTGATAATAAGAGACTTTTTCTCTCTTCTCTTTTGTTTTCAATTTTCATGTGTTATACTTTCATAATTTATTAAATAAAATGAGTGTTTTGCTTGCCCCTATGAGTGATTAATTTTCTAACTTAAGGTGAAGAATGAAGCTCAAAGATTCAATTGTGGAGTTGATTACTTTCGCAAATGAGCTTTAAGTTTATAAGTTGTATTTTCTGCAGTTTGTTTTCATTCCGTATTAAATTGAAGATGTAGATCTCCTTGGATTTATTTGGCTATTTAGACCTTTTGTTGTCACACTAATACAGTAGTGGGAACATTTAATATGACTCTGTGACACATTACATACTTAATCTCATATTTATTCATAAAGTGGTTAACTAAGAACTAAGTCACATAATATTCAAATTGGTAAATACTAAGAGTAAATCTTGTAATCTTAGCAATTGTTTAATTTAGACTATTCCTTATTAATTACTTTTATTTATTAATTAATAACTAGGTTTTCAAATTCTCTATGGTTCGACCTTGGAGTCATTGGTTTATATTATAACTAGACATTCTTATATTTAGGAGTAATAAACCACTTTTAAGTTATGTCAACCACCTCTTACTAGAGTTCGTTGAAGTCAAATTTATACTATTAAAATCATCATTGCCAGATGTCACGCCCTAAACCAAGGTATGAGGTACTCTTTCTTAGGGGTGGCAATCCAGGTCAGGATTTGTTCATTTGATTCAATTTGATGCAAATTAAACTCGTTTACGTTTGAAAAAATTGATTCATTTAATAAATAGGTGATTTCAACTCGATTCACTAATTAAATGAATTATGGTTTGAAGAAATTAATTCATTTATTCGTTTAGGAATTGTTTAATAAATGAATCATAAAAGAATTAAATATGATTAATTCATTTAAAATTCATTTAATTAAATTATTTATTTATACTTAAATATGTATGAAAAAATTTTAAAGTTTGAAGGCCAATATAATAATTATAAATGATAGTAAGTTTGTAGTTTGAAGGATTTTAAATTTGTGGTCTTTTTATATTTTATTTTGCTTAATTTTTGTATGTTAATTATATTTTTGTAAACGAATTCAAATTCGATTCAATTCCTTATAGGATAAATGAATTATAAATAGATTTAGATTCGATTCGATTCATTTATTAATTCTACTAAACAAATTAAATTAATCAAATCAAATATTTGTTTAATAAACGAATCAAATCCGAATTAGTAAAATATTGACCGAATTCATTTACGATTCGATTGAAATACGATTCATTTATTTGTTTTGCCACCCCTAATCTTTCTATCAAATAATATCTTAAAAGTACAGAAGTTATATTACTAATGAGTCAAACATTTACAAAATCATTATAGTTCAACAATAGGATACCTAATAAGTTGCAAAAAGTCTCATGTCCTAAATGCATATGTCAAAAAATCCTTCTAAGACTGAGGGAACTGAGTGACATAAGTAGTTTTATCAAAATCCATTATACTCTAGATTCATTAATTATCTGGGAACTATAATAAGTGTAAAATTCAATAAGCAAACTAATTTTTCATATAGTAAAATTAATCATAATATTCATAATGCATGTGAGTATAATGGCTTGACTATAGAATTATTACTTTCAAAGGTTTCCAATTTACATATCACTTAACAAAACCCATCACTCTTATTCTAGGGCATATCCACACTTTGTTATCACTTCTTAGGATTTCACATATCACATATGATATAATAAGCCTGAGTACCCGTTAGCAAATTATCATACATATCATATTAACCAATCAAGAAAAAAACCACACTTATCAAAAGGCTCCATATAAACATATAGTTGTCTATTAAGTAAGTAACGAACTTATCAAAATTTTTACTTGCCACTTTCAAACTTTCATACGTAATATCTTGCACGTGACACTTTGCACTATGTGTGGTGCTTTGTGTTATGTTTGACACTTCGTGTCCCTATAGACCTTTCGAGAGATAGGGCCGCACAACTTCAGGATATGGCCCCCACACGGCTTCAAGAGGTGACCCCTATACAACCTTTCATAAACTAATATGATAGGTCCTTTATTTGAAAGTACTTAATCTTATAAAACATAACACAATAACAAACTTCATAAATCACAAATTTCAAATACATTTAATAAATATAATTCTTTTTATATAAATACGTGCAAGAAACATTTACATGTGTCACTTTGCTCTATGTGTGGCACTTCAGTCTCTCGATGGCCCCTCATAGTCTCATGAGGTAGTCTATTACGTCAATCCATATGTTTAATAAACTCAACCTTTCCATAAAATACGTATACAAATCATTTTTCTACTCATTTTCATGCCAATGAACCTTTTTACATAAGTATGCCCACGAACCCAATCATTCTTAATAGATAACAATACATCGCAAAACCGTATGGTAAAAATCATATAAATCTAATAAAAAGCTTCATAAATCATATGTTTCAATTGTATTTAATAAACATATTTCTTTCAGGAAAATACTTATGAGAGACATTTGCATGTTTATGCTTATTCTAATGCATATATCAAGCACATTATCAAATATGTTTGTCAAAAACTTTTTTAATGAGCATATAAAAAATAATCTTTTCGAAATCCACACTAGTGTGTATGTTCATTGCAATCTCAATTTAAAGTCGAGTTTGCTTACCTCTGGGCAATCATAACAGTAAGCTTAACCTTGTAATCTAACCATTGCAACCTAGCATTAAAGACTGAGCTCGCATGAACATTGTACTCATATGAAAAGGTAGTAACAATCTTTTCTCCTCAAGAAAATATTTCGTATAACTTCATGAATTAAAAGGTTTCATTCTCACAGTGCAGGAACATAAATGACTAGCCTTCAATTTCTGATTTTTATAAAATAAAATACATATTAAAAAAATTGTAAAATTTTACGAGGCTTAAATAGAAAATTAGTATATAGGTTATAAAATTTTCAAAGCCAAATTCATTCAAAATTTATTGTAAATAAATTTTATTGCAAGACTATTATATCTTGAAATCTAGAATCCAAAATTGAGGACTGTTTACTTAACAGTTAACAATAATTAAAATACAAGAAATTAGGCCCAATTTTGAATATGACATACTAGACATAAAAAAGAGTAATCCGAAAAATTTTATAATTATTGAAGAAGTTTGATCAATCAAAACTTTTTTCTCATTCCATAACACTGCAGAAAATTCAATTGTCTAATATTTCAGTGTCTAGTTTGAAAATTCATTAGAAAATGAATATAAGTCATTTTCAAATTAAACAAATTCTATATAACTCCCTAAGATGTCTAGTTTTACTAGATGTAAAAAAAAATTCGTAACTCAAAATAAGTAATTTTAAATAATTTTTGGAATGTGTAACTGTCATAAAAATTCAGCACATTTTCTTAATCATCATGATTTTCATTAATCAATAATTCTCCAACACATAATACCCATGAAAATCATACAATAACCTCCAGAATCAAAATCCTCAATCTTAGTCATAGAGATCAAACACAATAATTATAAATTTATACAAGAAAAAGAGTACCAAATGTTATAGGAATGCATACCTTAAGCACCTCCCCATTTATCCAGCAATTTTTGCATTCCAATGATATATGCCAGATAAAACTTTTTATCCATGTCTAGAACTTCTTCAATGGCCAACCAAAGGAAGAGAAGCTTAAGTCTTACTGTAAACTCTTCAATTTATCTATTTATACCTAGAGTTTTATAATTGGGCTTTGGTCGGCTTGACTAAAACAAATGAAAGTTTGGCCCAATAACAATCCTAGGTCCAAAACTAAACAAGTCCAAGCACTATTACTTATTAATACTAATATATTAATACTAATAACAAATACAAATAATAATAATAATAATAATAATAATAATAATAATAATAATAATAATAATAATAATAATAATAATAATAATAATAATAATAATTTAATAATTAAATAAGAAAATAATCAATAATAACAAGAGAAATTATCCACCGACCACTTGATTTTTTTCACTTTTTCAAAAATACACAATTCCTTTTTTTTTCCTCAATTACACATAAAGTTACAATCTTTTGCATTTTTCTACTTCTGTCTGTTGACCGTTAAGATTCTGTTAGTTTTTTTAACAAAATGATGCTTTTGCCCCCCAAATATAAAATTACAATTTCATGCTATAGTATTAATTTTGGGGGGTAAAACTATCATTTTGTTAAAAAAACTAATGAAATCTTAACGGTCAACAGACGGAAGTGGAAAAATACAAAGAATTGTAACTTCAGGTATAATTCAGGCAAAAAAAAAGGAATTGTATATTTTTGAAAAATCCCGAAACATTAGATGGTCGGTGGATAATTTTCCTAATAACAATAACACAAAAATGATGATTCTAGTAATTACTTACTTGATTCTTGGAGGTTACACCAAGTCTGTATAGCCATTCAAGTATTGCCACTAAATTATATTTTGTTTATTGGAAAAAGAGTTGGAAATCGTTGGCCTCAATATCTCACAGTTGTTATGGTAGCAAGAAACACCACCACCATCATGAGGAGTAGACAATTTTATTTGGTAGTGTTGACTCTCAAATAGGGGTGGGCACGGTTCGATTTAGATCGGTTCGGATCACAATTGAGCAGAACCGAATTAAATCGGTTATTTTATAAGAAGAACCAAATAAGAACTGAACTAAAAAAAGAATCGAACTAGAACTGATCATTTCAGTTCGGTTCGGTTTTTTCGGTTCTGGGCCCATTAGGCCTATTTTAAATTTTAAAATTTTTAAATTTTATCCAATGGGCCTCGTTAATGGAATAATTTTTTTAATAGTCAGTTCATTATAATTTCATTACAAATGCTAATAATAAACACAAAGCATTCAAAATGCATTTATCATTATTGTCTTACTAACTATTAATAAGGTACTCACAAAATATGAAATATTAATATTTAAAACATGAAATTAGACTTCATTTCTCCATTTAAATAAGCATAAAGTTACAAAGACAAATAAAAATAACAACAATTATAACTTACAACACATAATAAAAAAAAATGCAAACAAACACCAATAACATTCTCTCATCTTCATCAATATCAGCATCAGCTTTAGGCATTTTCCAGCTCAATATTTGAATCTATTAAAAAAAATTAAAATAATAAATAATTAAATAAACAATCTATATAAACAAGATACTAGTCCTTTTTTTTCTGAAAAAGCAAAGAAAACTTGCTAGTCAGAGACATCAATCAACTGCCATTTGCTCATCAGCTACTTGTTCTTGTTGAGATAGCACTAGGCTAAACAATTCTTCAATAAATTGAAACAATTATATTAAAATCATTAATTCTAATATACAAAATGTTATAAGTGAGATTACAAAAAATAACATAATAAATAACAATATTACCTTTTTCAACTAATTCATAAAATTCAGCTTCCTCCTAACTTGGTTGTATTGTATGCTCTCATAATAGAGTTGAGCGAAGTCAATTTTGAGTGCAAATTAATGACTTAACTGTTTTGTGAGTTAAAAAGCTCCTAAAAGGATTAAGAGAATGCAGCCTCATGTGCTAAATGCTGATTCAAAAGCTACAGTAGACACTAGAATTGCAAAAACATCTTTGGTAATTTGAGACAAAATCGGATACCGAGGCCCATTCAACTTCCATCAAGTCAAAATATTAAAATGAGGATTACTAGTACTCTCACAAGTCTCTGACAAGTATTTTTCAACATCATTTTTCCACTAATTTCATCATTTGAACTTTCTTTCATATTTCTAAACTATGTAAAAGGATCAAATAACCCATAACTACTGCTAGCACCATCATACACAACACTATTTCTCTCACCTCTATTTGGATTACTCTCAGCACCATAGCTTTCAAAAAGCTTCAGTAGCAACTCTTTAATGTTAACTCTCAATTCATCAACCTTTCTATTATCATACAAGCTACTAAAACACCATGTAACAAAGTCAAGTTTGCAGCAAAGATCAAGCACATTTGCCACAATCAACAACACGTTAACCTTTTCAAAAGAATAGCCCCAATATTTGACAAACTTTTCCTCCATCTTATAGCCCATTTTATTTAACCAAAAATCATTAGAATCAACAAGTGACTTCACATGAATATAAACTTTCCACATTTCATTCAAATAATTATTGGAGGTGACAGTGAGCGAACTACTAAATGTTAAGGTCACATGATAAAAAATCAAAAGACACTTGACTAACCTCTTAGCATTTTCCCAATCCTTGTCAGTCGGTGGCCACAGCCTCCTTGTTTCACTCTCATCCTCATCAAACCAATTTGTATAATGCCCATCATCTTCCTTTAGCATATCAAATGCTTTCTCAAATGCTACCGCTTTTTCTAACATTAAATACGTTGAATTCCACCTAGTCGACACATCTAACACCATAAGCCCTCCACATGAGATTTTCTCCTTCTCAACACATGTTTTGAACTTTTGCAATCTTGATGAGGACGATCTAACATATTTTATAGTATTTTGGATACTAACTACTAATTGATTCACTTGCGACAGCCCATCTTGCATAATTAAGTTGATTATATGCGTCAAACACCTCACATGCATATGCAAACCATTCAAAATCATCGAATTTCCACTCCAATTTGCCAAATTCTTCTTCACATAAGATATTGCAAGTGTATTAGCACTTGCATTATCCACTGTAATTGTGAACAGCCTCTCAATCCCCCAATCAATCAAACAATTTTCAATCAACTTCTCAATTCCATCTCCTTTATGATTTGATATAGCCGTAAAAGTGAGAATTCTCTTATGCAACACCCATTGTTCATCAATAAAGTGAGCCGTAACTACCATAAAGTTTGACATTTCAATTGAAGTCCAGGTGTCGGTGGTAATACACAATCTCTATTTATTTGCACTCAAAACACTTTTCAGCGACCACTTTTCATTCTGATACAAATCAAGAATATCCCTTGTAATTGTTCTTCGAGATGGCACCTCAAATTTCGGACAACAAGTTTCCATGAACTCTAAAAACCCTTCAGCCTCTACAAATCTAAAAGGCAACTTATCCTTGATTATCATTTTTACAAGTGCCATTTTACAAGCCTCTTTATTAAATCCTACATGCATAACCTTAGCAGTACTATCATTTTTACCTTTACCCTTTTTATGAACTAATATCTGTTGCTTTGCATCATTTGCAGCATTCAATTTTATGCATAATTTACATCTATCCAAATGGTTCTTCAAATCCCTTGTTCCAGAATTAGTACTATGGGCTGCATAACTTTTGCCGCAATAATGACACTTAGCTTTTTCTCCCCCAGGTAGCCTCGAAAAATGTTTCCACACAAATGATCTCAAAGGAATTTTTCTTTTTTTACTCCTGCTGACCTCTTCATCACTACTAACTTGTTGCACTTCATTATTAGCCTCTTGTACTTCACCAACATTGTCAACCATCCTACAAAACCAGTAGCCATATTTGTAAATCATACAGTTTATGGCCATTGTCCAACATGCAATCGGCAACTATATTATAAACACAATTGATAGCCATAGTTGTAAATCATGCAATTTATAGCCATTGTCCAACATACAATTGGTAGCCATATTATAAACACAATCGGCAGCCATATTAATCATCAAATTTAATTTATAGCCACTGGCCAACATTTCTTTCCACACACACACACACACACACACACACACACACAAATTCATATTATAACTTATACATACATATATACATAAAACTAAATTATGTTTCAAACATAAACAAATTATAGTATCCTTCAGAAACTAAATCATGCATTCAATTGTAAAAGCACTTTTCTTACTTTTATTAAAACATATAATGATAAAAAAAATCATGTATTAATTATAATTGTAGAAAATCAGAGAAGTAGGGTATGGTGGCATGCTAGATATCTGTCACTATTTCAGACCTACCTAGTGGCGCACGGTGGCCGGTGAGCAGAGCAGAAGCTGTCGCACGGTGAAAAGAAGCCTTGGGCTGTCTTGCGGTGAGAAGAAGCAAATGGTTGTCGCGTGGTGAGAAGAAGCAAACGGCGGTCGCACAGTGGAAGAAAGTGTTGCACGGTGAGTATAGGTTGTTCAATTGTGACAAGGTCGGAGCAGCGTCAGCCATGATTGTAGTGTGTTTGGGTGGGTGATTTTGAATTTTTTATTTTGATTTTAAGGTTTGGTTTAGGTGAAATCGTTACACATATATACCAGTAATTATGTGTGTGCAAGTCTATTATAGTTATTTTACGTACCCATTTAAAATATAACACGTGTCAAATTTAATAAAATTAAAAAATAATTTGATTTTTTCGGTTCGATTTTCGGTTCACTCGACTGAATTGAAAACCAAATCAGTATTTCGATTTTTCTCTAAATAATATATTTTGGTTATTTATACAAATAAAAATCGGTCTGAAATCGAACCGAACCGACGGTTCAATTCGGTTTTTTTAAGGACACGGTTTATTTTGCCTAGTGCTACTCCCAAATTGCCATTGTTAAACAATAGAGATCAATGAAAACCAACTATGCTCACTAGGGTTATCAAAAATACTTGTCTCACCTGAAATTAGCCTAAACTCAGGCTTGAATACTATTGGCTTGGGAATGACGTTGAATCAGACCCGAGTTTCACTTGACAAGCTTGGGGTCCAACAAAAAAAAATTAAAAAAATATATATTATTTTAAATAATTATATTTATTTGTCTCACTTATTATGTGTACTTGAAATTTTAAACATTTAAAATCTATATTATCAAGTCCAATTTCATTAGAATAATGTTTAAAAGTTATAAGATAAAATTAGACACACACGCAGAATTAGAATGATAAAAGATAAAACCTGATTTTTAGGCTTGGATTAAAAAAATCTAGCCCAGCCCAGTGTTGAGCTTTTAAGCCCCAGCTAGGATGTTCGAAAACCAAGCCCAGCATGGATTCTGTTGTTCTCATACTTTGTATTAGTTTGGGTTTTGGCCATTGCTATTCTCAACCCTTCTTCCAACGAATGGTATATCTTTTGTTGGTTATTTCCGTATTGTCGCGTAGACCTGGCGATGATAATTCAAACGAAGTCTAATGGATGGTGATTGATGGCGGCGAACAATAGATCTCGGCCATCTGCAATGGCCGATGGTCAATAGTTTAATTTTAATAATAATTTAAATTAATTGATTTTACAAAAATATTATAAAAAATATATAAATATGCAATATAATCCATATTACACCAAACAGTATTAAATTTTATTTGATATAATCTGGTACGGTACAATACAATATGGCACACCAAACGCATCCCAAATAGCAAAATCAGTACTCACATTTGAAGCCACTATTTAAGTGGTAATGAACTCACTAACCTATGAAGTTGATAGTCAAAATCAAAGATCAATATCATTGTAAGATAAAAAAATCCCGTTTTAAGCACCCAGCGATTGCAAGCACTTTTTTCATTTGGAATTGACGATTACTTTGAAATAGAGCATGAATTAATATTTTAATAGAATTCTAGTTACAATTTATGTTATAGAAAATGAATTAACTGACGTTGAATGATTTGAAGCATTAAGATGATAATTAGGATTAAAAGAAAAATAACATATATTATAGTCCAATTGACTGTCATGCTAAATATTTGTCCACTCCAATCATGTGCATCCAAAGCACTCATTTTAATTAGAAATTATAAATGTAAATGATTTCCTATATCGTAAAGGAATTAGGAAAATGAAACCGAAATGAATCGAGCTAATTACTTTCATGAAACTCTTTCCTATATAGTAAAATAATTATAGGTAGAGACAGAGGAACACTAAATAACGATGATAAGTCATGTATCAAAGCATTTAGATTTTTTTATCTACGCAAAGGAATTATGCTCATTGGCATTTGATGGCTGGTACATTAAGAAAGTGTGTCATGAGAAATTTTATGGTTTCAAGTGGCCTCATCCTAATTAGAATTTGAAAAGTTATTTCAAACTACATGTAAGATTCAATTGAAAATGATAACTTAAAAGATCAGATTATTTGATAATCACTTTTAAAATGAGTTTACCAAGCTTATTTTAAGTTTTTATTATCAAATAAGTACTTATTAATAATATAATACAGTCCTAATCTTTTGAAAATTAAAAAAGATGAAAGGATTATTAATTACATAGTGTAAATTTGTAATACAATAAAGAATTTCTTTTCTAAAAAAATTAAGTTTATCTTTCATTTTTAAGATTAGAATTTATAGAAATAATGAGAACAATGACCTTTAATAGCAATAGAAAAAATGATTAAGATGGTAAAAGAACACTAAGGAAGGAGGGAAAAGTTTGATTGCTGTTGAAGAAAAAATTAGGTTGTGTTTGGAATGCTGTGCTATATTAAACTAAATTTGATTGGACTGTAATGTATTGTTGGTAAGTTTAATACAGTACTATCTTTACTCTTTAGTGCTGCATGGATTATATAAAGCATATTAATATTTTATACTATATAACTTGTACTAAAATAATATTGCTTTGATTTATTAATTAAAAGATAAAATATTTACCAGCAACCACCGGTAACGACGCCAGAAATTTGTCAGTGTCTTTTGTTGATTCCATAACTGATGATGTTGGAATCTTGGTCACAGGCTCTATGCAACAATACCTATATCTTCAACAACAAAACTTCTATTCGTTACAGATCTACAGCCAAAATTTTGAATTGTGTATTTATAGCAACGGAAGCTCCACTACCAAAGAAATTTGTACCGTTGTTTAGCGGATGTGATGAGAATTCTAGTGGTATCAATTTTAATGTCAAAAACTATTAATGACCGAAAATGGCCGGCCGCAAACAATTGCTGGCGATGACTATTGTTGGCAAAGTGCAGGTGTGAAAATAATTTGTAGCCGCCGTTGGTCAGTAATATTGTATGAATAAATTAATAATTCAATTATAAAATCAAATTAAACAATTATAATAATAAAATAATATATTAACAAATAAAAATAACAAGACCTACATAAACCTAAAGGTAAGTGCAGGTCTCGATCGCACAGATACAAAGGTGTCTGGTCATTTTGACTAACACAAGGCAGTTTGGTTGCTGTCCAAACACTGGTTTGCAATTTCATTATAGTGCAGACTTGCTGTACAGCATGCCAAAAAGGCCTCTATGGGCTCATATTAACCAATAGCGGCTCGATTTCAAGGTAATTCAGGTGGTTGTTTAGAATCTTGTTATATATATGAAAGTCACATGATTATTTTATATATATAAAAAAATTAATTTAAAGGTAATTATTATTTATTTAATTTATTATTATTTTGTAATTGTCTTTTCATAAATAAATTATTAAATTCTTATAAAATTTATTTAATTTCATACTTAATAGTTTTAATTTGTTCAAAACCGATAAATTAATAATTTCAATCCTATAAATTCTTTATTTTATTGTTAAAATTAAAAAAAATTCTATGATGTCGTGATCATTTATATTGTAATTATTATAGACCGTTAGATTAAATTAATGGTCAACAATAATTATAATACAATAAAATGATTTGATTAAATGATATTTAATTGGTTATAATCCGGTTAAATATTTTTTTGAAGTAAAATTTAACTGGTTCTAAATATATTAAAAAAAGGATTCGCCTTTTGATAGAATAAAAAATAATAAAAAGGAAAAAGCAATCCCGGATTAACCATCGTGAAAGAGAAACGCAAAAGGTGTTAGAGACCAGCTTGAATCCAATTAGGGTAGGCGATTCAAGAGGCTAAGAGTTTGAATTGTACTTGTCTCAACAACTTTTAGATTTTCCTTTTGAGTCACAATATGACCTTATTGAGTAATTGAACACAATGGCAAGAATTCTCTTTCTAGATATGCGATTCGGCGTTGGCAATTGAAGAGGCTAACAGTTTGAATGCGATTCGGACTGCTCTTGATAATTTAGAAAACCAGCTTGAGGTTTTGCAAGTAAGACTTTCTTTTACCTTTTTTTTTTGGTTTTTTTAAGTGGGGGGTTTTGTAACTTTTGGATAATGTGCATTTGTTTTGGTTGTGGTTTGTTTGGTTTCCGACAAATTTGAGGGAGAAAGATGAAAACTTTCAATTTTAGCAAAGTAGCTTGGCCAATTGTATTGGTCATCGAAGTATTAGATTGGTCATCGAAGTATTGCAAGTGAGTTGTAGATGAAAAAAAAAGAAAAAAATTAAAGGGAATATTATTGATTTGCTAAATTAATTTAATGACATAATTTCAACAAAATTCAAAGTTCAAACTTAGTCATTTATAATTATTTGTCTTGCTATTCATTTTCTTTACTTCCTCTGTTCCTCATTTGAGTTTCATCAGCCACAATGCCTCATTAGGTTGCTGAACAAGATGAATAACTGGATAACTATGCATGACAGGATCAAAGAATTTCAAGAAATTAATTGTACAGGCCTGCTAATTAAATGCTGGAGTTTTGCATTGCATTAGGTGCATATCACCATTTACAATTACTACTCTCTCCTCCTAAAGAAGAGTTTCATTGTATCAGATCATTTGGTCTTATCTAGATTATTGTGTAATCACAATATGACCTTCAAATTAAATTTTTATGTTCGGCTTTGAGGTTGAAGGCTTCTAGAATTTTTTTAGAGGGGACTACAGATGATGTGGTTATCAATTCTTGCACTAAGATGGTCGCTATTGAAAGTGATGGATTGAAAAAATTATTTAGATAGCCCATACATGAAAAAAAAAAAAAAAATTAATCGTCATCACTCTCCTCATTAGATCTTTCCTTTTCCAAGTTTTGCTTCAACAATTGCCAATAATGGAAACATTCTTTTACTTTTGCTTTCTGAGCCGCTTAATAAACTAATATTCCCTTTCGGGAAATTTTTAAGTTGTTTAAAACAAATATTACAGATTGGGTGTTTCTTGTGACAACACGTGTGATTTGGACTTGTTCGATAGACAAGTAAAATCATGCGATCATTAGGGCAAGTCTAGGATCTTGATTGAAGTAATTTTTACGAAACAAAGCTATAATTTAATTTTATAACTTAAAATGTAAAAGTCGAAGCTTATAATATTGATACAACTTGTTACATATATAAGATTACAATATAAAGTTTTAAGTCTTGAAGATCATAATTTTATATATGTTTTTAGGTCTATGTAAAATACTATCGAGGATCTTAAATTTTATAAATCAAGTTGTAAACATAATGCACCCACTACATTTTATATGCTAGTGGTGATATACATATTTTGAAACTATCGTGTGGCTATATATTAGATAGCTAGAAAAGCTGGACAATAGTCAAGTAAAAACGTCAGGTTAAGGGAAAAGTCTGTGTACCCTTTAAGTTGTAATTGTGACTAGGGCTGGGCAATTTCGGATTCGGATGAATCAGATCGAATTTTGGATAATTCGGATGAGGAAAAATTCCATTCGATTCGAATCAAGGAATTACTGTAGCTATGAATCCGATCGGATTATTCAGATTGATCCATTGGATTCGATCCGAATCAAATCCGATCGGACGACACAAGTTCTATCCGATCAAATTTGAAGTCAAATCCGAATTCGATACAAATTTGTAAAAATCAAATCAAATCAGATTGGATCTATCTGAATTCGATCCGATGCCCACCCCTAATTGTAACCATATAATATATAACAAATCAAGTGATAAATTGTTATATTAGACTTCTCTAGATCCAACCGATCTCTCTGAGCTTTTTTGATATTTTCTCTCTCTAGCCTTTTCTTTCTTGTTGAAGCCTTGAAACCATGGCATAATCATTAGAGATAAGGCAAACCTATTTCATAAGTCTCACAAGAATAATCTTCTATCGAAGAAAGTGACAAACAAAGTTGACGCTCAAAAGAATTTGGAAAAGAAAATGCAGAGCCCAAAAGGCTAGAGATGTTAAGAGTATGTTCTCTTTAACATATCTTTCTAGCTTTTTTTTTTCCTGTTATGTTTCATGGTTTCTATTAGTTGTTGCAATTATACACACAAATAATTAGAAGCAATTTCCAATTCCTTGTCACTTGACCAATCAATTCAATTATCTTACCTGTAGTTGTGTCAGTTACATGGGTGTTTGTGGAAGAAACAGTTTGTCTTATGCAATTTAATGATTATCTATTTTGATCATTTCCAATTCAGGTTGTTTCGGGGCTCCAACTGTAATACAGCGCTGCATCACATACATCGTTAATGAATTTTTTATTTAAAAATTCATTGGCCTTTGGATCGCAGTCAAAAGTAATCCAATGGATTATATTTTTTTTTTGTTAATGCTGGCTACCGGAACTATCAGTTACCATTGATTGAGCTGTGGTATAAATAAGATATTTTTTCCTCGCCGTGCCCCCCGTTCTCTTTTCATTCGTCTTTAAAGCCCCCGTTTTCTTTTCATCTGTCTCTAAAGCTTAGTTATTCAATTGGTCTCCCCTGTTCCTGTGCATGTTTGAAATGAAAAATTTGATGGTTTGGTGAAACTGAAAGTTGCTAGAGTCTTTCTTTGAATCCCTTTCTGAAAGCAAAAATTACAAATTGACAGTCCAGGCAGCAGAACGAAAGAGTTTAATTTTAATGAAGAATCAGCTCATTCAACGAAGGATCAACCTTAATTAACAGCCAGAACCAAAATGTAGTTAAAGAAACTTTGACCTGCAATTTAAAGAAAACTAATGGTATGAATTTTTAAATTAATCGTGTTATTTACTATGTTTCAAATCTATGCATGCCTTCAGAATAGTGAGTAAATTCTCTTTTATAAGGTAATTTCTTCATTAGTTTGAAAGTTTTATTCATTATCGTATTTCATTTTAAAGTCTACATTTTGAACAGATCAATTTATTCTCAAAAAGAATCGGCCTCAATTAATGAAGACTATGTAAAGAAATTTCTAATTCTAATTCAAAGTAACCTACCAGTAGCAAATATGAGTTTCTAAATTATCATATATGCTTTAAAATTGTGAGTTAAACCACTGATATAATTCTTTAATACAGAAGAATTAATTAATTGAAGGGTATAATCTTATTTGCTGTGAGGCAATATGCTGACCGGAGAGGAAGAGAATGAACATGTGTTTACATGATATCCGTATGAAAAGAATGAAAAAGAAAAAGCAAAAAAGACAACAATAGAGTATTGTTTAAATTGGACTGTAAAATTTGGTACAAGAAAAAGAATGAATAAGTAATTTTTTTTGAAAGGTTATAGGTTTTAATGGGTGGATTTACAATCTGTTGCATAGGGATACGAATGGACAATCAGCTACACAAGCGTAAACGACAATCAATAAATTTACAAAAGAGCAATACTTGTCTTTCGAAAGTAAATAATCAAAATGTAGTTCCTACATCTTCAACATATGAATTTGTTTCTCACTCGTAAGTAATTATATTCAGTTATTATTTAACCTAAATAGTAGATAGCTACTAATTCAATGTTATGCAGTTGTAGCGATGAAAAAGAGCTTTTGAAAAGTCATAATTTTAATTTGTCTGCCACTATTGGGGTTAGTATATGTGTAGATATTTTCTAAATTAGTATGTTCATTAAATCTAGTTTGTAAATATTTTTTAATCTTTGTTACTTTTGTGATAGTTGAGGAAGTACACTGAGAAAACCAACACAGGACTTTTAGCAGAACATAAGGCAAGGCACCAAAAGCAATGTGAAAGGATTGGCTGTGCAGATGTGTATGGTGATAACAATGAATCAAAGACTCCTAAGGTGGATAAGTTCACCTTGGAAACTAGGTGTGCGCCTGACTGATTTTGTTCCCTTGTTGGCAACTTATCGGAAGACCAGAGAAATACAATAAGAGAACTAGGATTTGGAAGCCTGCTTGAAATCCAATGTGGTCGACTGAGGAGGCAATTATGTCGTTAGTTGGTTGATCAGCTCAAACCTAAATGCAACATTATTGAACTTCATGGTCAAAATTTGAAACTGTGCCACAGAACTTTTTCAGACATCATAGGTGTAAAAGATGGAGGTATACCAATACAATTGGGTGGACCAAGTGGAAATATTGCTAGATTACGAGATATTTTTCAATGAACAATCAGAGGGATCAACATTAAGACACTTGAGGATATTATAAAGCAAGTAGATGAAACCAACTAGATTTTCAAGGTTTGTAATAAAATTCATTTTGGCACATTTATCCGTACACATATTATTATATTAAATCATGAATATATGTTATATTTCTTCCGCAGTATATTCAATTCTTACACCTTTTGATTTTTTTCTATAATATTTGCATGCGTAATTGTATTTAAAGTTATTGTGAAATATGAACACACGTTAGCCATTTATCAAACTCATTCATGCTTGTTATTGTTCATTTTACAAATAGTAGTTTTGATTTGAGCATGTTGCCTTTATTTTGTTTGCGCTAGCCACGTTGTTATGCCCAACAAGTGGTTATATATCGCATTTGTTCCTGCATCCGTTCAAAGATGTTCTCAATGTTAAATCACTTAATTGGATTTCGTTTTGTTATAAATGGCTGGTAAAGTCCATTGGCAAATATAAGAATCGTGAAACTACATATGTCGTAGGATGTCTTTTTTTCCTACAAGTAAAATAATTTATATAACTAAATTTTAGTATTTTTCTCACCATCATAATTTCCATAGCTAAATTTTAGCATTTCTCTGACCGTGAATAGCATTAATTATACTATTTTCTTAACAATAAGTTGTTTATGCAGAATTTTTAACTCCATAATGTTGCATACAATTGCATTCAGCCTGATTGGACTAAAACTCCTGTCACATTCTGGAAAGAATCAATGGTGAAAAGGTTCATGAAGTGATTGAGATCTCAGGGAGGGATTGGAAGCGATAAGGTAAATTTTATTATAGAGTGCTTATGATTATAATTAGCATAATAATATGTGAGAAATTGGGATTGTACTTGTTTTTTGATATCATTTATTTGCTTAATTAAATAGATTCAGATGTTTACTACTGACATTGGTGGAGATTCTCAATTAAAAGCTGTTAGACATCCTAATTTTGAAGAAATAATTCAGAAACAAATACTTTCAATCCGGGTACTGACTTTTAAGGTTGATTACCTATCTGATGCAATATATGACCAGACTAAAATGTTAAAAGAGTTGCTAAATCAAAGGCAAATTATGGACCGTGTTGCCCCTTATGTGAATCATCTTACCACAAATTACATTAAAACTCCTTCCCATGAGTTTGTGTCTGCTCAGGAAAATAATGTTGGGGCTGAATTTATTGAAATCTCATCAAATGAAGGTTCAGCCCCTGGTTATGATAAGACAAACCCTCTTTATGATGGCTCTAACTTAAACATGAAGGAAAAGCAATTATATCAAATATTGAGTACATTGGAAATGGCTTTGGGTTGTGAAAAGACAGATGCATTTTCCTCAAAGAAAACGAAAATGTCCAAGGGAAATCCAGAAGTGATTCTTAAGGAATCTATGGTATTGAAGTGTCTTTGTTACTGTTGCTTTTATATTTACCATAATTATATGTTGTGACATTACCTCAAAATATGTGACTTGTAAGATTTTTCATTTGTAGGAGGGTCTTGTGATGATACAATCAACCACAAAGGGCAAGCATATTCAAACTTCTAAAGAAAAGAATGTCAAGCCTGCCCAACCTCAATTCTTGGTTGGTCCATTTTTGGTTCCCACTCAATTTACTGAGGACGAAATGAAGCTTATTCTTTATCTTTTTGACGACAAGTTGGCTTAAATGTATGGTCTAGTAATAATGACATGTGTTTATGCTAGACTGTTTTTGGGGTTGATGTAAATCTCTTAATCTTGCTTTTATTTATTGTGATAATGTTGTTCTTTCATGGTAAAGGGATGTCGTCGTCTGTACAGAATACAGCAACATAACACGGAGTAGTATGTGCTCCATCATGCCAAGAGCATGGATTGATGGTGATGTAATACTCTATGCCTGCTACGTATAATATTTAGGACTGATTCAATACTAATGATGCCATTATTTTCAATTAGTATATATGAACATATCTCTTAACTAATGTGTGCATTTTAATCGCAACTGTTAAATACAAGACTATTGAAGAGGCCCAAAAAGATATCACCTCTACTCGGTGTTGGTTCCTGCCGTTATATTATTTTGTAAGATAACTAGAAATTATATATTTCTAATTCAATCATTATTCTTCAAATGAGATCATGTAGATTGTCAACTAACAAACTATTTTAATTCTTCTAATTTTTCAGACTTAAATTTAAAACAAGTTGTACTAGGTGACTCAGGTGATCTAAACTCCTATCGTTGAGCTTCTAGGTTCCAAGAGCGATATATGCCTTGGTTGTAACTTGAATTTTTTTTTCATGAACTTTTCGTGGTTTGCATTTTTACGTAGTTCCTTCATTTCCTTTTCATTTTACTAGCTTGATAACAAAACATTTTACCATTAATTATGTTTTACTCTCTTACAATTGTAGATTTATGTGCCCATACATTGTGAAAGTCATTGGTACATGCTTGTTATTGACATTCTTTGTCAAACTGCTGATATTTGGGATTCTTTGGAATCTCTCAGTCAACCAGAAAAAAAGATTAATCAATCATTGACAATTGTATGTTCTTAGGAGGATTGACTACATCTATGCATTATTTTGAATTTCATTGTATAACATTCTAAATTTTGTTAACATTTATTTCTGGTTGATAATGGCAGCTCGCCTCACTGGATTTTTTGCTACTTAGAGAGGCTCGACTTCTCAAGTTTTAATTTTCTGCATTTTCAACTTGGTCGTCAAATTGGTCTGCCACAACAGCCAAATGATTTTGATTGTGGATATTATGCCTTAAAATATATGGACCATCCCTTTATTGTTGTTGACAAGTCATATCAGGTATATGCTTCTTCTTTTTTCAATCTTCAGCATAAAAGCATCTCTCTTATATTAATCTTGAACATTAATTTATACTGGTTAATGAGCAATGCTTTCTTCACACCTTTTATAAGTCATTATGTTCAATGAATCTGAAATTTAGATCAATCACAATAGTAACATAGGAGTACTGCAAAGAAGTAATAAATAGTAAAGTTTTCTTTATATAGAATACTTTTAAAGCATAACTAGGAGTACTCTATAATTTTTTTTCCTATGTATTAAGCAAGCTGTTTTTAAAAGATATTTAGTTTTTAAAGCAATAAGAGATACTTGTTAGCAAGGCATGAGTACTAAAGAGAACATGAACAAGCATTTAAAAACTTGAATTGTAAAAAATCTCCATATGTAAAAGACTAAGTATTTACATTTTAAAACTAATATCATATCTTGCAAGTCAAGTACCTTTCGTGAATTAAAAAAGTTTGTTGCTATTAAGTAGATAACAATCATCAGAGTCTTAAACCATATGGACTTTGTTACTTTTATATAAATTCATCTTGTCGGCGTATAGAAATTATTGTAATTAGTGTTTGTTCATTGTTAGCATGATTCGGATTATGCTCGCATCCTGTTGGCACTATATCTAGCACAATCTCCACTTAATGATATCAGGCATAAACTCATGCAAGATGTGTGCAGTGAATATGGAAAATGTAATGCTGCTGACTCCCAAAGGGCCCCTTGTAAACAAACTTTGGAATTGAGAAAAGCTACTAGAAATATTAATCTTAACCAGGCACCATCTGAGGCTTTATTAAAGCCGTTACTATGATCTCTAAAGGTATGTTAAGTCACATGTCATTCCCATTTTTTATCTAATGTCCTCTGCTTATCGGTTGTTATTAGGCCCTTTTTTCTATTTCTTTTAGTGAGTTATGATGTTTCTGGTAGACAAATTGTACCTGTTAGTAATCATTTACTTGTGTTTTAAACTAGGTGTCACTACACTTGGAATGGCAATTCTAATATTTTGGCATGCCAAACCATTTTCGAGTAGAATATTTTTGTAGCAAAATATTTTTATAGCAACACCTTTTTTGTATAGGATACATTAATCATTTTTTGGTTATGTAGTACATTAACTGTAGTAGAATCTTTATTAGTTCATTGACCACAAGAAGCAGATGAGCCCTGTATGGCCTCAGAAGATGTTTTAAATGTATTTAGTGCTGATGTGTGCCCTCTTTTTTTTTGTATGTCTGAGGGTAGTGTATTAACATTGCATATTCTGACCATTTGTTACTTACAAATGGCTACCTATAGAAACTTGATATGTATCTAAGGCTATATCTCTGTCAATTCTTCTCTATTATAACTATCTTCAATTTTAGTATCATTACTTTTTGAAATTTTTGTAGCTTAAATTTGTTTTTATTTTATTTCACTATAGGATTTTGATGAAGTGTGATGTTGTAGGGTTTCAACTCTTTTGTGATCTACTTTGATTTCCCTAATGATGTTCAATCCTATAGATATTATCTCTTTCTAGATTCAATTTTCCTTTGTTGCTAAATTTAAGTGATCTTTTATTTTTCCTTTGTGGCTTGCACGCATGCATGAGTGGTGAAAAGATCATTGGATTGTTTTTGTTTGGTTGCTGGGCAGTTATAAACAAAAATGAAGTAGAATGTTTGTTTGTTGAGCACTCTCCAAAAAAAAAAAAAGTACACTGTTGGGTTGCATGGTGAAATTAATTTAAACTCCCACTTTCATTTTTGACAAAAGCTTCAAAAAATAAAAAAAAACTATTGCCTTCAATTCAGTTTAGGCTGTATGGCATATTGTACCAAACATATACTTGTTAATGATAGAATAAAAATATTCTTGAAATTTTGGTGATGATTTTCACTATGTGATTATTTTCCAACATTTGCCTCTCATAGCTCTCCCAATCAAAATCGGTCACATGGCCATTATTCCATGCAATATTGCCCGTGTCAATAGATCTCTACTCAAATACCAAAGACAAATAAATTTATTTCTTAGATTAACATTTCAATTACACTAAATACATTTTAAATTTAACATACTTGTTATAGCCATCCCATTTCATTATTTATATTTATATTTTAAATTTTAGTTTAAAAATATTTTATTACTATATGGGAAATAAGAGATAAGAGTTGTAGGGATAAATACTGAATAATAAGAAAAAAATAATTTAATATTTTAAATTTATACTTCATTAAAAATAAAAGTTAAAAGAGGTACCAGTTTAAAAGCACAAATAAAAACCAAACGAAATTCCTATTGTCAGGTACAAGTTTTATCATTTATGGCCAGATAATTTATTAATTTACGTATTTATATTTTTACGCTTCAGATATTTTGAATAAACTTAAAATTTTTAATGGATGGTATAAGGCTTTTATCACTGTTACAAATTTATTTTACAGTAGAGACATTACACAATCAATTGTCACTACAACAACTATAATTCAATGTCAGATTAATTAAAAAATAGAATATGAAAAAAAAAATACAATAGTATTGATTGTGACTTAAAATAATTAGGTTCACATACGCTTCAAAACTATCGCCAAAATGGAAAGACATTTGGCGGCAAAACTACCGCCAAAATTAAAATCTCATTTATCAGTACTGATTTTTCTTAATTTTTTTCCTTTATTTATTTTTTTCCACTTTCAACAATTGACGAATTTGGCAATGTATCGCACTAGTGGAGATATTTTTTTACTTCTTTTTTTCCTTTTTTATCCACTTTCAACAATTTAAAATGGCAATGTACTAGATTAGTCGACTTTTTTATTTTTTTAATAATTGGATTAGTGGACTTATAATTGAAGTTCATAATTTTCTTTTAAAACAAAATCATTATCCCTGTCACTGCCTGACTCTTTATCTTTTCGCCCAAATATGTGGCTTCCTAGTTACTACTGTTAAGTTCAACAACTTAAAATTTTCCCTCTTCTCTATCAACAGATGCAAATATTCTCCCAAAAATTTTATAATGCAACACCCATATTCTCCCCCATTCTTCAAAAATTACCAGCATCTACTTAAGCCTTCTGTTCTTTGGTAGAGAAAAAAAGGTTGGGGTTTGCTCTATTCTTTCCATGGCTTTATGCTCTTCTCGAAATTGATCTCTCTTTTATGTTTTAATTTTGGCTGGGTTTTTATTTTTTTTATATCTGTGGTTTGATTAATTTTTTTTTTCTAATTTCACAGAAAACAGGATTTTTTGCATGTCCATTGAAGATTTAGAGTAGTCAAGGATTACTTCTGAGGCAGGTTAGTTCATATATATATAAAGAAAATTAGATAATTTTATTTCATGTCTCTTTTTTTCCTCCCCTAAACTTCTTCATTTTTTTTATTGGTGTTTGATTCTTGAATATTTATTTGTTCTTCATCTTCTTTGTTTTCGGCTCGCTTGAAACTGCTTTTATTTTAATTCTATTGACAATGTCTATTTTTTTTTTCTTATTATTTACTTTCTTTGTGGTTTGTGTATATATATATTTTCCCGTAGACTAGTTAAGTTTTGCTTAATGCCTTGTGCCTCGTATATGAAGCTAAGTCTAAGTTGCAACTCAACTGACAAAATCCAATTCTTTGATTTACTTTCCATTTGCTTGATTGTGAATTGGATTTTGTTTCTGGTCTTCATTCCTTGGATTATAGTCGTAACATGTAATTGATTGAGATGCTAGTTAAGTCAAGTTACAGTTTGAAGAATTATTGTTAAAGCATGGGGTTTTGAATAGAGGAACATTTATACATTCCACTTTTAATCATCAAGGTAGTGGAATACTTGATTTCTCCATTTATAGAAAGAAAATATAGAAAATAAAATTTGATCTTTCTTTATGTATTGAAAGAATAGCTAGAAAATTAAAATTGATTGCTGATCATTTTTGCATAATTTTATTTTTCATTATTTCACCGTTGTCAGTTTGCTTAACAGCCAATTTTACATTTTTATGTTAAGTCAATTATTTTTTTTCTTGAAATTTGTTAACATTTTAGAAATGGATTAACTTTATGAATTTTTTATTTGGTAAACAAATCAACTTCAATCTATTTATACTTAACTATAATGAATTTTTAGCATCTATAATTTTTAGTAAACCTAATTGTAAGTTGTATAATACATTTTTTGTGTGTCATGTTATTTGCAAACCTCTATAATAAGTTGAATAAACTCTTTTTTCTTGAAAAACCCATTACAAATATTTACAAATCATACCATGTTAAGAAAACTCACTATAGTCTTATTGATAGCCCTGATTATTTATTTATTTTTTTTCTTCAATAAGTCCCATTTGCATAATACTATACAAAGAACTTGCTCTTAATTTTTCATCACCTAAACTTAGCTAATAAGTCAAATTAAAGCAAAATCAGTTACCCAGAGTCATATATAATTTCAGAGCAGAAAGTTTTCTAGCCTGTTAAATATGGCTAAGGGAGACCGCAAGCAGAAGAGATGCTTAGATGATGTTTCCATTCAACAAGGTGGGAATAGTGGTATGACCATTGTGGGTTCTAGCAAGCAATCATATGGCTTCATGTCATATTTGTAAGTACCTATTGATGTTTTGTTGTTCACATATTTTTGCACAACTGTACAACAAAACATTCTGTTTTGATTTTTGATTTTGTTAATATCTAAATATTTAATGGATCTTTGTTTCACTCACAGCAAAGAGCAAGTGAAGCGATTGAAGGCCTCCGATGAAAACCTTGTTTTCAGCCAAGAGGTAATTAAATTGTCATGTGTTTCATGTGACATGATTTGTATTATGATTTGTGTGTTGCATCTTAATTGAATGGTAAAAAACTACTAACTAATGCTTATATTATTGGCCAGCTAAGAAAAAAATTGGGTGATTCATACAAGAGCCTACCACCAAATGAAAAGGCCAAGTACACAAAGCCATTAAATGTCTCCGACTATAATGTTCCAATTGATACTGATGAACAATTGCAAACGAAGATGAATAAGCATATACTTGATACTCGATGTGTACCGGATCAATTTTTTTACCTTGTTCAAACTTTCAATGTGGGAAAACAACGAGCTATACGAGAAATTGGATTTGGTAATCTTTTACATTTGCGAACTGGTAGGGTGAGAAGACAATTGTGTTCATGGTTGGTTGAACAATTTGTACCTCATCAGCATGTGCTTGTTTTGAACAATCAGCGCGTTAATTTGAATGCAATGATGTTTTCTAATATTATGGGAGTGCATGATGGAGGTTTATCCGTATCTCTGTCTGGTCAACCTAAAATTATTGCGACATTGAGAGAGAATTTCAAGTGCACGGGTCGGGGAATATCCATCTAAATACTAGAAGATTTCATTAAGCAATCAGATGGTTCCGGTGATAACTTTAAAGTAAGATTAGTATTGGTTATAATATATTTTTTTTGGGTAGTTACTAACATGTGAATGTGTTTGTTCGTAAACTCGAATAAAGTATATCTCACTAAATATGTCATTATAAATTGCAGGTTGCATTTATGTTGTTTGCATTGGCCACTGTGTTATGCCTATCAAGTGCAACACTCATATCGGCTTCATTCTTACATCCATTAGTTGACACAAATGCCATAAAAGAGCACAATTGGGCTTCATTTTGTTATAGTAGACTTGTAATGACCATCTCCAAGTTCAAGTCAAATGAATCTGCTCATCTAGGAGGCTGTCTGCTATTTCTCCAGGTTGGTAATTTATATTGTGTCACTACGGTTAGTTGATTACCATCCACAAGATGGCACATTAGTAATCATCATATCAATGTGTGTGCATTTCATGCACTAATGCTGTGGTTATGCCAAAATGTTTAGATATTCTACTTTCAAAACATTGAAAACTATTAGAACAACCAGTAGGGCTCTTCTCTACCTACAGTATTAGCTTGGAATGACGAAGAGATAAAAAAAATCATGCGATGGTTGAAAAAACATGGTGGTGCTAATTATGAAAAGGTAATGAGTGTAATGATATTATATTACTTGGCATATTTCATTCTACTTCCTATTTATATTCCTTGATTTTATTTGCTTGAACAATATTATTTTATAGTCATGTATTTTTGTTAGATTAATTTTGATAGGGTATAATTTTGCATAGCACAGAGAATTTTAGCTTTTTACTTTCTTAGTGGACTGCCGATCTACTTAATTGTCATAATTCTTCATCTTTAATATGTTTTTCAGTTTCCTATAGGAAAAAAAAATAAAGAGACATTCATGTGAAAGCTAAAATCATTAATAAGTTTACATGTTAATGATTATAGGTGCGTATATGCACTTTTGAGGGTGTTAAATTGTCTTCTCAAGCACCTATTGACATGGCAGAGCTGGTTGAGCGCATTACAGAGCAATCTGAATCTATACAGTTCTTGACAACGAGTTTCAACAAATTAAATAGTCTTGTTTCAGATTTAGTAACAGCGGTGAATCAATCTCTTACCCAGAGTCAGAAAGCAGCCCCTGAATCAAAACCAGTCCATCATACACCATTAGAAGAAAATATTATACCACCACTGATAGTAACCCCTAAAATGAATGATGAGAATCCAACAATTGATGATTTTTTCAGAGATACTGTGGATCCGACACATGATGTTTGCAATGATCTTTGGAACATGATATCTGAGGATAGAAACCCCATTGTAGTAGAAAATTTTTTGAATGATGATGTTGGCTTGTCGGCTAATGGTGCACCAAATGAGGTTAATGCTGAAACAAATATGGAAGCATCGAATAGTGAGTAAGTGAAGTATGCAGCTGTTGCAGATAATTTAGTTAAGTGATTTGTTATGGGTGTTTGAACTTTTTTATTTCAGTTTTTAATATAACTTGGTGCTTTTGTCACAACTAATCCTGTAATGTATTCTTTTTATAAGAGTGTGACATTACGAGATATATGAAACAACCAGTGCTTTCTTCGACAAGTTGTAGGCCTTACGAGTTTCGATCAGTGAAAGGGCCTAGTCGATTCCAATGCTCACCGTTTGATACGGTGAGCAACAGGTCTATTAGGCCTTGTTATTAGGTTGGTCCATATGTGGTAACAACACCTATTACTGAATCTCAATTGCAAGTGGTGAGCTTTTTCATTGTTATTAATTGGATTCGGCCATTTTGATTGCATTTCTCTTTCTATGATTTTTTTATATATTGTTTTTAGTGTTTCATCAACATTGTATTTTATATCGTATCATGTAAGTGACAATGTTTGCATAATGTTGGTTATATATACTTGAAGTGTATTACGTTAAATATTATACAATGGACTAATGGGGCTTAAACATTTGTGATATATGTTAACAGTGAACTCCTTCTGAGTACAGAGCACAACGTTGTGAGTCGTACTGCCATATGCTCATTGAAGTCAACCAAATGGATTCACAGCGATGTTAGTCTTATTATGTATAAAACTTTTTTCTATTTCCAAAACCTATTAATATATGGTAGTTTGCAATATGATGTTTGGGTCGCTAACTATAAATTTGACACTAGGTTATTAGCATGTATGCTGAGTACAGGACCATCGAAGAACTACGAAATAACCTAGCTGGACCACGGGTTTGGTTATTGCCTGTTTACTTCTCGGTAAGTTGTTTATTGTTAGCATTCATTGTTAGCATTGATCTAGTGTTCAAAACCAAATTTAATATAGTTACAAATTGAAAAAAATTTTACTAATAATGAATTTCATAAAAGGATAAATTATTATAAAAAAGGCATGTTTGGTTTAGCATTGGTGATGTCTTTTGCAGAACACCGTATTGCGCTCAAAATATGTCAATTTAACTCTATTCCATAAGGGAAGTAGTTGGGCTAATCAGTTCATGCCAAACATGGAGCATGTGACAAGGTTTGCAATATGGTGTTGATGGTTAAATTTTGTGTGGCCTTGAAAATGTTGCCGAATTTTTGTTTTAAATAATTTGTATAAATATATAGATTTTCATACCAATACATGATGGTTCATCACATTGGTTTGTGCTCGTGATTAATATCCATTCCAGCTCTGCTCAGATATGGGGTTCACAACTTTCAAGCCAGCGTAAGCACAAGAGTATACAAAGTTGTCTGGCAGTGGTTAGTGTTGTGAACTTGAAAACATTCTGTTTTAGTTGTTGTACTTGTCCAAGCTCTGATAAATGGTAAGCATTTATTTTGACTTAAACTGAATTATTATGTTTTTCTACAGCTCAAGGCATTGGACCATGTACTTGGGGAGGAAGGACAACGAATATATGGTCCAAATTTTAAGTTTGTCTAGTTCCAGCTTGATCAAAATTCTAAATTGCCACAACAGTCCAACGACAATGACTGCAGTGTATATCTCATGAGGTATATGGATGAATCACCCACTATTCTAAACCATTTCTATAGGGTAATCCTATATGGATGAACCACCCGCTGTTCTAAACCATTTCTACAAGGTAATCCATTAATGACATGTTCTGAAAAATATTTTATCTCATAATATGGCAAGCAAAAAGATAATTCATGCCTTAAACTCCATGTTGATGTATTAATAGTTGATCTGGTTATACATTTTATGAACAGCATGACTTGGATAAAGAGCGTCTCATAATAGCACTATATTTGGCTTTATCAGAGATGAATCCTACTCGCAACATGATTCTAGAGCTAGCCAATGACTATTATTCTCAAAAGATGGCCGAAATCTCAAGTAAGCCTTATACAACATGGAATATTAAATCTAACGGAGCTGCAATAAAATTAAAAATCAATAACCAAAAAAGAACAACCCAAAACCAAAACCAAAAGGTCATGGAAAAAGGAGGTAGTATACAAGGTAAGTGTTATTTATCTTTTATTTTATGTAGGGAAAGTGTTATTTAGTTTTTATTTTAAGTATTTATTTATCTATTTTGAAAATGAACTATCAATCTAAATTGACGTTATTATTACATAGAGGAAAAATTGTGTTATTATTTCTTCGAAGAAAAATTGTTTAGTATGGTACAATTATATATTTGTACAAAAGCATACATGTGATCTAATCATGTGTGAATTTTAATTCAACATTAATTGTACGGTTCAAAATAATGGGAAATGGATATTTATGCTTTTAGTTTCGATGCAAGTTTGTATACTATTTACCTATGTTGGGAAAATTAGATTTTGTTATGTAAGTTTATACATTAACCATACTATCATTTTTCCTAATAGGTTGCAAGCAAAGCCTTACTTGAACGTGGCTGGCATTTTTTTGTTGATTTTGGAGCTAAATGTTGGTTTTTGTTGTAATGTACAATTATGTACAAATTTTGGGTAGATGCCAACTGGGTGGCTACAACATAATTTGTGAAATATTTTTGAGGTGCGATAGAGCAAAATGTTACCTTAGCACATCTAAATGTATATATTACATGGGTATAAATACATTTTTTGGAAGTTAGTTTGCACAAGATACAAACTTATTGAAGAAGTTATTTGCAGTACTCAGTAAAAAAGGAAGAATGTAATTCAAATTATGAAAAACAAGAACCATTTTCTTATGCATTTAATCACGCGCGAATGCAGTATTGTAAATTCAAAATAACCTAACAGTTGCATTGGATACATATGGTCAAAAACTCTAATTAGTTGGTTGCATGTGATAGCTGAGCATGTAGTCCGAGCGACATGCTTCACGACATTGGGCGATAGATAGGTCTATTGCCCGAGCCAGGGTCGACGGCCAAATCACTAAATGATTAGGCAATATCATAGAAATGATTTTCTATGATTTTTGCCAGAATGTGCTTATAATATAGTTAGCACAACTTTAACTAAAAAAAAAGAGCATCAATTTTATGTGGCATTTTATCAAACATTTAGTGTGCATTATACATTTGTGCTATTATTTTAACAATTGGTTTTTTCCAGATTCAGCTTACAATAAACTTTAACATACTTAACTCAAAAACAAGTTTTACAACTTCGCACAACTGTCAACACAACTCCCTCAAAAATTCAATCACAACACAACTACCGAGTTCAATAAGAAAAAATGTGTTCAAACGAGATTAAAAACCCTCTCTAAAAATCATATGCTGGTTATTCTTGCTTTAGCCAGAACGCTTTTTTGTTTGCCAGAGAGTTTGATGTAGATGTTAAAAATAAATTTGAGTTAGCAAAAGTATGAAAATTTTCAATGTGGTTATTTAGGCAATTGAATTAATCATTTTAATAGATTTTCTAAATTTTAAATCCAAATAATTGTGTATTAGTATAATATTGTAAGGCCATGAGTTTACAAAATATATGACTGACAATAAAAGCTTGGCAATATAGTAGTCTGTATCCTCACAATTTGTCTAATGTCGCATTGTGTCCTAAGTCATAAGTATTTAACTGCAAATATGATAACAAGAAAAGAAATGTTAATATAATAAGAGATGGTGTTCTATAAAATGTATCAGCATATGGTAGAATTAAAAAGTGAAAGTCAAATAAGGCTAATAAAAATTACCTGACATTATAATGCCACCACTCTTGCCATTGACCTGGTATAATACCACTTCTATTGTTTAGTGATAAGTCCTGTGAGGGAAAGGTAAAACCTCTAGAGCTTTGTCCATCAAACCTATTCAAAATAGGCAATACAAAGCTTTCATTATGGTCTAATTCTGTGCCGGTAGTGCCCATAGATATGCCATCACCCCATGTTGAAATGTCCAAGGGTGCAGTCGTTGTCGCAACTGTGGTATTGAACGTATTTTCAGAAATAAAGTCAGTACAAAAGCTTGTATTGTTAGTGTCACGAATATCTTTTACTCCACCATATTAAATACAAGTTCGCTTTGTATGGCCAGGTTGTTGAGAAGTACCACAAAGATATTTTTTAACAGTTGCCTTGGTTGTTTTAGCTGAACCTTTCGTCTTGATAATCAATGGATCCTTGACAATATCGACAGAAGGTCTATCTTTAGTGGAAGCTCTTGGAAGAGCATCAATGTCTAATACATCCTAAGCTCGCAAGGTTAGCCCATGGATAACCTGAATGGCATCATTGTAATTGTCAACTGTCTTGGCTGCAAAATGGATCAAGTTTCGACAAGCAATGGTTAAAGATCCAATACGAGCAGCCTCACCTATGCTTGGCTTACTTGAAAAATGTTGCAAATAAGACTTTGCAATTTTGGCATCTTTTGTCCAACGATGCAAAATCATACACTTGGGTATCTCAGATAAGTTTTTTGTTTTCATAACAGCAAAAGAGTGACTGCACGGTATACCAAGTGACTGTATAAGATTGTATGTGCATACAAGCTTGGAATCTGCTTTATGAAAAATAACCCTCCAAAAGCGATCCTCAAACTTGAATTTTTTTATCACATATACTCAGCGGCCAATATCTGACATACAATTACAGATGTATAACAATCCATCTGCGCGAAGTTCTTTAAGAACACAGTTGAATATTGTGCGAGTGTATATTGTTGCAACTTGCTTCTCGTAATGCTTCTGCAAATGGGTGATCAAAACAAGCAATGTATGGCATGAACGATGGTCATCTTTAGCCTCTTTATAACGTAATCGTGAAATCAAAAGTTCCATTTGCATCACAAACTCAAATAACATAAGTTTGCCACCGACATATTGATTTATGTATGCATTCATACTCTCGCACCGTTGATTACTTCGTAGCCCACCATAAAATTTGTGCCTCAAGAAAGTTTCAGCCCACATATATCGATCGGCATACAATTTTTTTATCCACTTATTATTAGTTAAATGAAATTTTCCAATCATTTGATCCCCCTTGAATTGAAACTCATCCTCTGCCATGTAATTCAACATAACATCTTTAAAGGCACTCATGAAATTTGGGTCAGAAATATTTACAGTGGCATTTCACTCTAGATGCCAACAACACAATCTGTGAGATGTACCAGGAAAACCGTTCGTATGGCATTTTGCATTGTTCTATCTCCATCAGTGACCACAAACATAGACATTTTACCATCCATTGCAGATAAGAAAGTGCGAAGAAGCCATATATATTTGTCTTTAGTCTCACTAGAAAGCAGGGCAAAGCCAAACACAGTACTCCTCATATGATGATTTAAACCAACAAACAATACAAGAGGTTTGTTATATGCATTTGTCCTATATGTTGAATCAAATGATAGAACATTACCAAAGTAATGAAAATCTGCTCGCATTCTGGAGTCACACCAAAATATGTTGGATAACCTGCCTTCAGAATCAATAGTATATTGGTAATAGAATCCAGGGTCCATATCTTGTTTTCCACGCAAAAGCGAAATTAATGTTTATGAGTCAGTTTGTAGTATTTGCTCTCGACGACCATCATATAAACGATTGGATAGGTCATTTCTTGTGAATCCAACATTCTCATACCCACCTAAACATTTAGCCATTAACTCATGGATCCGAGAGTATAATCAACATCTAACACTTGACGGGTTGAGCGCAGAAATTGCACTACTTGAACAGCAGGAACCAATACATGTGTGTGGGTGTCAACCCATTCACAGGCAACCCAAACACCTTTACGATGGTCAAAACGAATGCGGAAAGCAGCTCGACATAATTCTCGTGTTAAAGGTTTTGTTGTCTTTTTTTGATCAGCTAATTCGAGATACTTTTTAAACCTTTTACCTTCTTTTGAACAAACCCATCTTCTAACTATCACCTATCGTTGTATATTCATTCTCATAATATTTTTATGAACACTAAAGCCAATACTCTTGGCATAGTTGAAGTAGAATGTTTCGGCTTCTTCTATAGATGAAAACACTCTGCCAATTACATCAAATTCAGATAGCCTATCCCCAGGAGCATAAGAGCAAAGGGAATGATTACTATTTGAAGGTTGGGTATTAGCCTTTGAATTGGGTAATAGCGATTCAAATTGGTTTGAGGATGTTGAATTAAAATTATATGTAGCCAACAATAACAAATCATCACTAATGGCACCATCCACAGAAGCCACACCATTATTGCGTACATTAAAAGCTACAGAAGGATTTTGTCTCATATTGCAATGTTACTGTAGACTGTAGACACAAGAGGATGACCATAATTAATTAATTATCTAAGCAAATGGTGTTAATTTAACAACAGTAACATAGTTTTGGAAAGAATCATAACATGAAACTAATTAGATTTTATGTTACAAACAACTTACTTATTATAATAGACCACCCCCCAAAACGTGTTGAATGGCATTATCGTGGAAAGAGCCACAAGCTTAGCTGGTGTAAATGCATGCTTTCTTCATCAGTATAGAAACAAACTTTGCCACAGTGAGATGCATGTTCAAGGGGAAGGTCTTAAGTTACCGTGGGCAAGGATGACGAATTTGGGCTGAGAAACTAAAAGAAAGCAAAAGTAAATGAGTTATTAACAAGACTTGATAAATAATGAAGTGGCTAAGGATACATTACCTAACTTTAAACTTCCACAAGAGTTGGAATATTGTTGAAAGAGTGAGAACATACAACCAATAAGTAGATGGGCTAATAATGGAAAGCCATAACAATTAAGTCGGAATAATTACGCAGGACTTGATAGCATAAAGTTTGAAGTAGGAATATCATATTTAACTTGGAATATCTAAGTGTTGGAATCCATTGAAAACAGTGTGAAATAACATAGAACTAAAAAATAATGGTAAAATGAGTGGAGGAATGCAACACAAAATTTGGAGTTTCATAACCAAAGAAGGTTATTTTAAAACAAATTAGGTAGAGGTAATAAGAATTTGGAACATCCATTTAAAAAACTGAAATTTATTTCAAAAATTTAGAATACACAGCCAATAAATTGTTAATGCGAATATGAGACTTTAATTTAAAACATCTACCTGTAGCGTTAGAATAACAAAGAAATAGTTGAAATTTCTAAGCAAAAACAGTGGAAATAAAAGCAGAGAAATGCAACAAAAAACTTGGCATTTATTAACAAGAAACAGATAGTGTAAAAGGTAAAGCTGGTAAATGGAAAGAGAACTAGGAACTTGAACATAAAAGCTCGAATTCCTGTTAAAAATTTAAATATAGAATAAAATCTTTTTATATTCATAGTTGGGATCAAATTTATTTTTTACTTTATACTAATTTGTTATGAAGAGACAATTATATCTTAATAAAAGTATGGTTGCAAAAATTATTGATAAGAATCATTTACCACAAGCTAGATAATGATAAACATAAAGAAGGCAGTGACAAGTCAACTTGATAATGTTAAGAGTTCAATCGCAATAGAAGAAATATCCAACCAAAAAGAGGAGAAAAGAAGAGTTTAGGATTTCAACCCAAAAAAATTGGAATTAATTAATAAGATTTGCTCAATGATAATTTAATGTATGAGGACTTACAAAATGGAAGCTCAAGGGATGTTATATGAACTGATTTCAGCTTGAAAAACTTTCAAAAACTTCTGAGATTTGGTTTTGATTTGAGTTTATATAGTTTTAATGAATAAACTAGCCGGTATTGATCTTCAGAGCATTGTCGGATCACCACTTGTTTTGGCGGTTAGCCGCTAAGCATATGTGGTAAGTTACCGTTGCAAATTTGACTCTAAAATTTGAAAAACTAGACGTCAGGCGGTTATCCGCTAATTCCTATCCAGCTAGCCACATACTTTTTGTCTTTTAGGCATATTATTTTATATTTTTAATTTGGCCTAAAAACTTTTATAAATTACAATTGGGCCTATACTTTTATAAATTATATTATGGCCCAAAATAATTTATATTTTTTTCTAATAAGCCCAAATTCAGAATTTAAAACAATACTTATTGAGCCCAATACTTTTAAAAATTATATTATGGACTAAGATGTTTCATAATTTTTTCAAACAAGTCTAAATTTAGAATTCAAAACAATACTTGTTGAAATTAAAGTTTGCAAAACTTTTTCATTTTAATCCATACCTTGAAAAATCACAAATTCCATAAAATACTTAGTTTATGATTATAAAACCTTTGGTTTATGAGAAATAATGATTTATTAAACAACATCTTGAGCTTCTCAAATACTAAATCATGCATACATTAAATCATATCGGTTTTATAAGATTTGTAGCAATGAAGTCAGTTGCGCTAATACTCGATCTTGGTTGAGCCGTTGTCCGTTGAGTGCTTTGAACTCGATTGCACTTGAATAAAATTTGCCCCTAAAAACTAGCGAAATTGTGAAATATAATAACACATGTTTGTTATCATTAAAATTACAATTTGTATAGCCCTTTAGGCTAACAATATGTATCCATAATGTTGGAATTTAAAAGCAATAATAGAAATATTTGTCGAAAAAGTCAATACAACAAGAGTTTAGAGGAGTTCAATCAAAGAATTAGAATGTATTAACAAAAAATCAATAAAGTAAATGATAAAGTTCGTAAAATGAATAAAAGTTAGGTAGTTAAACCCATAATTAGAAATAACTAATTCTGAACTAGATAAAAATTAACAAAAAGAGGCATGTGATAATTTAATTTGAAATATATACCCATAATGCCAAAATTTCGTAATAATAGTAGAAATATGAAACAAAAAAAATCAAGAAACCATCAATAGAGGAATTGAACCAAAAAATTGGAATATATTAACTACAAATGGATAAAGTTAAAGGTAAAGTTGGTAAAATGGATAAAACTTAATGTTCCACAAGAAAGTTGAAATTCATTTCAATGGGTTAGAATATTCAACCCATAAATTGTTGAGGTAAGAGTTAAGTAGTTAAACACATAATTAGAAATATTTGACCACGAACTAGATTACAATTAATATAAAGAAGACACGTGATAGTTTAAGTTGAAATATGTACCTATAATGTTGGAATTCTGTAATAATAATAGAAGTACCAAACCAAAAGATTAAGAAACTATAAGTAGAGAATTAAAAACCAAAAAATTGGAATATATTAACAAGAAATCAACACAGTAAATGGTGAAGTTGGTAACAAGGATGAAACTTAAAGTTCAACATGAAAGTTGAAATTCATTTGAAAGGGTTGCAATATTCAACCCATAAATTGTTGAGATATGAGTTAGGTAGTTAAATGGATAATTAGGAACAATTGACCTTGAACTAGATAGAAAAAAACAAAAAGAAGGCATGTGATAGTTTAATTTGAAATATATACCTATAATGTTAGAATTCCGTAATAATAATAGAAATATCAAACCAAAAAATTCGAGAAACATAAGTAAAGGAATTCAACCAAAAATTTAGAATACTTTACCAGTAAATAGATAAAGTAAAAGGCAAAGTAGGTAACTATAAATACAACTTGAAAATTCCACACAAAAGTTGTAATTCATTAGAAAGATTTAGAATATACAATCAATGGAAAAGAGTTAAGTAGTTTAACCCAATTATAGAAATAATCTGCCACAAATTAGATAAAGATTAACATAAAAATTATTGTGATAATTTAACTTGAAATATGTACCCATAATTTTAGAATTCCATAGTAATAATAGAAATATCTATCCAAAAAGTCGCCACCCAAAGAGTAGAGGAGTCAAACAAAATAATGGAGATTTATCAATACGAAATCGATAAAGTGGATAGGAAAGTTAGTAAATAACAATAAGTAGAGGAATTTAACCAAAAATTTAGATTTTCTTACAACTAAATCAATAAAGTAAATGGCACAGTAGTTAAATATGAATAGAATTTGGAAGTTCCACGCAAAAGTTGTAATTCATTACAAAGATTTAGAATATGCAACCAATGAATTGTTGGGAAAAGTGTTCAGTAACTTAACCTTGTTATAGTAATAACTTACCACAAATTAGATAAAGACTAATGTAAGAATGATTGTGATAATTTAACTTGAAATATGTACGCATAATGTTGGAATTCAATAACAATAACAGAAATATCCAACCAGAATGAGGATACAAAAAGAGTAGACGAGTTCAGCCAAGTAATTGAAATTTATCAACAAGAAATTGATAAAGTAAATAAGAAACTTTGTAGGTACAAATAAAAATTAAAGTTTCACATTTGAAATTCATTTGAAAGGGTTGGAATATTCAATAACTAGTAGTTTAATCTATAACGAGAAATAATCAACCACTAAGTAGATAAAAACTAACAAAAAGAAGGCGTGTGATAGTTTAATTTGTAATATGTACCCATAATGTCAGAATTCTGTTAAAATAATAGAAATATCAAACCAAAAAATGGAGAAACAATAACTAGAGGAATCTAACCAAAAAATTAGAATATCTCAACGATAAATAGATAACGTAAATGGCAAGTCGGTAAATATGAATGGTATTTGGAAATTCCATATAAAAGTTGTAATTCATTTAAAAGATTTAAAATATACAACCAATGAATTGTTGAGAAAAAATTTAATTGTTTAACCTATAAATAGGAATAACTTACCACAAATTAGATAAAGATTAACGTGAAGAAGGTTGTATAAATTAACTTGAAATATGTACACATAATATTAGAATTCAATAATAGTAGAAGAAATATCTAACCAAAATGTCAAGAAAAGTGGAGTACATGAGTTGAGCAGAGGAATTGGAAGTTCTTAACAAGAAACATATAAAGTGTAGGGTAAATTTGGTAAATATAAATAAAACTTGAACTTCATATGAAAGTTGAAATTCATTTGAAAGAGTTAGAATATTCAACCCATAAATTATTAAGAAAATAGTTAAGTAGTTCAACCCGTAATTAGGAATAATGGACTACAAATTGGATAAAGATGAACGCAAAGAACGCACTTGATAATGTAATTTGAATTACCCATAATGTTGGAATTCAATAATAATAGTTGAAATGTACACCCAAAAATTTTAGCATTCGTTACTACAAAAATTCAACCAAAAATTTGGGATATATCAGCAATAAATAGATAGCATAAATGGTAAAGTTCACTAATCGAAGGACAACTTGGAATTTCCACACAAAAGTTGTAATTCATATCAAAGATTTAGAACAGACAACCAATAAATTTTTGGGAATAGAGTTAAGTGGCTAAACCCATTAGTAGGAATATCTTACCATAAAGTGAAAAATAATTAACCGCAAAAAGGTATATAGTAATTTAACTTGAAATATTTGCCCATAATTTTAGAATTCAATAAAAATATTAGAAATGGGAGCCAAAAAATAGATGAAACAAAAATGGAAGAATTTACCCAAAACTTAAAATAATTGACCAATATTTTGATAAATTAGAGTGGGAAGTTGGATTCTATAAATTGAATTTGGTATGTTTACCTAAAATAATGGAATTTCTTATAAAAAAAAAAGTAGGAATATAAAATAAAAATCTTATGGGAAGTTGAGTAGAAGAGCTCAACAAAGAAGTTGAAGCTATGTACAAGCACTTGAATAAATTACTATGGGGACAATAGATCCTTAAAACTAACTTGAAACATCCAACAAAAAGTTTGGACTTTAGTGAAAATTGTGTGAATTGAAATGTTGACAACTTTAATAAAATGAGACTCGGAATAATGACCTAGAATTTTGGTATGCACATAAAACAATTGGAATATTATAAAAAAAAATTGCTAGAAATAAGAGTTGAAGAATTTAACCTAAAAGTTGAGATAAATTACTAATAATTTGATAAATTTAAATGAGAAGTGGAAATCTAGAAAATAAACTTGAAACCATCACCTAAGTATTGGAATTCAATAAAAGGTACGGGTATATAGAAACCAAAAATGGTGGCAAGAAAAGTAGGAAAGTCAATTTAAAAGTTGAAATTACTAAATGATAATTTGATAAATTTTATTGGAAAATAAGAATTTAAAATTTAACTTGAAACTTCTACAAAAGATATTAGGATTCATTTATAAAAAAATGGAATATAAAACCAAAAAATAGTAGAAAAGAAGTTAATCAAGTTAACCCAAAAATTATAAAAGACTTATGACGAATTTGATAAATTTCAATGGCAAGTAGGAATATAAAAAATAAACTTGAAACTTTTACTGAAAATATTGGAATTTAATAAAAAGAATTGAAATATTGAACTAGAAAGTAGTGGGAAGAAAAAACTAACCCAAAATTGCGAATGACTCATGAAGAATTTAATTAATTTCAGCTGCAAGCAGAGATTCGAAAGTAAACTTGAAAGCTTCACCTAAAATATTGAAATTTAATAGAAAGAATATGAATATAAAACTAAAAAGTGGTGAAACGAGAGTAAAGAATTTAACCTAAAAGTAAAAACAACTTACCAATAACTTGATAATTGTTAACAGGAAGTAGGGATATTAAAAGTTAACTTGAAACATCCATTCAAAATATTAGAATTCAATAAAAATAGTGGAAATAAAGCTACAAATTGATGGGGACAAGAGTTGAAGAGCTTAACCAAATAATTGGAATAATTTACCAAAAATTTATGAATTTTAATGAGAAGTAAGGAGTTAAAAAGTGAACTTGAAATATTCACCCAGTATGTTGAAATTCAACGAAAAGAAGAGAGATATAAAAGTAGCAATGGTGGGAAATGGAGTTGACAAACATAACTTAAAATTTGAAATAACTTATGAATAATTTGATAAATAGTAAAGTGGAATAGGGATCTAAAAGTGAACTTGAATTTTCCACCCAAAGTGTTAGAAAATTAAAAAAAAATAGGAATATAGAATTTATAAGTAGTGGGAATAAGAGTTGATAAACGTAACCCAAAAGTTGGAAACGTTTACAAAGAATTTGATAAATGTTAATATGAAATAGGGATCTAAAAAGTAAACTAGAAACATATATCCAAACTATTGAAACTCAATGAAAATAGTAGGAAAAAATAAACTTGAAACATTTACTCAAAATGTTGGAATTCAATAAAAAAAAAACATAAATATAGAATGAAAATGTGGTGGGAAAAAGAGTTGAAAAGGTTAATCCAAAATTCAAATAATTTACAAAGAATTTGATAAATTCCAATAAGAAATAGGAATCTTAAAAATATACTTGAAATATCCATCCAATATACTAAAATTCAATAAAAAGAAAAGGAATGTAAAACCAAAAAGTGGTGGAAATAATAATTGAAGAGCTTAACTCAAAAGTTGTGAGTAATTACCAATAATTTGATAAATATCAACAATAAATAGGGATCCAAAAAAGAACTTGAAACATTAATGTTAAATGTTAGAATTCAATAAAAAGAGTAAAAATATAAAACCAAAAAGTGGTAAAAAAAAAAGTTGAAAAACTTAACCTAAAAGTTGGAAAGTGTTATCAAGAATTTGCTAAATTTAACAATAAGTAAGGATTAAAAAATAACTTGAAACATTCACGCAAACTATTAGAATTCAATAAAAAGAGTAGAAATATAGAATCAAAAATGGTAAAAACAAGAGTTGAATAGCATAACCTAAAAGTTTGAACAACTTACCAAGAAACTGATAAAGTGTAACGCTAAGTAGAGATCTAGAAAATAAACTGAAATATCAAAGCAAAATGTTAGAATTCAATGAATAGAGTTGGAATACAGAACCAAAAAAATAATGGGAACAAGAGTTAAAGAAATTAACCCAAAAGTTGAAATAACTTACCAAGAATGTCATAAATTAACACGCGAAATATGGATTTCAAAACTAAATTTGATACATTTACCCAAATTTTTGGAATACAATGGAAAAAAGAGGAACATAGAACCAAAAAAGTGTTCGAAAAATAAGTTGGAAGAACTTAGCAATAATTAGATAAAGTCTAATAGAATATAGAAATATAAAAAATAAACTTGAAATATCCACCTAAAAATTTAGAATGTAATGAAAAGAGCAGAAATATAGAACAAACAACTGGTGCGAAAATAAGTTGAAACAACTTGCTAAGAATTTGATAAATTGTAAGGGAAAGCAGGGATATAGAAATTCAACTTGAAATATCTAAGTAAAATACTGAAATTTAATGAAAAGAATAGAAATATAGAACCAAAAAGTAGTGGGAATAAGAGTTAAGAAAGTTAACCCAAAAGTTAAAATAATTTACTAAGAATTTAAAAACATCAAACAAACAGTAGAGATTTAAAAAATAAACTTGATATATTTACCTAAAATATTAGAATTTAATAAAAATAATAGGAATATAGAATAAAAAATTCATGAAAAAATAAATTGGAACAATTTACTAGAAACTAGATAAAGTTTAACATATTGTAGATAATTAAAAATAAACTTGAACTATCCACCTAATAAGTTGGAATTTAATGAAAAGAGTGGAAATATAAAATAAAAAACTGATGGGAAAAAGAGATGAAACAACTTATCAAAATTTAGATAAATTGTAACGAAGAATAAGAATTTAAAAAGTAAACTTAAAACATGTGCTATAAATATTGGAATGTGACAAAATAAACATGGATATAACTATTTTGTGATATATATTTTTTTTTATAATTTCTTATTTGTTTATAAATTTAAGATTATTTCAATCTTTTTCCCCATTTAATTCAATTTTATCTTTTTTTTTCTATTTTTTATAATTTTTTTCACATTAAAAACAAATACAAATATAATTTTTATTATATTAACCGGTTAAAAACTGGTTATACCGGTTGGTGCATGCAGCTGTATGCAATACAGCGACGCATGCAGGATGACTCTTGTTTCGGTCACTTATTTGTTCGGTAGGAATTTACTTTTCTTGTGCTTTGTTGAACAAGAGGAAAGTCAAGGATGTACTAAAACATTTTGTGAAGTCAAGAGTTTATTTCATTTGGGAAGTCAATAAATTGGATGTGTATGGTAAGCCTTTGAAATTGGCCATATGTTTGGTGAAATGACTTGCTGAGATAGAAAAATAGCAAAAGTCGTCTTCATCTTATTGTTTTATTCTTTTTAGTTGTTTTGTGATGGGGTGGTTTCATTTGTATTGTTCATATCAACAAGTCTCCTGCATGCTGAGCAATCATCTCGATATCCTCACATGCCAATTAGTAGATTCAGATTTTGCTTACTGATTTTGATTGTGTTATTCTTTTGATGAATGATTTATTCTTTTCTCTTTTGTTCAACATGATTTTGTTTTTATATTTTAATAGAAATTATTAAAATATCTATATTTAATTAGACCCTTTTTTTGAAGAATTTTGTTGTCTAACTTAAAATTCGCAAATGAAGGTATTTCAGTCTTTATGCAAATGAAATTTTCAAATAAGTGAAAAAAAAATGAAAGAGGGAGCATGTATATTTCGAAATTAGGCACTTTTGTCGCATATATGGTGGTCACGGCAAGAAACAACTGCTGAACAACTCCAGAATGGTAATTAGAAATTTGGGTTTTGTGCTATATATCATCGATTTAACCCGAGATCATTTGAAGAGAAATGTACGATTTGAGAATTACTACCGTATAAGCACCAAAGAGACTTGTGAGTGAAACGGGAGGATTTATAATTAGCTACAATGTGAAAGAGACTACTAAGAAATGAAGTCGGTTTTATATTGATATGGTAGACCTGAAATCCAATGCCCATGTTACATTGCCAAACTAAAACATTATTAATACACACACACACAAATGCACTTATATATACATTTGAAATATATGTATAGAGTCACAACCGCCTTATATAAAAAAATGTGTACAAATTAATGTTGCATGAGAAAGTTGGTTGTATAAAATCATCATGAACCCACATAATTAAAAAGAAATAATAGTTATCACTTCTTAGCTAATGTCTTTATGCCACATTAGTTTATCCGCATTAATTTTTACAAAGCTATTTGTGGCTCTATCATTATTGATTTTGGAAATAATATTTTAATATTTTATCTCAAATGATGGGACATTTTTTGACATATTGGACTCTGTTAAAATTCATTGGTTAAGTGAAATTACAAAATAATAAAATAAATAATATGGGCCAATAGCTATTTAATCTAACCAAATGAATTATGTGACATCAGTTTGTAGAAAATAAGTTCATACAAGAGTTTGTATGATGTGATTTTTTCCTCAAGCTGTCATATATTTATGTTTTATTGCTATATATCCAAATTCTAAAAACAAAATAGAATGATCCACACCTACTTTAGAAAAATTAAAATTAAGATGCGAACATATATACAAGGCAAAAAAAAACCTACTTGAATTTTGCATGGTTTTGACCTAAATCAACTTTTTTAGGTTTTGGCCAAATTGAACCGTCATGAGTCGGGCTTGAGCCTAAATATTAGGGCTTGATTAAATTCGGCAAGTTTCGGGTCCTATATGCCTCAGCCTGGCCTAAGTACTTTTTATGTTTCTTTTACTTTATAAAAGTTCTAAAACTTTTAAATCTTAATATATATATATATAGGGAAGCTGTATCCATTTCTTTAAAATTTAAATTAATTAAAAATTAAAAAAATCTTTAAAAAAAATGGTTGGCATTAGGCTTTCCGACCCAAAATTCAAATAATTGTGTTTTTTTGGCTCAGAGCTTTTAAAGCCCAAGCCTAATGCGAAAATTTTTGTCAACTAGTTGCATCCTGAATTACTATTCGATCAAGTATTATTAAAAAAGACTTGACCAAAACTTTTTGTTTTAAACATTTATCTAATAAAACAAAACAACTTAAGCAAAAGGCCAAAGACATAACATCCAAATCTACTAAGATATATTGTCAAATTTTACATTTATTAAATTTTTTTATTTTAATATGATTAAATCAAATTTAGAAACTAAAAATGTATCAGTAATTCAGAGGTTATTTGGGGATCCCTTAATATAATTTGGGGGAAGAGACAATGATCCTTTAAGCAATTCTGACGGGATGATGATATACGCAAAATATCAGGCATTGGTATTATGATGTCAATCCCCTCCAGTCCGCTCCCTATTACGGATTGATTTGTAGACTAAAAATTTTTAATTATGTCCAATCCACAAACGAATTATATAAAAAAATTAATATAAAACTAATTCTATTTATTTAGTTCTTTTTATTTTATGTTATTATTAGATTAGATATCATATGGTGTCAATGTAACTGCGTTTCAGCTTATTAATTTATTAGTAAGTAGTAATGCCACATTTTTAAGTTTTATTTTTTAATTAAATAAATAGTTATTATTTTTATATAAATTGATGTGGTCTAAATTCAATGGTTGAATGAAATTACAAAATAATAAAAATAAATAATGTGAGCCAAAAGCTACTTAATCTAGCCAAATAAATTATGTTATGTCAGTTTGTAAAAAACAAGCTTGTATAAGAGTTTGTATAATATGATTTTTTTCTAAATCCTTCTTCATATATACTGCAGATACCTGCCTACTTTAGATAAATAATGGTACCTACCTACTTTCGATAGATAAAAATATAAATTAGGTTGTGCACATATATACTATAGATCCATCATGAATTCATTAGTCAAATTCATACTTACTATAAATTTGTCACTTTCATTTTAATCGAACACTACTTAAAATTATGAAATACACAAATAAGTTTTGAAAGATCTTCGAAAGGATGCCAATAGTCCAACACTCTGGCCAATTTTCACTAGATTTGGGATGAGTCAACTGAACTAAATTAATGAATCTAAATAATGATTAAGTGTGAAATAAGACAAGATATTACTAAATCACACATAGAAATAGTAGATTGAAGGAAAAGGAGGTAAATTACTATTGGAGAGGTAAATTGATAATTAGAATTGTAGCAAAAAAAATTAAAACTTAGAAAAATGACACAAAATTTATAAATTGACATTAAGTATCAAATGAAACAAAAATTTGTAAACCATACATAAGATTAGAAAATTAATGGAAAAATGGATAAATTAATAATAGAGTAGTAAATTAAACAAGAAATTGTAAATAGAACCAAAACTTAGAAAAATAACATAAAACTTGTAAATTGACATTAAGTGTGAAATGAAACAAAAAACTTGTAAACCACATATAAGACTAGTAAATTAATAGAAAAATAGATAAATTAATGTCCGATTAGTAAATTGGAACAAGAAATTATAAATGAAACAAAAACTTAAAAAAATGACATAAAACTTATAAATTGACATTACGTGTAAAATGAAATAAAAAATTTATAAACTACACATAGGACTAGTAAATTGGAACAAGAAATTGAAAACGAAACAAAATCTTAAAAAAATAACATAAAACTTATAAATTGACATATAGTGTGAAATGAAACAAAAACTTCACAAACCGCACATAAGATTAGTAAATTGATGGAAAAAAAGGGTAAATTAATGTTGGAGTAATAAATTAGAATAAGAAATTGTAAACAAAAGAAAAACTTATGAAAATAACACAAAACTTGTAAATTGACATTAAGTGTGAAATAAGACAAAATGAAAAAAAAAAAATTTCAAACTGCATATAGGACTTGTAAATTGATGGAAAAATGGGTAAATTAATGTTGGAGTACTAAATTAGAGTAAGGAATTGTAAAAAGAACAAAAGATTAGAAAAATGACATAGAACTTGTAAATTGACATTAAGTGTCAAATGAAACAAAAAATTTACAAACCACACATAGGACCAGTCAATTGAAGGAAAAATGATAAATTAATGTTGGAGTAGTAAAATTGAACTAGAAATTAAAAACAAAACAAAAGTTTAGAAAAATGATATAAAACTTGTAAACTAACATTAAATGTGACATGGAACAAAAAATTTATAAACCACACATAGGATTAATAAATTGCAGGAAAAAGTGGTAAATTAATATTGGAGTAGTAAATAGGTAAAAGAAATTGTAATAAAACAAAAAATTTAGAAAAATGACACAAAACTTGTAAATTAACTTTGATTGTGAAATGGAACAAAAAATTTATAAACCACAAATAAAACTAGTAAATTGAAGAAAAAAAAAGGTAAATTGATGTTAGAGTTGTAAATTAGAATAAGAAATTGTAAATAAAACAAAAACTTGGAAAGATGACTTAAAACTTGTAAATTGACATTGTTGTACATATTTTATTATGCTCAAAGTGCATAAATCTATTGTAGTATAGATTTTGTGGTTATGAGTGTTAATCCCACGAGGAGGTAGATTTAATTATGTGTAGGATTAATTTTCTAAGTACATGTGTGAGTTGGTTGGAAGTGAACTTTTTTATTTTAAGATTTAAAATAAAATGAAGGGAATAAATTAAAGTGAAATCAATTCAAATGAATCGCTTGAGTCTTTGGATTCACGCTCAACATTTACCATAGGTTTAATATTTCCTTTTTACTTTCAATTAATTAATGAAGCAATATTTCCACTTCTCATGATCCTCACTCTAATAAATATAGCATCGGGTGCTCAATGTGCCAGAGGGTAATAATTTTTCACCAAGTTTGGTGTCAAGAACACGCTGTGCAAGATGATAATTATTCTTCTATCAACAACGTGACAAGACCATCCACTATTTAGCTTAGATATACTCTCTATCAATATTGAGTCAAGACGACCCACAAATTACAAGAGGAGAATTTTCTTTCTAATTAATATGGTGCTAAGGGCTTATTGTGCCAGACAGTAATGATCTTTCACTAAGGAGCCGATATAACGTGCAAAATCTAGACATGATACACTGTCTGCCAACAATGAGTCAAAACAGTCATATAATTCAAAGAGGAAAAGAAAATAAACTTACCTAATTAAGCACATGGATTATGTTGAGGCTTCACCTTCAATCCAAGCTTGAAACTAAACTAGCTACTTATAATTAAAATATGGATAAAATGATAATTTTATTAAAATACATAGAAAATACAAGATGTAGATAAAATTTCAAAAGATAGATCTCAAAAATAAATTCAGGGTTGTCAAGTTAGGAGGGAGGGGAGCCTTTTATTTATAAATATAATTGATAAATCATGGCCATCGGATGAAAACAATTCGGATGCTTAAGATTGCATCACGTGGTAAGTTTTGATTAGGTAAATCATGGCCATCAGATGAAAACAATTCAAACATTCAGGATTGCGCCACGTGGCTAGTTTTGATTGGTTGGAATACATCATCAGCCAATGCCACATAAGTATATCAATCTAATAAGATGTTGCCACGCATGGATCAATGCCACATCAGTATTTCAAATCAATAGCATCTTGCCACCTCATCAGTCAACACCACATCATTGGTGAATGCCAAATAATCAATTAATGCCACATCATTAGTCTGATAGGATGCTGCCACAACATTGGTTAACGCCACATCATTGATAAATGACGCATTGTCGTATTGTATAGGTGAATAATGCTATACTTGTGAATAGTACCATTTACATGAATAGTCTGAAATACCCCTTTATGCTTCTCCTAAGGTTTTCGACCATTCTAAGTTAAAAAATACCATCCGTTTTTCTATCCAACTTTTCCTTTATTGTGAAATGGTCAAAATATCCCTGAAATACATAAAATACTTAAATTATAATAAAACACATACAATAAAAACTTAGAGTAATTAAACACATAAAAGTAGAAATGTTAGTGAGACTTAGAACATGAAATGACAATTTTAGTCTTTATAAATATGCATTCTTTGGTACTCAACACAACCCTTAACTAGCTTATTGCTAGTTCCTAGCAAATTAAGCAATGAAATCTAATAAAATTCAAACTAGAATCTATTTACTAAATAAATGAACTTTTCCGAAAAAATTGCATTCTACCTATTTGCTGCTTAACCATTAATCAACAATTTTCTTTAATGCTTAGTAATGTTTGACATAATGATTACGGGGTTCAGTTAAAATAAAGCAATATTTTCATTCTTACTATCTCATCAGAGTTTCTTTTGTAGGTAGTAGATTTATTTATATTATTTCTTTAACTTACTCTATTTGTTTTACATAAACACTTTCTACTTACTGAGGCAAGAGGCCTAGTTAATAAAAAAGAGCTAGGTTGGAGAAATCAAACTCTCACTGTTTGACGCAAACACTCTCTACTTACAAAGGTTGGAGGCTCGATTAGTAAGTAAGAGTTCACACAATTTTGATCATTTTTCACCATTTGAGTCGAATACTTTCTACTTACTGAGGCAGGAGACTTGGTTACTAAGTGAGAGTGTCTCTTATTCTTGTTCTTCTTTTTTTCTCCTTTTCTTCTTTTTTTTTCTCTCTTTTTTGTTTTTTTCTTCTTTTTTTTGGGTATAATGGCCACTGTCTTTAGTTATTGATCACGAATGAAATGAAAGGATTAGGTATTACAAAATCTCAACGTATCATCACCATCACTAGTTGTGTGTGTGTGTCTAGACTAATTTATTGAATCTCTTAAGATGGCTGATAACTCTATGAAATGAAAGTTGTCGTTGTATGTTTAGACTTAAGTCAAGATTACTTAGAGAGTAAATGATATGTTTCTATTGCATTTTAATTTCATTTTTGCATGAGCATTCATTTTAGGCTAACTTTTAATAAATTGGGTTGCTAGAGAATAATTTTTGCTTAGATTATATGCTTAATTGTAGGTGACCAAAACCTCACGTATGAGGGAAGGAATGCTGCTGCAACGGACTTGTAGAAACGATGAAAGAACTTGGCTACAAAAGCATTGAAACAAATATGGAATATAGCAGATACTGTAGTTATTGTTGTAGCCAATCTTGGAGTATTGATAGAGAAGATTTCACGCGAGATAATTAAAAGATTGCGATCTAAAGTTTCCAAAAATGGATGATAAGTGCCACGCACTTTTGGTTGTCTTAATTTGGAGTTATAAAAGAAGCACTCATGAGAAGAAAAAAAGAGAGCTATCATCAAGGAAAAATCGTAGAAAACAAAAGAAAAACAAAAATAAGAAAGATTGAAGGCTATAATAGAGGATTCACAGTGAACAAGAAAGAGAGATCACAAGATTAAGCGGACTTCAAATCTTCTTATTTTTTTCTTATTTTATATTTAATTATGGGAATGTATTTGATGGCTAAAACTGTTTTAATGCAAATCATGAACTGAATTTGATTGAGATTGGGTGATAAATAATCTTAATGGATTTTTTATTGACAGATGTGTGTTGCTATGTATTTGCTATAGCATTTTGTCTTAATTGTACTTATTTCAATTCCCTAGTTCGGCTGACCACTCATTTAGTGGATACTAGCTAAGAAACAGTCTAAAAAAGATTGACTTAGTGGAACAAATTAAGGCAATGCTTATTTTATATTAGGTTTCCCAAGTTGAGTAAATATCAATTTGAATAAGGTTATGCTTGATCTAAAATTAGGGAAGAACTAATAAAGAGATTCACCTTGTAGGGCAAGAGGAACTTAGAACATGTAATGCTATATTTATTGTTGGCATAACACTTGGTCACTGTTAGGTTGCATTAGGTATAAGATATCTAATAGGTGAAAACTGAGGATGCATAAGGGATTCAGCCTAGTGCTGTAGTAGATGTTGTAGCAACAGTATTGTAATTGAAAAAATAGTCAATGCTATTAAGTGAGTTTATTCACTCAACCACTCAATTCCTATTGATTTTATCTTTGTGTTTGATGTGATAATTTTTTTTATTGCATTTTATTTATTGCCATTTTAGTTTAATTAGTTCACTAGTTTTATAAATTGCCTTGTTTCAATTAGAACAAAACTACACTGTTAAGATTGCTGTAGCAAATCTAGTAACATCAATTCCTACAGAGACGATCTTAATACTTTCTAGTATATTACATGTTGTGTACACTTGCGCATTGACATCTATAGAAGTAGAAATAATCACAAAAATTTTTTGGGACCGTTGCTAGGGATTGATTGTTCATTGTGATTTGTCAAATTAATCTTAAACATATCTAATTTTTATTTTGTTTATTTTGTTGACAACATTGATCTAGCAACCCTTGCATGCACAGAAATAAACTTGCTGAATTCCAATTTGATTCATAAATTGAAAGAATTGCAAGGAGATTAAGAAAAGAATAAAAAAATTCAAAAGCTACTATAGCAATGGATGATTTGCAAGATATGGGGAATTTGAACCCCCGAGAAGAAATATAACTAGTTAACGCATAAGATGGTCAAGAAGGTCAGAATAAACAACATGTCTATGGGCAGCTAGGGAACAACAATATTATCCATATGGTAAATGGCAAAGATAGAGTCATTTGAGACTATACAGTGTTGACTCCTAAAGCTATACATCTTGGAATAGTCAGACCTGAAGTTCAAGCTGACAATTTTGAGTTCAAGCTTACAAACTGTAGGGAAGTTTAATGAATTGCTATTGGAAGATTCTCATCTTCACCTTAAGTTGTTTTTGGAGGTAAATGATGTTTTTAAGATTTTTGGAGGATTACAAGAAGCATTGAGGCTTAGGCTTTTTTCATTTTCTCTAAGAGACCGAGCAAGGACATGGTTGAATTCCTTACCACCAGACTCTATCACTCTATGGAATGATTTGGCTTGCAAATTTTTGATGAAATACTTTCGACCCACTAAGAATGTAAAATTAGGCAATAAGATCACATCTTTCCATTAATTGGAAGATGAGAGCTTATATGATGCATGGGAAAGGTTTAAAAAGTTACTTAGGAGATGTTCTCATCATGGTAGTCCTTGCTGTATACAGTTAGAAACGTTTTACAATGATCTCAACCCAAGCACTAGATTGATGATAGATACTTCAGCAAATGGAACATTACTATCCAAGTTTTACAATGAAGCATATGAAAATCTAGAGATAATAGCTAATAACAACTATAAATGGCCATAAACTAGATAAGTGGCAACAAGAAGTGCAGCGAGAGTTCATAATATAAACGCTCTTATAACTTTATCAACTCAAGTAACCTCATTAATAAACATGGTGAAAGCTCTGACTACTGCTCTAGCAACAGTTAACCAACTTACAGAAGTATCATATGTTTATTGTGGAGGATATCTATTTGATAATTGTCCTCGAAATCCATCTTTTGTCAATTACGTGGTCAGCTTCTATCAATTAGAACTAAAATAATTTATACTTAAACACATACAACTCAGGATGGAGAAAACATCTAAATTTCTCATGGAGTAACTAGAATCATTATGCTGCAGCAACCAATGGACATAACAGACTTGCTCAACCACCTTGATCTCACCAATAGAATCTAGGGTAAAGAAACCCCAACAATGATCAACTTAGTTCTTTTGAAGCTTTGATTAAAGAGTATATTATGAAAAATAAAGCAGTTGTCCGAAGCCAAACTATATCTTTAAGAAACTTGGAGAATTAGGTTGGACAACCTACTACAGCATTAAGCAATAGACTTTAGGATAGTTTACCTAACAACATTGAGGACCTGAGAATAGTAGGAAAGAAAAATTATAAGATGATTAAGCTAAGATCGGGAAAGGATGTTCATATTCTAGTTGGTGTACTAAAAAGAAGAGTTGAACTTGAAATTCAACTCAAGTTAAAGAAAAGCCACAACCATCCGTTATGTAACACACTAGTGAGAACACCAAGTTACAACACCTGCAGAAAATGATGATCCAAAGTTTGTTGGGGCAGATGCTACAGTGCTAACTATAACAAATCAAAACATGGCAAAAGAGAAATAGTTTGCATAAACTACTACAGCACAATAATTCAGACGTCCACTACCTTTCCCTCGAAGATTTTAGAAGTAAAAGGAAGACAAGCAGTTTATCAAATTCTTTAAAATGTTGAAATAGCTACATATCAACATTTCATTTTTGGAAATTCTGGAGCAAATACATAATTATGTAGAATTCTTAAAAGACATTTTGGTGAGGAAAAGAAGGCTTCAAGAATTTGAAACGGTTGCTCTAACACAAGGGTGTAGCCACATGTTTCAAAATAAAATCTTTCAAAAATTGAAAGTCTAAGGAACTTCATAATTCCTTGTTCTATATGAACTAAATACAATGACATGGCATTTTGTGATTTGGGGGCAAGTATTAATCTCATGCCTTTATTAGTGTTCAAGCAACTGAGAGTTAGAGAAGTTAAGCCAACAACAGTAACTTTGCAGCTTACTGATAGTTTACATGCTTATCCAGAAGGCAAGATTGAAGACGTGTTGGTGAAGGTAGATAAATTTATCTTTCTAGTGGAATTTCTTGTATTAGACTTTGAGGCATATAAAGAAATACCAATTATTCTAGGAAGACCTTTCTTAGCCACGAGAAAGAGTTTAATTTATGTACAAAATGTAGAATTAACTATGCGGGTGAATGACTAGTAAGTTACATTCAATGTGCTTGAGGTAATGAAGAGTCCTAATGAGATTAAAGATTGTAACTTTATAAGTGTTGTGGATTTTGCTTTAGTGGAGTAAGTAAATAGTTGATATAGCTATATAGAACTAAAAACTACAATAGTTGAAAAACTTAAAGAAGAAGAATTAGACACAACTGACATAGCATGGTTGGGAGAGAAGCAACCTTTTAGATTATTTTAAACTTGTTTTATTTCATTGATTCATACTTGGGATTTCATTTGTAATCATATATATTGTGTGAGAGATTGATTGACTTTGAATATTTATTTTTGAGTGATTATAAGTGTTGGGATACACTTTGGTTAAGAGATTGGAGATAATCTCTTGATTGTAAAGGCCCATTGACACCTTGAAGTCAAGTGTAAGTGGTGTTGAAGCCTTAGAGACTTACTTAGTGGAATCCTCAAGCCTGGTGAGCTTGGAGGCATGGACATAGGCACGGTTAGCCGAACCACGTAAAAATCTCGTGTTTGATTTCTCTTCCCTTATCTTTTTAATTTCAAGCATTGTTAATTATATTGTTTTAAAACATTAGTTTTAATTGTTGTGTAATTTTATTTGCTTAATTTTTTAAAGAACCCAATTCACCCCCCTCTTGGGTAGCCTAGTTTGTATTTTATTCTTCACTTGGATTTGTTTGGACCTTCTAGATATGCTAGTCTAAGTGGTAAATATTATGCATTTGTAATTATGGATGATTATTCTAGATATACATGGGTATTATTCTTAGTTAATAAGGATGATGCATTTGATGCATTTAAAGTTTCTTGTAAAAATGTTCAAAATGAAAAAAGTTATTCTATTATATGCATTAGAAGTGATCATGGTGGAGAATTTGAAAATCATGCATTTGAGAATTTTTGTAATGATTTTAGTATCGAACAACAATTTTCATCACCTAAGACTCCACAACAAAATGGAGTTGTTGAAAGAAAAAGTAGGTCTATTTAAGAGATGGGTAGGACCATGTTGAATGAGAACGCATTACCAAAATACTTTTAGACCGAAGCCGTTAATACCTCATGCTATGTGTTAAATCGTGTTTTAATTAGACCGTTTCTTAATAAAACTCCCTATGAGCTTTGGAAAGATAAAAAACCCAACATTGGTTTCTTTAAAGTTTTTGGATACAAATGTTTTATATTGAATACTAAATATAATCTAGGTAAATTTGATCCAAAATCGGATGTTGGTATTTTTCTTGGATATTCAAATGCTAGCAAAGCTTATAGAGTACACAATAAAAGAACTTTGGTTGTTGAAGAATTTATGTTACGTTTGATGAATCTAACCCTTCTTCTATAGAGAAAGTTGTTGTTGATAATGATACAGATGAAGAAATACAACAAGAAGAACCTTCGAATATCAAACAAGGTACTTTATCTTGTGAAAATCAAGAGAAGCAACAAAAAGAACAAACTAATATGGAGCAAAATGGAGGTAATTCTCAAGCACTTCCCAAAGAGTGGAGTTATGTTTTCTCTCACCCTAAATATTTAATTTTAGGTGATTCCTCACTAGGTGTAACCACAAGATCATCACTTAGAAACACATGTGCACATATTGCATTCATATCTCAAATTGAACCAAAATCCTTTGCGGATGCGAAAAATGATGAATCTTGCATTATGGCAATGCAGGAGGAGTTAAATCAATTTGAGAGAAATAATGTGTGGAAATTAATTCCTAAACTAGAACATTAATCCGTCATAGGCACTAAATGGGTATTTAGGAATAAGATGGATGAATTCGGTCTGGTTGTAAGAAATAAAGGTAGATTAGTAGCTTAGGTTACAACTAAGAAGAAGGAATTGATTTTGATGAAACTTTTGCACCTGTAGCTAAATTAGAATCCATTAGGATGGTCTTAACATTTGCATGTCATAAGAATTTTATTTTGTATCAAATGGATGTCAAAAGTGCATTTCTAAATGGTTATATCATGGAAGAAGTTTATGTGAAACAACCCTCTAGTTTTGAAAATGAAAAATTTCTAAATCATGTTTATAAGTTGTCAAAAGCTTTATATGTATTAAAACAAGCACCTAGAGCTTTGTATGATAGGCTTAGTAAATTTCTTTTGGAAAATGCTTTTTTAATGAGAAGAGTTGATACTACACTTTTTATTAAATATAAGAATCAAGATATACTTATTGTTCAAATCTATGTTGATGATATTATTTTTGGTTATACTAATGAGTTTATGTGTGAGGAATTTTCATCTTGCATGAGCAAAGAATTTGAGATGAGCATGATGGGAGAATTGAAGTACTTTCTTGAATTACAAATAAAACAAAATGAAAAAAGGAATCTTCATCAATCAAGCCAAATATTGACTTACTCAAAAGATTCGGACTTGAAAATGGAAAAAATAAAAGTATTCTAATGAGCTCAACAATCAAGCTTGATAAAGATGAAAAAGGTAAAAAAGTTGATGTCAAAACATATCGAGATATGATCGGATCCTTAATTTACCTCACTCTTAGTAGACCCGATATTATATTTAGTGTATGTTTGTCTGCAAGATTTCAATCATATCCTAAGGAACCTCATTTGCTTACTGTCAAGAGAATTTTTCATTATTTGAAAAGAACCATAGATCTTGGCCTTTGGTATCCTAGAGGAACTCATATCGATCTAACTTGTTATTCAATTGCGACTTTACTAGTTATAAGGTTGATAGGAAGAGTACTAGTGGAGCTTGTCACTTTCTATGTCACTCACTTGTCTCTTGGTTCAGTAAAAAGTAAAACTCAATTGTGCTTTCAACCACTGAGGCTGAATATATTGCAGCTAGTAGTTGTTGTGCACAAGCATTTTGGATGAAACAAACTTTTAAAGACTATGGTGCCAATCTTGATCTTATACCTATTATATGTGACAATACTAGTGCCATAAATCTATCCAAAAATCCTATTCAACACTCTAAAAACAAGCATACTAAGATAAGACATCATTTCTTGAGAGATCATATTCAAAAAAGGGATATTTCATTTAATTTTATTTCAACCAAAAAACAACTTACTGGTATTTTTTATTAAACATCTCAACGAAGAACAATTTGCTAAAATTAGGCACGAGCTTGGAATGATAAATGTTGCACAATAGTATTGCTTTATACAATATCTTCTTTGTTTTTCTATAATATGATATTTATTTGATTTGGTTGTTTCAAATTGTGTAATCATGCATCATATTAGTCTTTAAGGACATTTTTTATCAATAAAATTGTTTAGAAATGTATTGAGTATTGGTCGTAGATTAAAACAAACTTGGAAATCATAGTCAAAATAAATGGATTACCGTATTATAATAAACGGTGTACTGTTTAGTTACAAAAACATAAGAATAAGTGTTGAAAATTAGCGGCTCACTATTTGTAATTAACAATTAACCGATTAAAAACAAAAAGGTTGCTTTGTTAAATGGTGACAGACTTATATTTTGATGGCTCTCTAGAAATTATTGGTGAACCGTGTGAGTAAAACGACTCACTGTTTTCGTACGTTATAAACGGTTCCAGTTCTTCTTCCCTATTTTCATTTACCCCTTTACCATTTTCTTTCAAACCAGCAAATCCTAAGCTCTCTCTCTCTAAAATCTTTCAATTTCCTTGTAATCTCTTGCAAAATTGAGCCAATAGAAACCTTTCTAATCATCCTTAGAACAGATTTATCAAGCCAAATCACCAAATCAAGCTACAAATCACAAAATCCCAATTCAAAACCCTAAGACCAGCTGAAACGTCTCTCTCATTTTATAACCAATTTTTGTCATTTTCTGATCAAATTAAACCTCTCAATCACTTCCTATACCCTCTATTGCCCTTGAATTAGTTCTATTTGTTCTATTTTCATCATTTCTCAAAAATCCTAAATCTTCAAAGATTGAACAATGGCAAAAACTTCAAGGGCTACTCACAACAGAAAATTTGTCCCCAGTAGAAACCCAATAGCACTTAGGGAGACTTCCTAGCTCGAGAAAATGCATTTTCCAACAACTCCACTGGCTAAACGCTTCAAAACTCGTTTCATGGATAGAAAGGTAATCGATTTATACTTTATAGATTTGGATGATTTTGCAGAGTTGGTTGTTTGTTGTAAGAGTGTGAGGGAGATGTTGTTGCCTTGAGAGTCTGTATTGGACTTAGAAGAAAGAATTTATCCCAATTTAGTCCGTGTTTTTTACTCGAACATGGAATTGTCTACCGACAGATTAGATAGGATAGTTACCTATATTGGGGGTGTTCCCATAGTTTTGATGTCGAGGATCTGAACCACATTTTAGAAATCCCGCATTATGGGCATTTGATTTACACTTTTAGGAAATAGTTATCTTTTACCGATTTTGTCTATCACTAAAGGGTTAGAAACATATATAGGTATCGGGATCTCTCAGACGAGATTTGTTCCCTACCTTTTAGATCCCAATTGTTACCATTACAGATTAGAATTCTCCATACCATTTTACAGCATATTGTCACTCCTAGAAAAAGGCATTTGGATTAGGTGACTCGGATGGATGTCGGGATACTTGATAGTCTTCTTACGAAGAGCCTTATTAATCTATGATATATTATTTTTTTACGATATATGTTGAGTACTCCTGGGTTAACCATAGGTTGATTCCTTATGGTAGTATTATCTCTAAGTTTTTACGACATTTTGGAGTACACCTTTGCGACTTTGTGTATATAAAGACTAAGAAGATTGGGGATTAGGCTATCTCAGGTATTAGATGTTATCAGAGGTGTCAGGAATGGATCAAAATGCCCACAACCAAAAATCAAAATACCCTCGTAGCTCCTAAAGATAACCGTTTCTTTAACGATATCTACTCTCCTAATCTGCTACCCAATTTTAGGCTCAGTGCTAGACCTTCACCCCATCGTCGCGGATCTATTGCATAACCTCTAGCAGAGTCTGATTCTGAAGAGCATAAGATGGAGACTGATCGACCACTGGCTCCAAACGTTCCACTTGCTGTCGATGGTCTCCTTCATCAGCTAGTTAGAGATATTCGAGTTCTTTCCGAGTAGCAGCAGCAACTTCAGGATCGGTTTGCTTCTTTTCAGATTCAGTAGCATCAGATTCTTGATCAACAGCAGTAGATACTAAATGGACAGTTGCGCATCTTTTATGCTCTCGGCATTTCCCTCTCTTTCTCTTCCTTTCCTCCTTCGCAGAAGTTTCTTAGTGTTTCGGATGCTTTGATTTCGCACAACATTTTCATGTTTTTGATACATTTATGTATGATGAATCATGTGCTTATTCATGAATGATTATGTTGTGTGTGTGTGTGTGCTTTTTTTTTTTTTTATTTTGGCATTGATTTTATTGATTGATTGTAGTTGTTTTTATTTTAATTTTGGTTTCTTGGGTGTAAATTGTTGCTAATAATTTCTAAGAGATGCTTAATGTACATAGGAGATTTTGCTAAAATTTTCACTTGACGATAATGGATATAATGGATAAGTTTTTTGTTTTGTTCTTTTCTTTTTTATGTTGAAGGGGGAGAATAAGTTATATTTTTTAAGGAGAGCTTATATTTAAGGGGAGTTAATAAAATTTTCTTATCTTTACATATAAAGTTTGTCATTATCAAAAAGGGAGAGATTGTTAATCTTATAATATTGATTTTGATGATAAAAAACTTATATGTTCTTGATTAAAATGTTAGGGCTATTAAAATGAAATTCTTAAAACCATAGGCATGTTTAAAGAAGCTTAATGACTAGTAACATGAGTCAAAAAATCTTTCTCTAAACAAAAGCTGTAATATTATAGATTCTAAAAGTTAACGGTAAACCGTTTATTATGTAAACGGTAGACCGATAATATATAGAAAGGAATTGGTTTTCATAATCGTAAACCGTTTATCAAAAACGATTGGCTAAACTTGTTTTGATAAGATTTTAGAAATTAACGGTGAACCGTTTATTTCTAAATTGTGAATCGATAATTTACAGAGAAGAGATAGTGTTTAATCTTGAACCGTTTAGTGAAAATGGAGATCTAAGTTTATTTTATAGGTTTTTGGAAATAAACGATGATTCGATAATTGTAAATGGTAAACTATTTATTTAAAATCTAAGCACAATGGCTGTTTAGACAAGTCAAAACGGTTAATCGACAGCACCAAACAGCAATTCAATTTTTCTTATAAAATTAACAACGGCTAGTTTTCAGCTCCAATTATAAAATGACTCAATCAAATTCAAATCATAAGAGATCCAATAGTTATTATTGAGTTTTCTTTTGAGCATACAATCAACCTTTGAGGTTTAAACTTATTTTATTTCATTAATCACACTTTGATATTTCATTGGAAATCATATACATTGTGTAAGAGATTGTTTGTTTGTAATTTTTATTCTTAAGTGATTGTAAGTATCGGGATATACTTTGGTTAAGAGATTAAGAATAATCTCTTGTTGTAAAGGTTTGTTGATACCTTTGAAGTCAATTGTAAATGTTGTTGAAGTCTTAGAGGCTTTCTCAGTGGAATCCTCAAGCCCGATGAGATTGGAGGCTTTCTTAGTAGAATCCTTAAGGCCAATGAGATTGAAGGCGTGGACGTAGGTACGGTTGGCCGAACCATATAAAAATCATGTGTTTGCTCTTTCTTACCTTATCTCTTTATTATTCGTTGCTCATTAATTGTTTGTTTTTTAATTTAATTGGTTTATCATTTTCTTCAACTTTTTAGTTTTCAATTTTTGATTAAGAACGCAATTTACTTCCCCTCTTGAGTAGCCTAGTTAGCATTTAACTTTTGGCTTTCAAGGAGAGATTGATTAATACAAAAGAGAAGAATTAGATGTGGTTGAAAGCACTTGGAGCAACGACCAAGAGTTTGAGAAGAGCCTGTCACATAGATTTATTTCCCATGACTAGTTTTATCTACTCTTTTATTCCAATTCAATTATATGTAGCTAAACTTCTATAATAGGATTAAAGATGATACATATTCAGTAAAATAAGTTACTTTGTTCTATTATTTCTTATGTGTGTGTGTGTGTTTTTTTTTTTTAATATTGATTACACATCAGACTACTAATATTATATAAGCTATTTACAACTGCTATTACAGCAAACAATTACAGTGTTATTTATGATCAAACATATAACTAGGACTATAATATTATATTAAATTCTATGAAGTGCTTTGCTCAGCCAAATAACCATCACAAATTAGTGATGTATCCGCTCTACTCACATTTTGTAAAGGAAAAAGACTTACAAATTAACTTCATATAATTATGATTTAATTAAGGGAGGTTGAGTCCATGGGGACTCGAACCACTGTCCTCACAATTATGAGGGCAATGGTTCACCACTCAGCCAAAGGCCGAGAGGCTATATGTGTGCTTAGTTTAAGGTTCTTGTTTTACATATTTGGTTGAATATAATTAAATATTTTCATTAATTCTGGCATGCATTGTTGATTGTCAGGATTAATATTTGACTAAATTTATGCTTGGATTTATAAAGTTTATATATAATCATCTTTAAATTTGTGTATTTCATTAAATTATTTATACAAAGTGTTTAGGAAATCTTTGACTCTTTGTTATTCAATATTGTTTAGATATCATACTATTAAACAAAAAAATAACCTAAATAAGATTAATTTTAATTGTATTTAATTATTATATTCATCAGTAGACATAGATTGATTTCAAGTTGTCTCTTTAAAATTTGGAATTGATTGTAACTAGATAAGTTACGTTGAACTGCAATGGATTCTAAAACCTTGATAGTCTTGATCTATTGAATTCTTATGTTAATTTACTTGCCTTTATTTTACTTTCATCTTTAGTTTTTATTTTCTCAAATAAAATATTTTCTTTTCTAACTAAGGTATAGTTTAATTAGCTTATATTAGACTTAACATTCCTAAAAATTGACAATCCTTGTGGGTTCTACGTTTTCATCCTTAGTATATGCATTACTAATCAATTCAGTAGTGACACTGCTTCTTGGAAAGTTCTACAGGTTATCTTAGAGGTGAAGGTAAACCTATCAATGGAAAAGCCACCTCCCGGTAGTCGTCTAAAGCTTAGAATACCATATGCTAATAAGGATGCATCATGAAGAATTGTGATATGCTCTCGATCAAAAGAATACGGGCATAAAAAAAATGTAAGAATCTCATTGCGTCGAATCCAAATTAGTGCCTACTAATGTTTTAAATGTCTGTCTATATGTATTTCACAATTCAATCAATGAGGTATTTATTTTATTTATTGTCATAACAAGTGTTTGAGAATTATGAAATAATCATGAAATACTTATTTTTCTTCTTTTGATCGATTACATAGTTAAACATGACATAAGATGAACTAATGGTATGAATATTGTGTAATTATGTTTAAACACACTAAAGATTAAGTGCAATATAAGTCAAATGCTTATATTGCAATGACCTAATAATCCATAAATTCATATATCAATATTTGAATAATCACAACAGTTTACAATCTAATATTCTCATTAAATATGTCAACAGTAATATTTTTCGTAAAGTATTTCCCTCGGTTACTACTAAAATCAAGTTTAAGCTTGAACATTAAATATGTCATAAACATCAGCATACACACTTTACTATTGCCACTATTGAGATCTTAATGTGGTATATCCTTAACTATTACAACTTTCTTATACTCTGTGCTCTGTAAGTTTGGCCAGATGTTGTAAAATCAAATATCTTTTAGGCATAGAGGAATGATAACTTCAAAGTGGTTTAAATGGATTGTTATATGTTTTGTTGTTGTGAGCATCCAATATTGAGTCATAATTCCAAACCTTCTTGCAACAAAGGTCTACCCGAGCTACTACCCCATGATTGCCTTCTATGTTAAGTTGAATGAAAACCTACATAGGGTAAAAGGTGAATTATCATTTTTATTATGTCTAAAATCCTTAAATATAAAAGGATCTACAATGAATCATATAATAATACACACCATATCATGTCTGCGAATGGTTTCAATTTCGTGTCTTCCAGACCATCAATGCAGTTGTTAAGCTTATTGTAGTCTAATGAATTAAGCTTATATTTACCTTTATTCTAGTTAGCCCTCAAGAATATCTAGTTCATTCATTATATGCAAATGAGTGTTATGTTTTCTACAAGAAAGTAAATCAATGATTATATGTTTTGTAGGTTGATACATGGTATTAAGATATTGCCTTTGCTTCTCACTTATCAAGCAAAAGTATTTATGCATCTATTATAAAGGACAAAGAATGTGTTGGATTATAACAAATCAATTGAAGTTAATTAAATGATGATTAACAATAGTTATCTTGTCCTATAGCTATCCTATAGACTCTCTCCCCAAAAGTATTCTTAAAAAATCTTTAATTGTCGGATGTCACAATCTACTATGATGTTGCTAGTTGCTTAAACTCATCAAATAATGCTAGATTCTCCATTCCACTTAGTTGATTTAGATCCACTCGTTGTCCTTTCGTTGATATCAACGTTCGTCAATTCTATGGTAGGGGGACTTTTGATGTTCCTTTCTCATTTAAAATGAGGAATCAATTAGGGACTTTTAAGAACATATAATTCCTATATGAATGTCCTAATTTGCTTAGGCTTGGAGGTACTTTTTTGAGGATTTTGCATGTTATAATCAGTGAGGTCCCCATAAAATTATCACAATGACAGTGAAGTGTGATCAAGACGATCTCCAACATCATTTTGGCCTTATCAACAGTAACTATTATTATTAAACACTATAGTTAAGGTATAACAAATATAAACTTTTAAATGTTTAACTCGCTTACAATATATAAGCATCCCATTAGGGAATCACTATATGAGTGCTTAAATGAATTGTCATTATATGAGTCATAAATCACATGATAGATTCTCTAAATTCTCTTTTCTTTCTTTCTACTTTGCCTTAACATTCAATATAATTTTATCCATCTTTTCTTTGATGTGAAAATAGAACAATCAATCATTTCCATTTGATGGATAACGTAATCATAGTGAAACTTCATTTTTGTTGTTATTAGACAACAAAAATAAAAACTTTATATATAATTGATTAAATCTAACATTAGTGTCTTTATAACAATTATAGTTGTCAAGAATGGGTGTGAGTCATTTACTTCATACTCATTGTCAATGAGTGTTAATTGTTGCTCATGTGTTGAGATTATGCTATGTTGATGCTAATCTGTTTTATCCTAAATGAGTGGCATGTTGATATTAGGTTGATGATATGGATGATAATTTTTCTTGCTGAGATAGAATCCTACAGGATCCCATTTCGTTTGAGATAGGATTGAGACATATTTTTATTCAAAAAAATAAAAGAGCGAGAATGAGATTTTTTTATCGCACTTGCATAAACGGGAAAGGATTGGGATTGGCAAATTTCGTCCCATCCCATCCCATTGCCAACCATGTTGGTTTAGCTTATTATTATATAATTGAATTATTGGATATTTTAACATGGCTGAAATTGATTACTGTCGAAATTTATTATTTTGAAGCATAAGTCTTAATATTAATGTGCAATGGAAACAAATAGATAATTAAAAAATATTAGAAGAAAATTATATTCAAACATGTATGTAGTCAAAATAAAACTATTATTTGATTATTCTATTTTGTATTCATTCAAAATTTTTACTATATTAAATTATAATAATCCTTAAAAGAAAAAGGTCAAAATTTATTTATTTACATTTAAGACTATTTAGGATAATGGGATGAGATGGGACGAGATATTTAACGAGATGAGATTAGGATAAATTTTTGTCCCAAAAAAATAAAGGGACAAGAATGAAATTTTTTTATCTCATTTGCATATGCAGCATAGGACTGAAATTAGCAAATCTCGTCCCATTGCCAACCGTAGTTGATGCTGCACAAAGTAACAACAAAAATGAATTAAACAACTAGCAACTATACGAGATTCAATGATATTTAACACTGTAATTGAGTTAAATAATGTACTCACATTACAAACTTGTTGTAAGATTGATTCCATAATCCATCGTACCATTCCAATGTAGTTTGTCCTTCTCTGGCGTGCTCAAGTCGAGGGTATGTTTAACATTCTCTTATCCAGAAAGTAATCTAAATTTTTAGTTAGGTTAGTCATCTATTGTTTAATAAATGTTCATAGTCAATCTAAATATATTAGCAATACTTACAAAACGAGTCTTGTCATTGTAAAACTTATACACCTCAGTAAAACTTATTTTTAAAGAAGCAGTGCCTTCTCACTTTAATATGGAAGGAGTTTTTTTTTTTTATAACCCATTTTTTGCTTAGAAGATCATCAATCACTTTGAAAAGCTAGGCTTGCAACAAGTAAAGGTACAAAGTTAAAAAAAAAAGACATTAATTATTTTTAATTACAAAAACTAAACAACCATAAATTTTTGTCTTTTCAGCACACTTGAATCCTAGAACAAAACCCATGAAGGTTGTGCTTCACTTCTTTTAAATTAAAATAATTGAAACTCTATAAGTTTTAGTTCAATATAACGTCATAACTATCATATTTCGTTTTCCACAATAAAAATTACTATAGATCATTAAATTTGTGTAGTAATAATGAATTTTGAGTACATTCATCTTTTCTCCCATTAAATACTTCGGAAAGTAATATAACATGATTTTTAGCCTATCAATGTCATCCATATCATAGAAGTTTAAATTTTTAAAGCTTTCATTCAATTCTTTAGGAGCCCTTCCTAGATTACCGTTAAAAAACTAGTCATATACCCTATGGTTGATTGCAACTTTTGTTTTCTTATATACCTCATGTGCACTATAGTAAAATCCTTTAACTAAGCATTAACTAATAATCGATCACATTCATCATGCACCACTTGCCTAAGTAATGAGTTGTGCACGATCATGCCATTGACGACATAATTATCCATCTTCATGAAATGGTCGAATGTATCTTTGTTGAATAATTTTAATTGTTGTTTCATTAACTTCCTTTTGATGCTTTCATCACATTTACAAATTTTGAAGTATTTGTACTACATTTGGGAAAATGCTCGGATACAAGTGTTTTTATTGTATGCATTATGCTTTGCCGTAATTTCTTGGGCATTGTATCTGCTGTAAAATCCAAAATTTACTTGTTTATAGTATTCATTAAATTGAAATAAATTTTCAAAAAAGACCATCACACTAAATATAGTTGCTATGATGCCACCAATGTAGTGAAATAGGTACCTTTTGCTTCAAAACACAGCTTTAGTGCAAAAAACAAAATGTTCTATTACAACAAATATTCATGAAGTCGTTAAATTCTTAGAAACTTGACAAAATTAACATCACATATTTTAAGAGGTATTTCAACAAACACCGCATATACAATTTTTATCAAATTCCAGTTTAATTTATAACATTTTTTATTCTTTATAAAAAATCAATCTCGATACTTATCTATCATAAAATATACACTTAACTAACTAGTCTAATAAGTTCAATCTTCAGAAAATGAAAAAAAAAAAAAAACTTACTTTGATGTCAAAATTGCCGATGAAGATGAAAGAGAGAAAAGCCACCGTCAAATGTCAGAAAGGAGTTGTGTCTTGCCAGAAATGAAGTAGCCGTCAAACTCTCGTCGAACTACCATAGATTGTTCTCAAAAAAGTACTCATGCCGTAGGGATCGAGCTATTGAATTTGGGCGAGAAGGGAAGCTACGGTTTTTGAAAGTTTTTGGAATGTCAGGGGCATTTTAGTCTAAAAAGTTTTTGGAATGTTAGTGGCATTTTAGTTTAAAAAGTTACAATTGACTAGATAAAATAGAAAAAGTAGCGTGGTTAATTTTTAAAAACAAACAAAATTTTAAGTTATTTGTGTAAATTTCCCTTGAAATTTTCAGTTTCACTAGTTTTTTACGTAATTATTTTATTTTTGATATTTTTATTTAATTTACCAACCAGATGGATTATCTGATCCAAACAACTCCGACCGAATTGGCAAATTCTGGTCCGATCGGAGTTTGATGGCAAACCAAATTTAATCCAATCCTTGAAATTTTCAGTTTCACTAGTTTTTTACGTAATTATTTTATTTTTGATATTTTTATTTAATTTACCAACCAGATGGATTATCTGATCCAAACAACTCCGACCGAATTGGCAAATTCTGGTCCGATCGGAGTTTGATGGCAAACCAAATTTAATCCAATCCAATAATTTTGCATAAGATCGGGTCGGATCTGAGATTTTGTCCGCGAGTCAGTTAAGGCTGCTGTAATTTGTATATTTGACTAGATGAGTCACAGTCTGCTCCTTCCGTCTTTTGCTTCAACTCCGTTTCTCACTCTCGCCATCCGTCCCATACTAACTTTAAAGGCAAAAGCTAATCCCTTCTTTCTCTCTCTCTATGTTCTAGCCTCTGTTAAAACTTACTCTTGTAGTTCAATGTTACCAATAGCATAGCAGCCCTGCATCTATGCTAGGGCTGCTGCATCTGCTTAAACAAAAAAAATCAATCTAAATAAAAAACCCAGATAAAAATGGTGTTTAAGAACAAATTATTCTTCTCTTCAAAGAAATCATCAGACTCTTCGAGTCCAGATGGATCCAACAGTCCCCGATCTCTGGGATCGAATTCACCGATCCGATCCGACAAGAAAAAGCCCAAATCAACCACATCCAAAGACGAGACTAGTACTAGTAGCTTCAGTGCTGTTGCCTGTAGACAAACCCAAGTCAAAGATGGAGTCAGAAAGAAGGAAATCAAAGGCAAGGAAATCATTCCAACAACCACAACTACAACAACTCCGGCGAAACCCGCAGTTTCCAAATTAAACAAAAGCGGAGGAGAAGTGCCGAGTTCGGTGTCTCCTATACTGGCGTCTTCGTTAGGACTCAATCGGATCAAGACTAGGTCGGGGCCTTTGCCTCAGGAGAGCTTTTTCAGTTTTAAAGGAGATAAAGGTTCCGCCACAACCAGTAATTTATCGAGGCCTGGACCTGGTGGTGGCGGTGGTTGTAGCGATGGAAATTCAAGCTCCGGCAAGTCAGCTAGTAGTGGCGGGAAAAAGAAGGAAATGTTTAATATGATGGAGAGTTTTGGTGTTGGCGATAATGTGGCTAATTCTAATAGTAAGTCAATTGGTGATGGTGGTAGTGGCCTTTCTCGAGAACAGAGTCCTAATTTTCTTGCAAAGTCCCGTTTGGTGACCGGTGAATTATCTTCTGAAGCAGGTAATCTACTTGCTTTCACTTTTTTTAAAAAAATTATTTTCAAAAGAGTTCTAAATGATTGATTGTTTAGCTAGAATGACCTAGATATGGAGTTAGTTATATTAATTTTATCTGCCAAGGACGACAAAAATGATTGTGAAAACAAGGATGTCACTAGACAATGATAATTTAGGTGGTTCGGTATCTACTGCTTTATGCCATCTTTTGATGCTGTGTTATAATTCTTGCTCTGTCAGATAGATTACATGCTGATACTGGTTTTAAGAACGATGGAATTTAGGCCAATTTTCTTATTTATGCCTTCTGAGACTCTATTTTGGCCGGACTCTCACTAGGTTTTAAGATCCTTTTGGCCAATCACCTTGTGCTCTATTCATCACGCATATGCTTGGAGGAATTACATTAGCTAATAGGAGTTATTAGTTTTATTAACTTGTGGGAAATTGGTCTTTTTCAGAAACAAGGAAAGATATCTGGCCATTTAGTTTGATTTTTGTTCTTTTCATGCCTTATGATATAAATCTGAGGTGCATTACTACTTTTGGAGTATAACCTAGCATCCCGGTATTTATTGGGACTATACTATGTAGTGTAAAATTAAAACGAATTTAGTTTACAGTTATTTAACTCAGTATATTCCTTAAGAGTTTCAAGATATCTTCGTCTTTGCTCTGGGAAGTGTTAAAGGTATGACATGGGTACTGTGTTATTTTTGTAATTTTTCTTTTTTTGGTAAGGGCTTATAATTGTCGATTTTTGAGTTGGAGCATACTCTTTTACAAAGTCTTTTGGAATGGAGCCCTCCTAGCTATTATGGGGCAGCTAGTTCACCATTAACTTCAGTTTGGTGGAATTTTTATATCATTTTTGTAACATTCTTAGCACACTGTGGTAAATGGCAAATTTGACTTGATATACGGTGGCTCAAGAGGTTTGCAGATTAAGCTACGTATGTCTTATAGTATTATCTCAATAAACCCTCTCTGCCTGTTCATTTTCAGTTACAGCCTGATTTGTAAATCATTTTTGAAACATTATTAACACAGTATAGTAAATGGCAAATTTGACTAGATATATGGTCTCTCAAGAGGTTTGCAGATTAAGCCACGTATGTCTTATTGTATTATCTCAATAAACCCTCTCTACCTGTTCATTTTTAAGTTACAGCCTGATGTTGTATTTTTACCTTGAAAGTGATATCCTTGAAAAGGAAAAATGAAGAACAAAAGAAAGAAGAAAGATGAAAAAGAAAGAAATATGTGAAATGCTGAAAATTGTGTTTAGTATTTATTGACATTAGGAAAGGTGCTCACAGCAGTTGCCTGCAATGCCTGTTATGACAGTCATTGGCTTCTCGTAATGCCAGGTGTCCTTTTTTTTTTTTTTCTGTCTCTCCTTTCATCCTCCAGATTGAAAACTTTTAGGCTAAGGCTCTCTTTCTTTGTGAATTAAACTTACTATATCACCAAGCTTCAAGTAAGGTGATGAGTTTAGGTAGCAACATGAATTTTGTGAGATTATTTATAAAAAAATTACTTTGAAGAAAGATATATTGTGGAAGAGGACTTAGCTATGGAAGTTGATTTTGAGGACCCTGAATTTTGTGGTTTTTGGTTATATAGTCTTTATTTTTGTGTTTTGACATGGACATGGTTCAGGAAATTTTAATAAAAATGGCAAATATAAAGGAATTGAGCTGTATGGGCATGGGTTCAAAAAATGAAAAATTTGAAGATTAAATGGTGAATAATTGATCGCTGCACTAGCCTAGTTGAATTGGGATTCCTAAAACTTAGAGATCCGAATTTTAATTAGCACTTTTGCAAATGATTAATATTATTTAGGAAAATGAAAGATTGGAATTTTAAGAAGCATTTTTACAAATTATGGTAGTCTATTCTGCTTACGAGTTGGGAATTTATGGTGTATTAACTAACAATGTCTGTTATTTTGTCTGATTTTTGTTCAAGAGAAAAAGAAAAGTCTTTGACACTCCCATAGATTGCCAATGGATCAGACTGGGCAGATTGGATCATCTGGAGTTCATTTAGGGCTTCGGGAAGTAATGCAGTAATAAATATGTTCAAGTGATTCTTGTGAAATCTTTTATGCTTATCATGGCTATGAGAGATGGCTAGAACATATGGAACAGATACTAACAGAAACTAGTGGCAATATTTAGAAAGCGAACATTAAGCAGTTTATGTTATTTGCAGTAGATATTTGCTTTTCTCTGTCATTGGCTCCCCATAATTCCTCTCTGTTTCTCTCTTCCTGTTGACTTATGGTGTTCAACCTAAAGATGTTGTTGGATAGTTACCATGAGTTTGTTAGATAATCTCATTGCTATTTTCTCTGTCTTTGGCTTTCAATCATTTCTCTGTGTTTGCACATGTGTTTTCATTTAATATTGGTTTAGACAATTACCATTATTTTGCTAGACAAGCACATTACTATTTTCTCTGCCCTTCACTTGCCAGTCATCACCATCATCACCATCATTATCATAATCATCTCTCTTTACTTACCTTGTTCTCACATACAAGACTGGATTTCTGTATACATGAAAATTCATTTCTTCAGTTCCTTTCACCCCTCGTATTGTTGTTCTCTCTGCATTTACTTTTGGGCTGTGATATTTTTCCTCATTTGGTTTTGCTACTCTTTCAACTTTGCTTTTATTAAGAAGATTGGTATCTGTTTGACATACCATGCAATACTTAAGTTGATCCAGATATGTCTTAGATTACTTTAAAGTGATTTGGAAAATTTATTTGATCTCTTTCTTATTTGATCTCTTTCACAATTACTATCTTTGATGCATGGTATTATCTTAGCAGCACAATGTGAATCATCATGGGGCCCTGCTGGAAGCTTAAGTTCAGATGTTTGTACACCAGAGGTACTGTTGAAGGGTTCATCATTGATTCCCCTCCTTGCATTCTTAGTTTATGTTCTTATACAACTTTTTTTCTACTTGTCATGTTTCTAGACTTCATATGACTGTGAAAACCCAAAGGAATCTGAATCCCCCCGTTTTCAAGCTATACTCCGTCTCACTAGTGCTCCTCGAAAGAGGTTTCCTGCCGATGTGAAAAGTTTCTCGCATGAGTTAAACTCCAAAGGTGTACGGCCTTTTCCTTTTTGGAAGCCTCGTGGCTTAAATAATCTGGAGGTACTTTCATTCTTTTGTATCTTTTTTCCTTGCTGGTGATGGGTATATTGTGGTTAAAAATGTAAAATTTGTATTTAAACTGTTTGCTGCGTTATGCAGGAGATCTTGGTTGTCATTCGAACAAAATTTGATAAAGCAAAGGAAGAAGTGAACTCTGATCTGGCTGTTTTTGCTGGAGATCTTGTTGGAATTCTTGAAAAAAATGCAGAAAGTCATCCTGAGTGGCAGGAAACTATTGAGGACTTGCTGGTTTTGGCTCGGAGCTGTGCTATGACGTCACCTGGAGAATTTTGGCTTCAGTGTGAAGGCATAGTTCAGGAACTGGATGATAGGCGTCAAGAACTTCCTCCGGGTATGCTGAAGCAGCTTTATACCAGGATGCTTTTCATTCTAACGAGGTGCACCAGATTATTGCAGTTCCACAAGGAAAGTGCATTAGCCGAAGATGAACATATGTTTCAGTTTCGTCAGTCCAGAGTCCTACATTCTGCAGATAAACGAATCCCTCAAGGCACCCTCAGGGATGGGAAAGGTTCAACCATTGCAAAGGCCTCGAAGGCAGCTTCGACGAGGAAGTCTTATAGTCAAGAGCAACATGGCCTTGATTGGAAGAGGGAACATGCTTTAAAGCAGGGGAATATTCTTTCACTTCCTGGTGATGATACTGCGAAGAGCTTGGAGTCCTCTGCTGCCAGAGATCGAATGTCCTCTTGGAAGAAACTTCCATCTCCTGTAGGAAAGATCATGAAAGAAAGTCCTACATCAAAAGAGCAAAATGATGGGAAAGTTGAACCTTTGAAAAGTTCAAATATCAGAAGAGGACTTTCTGAGATCGATTTGACAGCTAAGCCATCTGAATTTCCTCCTGCTGCAGAAACTCTGGAACATTCATTCAAGCATCAACATAAAGTTTCTTGGGGTTATTGGGGAGATCAAAATATTTCTGATGACAGTAGTTCAATAATTTGTCGAATTTGTGAAGAAGAGGTCCCAACATCACATGTGGAAGACCACTCAAAAATTTGTGCAATTGCTGATCGATGTGATCAGAAGGGTCTAAGTGTCAATGAACGTCTTCTTAGAATTTCTGAAACTCTTGAGAAGATGATGGAATCCTCTGTACAGAAGGATATCCATAACATTGTTGTAGGTAGCCCAGATGTTGCAAAAGTATCAAATTCAAGTGTGACAGAAGAATCCGATGTTCTCTCTCCGAAATTCAGTGATTGGTCCCGGAGAGGCTCGGAGGACATGCTTGACTATGTTCCTGAAGCTGATAATTCTGTTTTCATGGATGACCTGAAGGGTTTACCTTCCATGGCATGTAAAACTCGTTTTGGTCCAAAATCGGATCAAGGAATGACAACATCATCTGCTGGTAGCATGACTCCTAGGTCTCCTTTATTGACACCAAGGACCAGTCAAATAGACTTGCTATTGGCAGGGAAGGGTGCTTTGTCTGAGCATGATGATTTCCCACAGGTATCCTTTTGCCTATTAATTCGTACAAACCATGATCTTTGTGGTATGCCTGCATCAATCGACTTCTTTTTTTCAATCATTCTGTATTTTGAATTTTGTTAGATTATCTGAATTTATACTCATGGGGCATATTCATCTAGGTAGAAAGTGTTGAAAACAGCTCCAAGATCTCTGTATGTCTGCAATATATTAAGTGCCTAACTGTTGTTCTTGGGTAACTTTTGACTGCTTAGAATATAGTGTTTGGGTCGATATTTGTTTGGTCTTGGATGTCTTCTTGGTTTGCTGTCCTTGTGTGATTTTAGTTTTTTCTCTGTACTTTTTTCATACCATAATTTTACAGTGCAAAGTCATATCTTGATAAGTTTTCAGAGTGGAGAAAAGAAAGAGGTCTTAGGTGGAATGTGTTATTGTTTTCTGACATCCATTTTATGTTTTAAAAAAAAAAAGTGAAAAACATGTTTGTTAGACTATTTTCACAAAATGTGAAGGGGAAAACAAAATTTCCTTTTTCTAACTTTTGCAAAGAAAATTGGAAACACCATTAGCGTTTTCAGCTCTTTCTTTTTTATTCTTTGTGGAACATAGATTCTTTCAAGGTGTAAGTATTTATCTTTTCACTCAATGACAAGACTCTTTTATCCCGATATACCTTACATGCGACTATTTAAAGTTGTACTATGCCGTATTATAATTTTGTATTTTCTTGTATGAAGTGAATGCCATGCATGCCCCAGTGGTTTTCAAGTAGCTTTATTGGGATGGCCATCTAAGTTCCAATTCTGGAGGCAGTACGGCTAAAATGTTGATTTGGGCTTAGCCCACCCTCTGACCTTCAAAAAAAAAATGGTGAATGCCAAGCATGAAGTTTATATCAATAAAACCATCTAAACCAAAAAATTGAACACTGCCAAATGTTTGTCAAGGCAACTTGATCAAAAATATGTTTATAAACATTTTTAACAAACTTTTGATAGATCTATTTATTTTCGGGTTTCTACCAGATGTTCGTTCATTTTTTTTTCTCTTCAGAATATAGTTCCAAAACGCACTACCAAAAATGTGTTTAAATCCAAAAACTTCAAATCTAAAACACTTCATTTTAAAAAATAAATTAGGAAAACTATTTAGAAAATGATATCAGATGCACCCTATGGAAAACATTTCTCTGAAATGAGGGAAATATTAATCTAAATGGTCACGAGGTTGATGCTTTGCCCCATTATTCTTGATAAGCTGCATAATGCAGACCCATTCTTGCAACCATTTTACCCACATCCAAGGTAATATTGCGGTTTCCATAAATTGAGAATATAGAAGGCTTCTATACATTGTAATCAAGATTTATGTAAGAATTATTAGCTTCTCCACCATTCTGTTAGCCTATCTGATAAAACTGCTCATGTTCCTTTGTTAAAGAATAGTGTGATAGAGATATGTGGTTCAATAGTTATGGTTAACTTGAGGACAACCTGATAATTGTGTTTCTGGTGACAAAACATCAAGAAGTTATTATATTCAATATGGGTTTTAGGTAGAAGTGTAGACTGATGAGTACACTAAATCTAATTTACACCAAAGTATTCAATAAGATTTCAAGTGCTGATTGCATCTTTTTTTTTATGAGTAGCTTACTACTAAAAGGATATTTATGCAATATACATTCGTTGTCCCAATTTTATCATAGTGCTTGCTACTAATTATTGATGAGTTGGTATACAATTTGAAATACTGATGTCATTGGGCTAAAATTCCCTGATGACGCAGATGAATGAACTTGCTGATATTGCAAGATGTGTAGTAACTACTCCATTGGACGATGATCGCTCTATACCATATTTGCTATCTTGCCTTGAAGACTTAAGGGTTGTAATTGACCGTAGGAAGTTCGATGCACTTACAGTGGAGACCTTTGGTGCTCGTATTGAGAAGCTGATTCGGTGAGTGTTATGTCCTCAATTTGTTGAGCACCTCATTCTAAACTGGCACATTTACCTTTCGAAGCAAGAGTTTGCCAGGCAATTTTTTTTTTAATGTAACTTTTATAATAGAGATCATGAAGAGTTTGATTGGGACTTGGAACTACGATTATGTAGGGAGAAGTATTTGCAGCTTTGCGAGCTGGTGACTGATGATAAAGTGGATATTACTAGCACTGTAATTGAGGAAGACACTCCTTTGGAAGATGACGTTGTTCGTAGCTTGAGAACAAGCCCCATACATCCTGCGAAGGACCGTACGTCTATAGATGATTTTGAGATAATAAAACCAATCAGTCGTGGGGCATTTGGACGGGTTTTCTTGGCAAAAAAGAGAACCACCGGTGATCTTTTTGCAATAAAGGTACCTAGATTTCATACTGTTCTGTGATATCTTTTCTTATTTCCCCTCAATTTTGTATTCTTTTTGTTCTAATGAAAGTGGTTCACAATTTGATTCACTATTGACATTGCTTCAGAATTTGACGACATTTGAAAGTATAAAAACTCAATTTAGTAAAGTTCATGCTATTGATATCTTTTGGGTCCCGTGTCTCTTCAAACTATTTGTGACATAAGTTTGTCATGGTTATTGGGGCAGAATCTCTCTCCATCTCCTTTTCTTCTCTTTTCAATTTCTTTACATTTTTAGGTCTTTGTTTGTAGCTTTAATCTGGGCCATCCTATATTGAAACCTTCGTGGACTTGTGTGAAATTCTTAAAAAATTTATTTCCATGAGCTAATTCACTGGAAAGAGGGGCGTAAATCCCTGTACACTGTGAGTGTGTTGGATGCATTGGATAACATTGGACTGCATTGCATTAACAATGTGGTCCAATGTTTGGTAGTTTTGAGAGTTGCTTAAAGTTCTCATAATTCCGGTCGTTTGCTGAAGTTTTAGCTTATCAAAGATTTTCAGTTGTCTCGCATAATAACTTTAGAATAATCATTCTTAATAAACATGATGCATGGTGGTGTACCCATGTCTCCTTGATTGTTTCTCTGTTTAACCTGCTGTTTTATATTACAAAAAATTTATTCGGTTACTATTTGATATCTAAATAACTTTTCAATATATGTGATAAACAGAAGACAGTAATTAAGCTGGATTCTTATGGAACTGAAGAAGCACTGAACTTGTTCACCATCATATGCAAAATAGAAAAATGTTTTCAAGTTGAGCGAGTATTTCTGCTTTTAATTTATTAACCAATTAGAGATGTGTCCAGAGTTAAAATTGGGTGCTGTGGGCTGTCTACAGCTTGTCTGGGATACTAGGGTTAAGGACTGTGCTGGGGACTCTTTCTGTTAATTGTAATGCAAATACTCTAAAAATTCGTATTAATTGCACATCTACATAGACCCCATTTTCTTTCTATTAGCTGAGTTACAGTTTCCTATTAAAATTTAAACATAACTCATGAACCTCAGCTCAGTTCAATTTCTATACATTGGTTCAGCACTAAGATGCAGTTCTTCAGCCCTTAGTATGGCAAGTAGAGGACTTGGATAATTTGAATGATTGGATGTAGAAGGTAACTCCATGGGAGTTGGTCCATAGGAAATGTGACCTTACTTGTTTTGATTGATACCTTCGCACTCATGCCATAGCAAAACAAGACCCCTATTCTTGCCCAGCCGCTTCTTTATATTTGACTATTTAGAATCCTTGACTTAAGAAGAAGCTTCTGACTCCGAAAGGTCTTAAGGAAATGAATGACAAACCAAAATGGATGTGCCTCTGGACCCTAATGGGAGGGCAGGCTTGACAAATTCGAGAGGGTGGATCTTCCAAAGCCTTTGTTTCTTACCTTCTTTTCCTTCTTGTGGAGCTGATCGAACAGAGGAGGAGATGAGATCAAACCCTGATTCAGATTCCTTTTGATGGAAGGAAATGTGGGACCCTGGAACCATTAGTGGAGAAGCTTAAAAGAAAAAAGACGGATGTTTATGTTGTTGTAGATATGAAGGCTTACGGACTTGTATTGATACTTATTATGACATTCTGTACATTCATTGCAGAATTTTTATTCTTGACGTCCCAGTTTAAAGCAACCTCGGTACGATGTTACGTGGTGAAGGAAGGTTAAAAGTTGATTTGTTGATTAAATTGGTTACGTGTGAATGGTTAAAAGTTGATTTGTTGATAAAATTGGTTAAACTGCCTTATTTGTTTCAAGCCAAAATTGCTAATGGTATGAAGAACTCTGCGGAGGTGCTTAACCATGAAACTTTGTTTAGCATTTTTCTCACAGATCTACATTTTGAGTTCTTTCCGAAGCTACCAAAACAAGTTGATATTATAGAAATCTTTGAACAGCATTGCTTTACCCAGCAGATGGCTCATTGGAGTTGTCAATTAGTAACCTGCAGTTTAGATTTTTTTTTTTAATTTTTAATCCAGGATATAGTCTTTTTTTAAAAAAAATATATTCAGGATATTGGTTTTGTGGTAGAAGAGTTGGCTTTTTCCTTTAGTTTGGCTTTTACCATTATGCCTCTTTTTTCCTTTTGCTTTATCCATTCATCTTGGTTATATTCAGCGTAACTTGAAGTGTCCAATCATGTTTTGGTTACTGGACAACTTCTCTGGTTTAGTTTTGTAAACTTTTTTGAAAGTTGTCTTTTTTAACTTGTAGTGTCTGCAATGTTACTTTATCATTTATTCTACTATGTTTATTTTGTTTTCTTTCATCATTTCAGTATTTGGCAACTCAGTGCTGTTTGGGAGGGCATTAATACGTTTATCCCTTTCTGGCAGTAATATTTTTTATTGGTACACTGAGTTGGTCTGAATAGTCCAAACTTGATCGTTATTTTTGCCATATTTGTTAGGTTCTCAAAAAGGCAGATATGATCCGCAAAAATGCAGTAGAAAGTATATTAGCGGAACGCGATATTCTGATTTCTGTCCGTAATCCTTTTGTGGTGAGCGGGTCTAGCTTGCAAAGTGTTTTACATCGAAATGGAAATTGTTATTCTCTTCTAACATGAATGGATGCTATATCAGGTTCGGTTCTTTTATTCATTTACATGTCGCGAGAACTTGTATCTTGTGATGGAGTATTTGAATGGAGGGGATTTGTATTCGTTGTTGAGAAATTTAGGCTGCTTAGATGAAGATGTTGCTCGTGTATACATTGCAGAAGTTGTATGTGCTTTTTCTTTTTCCCCCTCTTTGCCTATTATATTATTTTTTTTTCTATCCAACTCTTATTTAAATCAGTAACTTGTCTAATTTAAATTTGTTCTCTCTCTCTCGGGTTTGGGGTTGTTTTTTCCCAGGTGCTTGCATTGGAATACTTACATTCTCTGCGTGTGGTTCATCGTGATTTGAAGCCTGACAATTTGTTGATTGCACATGATGGTCATATCAAGGTAACTATTCTTTTTTTTTTTTTGGTTTCGCCTTGCAGAATGTAACGTGTGTGCATCTACTAAACTCCCCGCTTCTAAATCTGGTTTTAGTTGACAAGCACATATACAAGTCAACTTGTTATAGCATAATTTACAAAAGGGTGGACTTTAGTCCCCCTAACACCCCCCGCCCAAAAAAAAAAAAATTTTCAATCCACTTATATTTACTGCTTGTGGCCTCATCACCTCATTGTTCAGTAAATCTTTGTTTTGCAATTCTAGTCATATTTGAGATGTCCTAGTCAAACATTTCCTGACTTGATCTCTAACGAGAAGGTCCTTTATTTCTTCTGAGCAGTTGACAGACTTTGGGCTCTCAAAGGTTGGTCTTATTAATAGCACAGATGATTTATCTGGTCCAGCAGTTTGTGGCACAACTCTTCTTGGGGATGAAGAGCCGCAGTTGACAGCTTCTGAGCGTCAGCAAGAAAGGCGGAAGAAACGTTCTGCCGTGGGCACACCTGACTATTTGGCACCAGAAATACTTTTGGGAACTGGACATGGTTCGTATAGCCTTTTTTGACTTTAAGGTGCAATAATTATCTTCTTTGTTTTTTTATTTCTATTACTGAACTTCATGCTAAATTCTGGCAATTCTTAAAGAAATATTTATGCATGAAAGCTCAATGATGCTGGATTTGAATGATTTATACCAGTCAACTATTTATTTTTTATCTATTCAAAATTTTAGCAGTTTAGAAATGAAAATTGCCATGAAGTATGACCTTTTTTTCGCAATTTTAAAGCCATGGTGACATCCGATTATCTTGCTTTTTCTTTTTCACCTGTCAAAGCTTGTTTTCTTTAATTATGTTATTGACAAATATATATAATATATTCATTTTCATCAGGCACAACAGCGGATTGGTGGTCTGTTGGCATCATTTTATTTGAATTGATTGTTGGCATACCACCCTTTAATGCTGAGCATCCGCAGGTTAGTACGTTTCTGAGAAAATGCTAGTTATTGTAAATGTCTCTTTGATGTAATGTATTTTCTTTTCTCCTCAGTTTCTTTGCATTTCATTTGAATATCATTTGTTTATCTCTAATATTTTGTTTCTTTTTCTGTCCATATGTTTGAGGTTGGTACTGCTTGTGTATATATTTATGGGTTGGATCAGTAGACCTCTAAGACTACACTTACTTTTACACTAATCTTAGATTAAAAGCATATCAGTGGTAATGATTTAATGGTTTTAATGCACGTGATGTGATAACATGGGTATTTATCATTAATTGAGTTGGTGAGCTTTCTCTCTCATTTATCATTCTCCAACCTTTCTCCCCCCCCCCCCCCCCTCTTTCTCCCACACTTCTATTTTCTTTGTAACTTTATTTTTTATTCATCTCTTATCTTTTATCTATTGATTTCTCTCACAGATTTATTCAAATGCAAATGTCTTTGAATTAAAGTAAAAATAAAAAATTTAAATCCCTAAAACTTGTAATTGGAAAGCCATCAGGTGGCTACGTGACCAATATAAAAAGTTAATGGAGGTAATTTCAGTTTGATAAAGGCAAATCCCCCCCCACCAAAACAAAAAAAGTGTATATTAGTTATTTTTTGTGGGGTAAATCTATATTTTATACATTTTTGAATGTCAATCTATAAAATCTATCTATATCTTCTAATCTTCCAAATTTTAAGAGAGATAACATAACAAAATAACAAAAACGAAAGGAAAGGAATAATGGCAGTAAAGAGGAGAAAAACATTAAGTCAAAGAGTGGAAGATGTCATAAAACACTGGGGAAGAAGATGGATGGGAGGAGAGAGAGGAGAGAAAAAGCTTGCAATAATACTGTCCTAATCATAAAAAGATAAGGCCTAAAATTAGTGTAAAATTAATTGTACTAACTTATGCGGGTCCGCTAATCCATCCCCTTGTATGTATGTACAGAGATTATTTGATCTTGATGTTTGGATCTAGTAAATTATCCGTACCTATTATGACAAATCTAGCTGCATTTAATGGTTTAAATCATTTCATATAGTAAGAACTGACGGTTTACCAAATCTTTTTGTTTACAGTCATCCATCTTTCTGATCATCCATTTCTCTCTCGTTTTTGGAGAACTCCTTTTGAAACTCAAATATTCTCGCCATTTCTTCCCATGTCTTAGAAATGGCTAAGACAGATAATGAGTTCTAAATGCTAGCATGTAGAGGGCATTGAAATGCTTCACCTTTTTATGCATTGACTCTATGCTCTGTTCCATGCTAGAAGTAGAACGATTCAAACAACAAACTAAAATACTTATCCATTTCTAAATGTTCTATTATGAAACTCAAAAGCAAATACACAAAAATTGCTATGTCAAACATTGATCATAGATTACAAATTGTGTGAAAATAGAAAGTCTGCAAAAACTGTAAGCTGAAAGTTTTTTGTTATTTATTTTGGATTAGAAACTTTTACTGAAATCTTACAGTACGTCAAAGACCAAAAAACTTAAAAAGGAAATCATACACTGGTAAAATCAAATTTCCCATACAATTAATTTATTTGTCCCTCCCAAAACAGTTTTCACACCTTCAAATCACCAAATAGCCCTCAGTGCATACCCCATCAAAAAACTCAAGCCTCTTTTAGCTGTTTATGAGCAGGCCTTCTTAATCTTGCACTTGCAAATTTGTTGAAGGTGCTACTTTTGTTGAATGTTTAGAGAAACATTATCTTTATTTTTAGATTTCTATTGGACTTTTAGATCAACGGCAGGGAAAGGAAAGAGTTATTAAGCTAGCTCAAATGGCAGGTATACACACAAACACACGCGCTCACACACACACACACACACACACAATATTATTTGTAAGAAACTTAGAAATAAATTATTAATGGTAGATTAAAGTTTCAAGGTGGACTAGAAATACACACGGACTAGATACAAAATTATTTGTAAGAAACTTAGAAAGAAATTAATAATGATAGAATAAAGTTTCAAGGTGGACTAGAAATTCACACAGACTAGAAAATCAGCTATGTCTTGATTCACTCTATTCTTATATAATTGTTTTGTTTGATCGAGCTCTTAGACTAGTTCTTATTTTCTGTTTTGATTCCAGCAAATATTTGATAATATTCTTAACCGGAAAATACCTTGGCCTCGAGTACCTGAAGAAATGAGCCCTGAAGCTCATGATCTGATTGATCGGTAAGCAAATCCTTTGATTTATGTTATGTGGTTATTGCTATTAGGTGTGTATTGTAGCCCTTGTGAAGAAGGAAAATATATATATATATATATATACATATATGGATGTATATACATATATGTATGTATGTATCATTTTTTGAATTTTTTTTCGTGGCTTTAAACCCTTTTTGGTGCTATATATTGGTAAATAAGGTAACCTGCCCAGCTTCCTAACACCCCCCCCCCCCCCCCAAAAAAAGAATACATATAGAAAAGGTAATCTGCCCGAATACGACTAGTAACGTAGAAGCATCCATGCTTTTACCGTTTTACGTGTTCAGTAGTATTTGTGTTTTTGCCTGTATTTTTTATAATATCTCTTTGTTCCTTTTTTTTGGCTTTTGGTAATTAAAATGGTTAATCTCACAGACAGCCCCAAGTTTTGCCTTAAACACACAGCATTAGTCAAGTTGGATCACCTTTGCCGTCAAGTGCCATTAAGAAAAGTTATTGCTGATGGAAATCTCAAATATGCACTTTGATATAAGATATATGAAAATCTAGTGATATTATTCTGCACCTTTGCAGAGATACTTCATCTTACAGACAGTATCTTGATTGAAAATTTTGGTGTAGTTGCTTCTCAGTCTTCCGATGAATGTGTAAGCACGGTCATTAATATGTTATTTACCCTTTAAAACATATTTCCTTTTATGCAGGGTGAGCCCTGTTTTACTGCTTTTACACAATTGGAATGCCCCTTTTTTTTGCTTCCTCTGAAGGAATCCTTTATTTAGTACTGAATTTTCTTATGCGATATTTGTTAATATGCTGTACTGTAAAGAACACATTCTTTAGTAGGATTCATTCTCAGGATTTATTAAGGTTGATGATTTAGTACTTCTAACTAGTTGATTCTTGAAGATTTTTTACTGCTTCTGTTAAACTGTTATGTGTTTTCTTCATTTTTGAGTCAGTTTTCTTATAATAGAAGCCAGTTCTACTGACCTGGTAAAGTTTATATGGTTGCCATTGCATTTAATTTCCAGATTTTTGACCGAAGATCCTCATCAGAGACTTGGCTCCGGAGGCGCGTCAGAGGTGATCTTGGTTCTTTGTTCAAGTGTTTGATTCATGTTTTTTAAGTATTTGGAATACATGGTTGCCTGCTTTCCTTAGATCATGAGCTAATACAAGTGAAATACTATCATCAGGTGAAACAGCATGTATTCTTCAAAGATATCAACTGGGACACACTTGCCAGGCAGAAGGTAGTGACTGTTTTTACATCATAAAGTATGGATGTCAATTCTTGCTTTTTCAGGTCTCAGATTGACCAAATCATCTTGTCACTTTTCCCAGGCTGCATTTGTTCCAACTTCAGAGAGTGCACTTGATACCAGTTACTTCACAAGTCGCTACTCATGGAATACTACAGATGAAAACATATATCTAGCCAGTGACTTTGAGGACTCTAGCGATGCTGATAGCTTAAGTGGCAGCAGTAGTTGCCTGAGCAATCGCCAAGAGGAAGTGGTATATAGTCCTTAAAATTAGCTTAATGGAATTGATTTGTGCAACTTTCAGTTCTATTATGGCTACATACTCTTTGAGGTTGATTTACATAACAAAATTGAACAGGGAGATGAATGTGGAGGTCTTGCAGCATTTGAGTCAGGCTCATCTGTTAATTACTCATTTAGTAATTTCTCATTCAAGGTAGGTTTTCCAGTCTTTTTTGTTAATCTTTCATTACGTCTGTTTACTAACTGCTTGCTTAACAAAATCCGTTATAAATTTTCTTCTTTGTTTTTTCTTATAAGATCAGAGAATAAATAGATTCGTATAAGAACAAAATAGTATGTATTATGTTTTTTTTTTTTACAAAATTGCTTCATTATTTTATGAGATTCACTATGACCCGCTATGAGTACTTGACTGTACGATTTTATTACTAATAAATATATTAAAATGTAAAAAATTATCAGATCTTGCATATGGCATTATTTGTTGGTTGCTAGTCAATTATTTGTTATGTTCTTTTGGATTAAATTGCTCTGTTTCTTGTCATTAAGACAGAGGAAAATAAAAGGCTAATTTTATTCAATTAGCACATAAAGGTTAGAGTGAGACTATTTGAACCCATGAATATAATACTTTGGTTGCCATTCTTTTATAAAATATGTTATCACTAGGTTATCCTTAATGAAAATTGTGTTTCGGACGAAGAATTTTCAATGTATTCTGTAACAACGAGATGTATTCCTTTACAGTCATCTAAAATTCATTTGCATTATTTTCATGATTATCCATTTTATTTGGCATTGTAAATCTATGTTCATTAAACTTCAAAACTGTTTCTTCAGTTTAATTGCAACCAAATGCATATAATTCTGGTACTGGGGTACTGTCAATTTAAGCATTATCTTTCTCTGATACTTGTACAAATAGATTGTTTCCTTCTTTTCTTTTTTTAATTTTATATAAGACAGTTGTTTTCTAATCATCATATTTTGATCCGATACTCACTCTTGAAGGTTCGATTGATTTTGTTTCACAAATAATGCCAGTGAACTTTTTATAGTCTGTGAACATGAGAAAATCAATCAACTATATTTCTGTCTTTATTTTACCTCATGGGATTCAATTAAGGGACAAAAACAACAAAGAAGATCAGAAGAGGTAGAAAGAATTTTGTAGGTAGAGAAAAATGATAGAATGACAGAATAAATATGCAATAAGGGTTGCATTTGCAGCATTTGGAGGTGTGGAGAATAAAAAGTTACTTCTCAAATCGGTGACAGGCTTACTGGGTAAATGGGTGTAAGGAGTAGTATTTCTGTTTCAAATATAGCCCATCCTTAAAGTTTTTTTTTTTTGAGGGGGAGATTTGTTGACATATATAAATATCTGCATTATATAATGTGCTGAAGCTCTGTTTTTCTTACTTCGTAAATGACCTTTGGAGTTGATGATGACTCAGTTAGCAATCAATGACTTTGGTGAAACCTGCTATAGCATTTTAGTTATGAATTGTGTTTATCCCCACATTATGGCATTCTGTTGAATATTTTGTTTTGTTTTATTTTGGTTTTATTCTGACTAATCAACCCTGTCATCCTCATACAGCACTCCCAACTTTTTTTTCTCTAATTCTTATCTGCTTGTCGTTATTAGAATCTGTCCCAGCTTGCATCGATCAACTATGATCTACTTTCTAAGGGCTGGAAGGATGATCCACCAAGAAACCCTAATGCATAACAAGTATATCCTGGTATTACTATTTTGCATTAGTGGATGATGTCATATTTTGGCCATCGGGTTCAGCAGTGTTGTTTGTATACCCTTGTACATGTATGGTATTTGTAGTTCTTGTCTTTTTCAGTTTTTAGCTTTTTTTTTTGCAATAATATATGTTCTTAATTTGATTTTGATATTTTACGTTTTCAGAGATAGAAGAAAACATGAGATATAGAAACTGCTTCGGGATGTGGTCTTCCTCATATAGGTAGAAGCTTCAGACTGGGGTTTCAATCTTTCATTTGAATTTTGTTTCAAGTGTTGACTACATACATTGTTGTAACAAACTTACAAAACACACCTTCAAATGACCGATGCTTACATTCTGGCATATGGTGTACCTTCCTGGTTTTTTGATCCACACCAAATGAGAACACATCCCATTGTGTTTAATTCTCATCTAACATGTTGATTTGACATTTTCTAATCTCTGTAGTTTCTTTGAATTCTTATTATGCTAGTCTTGTTTCTAGTTTATATGCTAGCAGGCTGAAAAATGCCTGTCAAATCAATTAAATTGAATGAAATTCAGAGTGATCTTAATAGTTAATACTCGGGGCTAAATGTAACTAGCAAAGGGACCTGTGTTTTCAATTTCAGTTTTTGTTGAAACTCCTTGGAGATAGTTATGAAGGTCTGTTATTCGTGCATCTAGTTAAGATGTTGGCTGGAGCCTACTGTTTGTTTTCATATTACTATTATATTTCTTAATTCATTATTTTGTTTCGAGATTTTTGTTTTGGTTTCATAGCTAGGTTCATTTTATTGTTCTCCTTTTGAGTTCGGTCAGTACGGCCAAATACTTCTTAATATAAAAGTTTAAGGTAACATGTTTTATTAATAGGATCTACAATCTCGTACAGCCTTTGTATCTTGCAAGTTATGTAACTACTTGAATTAGAGGGGTTTTTTTCTAACATTCTTGCTCTTTTTCTCATCATCTCATGATAGTCATTTTTGGTATTGAATAATGCATAACAGAGAAAACAATTGAGTAAAAATTCAAACGTGCAACTTTTTTTGGGTAACTTTGTAGGATTTAAGGAATAATTGAGTGATTAACTCAAGAGCTAAAGGTGGTATTTATGCAGTCACTAGGCCTTAGTCTAGTGGTTAGAGCTCTTGTGAGGGCTTGAGTTTGAACTCCTATACGCATTGTGGGGGTTTAAATGTCCTTTCTTAATTTAAGTGAAGGTGTTTGTTCTTTCGAAGAATTGTGAATGGAGTAAACATTATTCGAATATTAAAGAATGTTAAAATTTAAGTTGTGTTACATAAGATTTGTAAACTCTAATTTTAGTAATAGTCTCATTTGTATATATGAATTATAATCTGAGTATTAATCTCATGTAATTTACAAAAAAAAAAAGTGGTATTAATGCAAAGACAAGGCTTAGCTTCAAATTACGTGTAATAAGTGTTTTTTAACTGTAAGAAATAAGTGGTGAAACACAGAAAAAAAATGAGGTAACAAAATATTGTTCTCCCTAATTTTTCACTACCCCAGCTGGGCTTCCAGTTGCAAATTATTGTTCGAACTTTTACTATTTAAAAGATATTTAATAGAGAAGAAATTGAATCATCCAGTGGCCAAATGCATTGGGCAAGATGTATGTTTAGAAATTATTGGCGCTTGTATGGCTTGCAAAAATTCCTTCAGCTGCCTAGGAGATAATTTCTGTATTTTGCGATGATAAGAGTATCTAGCAATGGACAGAAAGGAGCCCCAAATCCGAAAAAGGCAAAACAAATCCCCATGTTTGTTTTATTTTATTTTACTATTGATACTTTTGATTTTTACTCTGAGAATATATATATATAATTTACGAGGCTTTGGATGCTATGAAGCATGAAATGCATGATGCCAACAGCACAGATAATAAAGAGCAATTATAGTATCACACAATGAGACTCTGTCCACTTTTCATTTTCCAGCTGGTCATTTTCATGCCAAGGCTTGGGTTTGGTCCCCACCAGACGGCTTTTATTGTCATCATAAAAGTAAGCGGTACCGCCACTTAAGTGTGAAATAGATGCAATTTCTTTTTCACTATTAACAGTTATTGTGAACATAAAATCTACCACTCACATCTGAAAAGAGATGTGCTTCTGCTGGGGCTTTTTAAAAATAATCTTAGTTTATACAATTTAAGTTTTTTTTTTTTCCTCAGAATTATCTTACTGAAATCAGAACTAACATCATTCAGTCACTGAATTATTTGCTTCAATCTGATCTTTGACAAAGAGCATAACACTGAGAAAGAAAAGTCTATTTCACTTGAAATCTTACAACCAAACCAACAAACAAATCTATAAATTTCTCCATCTAAACAGATCGAAAGTGCCATCAAAAGCAAAAGTTTAAATTGAAAGCAATATGTAATAATTACAACCACCATCATCCACCCAACAAGAATAAAATGAAACAGATATCATATCCACCACCGAAGTATTATTGAAAAAGGAGAAAAGAAAATTAGTACAATGGGGTCTACAGAAAAAGAAGACAGGTTGAGTGCCAAATCAAGCATACAACAAACACGAGGCATATAGCAAAGCAAGGATGATTTAACCCAGCTCATCTTGAAGATATGTTGTCTAAATCATCTGGCTGTAGGCCATGGCTTCCTTGAATGCTAGAACGACGCAGTTCCTCTATGTGCTTTATCACTTCTGACATTGAAGGACGAATGTCCGGGTATTGTGCTGAACAATCTATTGCAAGCTGCAAAAGCTGGACCATCTCCCCCTCAACATTCTGGTATCTAAGAAGTTCAAGATCAAAAACCTCAGAAGTCCACTCCTCTTTAACTATGGACTGAACCCATCTTGGGAGGTCAACCCCCTCCTCGTTCAGAAGGGCATGGGTTGGGGCCTTTCCTGTCAACAGCTCCAAAAGCAGGACCCCAAAGCTATAGACATCAGCCTTCTGGGATACTTTGCAGGGATCAGTCACCTCTGGTGCACGATAGCCAGCTACTCGGTTGGGGGTAGATGAAGGGCCCACCAGGTGGGCAAGGCCAAAATCAGAGACTCGAGCCTCGTAAGATTTGGTCAGTAGAATATTAGATGATTTTATGTTTCCATGGGAGACATTAGGGCCTTGAGCATGTAGGTATTCAATGCCACGAGCAGCTCCAAGGGCAATGAGGGACCTCATTTCCCAGTTCAATGGAGTCCTACCTGCTCCCTTGTTCCCTGTGGAATAAATTAAGAGAAAAGATTGTTGTGAAGACAAGCTAATAACAATAAAAAGATTCAAGCATTTGTTGGTTCTCTTTATACCTACCGAGTTCAACATTCAATTTCAATTATGGAGTTTGCTGAGAAGTTCTTATTAATTAACTTCAACAGAACAACAGCAAAATGACAGAAGATGATATAAAATATAACATAAACCTCAAAAACCAAACCATGTAAACATAAGAGCCATAACAATTCTATCAAAGTAAATCCCTTCACAAGATGATTAAATTATATCCACAAGCAAATGCTAGAAAACTTCACAGATGCAATAAATAGTTTACTATCTCAACAGAACTCGTTTATCCACGAAAGTAATGAACTCAAGGAGCTCAAAAGAAAGCTAAATACAAACTGATAAATACAAACTGATAGCGCATTAAACAAATCCCTAACAATAAATTGAAGAATATAAATGAGTAATCTCAAAAACTAAATCATTGTCCATTAAAAGAAAATTATTATAGAAAAAAAAGAATAAAGAAGTGAAAATATTTTTAAACATACACAATACCTAGTTATCACTAATAGCAAATGACTAAACATAAAATCCAAATAATCATTGGCCAATTAGAAAAACTCACCATGTAATAATGCAGACAAGCTTCCCATAGTCAGATAATCATAGACAAGAAGCTTTTCATCCATACTATAATAATAAGCTCTAAGAGGAACCAAATTTTCATGATTTACAGCTCCCACTCCTTCAATTTTATCCTTGAACTCCCTCTCAGAAATGCTAACATCCTTCAATCTTTTGACAGCCACAATTGTTCCCATTTCTAAAACAGCCTTATAAGCAGTGCCAAAAGTCCCCTTTCCCAAAACTTCAGCAGAAGCCCTCAACAAATCCTCCAAGTCAAACACTCTGGCTGCGTTCCCAAAAAATACCAACTTTTTAGTAGCACCATTGACATTGCTATTCACTTGTGTTTTACCATCCCCATTCCCAATCCCAACCATGGCTGCTGCTGCGGCTGCAGCCACTGAATACCCATTGTTCATTTCCCCAACTGCCTTGTCATCAATAATTTCAACTTCTTGTTGCTTTAAAGAGGTAATGTCAACGGACCTTGTCTTCCTGATGCTCTTCTTTCTACACAAAATCAATAAGAACAAAAGTATTAACAGAAAACCAAGTACAGATCCAATCACAATCCCTGCAATTGCACCACCAGAGAGCTTCTTCTTTTTCTTCTCCCCATGACTAATCTCATCAGTTCCGCTAGGTGTACTAGGCACGACCAGACTTGCTTTGGTACCACAATCTTGGAGAGGTTTGCCACAGAGGGAATTACCCAAAAAGGAATTCGATCCAAATGTTTGAAACCTCTTTGGAATCGACCCATTTAACAAATTGTTGGAAACATTCAGCTGTTGAAGATTAGGAAAACCATCATCAAAGCAAGGAATGGACCCAGAAAGACGGTTGTTTTCAAGTAACAAAGTCTTCAACTTGGTCAAATTGTTGAAGCCGCTGGGGATTTCACCCGAAAAATTGTTGGTGGCAAGATTTAAGCGAACAAGATGATGCAAACCAACCAAAACATGAGGTATCTCACCCGAAAAATGGTTTCCTTGTAAATACAAATTCCGAAGATTGGAACAAGTAGCGAGATCAGATGGAAGCTGTGAAGTGAGAGAGTTGAAACGAAGGCTGAGAGTTCGAAGTGAGGTTAAATTGCCTAGAATGCCGAGAGGAATTTGGCCCGAGAGGGCCACGCCAGGTAGTCTAAGCACAGTCACCCGGTTCTGTTCGCACTCAACACCCGCCCATTTGCAAGGACTCACCTCAGATACGTTCCATAAGAGTGTTCGGCCACCGACTGATGACCGAAGAGCAAGGAGAGCTGTGCGGTCTGAAGATAGATCACTGAAGCTGAAGCTGAAGATGCTGATTATCAGAAGCAGTAGCAAGAATATATTTTGGCTCTCCAGCAGCATTTGCATTGCCATTCGTTGGTCTAATCAAACAGACGTTACAACATTAGAGTGTTTAAACTCAACTTGTTCTACAGCATTGTAGTGTAATGTAAAACAAAAGAGATAAGTTTTTTCAAAAACAAAAATGGAAAAACTGTAATAGAGAAAAGAAAAAGACAAGCTGGGTTCAGTAGAGGACAGTGTTATGTATAATATAGTTAAAAGCGAAACCCAAACCCTAGCCAGCTGTAAGCCTGTAATGCTGTATGCTTTGCTTAGTGTAAGGGTTACTGGTACAGTAGTACTCCAACTTTACCAGTGGGTACGAGTCAACTGAACTCTACTCTCTCCGTCTTTTTTTTCTTTTATTAAGTAGTTTTATTCAGCCAATTGCCGCAGACAGACCGTGACACTTTAAAAATTATCTCAGTATTTCAAAAACAGAATTTGCCAAAATTTTTATTAATACGCTCTGCAAACTCACATAAAATTATTAAATTATCTTTATTTTAAAATACTTATATAACTCAAACGTTAACTTCCGTTAAACAAACACTCATACATATTAAATCGAACACACGAGTAAACCGGACCAGTTTTTAATTAATGATCCGCCTAAGTTACAACTTTGGTAACCTATGGTCCTCTTGTCTTTTCCTATTTTGTTATTATAAAATTTCATTGAGGCCCTTACACTCTTCTTTATTTATAATTTATTCATAAATATTATGAAACTTTCTAAATTTATTCATAAATCTTTAGAGTGTCAAATTTACCCCTATAATTTTTAAATTTTAAAAATATCTTCTATTTAATTAAAATATATAATTATTATTAAATGAATTATAATTATAATGATATAATTATTATAATTATAAATATAATTATAATTTTAAATGGATTATTATTATTATTATTATTATTATTATTATTATTATTATTATTATTATTATTATTATTATTATTATTATTATTATCAATAACAACAATAAAAGGTATTATAATAATTAATATATTAACAATAATTAATAATAATATTTTAGTTAAATTGTTAACAATAATAATTAAAAATAATTATTATTAATAATTTTTTTAAAATAATAATAATAATTCAATTTATATTTTATTCATAAATATTATGAAACTTTCTACTTACCTATCCTATAGAAATTCAATTTATCTCCTTATACTCATTTTCAATTATTATTTTCTTGTAAGTGTCAAAAGAGTTTTTGTTTACACTACAACACATTAGTTATCACAACACACTAATATTAATAAAAAGATAAAAATACACTTAAATTAGTACTAAAAAAAGTATTTTCCTCTCTTGAAGAGTTACAGCATCTCATCTTCCATTACTCATCATCAACAAAATTTTCAAGGATATTACCATTCATCTTTTTTATAATATCATCTCATAAAAATTAACACTTTCATGATAAAAGAATTAACAAAATAAAAAAAAAATTACCTTTGAATCCATCCCTCTCTACTAGTAATTTCTCTTCATCAACAATTTTTATCGACAATTAAAGCCACCATTAGACTCGTCAAAAATAGAGAGAGTTAGGGAGGGGAAGAAGAAATGGGGAAGAAAAAATATGGAATGTTTACAATTTTATAGTGCATTCACTAAACGGGAATCGAAATTAACTGAAATCAGAATGAGTTATAATCAACATAACTAAAATCGAAATAAAGAATTAAAATCAAAATAATTCATTTACTTGAATTACAAGAATCGTAGTTAGAATGAGTTGTATTGCTATTGATATATTTATTTTGTCTTAGAATCAAAATCATAATGAATTAAACTGTAACAAATTGCTATAAAATTCTTAATTAATTTTTATCATAATTATTATTTTTTATTTTAATTATTATTATTATTCAAAAATTAATTATTAATAATAATTATTGTTAATTATTGTTGTTAACAATTTAACTAAAATTATTATTAATTATTGTTAATATATTAATTAATTATAATACCTTTTATTGTTGTTAATAATAATAATAATAATAATCCATTTAAAATTATAATTATAATCTATTTAACAATAATTATATTTTTTAATTAAATGGAGCATGTTTTCAGAATATAAAATTATAGGAGCAAATTTGATACTCTAAGGATTGATAAATAAATTTAGAAAGTTTCATAATATTTAAGAATAAATTATAAATAAAGAGAGTGTAAGCGTCTCAATGAAATTGTACAATAACAAAGTAAGAAAAAACAAAAGAGCCGTCAGTTACAAGAACTGTAACTTAGGGGGATCTTTTAATTAAATACCCTTTAATAGTTGTAAAATTATTTAAATACCCCTCCCCTTTTTTATTTTCATTGATACCATAATAAGTGTATGAAAAGTCTAAAATATCCTTAATGAATGCATCAATCCAATCTTTTTCACTCTCTTCTCAGTTCTTACACTCAAATCTCTTCCAACAGAAATTATTTCAAAATTTCTTATAATTTCTTACACAAATACGACTGTGTATTCATTTCTTTAACTCCTACACTTTTTCAATTGAAAAGAAGTGCATTACTCATTAAACAACCTAATAAGGTATGTTAATGTTGTTGAGTTTTAAGTTTTATATGTTTTAGAAAAAATTAGAAATTTTCCTCACTTTATCATGTTTAATTTTCAATTATTTTCAAAATTTTTCCTTATATGTCAAAATATATACAATATAAGTTGTTTAATTATTTTTTTTCAGCACAATAGCTTATTTATGGAGAAAATGCTTCGCATCGTGTATTCCTTCAGATGTCATGTACGTCACGCAGTCAGTTGTGTAGGTCATGTAGTTATGTAGGTCCTATAAGTAATATAGTCATGTAGATCGTATAAGTCATATAAATAATGTAGTCGTGTAGGTCATGTAAATAATGTAGTCGTGTACGTTGTATAGGTTATGTAAATAATGTAGTCGTGTAGATCGTGTAGATCATGTAAATAATGTAGTTGTGTAGGTCGTGTAATCATGTAAATGTGGTAGGTGCGGATTGTGGGGGCATAATTGACTAACATGCACTACAGCAATTCCACTTTTTAAGCAAGAGAATGCCCCTAGGGCCAACCAATCTAAAAGTAAATAATTGTAATATATGCAATATTAAATAATTTCATTTGCACAATTTTAGTCTTGGATTATTGTTTTGTCTTTTAAAACTAGTATATGTAACTTGTTTGCTGAGACATGTTATGCTTGGAAAATGTAATTTGTTGCATTATGAAAGAACTTAATTTTCAAAATTCCAATTAACGTATCATGTTAATATGAATTATCCTCATTTTGAATAAAGGGAAAGAAAACTTAAGTGATTTCATTTAAAAAGTTTCTCTATTTAGTCACTTTATAATTATTAGTTCCGAGCAAGCATGTAGATATTTCTCAGTCCTTGAGCTTCTTCTCAATTAAAATAATTTCAACTGCCTAACAAAGTTGCATTAAAGAAAACATTTGCAATCATCAAAGAATAAATTGATTGTATAAGAATAAAATAATAAAATAATAAATTGATTATTAATTAGTAATGCATGCGATGGGACTTGGATATAACAAAATCTATATAAATATATGGTCTTTTTATTTTGGTAAGTATGACTTGTGGTAATGGAATCTAATAAGAACCTTAGCTGTACTCAAGGTTAATTAAACACTTGTACCTCAAACTAATGAGATCATTATATATGTCTTATCATAGCTCATAAATTTCTAAGACTGAAATTGTACATGAAATAAAATCTAATAAGAACTGTGGACATTATACATGAAATGAAATTATAATTTTTCATTCTTGTACAAGACTAGTAGATTGTAACGATTAAATCAAATATGATATAAAGATAGAATATTTGCAATCGATAATAAGATGTGCCTTTTAACAGTACTAGCATGGATATGGTAGTTTTTTTTTATAAAAAATTACAGTAAGTCCAATAGTTCACTAAATTTGCATGTCTAACACTTCAAGAAATGTTTAGAGTAATTATTATAAATGAACCAAGTTTTCTCCAAATTTTTCAATATTTAGATACGATACACTAATGAAGATTGCAATTAAAAAGATTACAGCCATTGTACTCTTTTTTTTTTCATTTTGAGGATGCTTTCTTCCTCTACCTAAGCATATATGTATTTATATGAGGACTACCTGTATATGATAATTTCATGAAATCAATTAGGACAAAAACATATCAAAGAGAGGAAATTGATTAGATAAAATATATAGAAGAAGGCCCTCTGTAGTGATCAAAGTGTTTCCACCACGAACTCGTAATTGGACTTAGCATGACTTATTATACCTCATAATTGGATACAAAGAACAATCTCTAAGTAATGACTTGGTAAAAACATCTTATTGAATCTAACGATGACAAATTAATAATTTTCATTTTTGATTTGCCGCGTTTCTTTTTTTGCTGAATAATTTTCATTGACATTTTCTACATAGCAACAAATATAAACTCTTAGCACAAATTAAATCTTTAAAGAACTAAATTATTCTAATGAATTAACAATAATGTAAAAAGTCATGTAATTTTGAGGTTGTATAATACATGAAGGTCGTGTAACACATAAAGGTTGTGTCATACATGAAAGTGTAATCGTATAATATATGAAGGTTGTGTAATACACAACTGAAGGTCGTGAAGATCTTGTAATACATGATTAAAGGTGGTGTAATACTACAAAAAGTCATGTTATATACGACTGAGGGTCGTGTATTACACGAAATCATATGTATTACATGACCTTGAATCCTGAGTTATATGACATTCCTTGTGTTGTATGACCTTACATGATTGAATTATAATCTGCACAATCCATCAAATTTTCACTATTTGTATGAGCAAAACAAGTAAAAATTTATTTTTGAATATGTTATGAGAGACCTATAACTAATTTAATATATTTTTTTCAATATAACACCCTAAATTTTTTATTTTTCCTTAAATATCAACAAGTTAATTACAAGGAATTACTTACCTAAAAAGGTTAGATTCCGAAAATTTTACAACGACGAACCAGGCTACTCTTTTTCAATTGTAGCAGCTTTTCCCTTTTAAGCTCAATTTGCTCATGTGTCGATGTCCAATTTAGCATGTATGATTGTTCGTTTGAGCAATATTATATTTGAGTTGTGTTTGTGTAAATGTTTTAAGAAGAGAGTAATTTAGTAATTTCATGTGAATTTTTAGAGAGTATTAATGAAAATTTTGGTAAATTCCGTTTTTAAAGTACCGAGATAATTTTCAAACTATCACAATGTATCTACTACAATTGACTGGCCTGAGAAGGGGAAGTTGCCATAACTGAGAAAGAGAAGCCTGATTCATCGCTACACAATCGCTGATGAGAGTTGATCCTTTGTTGTAAAATTGTCAGAATCTAACTTCTTTAGGTAAGTAATTCTTTAGGTAAGAATGATTAAAAAAAAATTAGTGACGAACAAGTGCGGATTTTTTGGAAATCATGTTTTAGGTACTTTTTAGACTTAAAAGAGTTTAAGTTTTTGTGCCCAGTTGTTGCACAAGTTGGTATTAAGGAACGTACATTCATTCGATAAGGCAATGTATTTTAAAATAAAAAAGAAAGTTTGTTGATTTTCAATGTTTGAATTTGTGTTAGTTACTAGATTGAATTGTGAAGAAATTTATAAATCTAACTTGGACACTGTTGACAACGGTGGTTGTTTATGTGATATTTTGTTGGACAGTTGCACAAAGTTCACCAATACTACTCTAGGTCAAACATTCCTAGCAACTAAGTCCAAAGATGATATGAAAATTGTTAAATTTGTCATGTTGTACTTTTTGGAGGTTGTATTACTTGGAGAAGAATATAAATCATCTATAATTATGGATCACATCATAATTATGTATTACTTTTTTGAGATTGTATTGCTAAATTTGATTTACATTTGAAAGTAACACAAAGCATGTTTCTAAACTGCATTCTACTCACTACTTTTTCTAAGAAAAACTCCACATCATCATTGGTTTGAATTGTAATTGGTAGTATAAGATAAGATGTTTGAAGCTTGAATTTCATTGATTTTAAATTCTGAATTATTTATATCAATAATTTGAGCTACCTTCTCCACCAATTTTGCATTTGTTGTTGATCGTGGTATCATTATCCCTTTAACCTTCGAACCTTTGAACCTATACTTGTCATTTTGTTCAATCTATTCACCATTAAAGAAAATAGGCAGACGTATCGAAACCATATCTGTTGATACAATAAAAATAAAAATATCAAATTTTATATATAAGTAACTACACGACCTATACAAGTTATATAATTTACCTGATTAACATAACCAACATGACTATACAACCTACATGACTCTACACCCTACACGACCTACATGACTCTACAACCTATACGACCGACATGACTATATTACTTGCACAACCTACATGACTATATTACTTACACGACCTACACGACTATATTACATACACGACTTACACGACCTATATGACCAATATGACTATATTACTTACACGGCTTACATAACTACACGACTTACACAACTGAATAAATATACGATGCAAAACATTTACGCCATAAATAAGGTATCTTGTTGAAAAAAATAATTAAACAACCTATATTGCATATATTTCAACATATAAGGAAAAATAGTGAAAATAATAAAAAATAAAACATTATAAAGTGAGGAAAATTTATACATTTTTCTAAAAAAATTTAAAATTTAAAACTCAACAATATTAACTACCTTGTTGGGTTGTTTAATAAGCAATGCACTTCCTTTCAATTGAAAAAAGTGTGGGAGCTAAAGAAGTGAATACATAGTGGTATTTGTGTAAAAAGTTATGAGATATTTTGAGAGAATTTTGGTAAGAAGAGATTTAAGTGTAAGAACTAAGAAGAGAGTGAAAAGGAGTGAATTTGATGTATTTATTTAGGGCATTTCAGACTTTACATACATTCGTTAGGGCATCTATGAAAATAAAAAAAGGGAGGGGTATTTAAGTAATTTTACAATTATTAAAGGGTATTTAATTAAAAACCCCAGTTTTATTTGTCTTTTCTTTTTTTTCATTTTTCTTTTTGAGTTTTACAATTTTTTTATTTTTTTATTTTTTTGGATAGAACTTGTTTTCTTTTACTCTGTCTCTTTCATATTTTTAGTGTTTCCATTCCAAACTATCAATTATTATCTCATATGTTCAAAAAATTAAAAATGAATAAATTGCAGCCAACAAAAGCGTTAGAGAATATGAAATGTAATTAGACAGAAAAAATTTTCTCTCTTATTGTTACGGGTGGGCACATGTGGTTCGGTTCAGTTCAGTTTGGATAGAAATTGGATCGAACCAATTAAAATTAGTTATTTCATAAAAACACAAATAAGAGCTAAACATGAACCATATTGTTCAGTTCGTTTTAGATCGGTTTTTTTGGGTTCTATGCCTATTCGACATATTTTGAATTTTTAAATTTTTAGCTTGTTCAACCTCATTAATAGATTACTTTCCTAGATTTTAAAACCTACAAAGCAATCAGTTACAAATACTAACAATAAACACAAAGTATTCAAAACTGCATTTATCATTATTGTCTACTTATTAACTACTAATAAGGCACTAACAAACTATAAAATATTAGGAAAACAAATTTGGACTCCAATGCTAATAAGGCACTAATTCATAGAATTTAGCTTCCTCTTGATTTGGTTGTATTATATGCTCTCCTAATAGAGTTGAGCAAAGCCAACTTTGAGTGCAAATCAATGATTCAACTATTTTATGACTTAAAGAACTCCTAACAGGATCAAGATGCACCCTCTTGTGCTAATTGCTAATTCACAAGCCACAGTAGACACTGGAATTGCCAAAACATCTTTTGTAATTTAAGACAAAATTGGATACCTAGACCCATTCAATTTCCACCAAGTCAACATATCAAAATAGGCGATCATTAATACTCTTGCAAGTCTTTGACAAGTATTTTTCAACATCTTTTTTTTCCCCAATAATGTCATAATTTGATGAATTTTTCATCTTTTTAAACTATGCAAATGAATCAAATGACTCATAATTACTACTAGCACCATACACAGTACGATTTCTCTCACTTATGTTTGGATCACTCTTAGCACCATTATACACAGTACGATTTCTCTCACTTATGTTTGAATCACTCTTATCGTCATAACTTTTAAAAAGCTTCAACAACAACTCTTTAATGTTAACTTTCAATTTCATCAACCTTTGTAGTTTCATACAAGCTACTAAAACACCATGTACCAAAGTCAAGTTTACATCGAGGATCAAGCACATTTGCCACAATCAATAACATGTTAACCTTATCAAAAGAATGGTCCCAATATTTGAAAACTTTTTCTCTATCTTATAGCCCATTTTATTTAACAAGAAATCATTAGAATTAACAAGTGACTTCACATGAATATAAACTTTGTACATTTTACTCAAATAATTATTAGAAGTGATAGTAAGAGAACTACTAAACTTTAAGGTCACATGATAAAAATATTGATTTACCCTTAAGTAACCTCTTTGCATTTTCTCAATTCTCATTAGTCAATGGCCTCACCCTCTTTTTTTCACTCTTATCCTCATCAAACCAGTTTATATAATGCCCATCATCTTCCTTTAGCCTATCAAATGCTTTCTCAAATGCTATTGCTTTTATAACATCAAGTTGATAAGAGCCCCTTAGATCTAGATAGAAAAACCCACAACTAGATTGATAATAACCAAAGAAAGCCAATATGATCAGAATTTGGATAAAAGATCTAAACCCTTAAAAAGTTCAATCTCAAGAACCCATATTGCTAAATAAGACACCACAAAGGTTAGCAACTCTTTTGATAAGTCGAAAGTTCTTTTAAGAACAAGTTGAGAAAATCCTCTCCAATGATATCAAACTCAAGAATTGGCAAAAGGTTTGTACAAAAAATATAAAAGAGTGTTTATATAAGGTGGCTAACCCTTATTTAACTTAAAAATACAAAAAAGCCTCAACTTAAAAACCCGGAACCGCATAGACCTTGGCCTGTAGAGCCACTAATCTTAAATGGACTATAACTTGGGCATATGATGTCAGATTTGGGCTCCTAATATATCGTTTCAAAGCTCTCGACGTAAGAAATGCAGTACAACTTTAAAATCATTTTTCTAGCCCTTCTTCGACTTTAAAAATTGTGCTCTCCGATGCTCACCACCTCATTAGCTTGAATCAAGTATACCAAAGTTAGTTCTTCCTCTTTCAAGCCCATCTTGAATATTGGTCTCTTGCAAGTTGAAGTTGAACTGAATTCATCCAAAGTAGCTTGAATAAATCCTTGCATTGCTTCCTTAATCTCCTAAGCTTGTGTTCTCATAATTGGCCCTTATATATATATATATATATATTCTAGCAAATTTTTTGATAATTGGTATGTTTACATTATCTTATTTCTATAAAACCACATAATATTCTCCAAAAAAAGAGGGAAATTATGAATTATTATTGAATATTAATATATTCATTTGTGATTAAACAGGGTGCTTTAGGATTAGGATTGGGAATTTTGAAGAGGTTGGGCCATTAGACAATTACTTGAATATAAAGAATTCAACAAGGTTGAAAAAAGTTGATCTATTATTTGTTGTATTATTAAAATAAAAGCTTAATTTGTGATTAAAAAAAAGCTCATATTAATTAAATAGAGATAAACAAGAGAGAATAGAAGATGTCCCTATTTTGAACACACCCAGTGGCACATAGTGGCTGGTGAACAGAGTAAAAGCTATCACACAATGGCCAGTGATAGAGCAAAAGCTGTCGCACAGTGAGAAAAAACTGTTGCACAGTAAGCACAAGGCTACAAGCTATTGCAATACACACACACACACACACACACACACACACACACACACACACCACACACACACATATATAACAATTATATGTGTGCATGTCTATTGTAATCATTTGATATAACCAATTAAAATATAACACATGTCAAGTTTAGAAAAATTACAAAAATATCCCATTTCTTTGGTTTGGTTATTTGGTTAAACTATGTAAACTAAAAACTGAATCAGTATTTTGATTTTTTCTATAAAAGGATATTTGGTTATTTATAAGAATTAAAATTGGTAAATTGAACCAAACCACCAGTTCGATTTAGCTCTTTTTAGGCCATTTTTTTTTTTTCCCCAATCCTACTTATAGTCTTGTTTACAATATGTTATGTGGTATATGTATCCATATCTTATCCCTTTTTTCAAACATTCTTGCGTATTGCTTTTCTTCTTACATATGCTTGTGATATTTGTTGTTTTTGAGCAAATTAGAGCATCATTGAAATGTATTTTATCAATTTTTAATTATCATGCATTAAATTAAAAATGGACAAACATAATGGGGAAAATATATTAAGAGCACATTAGTAGAATAATAAACATAATAATAATAATAATAATAATAATGTTTATGATCAATACAAAATTAGTTAGAGATAAAGATTTGATTAAAATAGTTAGAGTGACAAAACGAAGGATAATTAAATTGGTTGAGAAAAATAAGGTGTAGTTAAACTTGGTGGAGGAAAAAATTTGATTAAAATAATATTTACTTCTTGTTATTTAAAGGCTCTTTTCAAAGAGGGCTTACTTTTCACTCTTTTTATTTACTGCATATATAAACAAATAGACATTTGAAGGGTAAAATTTAAAGAGCCTTTTCATGATGCGCTTGTAACCCTATAGATTATGCTTGGCTGTTGGAGGTAGGATAAGACTAACTTTTAGGACTAAAAGTATTAATCATGTCTATAGTCGTGTTTGGTTGTGTTGATTAAACAAATCAGCCCATTTTTTATCCGATGATTTTAGGAATATTAATCCTTTTTTTCATGTGTGTTTATGTTGGATAAGATATTGAGTGAAACTAAAACCCTTAGATATCTAGTGAAACGAAAATCCTCTCTTCTCTTTCATCAAGCCAAAACAAAAAGCCCAGTTGATTTTTTTCCTTTTGGTTAGTTTGGCTATAGGAACTGAAAACTCACCTTTCTTATTCAATCGGTAAGTCAATCTTCATGCTTTCCCTAGTTAAATCTCAATTATTTTGCTTACCTTTTCTAACTTTATAATGGTATTCCTTTAATTTTTGTATTATCAATATATATGGTTAGATTCTATTGGTAAGTTTTTTATTATTTTTTCTCCCCATAACAAATTTGTTTGATTTTGGTCTTTTTGTTATCAATTGTTTATTGCTTTATTTTCTTTATTTTATATTTAATTACATAATTACAAACGAGTAGAAGATGGCTATTTGTATTATGATGTTTGTTAGGCATATATGCTCAAGAAATCCACTTTTGCTTGGCATCAAACTCATCTTCAAACTGTAGATGATAGGATAGGCAATGGTAATATAGAATGTGTAAATCAACTGAGGATGGATTGAAGAAGTTTTGGGTTATTTTATGGACTACTTCACAGTGATAGGAGCTTGAAAATGGATAATGTAGTTTCTGTAGTTGAGTAGGTTTGAATGTTCTTATATTGACTTTAACCTTAGTAGCATAGCAATCCAGAGGACCATGAAACCATTAGTCCAGTTTCATCATCTAAGGAGCGGACCCCATGAATGGATAATTTAGCACAGCAAGTGTTTCATGATTGAAGAAGAAATCGAGGAATTTGAAGTTTCAATTTAATTTTTTAATTGTATTTGAACTTTGTATTTTATTCTTGTGTAATGCCATGTGATTTAACACTTTTTTTTCTTATAAAAATGAGTTTTTTTTATACTGCTTATTTTTCCATTATCCTCATTTATTCCCATTATTTTATGTCCTATTTAAATGTGAATGCTTATTTTCTCTTTAATACATGTATTATTATTATTATTATTATATAGGGTGGATGGTGAAACTATTAATCAAAATAATGAAAAGGACAAAAAAGAGACAAGACATGCATGGACAAAAGGAGAAGAGGAAGCTTTTCTGAATATATTCGAGGAAATGAAATCACGCAGATTTCATGCTAATTATGGGCGCTAAAACCAGGTTATAATAGTCATATTGAAGAACAATTGGGAAAGTTACTCCTTAAAGCTGGCCAGTAAGCTAGTGCACACGCGGAATCGAAAATGAAAAAATTGAAGAATGGCTATGGAGTAGTATTTAATATGCTGAACACAAGTGGCTTTGGTTAGAATGATGAAGAAAAGTGTGCTGATGTTGATAATGATGAGGCACGGCAGTTTTATATGCAGGAGAAAGTTAGGTTTTTACGGTGACCTTTACCGTGCGTTTCATAAACGGAAATAAGAATGAGCTTGAATTGAAATGAGGAATTAGAATAAAAAAAATTTGAATTTTGTTATAAATTACTAAAATGTTCTTAATTAATTATTCTCATGATTATTATTTTATATTTTAATTGTTGTGATTATTTTTATTAAAAAATTATTATTATTATTAATAATTATTGTTAATAATAATATTATTTTATTATTAACATTAGTACATTAATTATAAAATTAGTATTTTAATTAAATAGAATACTTTTATAATTAATATACTAATAACAATAATAAAAAAATTAATGATGATGATGATGATGATAATCATGACATTAATGATGATAAAAATAATAATAAAAATTATAAAAATTATAAATTTTAATAACAATAATATTAAACAATAAGAATGACATCAATGGTATTATTATTATCATCATCATCGTCATCATATTACTTATAATAAATAATAAAGGACTTATTTGTAAATAATACAAAACTTTTAGGTTCATAAATTCCATAGGGACCAAAATGTAAACATGACAGAACTTGATTGAGGGCAATTTGAGGACTACGAAAATTCAATAGGGGTAAAATGAGTAGTTTCGGGAATCGAAGTCTAATTCCCAACCCCCCATAGGGATCAAATTCATGGGAATGATTCCCAGACATATGGGTATCGCATGATTTCGATCCTATTTTCATTCTTATTTTGTGAAGTAAACATTGCGAATTATTTTAATTTCTCAATCCGAGAAATAAATACACCCTTAATAAATTTTCATAAAAGTAAGAAATAATATGTTTTTAATAAAAACCCCCCCGCCGCCCCCCCCCCCCCCCCCTCCACCCTCTCATTTTAGCATCATAAGAATGCTGAAAGGTGGAGAAACAAACCATTTCCATTATATGAGAGGCTTGCGTATGTTTTTGGAAAAGATTGTGCTACTAGGAAAGGAGCTTAAACTTCCTATTGACATGATAAAAAATGAAAATGAAAATAACCTTAAAACTGAATTTGAGGTTTGTGAAGTATTATCTCTCATGTCAATGGACGAAGGTGAAACAAAATTATCTAAAAGGAAAAGGGCTTCATCAACTAATCTATTGGTTGGAAGCTTGAAAAAATTTGCATTCATGTTTCAAGATGTGATGGAAAAATGAAATCAAAATGCGGATAACCTTCTTTGTAAGATATCAAAGGAAGGCATCAATTGGAAACTTGCGGCTGACATGCTGATACCTAGAGCTGGCAAAATTTAACACGACCCGATTACCCGACACGAACACGACACGAATAAATGGGTATGGGTCGTCAAATTTAACACGATTATTAAATGGGTCGGGTCCGGGTTGACACGATTTTTTTCCGTGTCGGGTTAGGGTTAAAGTTTTTGACCCATTTACCCGATCAATGACCCGATTATATTTTCTATTTTAAAATAATTTGCAGGTTCTTATCATCAAAACTCAAAATTAGAGATAAATTTCACTTTTATTTTTATTTTTTGAAATGATGAATATAAACACAGTGTTTTATTTATAAAATTTTATATACATTTAAAGTTTCAATAGTATAAATGTGTAAAATATTGATAGACATGTATATTTTATAATATATATATAAAATTAAAACTTCAATAGTGTAAATGTGTAATATTTTGGTACATATATATATTTTATAATATCGATAAAGTATGTACGCGTATATTAATGACAGCGTATAAATATTTAATGTAAATTTTATTTAATATGTAGAAATTAAGCGGGTTATTGGGTAACCCGATTATTTTTCCGTGTCGGGTTTGGGTCTCAATTTTTGACACGATTATTAAATGGGTCGGGTTTGGGTCGACCTAAATTTGATAACCTTCTTTGTAAGATATCAAAGGAAGGCATCAATTGGAAACTTGCGGCTGACATGCTGATACCAATGAATCTTTCACTTCGTCAAAGGGTTGGAATAAAATATTTCCACAATGCCAAATATTTCTTTTAATTGATTGCATACCATCTTGACCCTGTATATCGTACTATTAGCCGTACTATTGGTTGTACTTCTTTTATGGCTGGTTCATTCACTACTTTACTTGGGTATGATGATTAACGAGGGTGGTATTTTGGGAATTTTTTTGAGAAAAAAAATTAACCGTTTGTGGTGTTGGTGTATGGTGAGTCTATGAAGCTAATGATGATTTTTTTTTTTAATGTAACTAATCATATGAATTAGATTTTGTTTGTGGGTGATTGTAAATTGTTTGCTACAAATGGCACCCACCATCTTTTGTAAGTATTCAACCACATTTTAGAGTGGCTTAATGATGAACATGTATAATGTATCAAGTACTTTATAAATAGTTGTTTAGTTGTGTCTTACGAAATTAAATATATTAGACGGTAAACTCTATTTTATTTAGATTGAATTGTTGATCTACAGTTTGATAGAATGTTATATAATCTAAATAATGTTTGTGTCAAGTGGTTATATATTGAGATGTGGAATGTTATTGAATCAGAAGTTGCTTTTTTTTTTTTTAATTAATGTCATTTACAAAAGAAAAATTTTGTTCAAAAGTTATTGTCAAAATTTAAGCATAATTTATTTTGCTTAATTTTTATACTAATTATTATTATTTTTATTATCCAATCCTATAAAAAGTCAAACATAAGACATCACTGTATTTAATTCAGACTAATCCAATATAATCTAATCCAATTTAATTTTAAAGGTTAATTTAGTTCAATTTTTTCTTCCAAATATATCCCTACGGTGCATATTCCAATCCCAGCATAAAAGGCCATTGGTGGCTAGAGATGGGCGAATAAAAACATGTTATTAGTTCAATAATTCATTTATTTCAAATTTAAGTAAACAATTAAATTCAAGCAAACCGAATTGGAAATCTGAAATGTAATAAAAAAAAAAGTTTCTCTTGTTACTGTCGTCTCACGGTTGGTTACTTGATTAATAAACTTTTTCCGTTCCTCTTTCCATTTTATTTTCTCTAGTTCCCTTGCTTCCTAACCACTTTTACTTCAGATTTTCTTGACTTCCTCCAATTCATGAAATGATTTGTTTCATTTTTTTTCAAGACTGGCAACTTCCTTTTAATGCTTTTTCAATTTTCCTTTTGATCTGTTTTTTTCTTGCACACAGGAAACTCTTGCTCCATTCTTTCAACCAAAAAACTTTCCATGTAGAATACAATCCTTGTGATTTTATATGCATTACACATTTAATATAACAAAATTTTAAGTTTCGATAATAGTCAACCGTACTTTCAAAGTTCATCTGCTAAGTTGTTTTGACCGTAAAACTCATAAGCTGCTCTATAACAGCCTGTCAACAATATCACCCCCAAGCATCAAAAGAAGAAGGGGCAATTAAAAAAAAAAAAAAGGAAGCAAAATCGCTCCCCAAGGCTCTGGTCGACTGGATCCAGTCTCCCCATTATATTAACCTATTTTTATTAGCCACCTACGTTCAACTACTTTAAGTGGTAATAATAATAATAATGATAGAAAACTGATTACCAAATGTAAATCAACTAAACACATTGATGAGAGCGCTATGAAATTATCTGCGGTCTTGCTTTCAAGGCCGTGATACACTAATGTACTGAGTTTGACACATGTTTTAAATTACAAAGTTTTATTCAACCATGATTCAACTAAACATAACATTTCTTTGACTAATAGGGAAGGACAGATGAAGACCCGACACAAAACACGCAGTCCCATTGTGTGGCACTGTTCTTATAGTAGTCTTCTTTGATTTCTTTGACGTACTGATGTCCATTTATCTGTCTTTCCTGCCGTGTTAAAGATAAAAGTTATCATAAACACTGTAACAACTGATGCCATGAGAAAAGAATCTGGCTTGCTACTCCATAAAGGTGGCGGTGATTCCACACCAACTGATGCAAACCTTTCTTGAGACTGTCTTTGCCTGCAAATCAGGCCACAATCAAAAGGGTCAGACATACGACATAAGCACAAGGTTAACAGATTTCTTAGAAAGCAATTAGAGATCAAGTTGCCTGAAAGCTTAATGCATGGGTGTGGTATTGGATGTTGATTAATTAATGGTCAATCTTTAAGCCCAATATATCATGAACCTAATGCATCAACAGATGATCAGTTGCCTATGGGACACTTCAACCATCTTATTCTAACAAACATGTTAGTTATGTGAATGTGTGAATTTGTTGACAAGTGCAAACCTCATATAGTGCCTTCAAAAAATGATACCTAGGTACACTATTAATTGAATGTTTGTCGTAGCTTAATCAACTTTCAGATGACAAAGAATTAAGTAAAATACGGTATTGTCAGTACAATGTGTAGAAATGTTCCATAAAAAATTCCACGTCAAATTATCTGAATATCCAAATAAGTTATTTGAAAATAATATGCATTGCGTGAAGTGGCATTACAAATTTGTAGATATAGGAGCAAACTTGAAAATAATATCTAACTTGAAAATAATATCTAACTTGAAAATAATATCTAACTTGAAAATAATATTAGATATTAAGGTGATCATCTAAATTGTCTACTGTTTGAAACTCTCAAGGAGTGCCCCAGCCAGTATCCCATAGAATATGTGTGTTTCTGTATGTGCAGATGTCTGCATGGTTGCATTTATTGCCATTTATACACTCCCCAAAGTTTCTAACATGAAAGGATTTATGCCAGGGCATTATTGCAATAAATGTGCCAGTGATATGAAGTCATTTTTTCAGCAGAAACGTATGATAGTTGATTTCTGATTCCAAATTATCAAATCCAGAAACCAATTAGTAAAACCAAAACAAGAGAAACGAATTCGCATTTGCAATATCCAAGAATGTGTGATGTGTCAAGTAGTGTAGTGAAACAATTCTTTTAGAACAAAAAATACAGGAATGTGTTTGGTACTAATATCTTGGAAAGCAGAAAAGTTATGTGAGTTTTTAAATCCTGGGTTTCAGAAAAATTTAAAACGGAATTATAGAAATTCTGCTACTTCTCAAATTGCAAGAGGAAAGGAATAATGGAAAGTAATAAGCATAAGATGTCACAAGGAAAAAAATGAAAACTGTCACTGATGCATACCCCAAGAAACACTTGATTGAGTTCCACCAAGACCCAACACTTTTGATACCCTGGCTATGCATTTTCCAGTCTCTAACTTTGGCAGAGTTTTGCTGAACTGCCTCTGAAAGGAAAAGGCAGAAATAAAATTACAAATACAAATTAAAACAGGAATATCCATTTTACTTTCAGTCAATCTTAATGGTACAATTACATGTTCTGGAAATTATTTAAAAATGCATAAAGTACCAGTGCCGTTGGTAGATACTGAATGCCCTTTGCCTGACAACTTAAGCAAAGCTATTTCCTCTACAAGTGCACGTTCTGCATCACTGTCATGTTGACGACATAGAGGATGAGAAACTTGTTATGAGAACCAGATTATCCACACAAGGTAAACAACCTTCTTTACTTCAGCTGGCAAGAAGAATCTCATAACTGTACAGAACTAAATTAAAATTAAAAAAAAATCCAAAATTGGCTGTAACCTTAAGCCAAATACTCACTAACAGCAACCCACTGATGCAACTTGAACCAACACCCAAAACATAACGTTAATGTCTCAGATGAAGAAGACAGTAACATGTATCATGAAAAGTTTCTCAACACTGGAAAAATGTAGTGAAAATTACAGAATCGTTTTCTCGTCTTCTAAAAAATTGTCAAACAAGACATGAAATGTAAAAATCTACATCAATAAAATTTTTTAAGTTTAAATTAATCAGAATTTTTTACTCTTTTTTTTTAATTGTTTTTGGATAGGAAACAGTAAAACTACCCAATTTTTTTAGGTAAGGAACCTCTTGTTTTTTTCCCCCTCCTTGCCTCTCCTTGTCTTTATAATCTAGTGAAAAATGCTAGCTTAATTGTCAACATCAAATACAAAACTCAACCTGGCCGTTCATTAACAAGGAAAGGCAAGAAGAGAAAAAAACACAAGGGGAGGATCCTATTCTCTCTCTTTTTTTTTTTTTTTAAAATCTAAAATTAATCAGAAATTTAGAAAAGCCAAAAACTGACCAGCAGTGAAACAAAACTAAGCCTAGCCGAACCGTGCCCACCCCTAATCAATGTTTTCAATGTTATTATAAGCTCTTATGTATATGAATCATTGCTTGTAGGAATGATTTTTGTTGATCCTTATTTTTATAAATATAAGACAAGTGATCCAGTAAAATATATTGAGATAATTTCAGAGAATTTCTGTACTAAAAAAGCAAACTTGTTAAAAAGAATTCAAACCTGATATCTTTTGGGATCAGAACATTCACAATAAAGAGATGATCACCACGAACAGAAGGCTTGTTAATGTCTGGGACCCCCATCCGTTGCAATTTTACTCTATCTCCAGGTTGAACTCCAGAAGGAATTCGTAGATCTTTCATTCCTTCAACAGTTTCAACCTGAATTTATTTCAAGATCTTTAATATAATTATAAAGGCACAAAAATACCATCAGCAGTAGATCTCTAATAGTACTAAAACCATAGCTTCCCTATCTGAAAAAGTATTTTAAAGACATGAATAGGGGAGAATTGAGGAAAATGTGCAAAACCATTCTGATGCCACTGTGGAATATGTAAGAACTGTAGAAAAGAAACAAAAAAATATTATGATGCCACTGTGGAATATATATTTATAAGTACACAGAAAGAAGAAACAAAAAGAAACTGTAAAACCATACAGGAATAGCAGAGTTCAACTGTTTTTTCAATTCCCAAGATTTTGAACTTAACTTCTACTAATTGAACCAAAAGTAATTTATCCTAAATGGCATTACAGGTTGACTATCATTGCATCCATCTATCTGCACATAAATTAACAATTCAACTTCATGAATCAGCTAGGATGCTTCAAATTTTTCCATTCACATTTGAGAAGTTCACCCATAACGTCCTGGACACTTTCATTCCTACACCAAACATTGATGTTACAAGTGTCTACGAGTGCACAAGTGTGCAAATGCACATGTAAGCGTACATACACACATGTTACAGCAGTATTAAACCACATCAGAGGAAAGGCCTGAATTGAATAACCAGATATTATTCATATAACTAATGAGACAATTTACCATCAAAACATACTTGGAGTACAGATGAGAAGTTAGGATGTTCACAACAGAGAATAAACACAGAATAGTATAATTTGATAAGATATATGTCAAAAGTTTTCTGCTTCAGTGATAACCAACCTCCATTGAAGTCCCTAAAATTGCATCAGTATAATCTACACTAATCTTTGAGAAAAGATTTAGGCCATCCCTATGAATTCCCTGCTTTTCATCCACATGGAGGGCTACAAAGAGATCACCAGCTAAACTCCTGGTGGAGAAAAAACATGTGAATTGCTTTAATTAGTCTGTTCACAGTTATTAAGCAACGTCAAACCAAAATATATAAGTAAGAGATGGTATTGCAGATTCTGAAACGTAACTGCCAATTAGGGGAAGATTACATAGTCCCCAAAGACAACAAAATATTTTCAATGAGAAAGCAAAAATAAGTTAATAAATGAGAAAATATGCATCATTTAAACGTACCAAGAAAAACCAACCAATATAAATCATTCAAGAGTTTCATCCAGTCATTTACATAGCAAACAGATTAATTAAATAAACATCCCACAAGAAGGATCATAAGCTATCTGGATTGTATCTGCATGAATCTTTTGCATACCACTTCCTGGAATCGTAGTAGTTTCTATTTTATTTGAGAGGTAAGACTATTCCTGTCCATCCTTTTCTAGGTATATCTTATTTTTCATTTTTTACAAAATATAGACTGTCAAGGTTACCAAACAAATAAAAACAACATCATAAGGAAGAAAACCAGAATGAACCCCTCAAAGAGATTAATATCACAGTTAAAGAATCAAGATAACAAGTATAAATTCTTAATTCAATAATGAAAAAGGAAAACTTCCACATGCATCTTTGACTTTGTAGTGGATATGGCTTATTTGAATTAAATTGAATTTATATTGGACAAATCCCTAGCTTGTATTCCCAATTAACGGGTCAAGCAAGAAGTCTAGATACCAATCTCCTCTCACACCAAACTTGGAGGATGAATTATTTATTTTATGTTTTCATGTGGTTATGGGTTGGGTGTGTGCTGTAGAAGATAAAAAAATTGAAAAAAATAAAAGGGTAAACACCTAGCTTCGAACTAGCAGACTTACATTGCAGTCTGTTGGATTTGAAAAGATTTCACCTTTTACATGTTGATAAATACCTATTCCCATCTACAATAAATTTATCTTTCCATTCTTTTGTCATGGTATCACAGCACCTTAATTACTAGCCAGCCTCAGCCTTCGTTGCTCATTACAAGCTTAATTGCCTAGACAGCCACATCCTTTCTACGCTTCATTGCCATTTGCCTCTTTCAAAGCAGCTGTAATTGCTATAAAGTCCTTTCCCTAACTTATTTTTTCTTGCAGCAGCATGCCCTCATCACCAATCCAAAAAAAATAACACCAGCAGCATTTCATCACCACTAATCCAAAAAACCATGCAACTTTGAGCCTTCAAAATGATAACCATAGCCTTCAAATTATGACTCATAAGTCATCAAGTTTTAAGCAGTCCCAATCTGTGAAACTCTATATCAAAAGAAAAAGACAGATGGGATATCTTACTGCCGCGATTCCAGAACCTGATGCAACCGATCCTAAGAATGAAACTTGGTATGAGGAGAACTCAATGATTATGTCTTGGGTTCATTCCATGCAATCAGAGACTAGCCAAACAACTGCCAATGAGAAATGGAAGCCATTTCTAAAACTTATTTTAAGGTAGGAACAACAACTCAACTATATGAGTTGGGAGTGTTTTATTCATGACCACTGAGGAAGCTTGACAATAACTAAGCAAGACATGTTTCCAAAGTTGTGGCTTGAGTTAGACCATTGCAAGGACATTACGTGCTTACCAAGCATCATAGGTGGGCCCAGTAGAAAATGAAGGACTCACTAAAGATAAAATAGACAGACTAGAAGAGTTTGCAAATCAACTTGATGGATCTGACTGCACACCTCCAGCCTCAGTCCTGCTCATTGGATCAGATGGTAAATAACCCCACTGCCACAAGTTCCTCTGAGATTTTTCTTCATGTTCTTGGATCATCGATTCAAGTGCTTTGTTCATATGACTTGCCAATCAGGCTTAAATTCTTTCAAAATTTTCATATTCCAGTCAAGCAGGATATTTGTACATGAGGGGAATTTGAAATTTCATTATTAATGAAGTTCAAAAATCCAATCAACAAAACAAGCTTAAATATAAAAAAGCAGAATGAATAACATTCAGAAATTCTACATTCATTGTACGCACCTTCTCCTATCAAAATTTCCCTCTCCTTGAATTTGCATGGTGGCTCCGTTACTAACACCAGGTGGTATAACCACTTTCATACTTCTTTTTGACTGTACTTCACCATTACCAGCACATCTTCGGCAATGATCAATTATTATCTTACCATCACCACCACACTTAGAGCATGTAGATACCTATAAATCATATAAAGTATCACCTATGGAGATGAGCCATACACAGGAAGTAAACCTAAAACAAATAAGAGAGTAGGAGATCTTTTGGACATCCTACATAACAACATACATTTTTCTTGTTGCCAGGAAGATATTTTAAATAGACATACAAATTACAATCATTTGGCAAGCAAAAACATTAAGCAACGCATAAAAAATGTATGCACATGAAATGTTACTTTCCTTGCTTATTCACATCTGACACTATGAAATAAGTTTTCATGCAGAAGCAGGATAGATTATCAAATTTAAAGAAGGGGGTGGGGGGTGGGGGGAGAGGCCACAAGAAATGGGGGAATTAATTGAAGAAATAGTGGGAGAGAAACCTATTAAATTGTGGAGTCACAATGCAGAGGAAGATGAACATTATTTGGATTCTTCAGGTTTTGCAATTGTCATGTATTTCTTATTGGGTGGGTTTTATATATTCATATCAGAAAGTAGATTTCCTAAGATTTTGAATTGATGTTTTCTTTTGGGTTTGCCCATTACAAATAGGGCTTTGTATATCAACTAGGCTTTGATGACTAATAAAGAACATGTTTTTTTCCCTAAATTTCTTTTGTTATTTCTCATTCTCCCCTCACTGATTTTTCTACATTTCTTTTGGTTACCAGGTTCCTCTATTATTTTGCCCTTTAATTTTTATCCTCTTTCTATCCAAATAACTCCTGATGATGAGTAATTCACCCAAATAATGCACCACTTGAGAATACGATCAGTGCAGCATGGTTAAAGAAGACCGCAATAGCTAAATAACTTCTAAGGTGGGCCTACAAACACAAGCTTAAGGTGCTAGATGAACCAAGTACTCTTATAAACCTAAGCAAGGATTTTCTCTTATAACATTTTTTTGTGAGCCTCCTGGGATTCAAACAGTAGGCCTTCTAGCTCATTAATTCCACAGCTTAATTGCTTGAAAGTAAAAGATAATCAAAATCCAAAATACCAACTTTTGGGCCTAGATCCCAGTTTCATTTGAGGTACAACCATGTCTACTTATCAACTAATATGCCTAAGCTACATCAAATAAAAAGTTTAATAAAATATCACCAGTTCTAATTCAAACCCAATTGCATAAATGCCTCTCTCCTAACGTGAATTCTCATCCAGCAGTAAAAAGAGACTAAAACAAAAAAAAACAAAGTGGAAAGATATAGGTCAACTACCTGTTCTACTTATGAGCTACAGAGATTACAACTTGCAAGAAAACTTTAACAGCAACTAACATGATCTGGTGTGAAAAATTACCTGTGAGATTAATCCAAATGGTGTTTTCTGAGTTTTCATTGCTCCTCCTCTACCCCCACAAGCATTACATGATTGTATGCAATTACTAGATTTAGCACCAGTTCCACCACAACTATCACATGTTTCAAAACAAGAAACTTCAATCTCACGCTGTCCACCAAAAATTGATTCTTCAAAGCTCAAATGCAGGTCATACCTACAATACAAAATAAAACCAAAAAAAAAATCAAAATTAAAAGAACACAAACTGTACACTTAAAAAGAAAATAATACACTGTTAAATGCAGTAAAGAAATACATTGCCTGAAAGTTGCGATCGTAGAACACCTTCTTTCTCAAAATTTCATGAGTGGTCATTTTAGAGAACATACAATGTAGAAGCTATAGAAGGTTAAATGCTAAAAGCACAAACGCATTTTCTTTGGTCACAAAAACATTAAGGAGATAGAATGGAGGCCCTCATCCACTAGGAAATTTATTTTATGTGATGACCCAGTTCTTAAAGATTTTGCACCATGTTTTCCAAACATTATATAGTAACTTGAATGCAGGAAAACAGAATAATGGCAAGATTGGAAAATTAGTTTAATTAAACTAAGGATACGTTTTAACAATTATCAAAGCCTCCAGATAGAAATAGAGATATATTGACTTTCACCATCTATCTTTATTTTATTTATTCAAAGAAACCATATTTGTTAAAATAAAAATCACCATCAATGTTAAAATAAATGTAGGACTGACTAGGAGAAAGGAGGAAGAGAAAAAGAGAAAAAAGAGGGAAAATTATAGAGAGAGATGAGAAACAAGAGAATATAAGGGAGAGAAATACCATTTCCATTATTTCAATGATTTAGCAAGTCTACCTAAACACTGGTTAGGTAGCCTATTCATACGCTTAGGAATGAGAATTCTAGCCTAAGATAAGCTTAATCTTAGATATATTGACTTTATCAAAGATAAAAATAAAAATATGAACATCTTAAACTAAAATATGATGAAAATAACAACAAAAGGAAATCAAAATTTCCTAGTTAGCCATGAAATTATTTTAGAACAACAAACAAATTAACTCATTTTAAATTCCCAAATTGGATAATAATAATTAAAAAAAATCTCAGTTCTGGACAAGAGCATGTACGTTTGTCACTTCACTCGCTGCACTGAGTAAATTTTGATGGTAAGTTAATGTGAATTTACATTTAATCCATTACAAAGCAAAAACAAATTAAGTAGACGTTCACAGCAAGCCAAACCAACGTTAGTGTTACCCACTTGAAAGTATAAATGGACAGCAATGCAATAGCAAGGAAATACTACTTCAGTTCAAAAAGGATGAAGCGACGTGACTGAAGATTAATACCAATATAATTGAGGGACAGAGAGAGGAAGAGAACTGATAGATATCCAGTGAGTAAAATTCTAGTGACTGTACGTTTCTGGACACCAATCCACACAATGACAAAGATGAACTGTTTTCAAAGGTACCTAGTCAATGAAAAAAATCTAGTAGATAGTTACCGAATGTCAAGATCCAAATTTCCTTTGTTTCCAAAATTGAAGTTAATGCCTCCGTCCTCACCCACTGCTCCAAAGAGCCCATCTGAACCGCCAAAGAATGCACTATATAATTCAAAAGGATCCACCTAAACATAAAATTTGATAATGTCAAAAATGTGTAAACATGCATGAGCAGATACTTAATAAAGAAAAGGAAAGAGGAAGAATGGTCAGAGTAAAAAGGCTACATTCAAAAGACAACCAAAAATCCACTAACTTAGCTAATTTGGAAGGTGATCGTACCCCCTGCGAAGTGTTGCTCAATCCATCATATTCTCCAGTTATACCTGCTTCACCAAAGCGATCATATAGAGATCTTTTCTCATCATCTGACAGGACCTACACAATTGCTTCATTAACAAATAAAATGAGAGAGAATGCTGATGATTTAGAAGCAAGCTAATGTTACAAGCTAACTAATTTGGTAATTTGATTCCCATCACCAAAGAGAAACCATGCTACTAATAAAGAAAAACTTCAGTCTAGAGACAACACAGAAAGATAAATCAACAAAAAATAGAAAACTAATCACTTTTACTGAATCCGGAAAAAATTACTAGGTTGGGCAGAAAGATAAATGATCAAGAAAAATGTTTTTTAAAATTCATGTGAAGAACAGCTACCTCATATGCAGAACTTATCTCTTTGAACTTCTCTTCAGCATCAGGACTCTTGTTGATATCCGGATGATACTGCATAATCAAAACATGAAGACATTAACAAAATCAAAAATATTAGAGCTGGTGCCGTTATATTGTCAAGTGATTCACATCAATTGATTCAAAGCATAAAAATTACCTAAAAACGTATTTACACTGATGTGTTTATCTCAAAAAACAAAAAAAAAAAAAAATTGGATGATAGCACTGAAATTAAAAACAAAATTAGGAGAGTCATTTTTGGCACCAAATTAGGGAACATCAAAACAAAAATTATGTTTAATGACATTAAGATTAAATTTTATTTTTACTAGGCTAAATATTTTGAACCAGAAAATGAATAAAAAATTAGATTAAGGAAAATAAGAAATAATAACAATTAATTAATTTAATAAAGGAGCAAGTATACAGACCTTACGAGCAAGCTTCCTGTAAGAGGTCTTGATCTCCTGCAACGTGGCATTCTGACGAACATTCAAAGTGGAATAGTAATCTGTACCAGCGGCCCTAATCATTCCCCTTCGATAACTCCGATTGTTGCAAGAAGAATAATTCCATTTGAAGTTGAAGGTCGTAATTGGATGAAGCTTCAGATTGACATAAGATGGACCAGCAATTACGTGCATACTTTCATAAGTACGGGGCGTTAACAGGGAAAAAAAAGAGCAGTAGATAATGAAGTTTTGTGTACATGTGCCGGTAATGAAATTTAGCCACTATCGGCGCATGGGGAAGCTAGAAACGACAGGCTTCCTGTGACGTTTTGATTTTGTAAATTTGAAAATTAAAAATGGTTTTTACCATTAAAATATATTAAAAGTAGATCCGAAAAATCGAAGAAGATTTAAAGCATCTCAAAAAAGTTTTTAAAATAATACTTTATTTTTTTATTTAAAGGGTCATATCAATTAAAAAAACTTCAAAAAATTTGTTTAGTTAGATTCTTTAAATAAGATTTGTTTTTCACTCTTCAATATTAGTGAGTGAGTTTATCCCTCTTTTATTAATATTTTATTATTATTTATTGAAAAAGTAAAACTATTATAATTATTAATTATATTTTTTAAAAAAAAGATAACAACAATTCAACTGTTATTAATTAAAATAATATTAACTTGTTCTTAGTTGATGAATCTTTTAAAGAAAATTGTATTTTTTCATCCTCTTATTTGCCACAAAAGTAAACAAATTGATATTTAAACAGTAAAATTTAAATATTCTTTTAGAGATGCTCTTAGATTTGAAAATTAAATTCTTATCTACTCCCTCTCACTTACCCACGAAACTCTTTGTCATGCACGCCCATCTCTGACCAATTGTCTCACATTATTGATCAGCTATCACACTATTCACATTGCCAACGAACCTTACAACTCCATTCAACAATACACGTGACGATTTTGAACCTTTTTTCACTGACTCTAGTAATTAAATTTTGTATGTTGAGGCAAAATTTTGATTTTTATTGGGTTGGGATGGAGGTAGAAGGATATGGTATTGTTGATATTCAATTTTCTAGATTTTTTTAACCTTGATGTTCATATTTTTATATTATACAATTTGTGTTGCTATTATTAGAATAATATTAATTTAAGGATGACAATGGACATCACCTAATACAAGTTTACTATTGTCAAACTCACACCTCCCAAAAGTTTTAAATTACCAAACCATCCACAATCTACAACGAGATTAATTTTAGGAAAAAAACTTATCACTTGTAGGTTTTAATAATTATCAAACATATCCTTAACCTACAGCAGAATTTTTTGTGGGTTTTCCAATTTTAAATCACAAATATTAAAAAATACTTTTAATAATACAAAAAAACTTAAATTATATAATTCAAACTATAAATTTATAACAATAGCCTAAAAAATCCATATACAATTCTTAATTCTAGATCTTATCAATGTAAATAAGGAATTAAAATTTCAACATTAAAATAAATAAACAAAATATACTAATAATGTAATAGAAAATTTTTTGTTGTACACAAATCATCATCACTAATATCAATGGCTTGCTCCATCTTTTAATCAATACACAAATATTGTCAACAATATTAACAAGTAAATTTTATACAACTACTGTTAACAATTAACTAAAAACTATAAACCCAACCTTAGTAAGCAATCATTATGTTCAAATCATTAAAGCAAAACAAACATCAATCAAATTAAAATATAATATCAATAGTATTAAACTTGAAAATTATAAAAGTTCTACTTATTAAAAGCTTATTGTATCTATCTTAACAAACACACCAGCCTCATGTGCACACACACACACACACACATATAGATTGTAGCGAGATAGGTTTAGTTTAGGAATTACGAACTTTAACTTTAAATATTTTTATGATTCAGTTTTTTTTATTTAATTTTATGATAAAAATAAAAATAATAAACATTTAAGATAAATAATACAAGTTGGTGGATACCAGTGTTGGTATTCGGTGGATTTTTTCTCAATACCAAATCCACTTATAACCTACAATGAATTTAAGTTTAAAATACTAAACTTGCCAGCAACCTTTAAAACAACTAGCAGCAGATAGGTTTGTGGGTTGACAAGTAATTTTTCCATCCCTAGATACTATAAAATGTGTAGTGCGCGAATTTTTCAGTTGGAGTTATACAAAGTGTAATCATTGAAACAAGTTAATATAGTGGATGAATTTTTTAAAGTCTGTGGAGTGGATAAGTTTTTTAAATGATATTATTGAGAAATTTTTTAATGTAATTTTTTCATAATTGATATTACATGTGATTAATGCAATTAGTTTTTCATGGTCTAAAATAACGTATTTGGAAAAAAACCTTACAGAGTCAAAGATTTGGAAAAATTAGATGACAACGATTTAGATGGAAACAATAAAGAAATTGATAATATTGTGGATACAAAACCAAAAAAGTATGACCCAAGGTTCAGGGTGTTGTTTGATAATCTTAATGAGACGTACAATCATTATGAAGGTTTTAGTAAACATAAGGGTCTTCCAGTGAAGCAATAAACTAGTAAGAAATGGTCTGATGGGATTGTGAGATATATGACATTTTCATGTGGGTGTAGGGGGGAACCCTAGAAACCAATCTTCTAATGTATTGAGGCCACAATCTAATGTGAAAAATGGTTGCAAACCAAAATTTAGAGGATGTCTCAATGAAGATGGAAAATGTAGTGTTCAAAACTTAGTTCTTGAACACAACCATAGAATGAGTCCGGCCAAAGCAAAGTATTTCCCATGCCATTATTAGTTCAAGTGTATAAAAATGCCTTGATATAAATAATAAAGTAGGAATTAAAGTTGCACAAAATTTCACCTCTGCTATTGTTGAAGCAAGTGTATTTAAGAATGTCTCACTTATAGAAAGAGATATTAGAAATCATATTGACCAAGCGAGGAGATTATAACTTAAAGAAGGGGATGCTATGGCAATTCAAGTGCATTTTAGGAAAATGCAAGAAGAATGCAATGGCTTTTACTTTGACATAGAGGTGAATAAAGGCGATCAATTAGTCAATGTATTTTGGTAGAACTAAAGAGTAGGACAGCTTATAAAGATTTTAGAGATTTTGTTACATTCGACACTACGTATCCTACAAAATAGCATGACATGATATGTTCCCTTTGTAATAATTAACAATCATGGTTAGTCTATCTTGTTAAAGTGTAGATTGATTTATATGGTTATTTCAATCATGGTTATCCTATATGTCAAGTTCTCTTCCCAATAGAATCATTAAAGACTAAGATAAAGAAATAAAGAAGGTTATTGAGATAGTTTTCCCTAATACTAGACATTAATAATGCTTGTGGCATTTTATAAAGGAGGTGCCTAAGAAGTTAGTGCCTTATAAAGAACATGATTGCATTAAATCTTCATTGCTTTCTGCTATTTATAATTCACAAAGCCTGTTAATTTTTAGACAACTTGGCATGACATGATTATAAAATATGATTTACTTTGTATGAAGAGAGGCATCATTGTGTTTCACAGTTTGTAAATAATGGTTTTTGGGCAAGAACATCAGCAACTCAAAAACTGAGAGTATAGAAGCTTTTTTTTATAGGTATAAGATGTCGAAACAACGTTGATGCAATTTGTAATTTGATAATGCATTGAGAAATAAAGTTGAAAGAGAATCATAAGAAGATGCCAACTATTTCACGCAATAGATTTCATTTATAAAAAAATTTCAAATGGAGAGGTAAATTCAAGACGTGTACACTAATTTAAAATTCCATGAATTTCAACAAGATTAAGTTGTTAACGTACTATGACATAATCGACTACGTGATCATTATATAGTCTCACTGAATAAAGTGTGGATGGTAAAAAAAAGAAGTTTCAAAGATATATCTGAAAAAGATAAAAGTACAGTTCGATGTAGTTGTTTAAAGTTTGAATCTACAAGGCATCAGTATAGACATGTCATTTCTATGTTGTTCTATAACTCTATTTCTAGAAAAATACATCTTACAGAGATGGAGGAAAAAATTAGAAAGATGTCATAATAAGGTGAAATTTAGTTGTGAGAAGTAGAACTGGCAAAATTTGACACAACTTGATTATCCGATACAAACACGACATGAATAAATGGGTATGTGTCGTTGAATTTAACATGATTATTAAATAGGTCGGGTCAGAGTCGACATGACTTTTTTTTGTGTCAAGTTAGAGTTAAAGTTCTTAACTTATTTATCTGATCAATGATACGATTATATTTTCTATTTTAAAATAATTTGTAAGTTATTGTCATCAAAACTCAAATATTAAAGATGATTCTCTCTTTTATTTTTATTTTTTGAAATAATGAATATAAATACAGTGTTTTATTTATAAAATTTTATATATATTTAGAGATTCAATAGTGTAAATGTATAAAATATAGTATACATGTATATTTTATAATATTGATATATAATATTATTTTCATATATATAATTAAAACTTCAATAGTCTAAATGTGTAATATTTTAGTAGTTATGTGTATTTTATAACATCGATAAATTTTGTATGTATATATGTATGAATGACAATGTGTAAATATTTAATGTAAATTTTGTTTAATATATAGATATTAAGCGGGTTATTATTGGGTAAGCCAATTATTTTTCCGTGTTGGGTTTGGGTTTCAATATTTCAACACGATTATTAAATGCGTCAGATTTGGATCGATCTAAATTTGATACGACACGAACACGACCCGATGACTTATTTTGCCAGCTCTAGTGAGAAGTAGAGTTTAACTAATGAGTTGAAGTGATGTGAAAAAATGTTTGATGCTTTTACTAATGTTGTGAATATAGCTGCAAATGATGAAAAAATGTTACCAACTTGTTATGGATTAGATTGAGAAATAAACGAAAGTGGATTAACCTAAGAAAATTGATTATAGAGGTGAAGGAAGTTGTAGCAACAATGCGGGATGTACAACGAATAAGAATCAACAGATTAAGTAGATATAAGATCCCATAATATCCCAAAAAAAGGTCACCCACTTTTTCAAAGGAAACAATTGAAGTTTGAGAAGAAATGCAAGAAAAAAAAATTAAGGCAAGATTAAACTAATTAGTTAAACTATTCTACTATTAATTTCATTGTAATTTTAACTTATCTTTTATGGATCTATAGTACTCAAACATAGAAACTCTATTATCTTCTAAGGTGGATATTGTAGTCCCAATGCAAGAAAGCAATAAAAATTCAGTAAGCTTTGTGTTCTTTTTTTTTTTTTTAAAGGAAAGAGGGGGTGGGCAAGCCCAAATTAATTTTTACCCCTCTCCCCACCTCCAAGGCTCGAACCTAAGTTCATACAAGTAAGGGGCAACAGATTGCACTGCCAACCAACTCGGCTACGCCCTTGGGGGCTTAAGCTTTGTGTTCTTTGATGTAATACTATTTTTTTTTAATGTTTAGTACTCACTAACTCTGCAATTATTGTAGGTTTTTCAATATTAAATTTTTACATGATGACATATACTAAATATATTACATTGTTTGTATAAGTGACACGACTCAAAAGTGTTATTACTCCTAAATATAAGAGTGTCTAATTATAATATAACCCAGTGAATTTGGGGTCGAACCACAGGAAATTTAAAATCTAACAATAATTTTTTGTTGTAATAAGAAACATTAATTGTGGGAAAAGAAATTAACATAAATCAATCTAAAAATATACTAAGGTTATGGGATCTGCTCTCGGATTTCAAATTATGATGATAACAACTCTCTCATATTTGTATTTTGCATTTATTCTGCCAGTCAGTTATTATGTTAGAAAATTTAACCACTCATATTGAAAAATAAAACACTCATTTTATTTAATGAACCTCTGAAATATATTACAAGGGAATTGATTACACAAGAAAATATAAGAAAGAAAGAATTCCTTAGCTCTCACTTTAGCCTCCAGTTCTCGCCTCTTCACAGCTCTCGCCTTCCGTCTTCTCTTTCTTTTAATTTTTTTAATTTTTTTAATTTTTTAATTTTTACATCTCCTCAATAATGCATTCCAATGACTCTAACAATTTTTCTTTATTTCTGCTTTCAATTCTAATTTCCTCTTTATTCCTGAAATATTTAAAATATAAAAAATTAGCATACTGCAAATTAATTTTAACATAAACATTTATTAGGGGGTATTAAGATAATTTAGGAATAATAAGTGCATTAATCAACACTATAAGTGAAAAATTGATAATTTTAAATTTATTAAATATACACTTTTTAGTGTTAATCATACCCTCCAACTAACTTATTGCTAGGCTTTAGTAATTTAAGCGATAAAATTTAACAAAATTTCAAACTCAAGTTGAAAGTCTTTTTGTTTTAAATGAGTTTTTTTTCTTTCATCTGATTAATGAAAACAATCAAATAAAACTATAAATATTATCTTTGGCCTAAAGAAAATCTCATCTATAAAAAATTAGTTAAGTAAAATCATGTAAAATGATCAATTAGCAAAGCTATATTAATCAGAATACTTTTAAGAGTGATATGTCAAACCCCAAAATCTCAGGTTAAGAGTGACACTATTAAGAAAAATAGTCACTCTAAGAAGTGGTACATTGGAAAAATAATAAAATAATACCACACGGTCTCACCAAGATGAAAGAATAATGCCCACAACTTAGAAATAAAATGATCTTAAGTCAAGAGAATTACTAACCAAACTAATTTATTTTTATTTTCATACATCACCACATCTTTTAGCATGATTAAAAAATGTTATTAAGCTATCATAAAAGTTATTAACATTTATCAAACCGATAGGTTTTTTTATGGATATTCAAATGAGCCTAAGAAGCAAATGTGGTGGCAGCATAATTTACCATCTCTAAAATTGTGAGATCTCCTAGCAAAAAAATAAAGGTTGCAGCATGATTTACCATCTCAAATGTTCTTTTCAATATACTTGAGACAACTAACTCTTCTTCAGTTGGTGGGCTAAGTAAAGATCCTAAAGGTTTTAAGGCTTTTGTAATGATGCCTAGTACTTGGCTTCCTTGAACGAAAATAGTTTCTGAGACAAGTTTTGATAACCCTCAGTCACCTCATCCATATATAAGATGTAGTTTTTTCTCTGATATAGCACGTCCAAGATCTATGGTTGCCTGAATAAACTCGTTATACTTTCCATAGTGAAATCAAGAAAGGACACAAATATTCTTAAGTTGTTTGTTTGAAGTTACTGCCATTGAAACAATTCTTAAAAAAATAATTTATGAGTGCTAGAAAAATAGAACCTATTTAATGATCTTGGTGACAGATACAATAATACACAGCTGTAAATGGAGTGTTGTGTTTGTCAAATAACACATAAAGCTGGTGGCTTAATAATTCGAAAGAAAACAAAAGAAATAAATAATGGAAAGAAAAAGTAAATAGTGACTAGATATAAAATCACATAAAAAATAATAATACGAAAGAGAACAGTAAAATAAAAAGATATTTACTGGTAGTTATAATTGTGGCTCACATCTTCCTTTGGTTTTAGGTCTAGTAACAACTGAAACACCCTCTATTGGTCAAGGATAGGCTTCCCATCCTGTTTTCTTATAAATTGGCAAAAATGATCTTTAAGAGTCAGATTCCTAAGACTAAACTTGCACTTTCGTCTTGGAACAACTTCCATAAATTATGAATCTCACATTACACATATCCAGTCGGATGCTTCTCAAGAGATTGTAAGATATCATTCAATGATTCTTTACTCATGTTATCTTTAACGAATTTGATTTTATCTTTATGATTTACAGAAACCATTCCTAAAGTTTTACAACGCGGTTTATTACAAGCAAGTCTTACATAGTTAAGACATTTAGAGCCAAGCCGTTTAACTCTTCTTTTTTTAGCAAATATGTTTTTACCAAAACTAAGCATGTAAGAAACAAATGGATTAAAAAGCTCAACTGCTAATTAGACCTTTATTTCAATTAATTAACGAATGCAAGTAGGAATCCCATTGATCATTAACAAACGCAGACGTTCACAACGAGTTTTATAGATCTTCTTAAGAGTATTTTGAGGGAGAAAAGGGAAACGCGTATGCAATTTATATCATATTTCTTCTATACTTGATTTTGGGGTTTTAATTATTATGGAAAACTAAAAATACCAACTGAGAACATCACAGAATGCCGTTATCTGCCATTTACATATACAAGTTCTCTCAAATGTTTGAAAAGGATCTTTCTCATGGAGATACATATGATAAACATTAAAAATGGTGAAATGAAACACAATTGTCAAATAAATACACTTAAAAAAAAATCAATATAATACACTTCATTCAAGAAAAAGAATCAAATAATTCAAATGATAAAGCAACGCCAAAAAAATGAGAAAAAGATAAAAACAAATGATTTAATCAAGATTTTGTGGGTCACTCAAATTGATTTTGGTTTTAGCTTGACGTGGTTGGTTAAGGAAAACTTATTGTGAACTCAATGATTTCGTGGGTCACTCAATGATTCTTTACTCAAATTGATTTCTTTAAATTGACTTACATTTTGGGTTCCTATACTACCTATTTGAGAATGTTATTGACTCTTAGGGTTTGGTTCAGGTTTAGGAAAAAGCTTACTTTTTTAATATAGGGTGAGGACTGATGTAAGTTTGGAGACAGTTTCTGTCAAATTGGTTAATGTTTCCATGGTGTGTTTATTGATTGACTCTTATTTTTCAATAAATGAATGTAAAGTATCTTTTAGAGTTTTTCTTGGAGGTCAGACATAGGTGGGTAATTCTGGGAGTTTTGAAAATTCTAACGTGGAGAAGCTGGTTGTAAAGGCTGCGCATGTTGTCATTTCTTCAAATGAAATTTGGGTGATTTCTCTAACCAGAGTTGTAAGTTTGGGAGTATAGATTAGGATTTGGGTTTTTGAAATTATCAACGATATTTACCTGTTCATACAAACTTTCTCTCAGAGTTGGCAAGGTTGGATGGTCCTACGTAGAATGGTCTGTACAATCGCAAGCATAACATGCAATATCTTGAACAGACTTTACATGATCATTCCTTTTGGACTATAAAGCTTTAACTTTTCTCACTAAAAATGAAAATTTGGCTTGAAGATCATGGTCTTCATTAAGGTTGTACATGCCTCCATCAGATAGAGATGATTAGGGTTTACTTGATGACTTATAAGATCCAATTATACCCTTAATGTTGTGCATTCTCTGTTATATAGTTAAGGTAATCTAATGCATCTCATGACTTTTGTCTTTAAACTCACCATTACACATCATTTCAATGACTTGTCTACTTTGGGATGTTAGCCATTCGTAGAAATAAGACACTAACCTTCATGTTTCAAAACCGTGGTGTGGGCAAATGTTAAGTAATTGTACCTATTCTAACATTGGTAAAGGATTTTTCCTGGCTTTTGAGTGAACATGGTGATTTGTCTTTTGAAAGAATTTATTATGTGGGGTGAAAAGAATTTTTGAAAAAACTGTGCTTGCATTTCATCCCAACTTCTAATAGATCTTGACCTAAGCTTTTGTAACCAAGTTTTAGCTCTTTCCTTTAATGAGAAAGGAAAAAACTTAAGTAAATTATGTTCATGCATTTCATCCCAACTTCCAATAGATCTTGACCTAAGCTTTTGTAACCAAGTTTTAGCTTTTTCCTTCAATGAGAAAGGAAAAAACTTAAGTCAATTATGTTCATGCTACAATTTTGATTAGTACAAGCATTACAAACTTCTTCAAATTTTCTTAAATGCAAGTATGAATTTTGCATTTAAAAGATATTACAAATTGTGCTTTCAGTTCATCCCAACTTCCAATAGATCTTGACCTAAGCTTTTGTAACCAAGTTTTAGCGTTTTCCTTTAATGAGAAAGGAAAAAACTTAAGTCTAATTATGTTCATGCTACAATTTTGATTAGTACAGATATTACAAACTTCTTCAAATTCTCTTAAATGCAAGTATGAATTTTAAGACTCAAAACCATGCAAAGTAGGCAAAAGTTGAATGATACCAAGTTTGAAATTAAAACGAAATGCATCAGGAGAAAAAACTATGCATCATGGTGACTCTATTCTAGTAAGATGCATAAAATCTCTAAGTGTCCTAGGCTGTTTATTAAGGTTTTGCAAGGCTTGGTTATCTCTGTGCTCTGAAAAATTATTAGCTTTGATATCAACCATGTTTAAAGGTGGTGAAGGTGATTTTCTAATTAGTTTACCACTATCTATATGAGACCAGCGTCGCATGCAATGCTGATGATGTGTGAGTGTGTGCCAAATTAAATTAAGAAAGTGATATACAAATAAATGAATAATGCATACAACACCAAATGAAAATTATACATTTAAAAACAAAATAAAAATTAAATAAGCAAATAACAAAATGAACATAAATTAAAAATAAATAAACTAAAAATTAATTAACTTGAAATAAAAATGTTAGAGGGTTGAAACAACCATAAAAATAAAATAATTAAAAGCAACAATAAAATAGCACATTAACAAAATATTCACAATTCAGGCGATACTATAAAACCAGCCAAATAAACAAAGAAATTAAAAGAAATAATTTAGGCGGTATTTTAGAACCAACCATATAATAAAAATTATACAAATTAATGTACAAGAATAATTAAACAAAAATTGAAATAAAAGTTGGTTAAACTGACCATAACAAAACAAATAAAATTTAAATAACAATTCAGGTGGTTGAACCAATAATTAAAAATGCATGATAAAAATAAATTACAAAAATCTAAAGAAAGAAAAAAATGTTGTTTCCAATTTTAAAAATTACTAACCAATTAAATTTCAATTATTGGGCCTTAATGGTTATTTTAAAAGTCTAAGTCCATGTTTATTATGTTCACAAAGTCTAAAGGTCCAAAAAATATGGCAAAAGCCTTATCCACATCCAATTCAGTTTAAAGACTAATTTTCAAATTTTATAGATAATGTTAAAATCTCAAGAGAAGAAGAGGCTTACATAAATTTTACAAAAAATAAAAAATAAGACGAAGATTGAAACTAACAAAAAGAAAAAAAAATGAAAACAAATTGACACCAAATTTAGAAAACTCTTCTGCAACTGCATCAAAAACTTGACACGCTCAAAAAGGTTATTACTCCCAAATATAAAAGTGTCTAGTTATAATATAATCTGATGAGTCCAAGGTTGAATCATAGGAAATTTAAAATCTTGTAGTCAATTTTTGTTGTAACAAAGAAAATTAACTACAGGAAAAGAAATTGAAAGAAATCAATTTAAAAATATGCTAAGGTTATGAGATTCACTCTCAGATTTCAAATTATGATTATAACAACTCTCTTATATTTGTATTTTACATTTATCTTGTCAATCAATTATTATGTCATTTAATTATTAACTAAACATTAGTGTGATAAATATAGGACCAAGTAATAATGTGCTACAATTATATTGAAGTGTCGACATTATGTCAAAATACTATATAAATAAAAAAAATGTATAAATCTATAAATTAATATGGCATAAAAGAAACTAGTAAAGAAAAAAAATATAACAAATAAAATAAACTTTAAAACTCTCGTGAGAAAGAGTAGTTTAATTAATAATTTAAATCCTTGAGCTTCGACAATTACCCCAACTCTGGAAATTTAGCTGCTCATATTAAAAAATAAAACACTCATTTTATTTAATGAACCTCTGAAATATATTACAAGGGAATTGATTACACAAGAAAAAAAAAATTTCTCAGCTCTCACTTCAGTCCCCAGCTCTCTCCTCTTCTTAACTCTCCCCTTCCCCTTTCTTTTTCTCTTCCTTTTTTTTTTATTTTTTACATCTCAATAATGCATTCCAATGGCTCCAACAATTTTTCTTTGTTCTTGCTTTCAGTTTCAATTTACTTTTTATTCTTGAAATATTTACAATATAAAAAATTAACATACTGCAAATTAATTTTAATATAAAAAATTTATTGTGGGAGCATTAAGATAATTTAGAAATAATGAGTGCATTAGTCAACACTGTAAGTGAAAAACTGATAATTTTAGACTTATTAAATGTACACATTTTAATGTTAATCATTAAGCACTTTGTGTTCGCACACAAATTACAAGGTTGTGATTTTATCCATCATTTCCTTGTGATTTTGACACTATAAGTTATAATCCAATTTTTATATTTTATGCCTAACTAATTTTACATTTTTTGGAATGCAATATGGTTTTTATTTTGTGCAAACTAGCAACCTCCATCATTCCCATGGCATCCATCCATATCGCCTTATTCTTCATCTTTGATACCCAATGAAGGATCTCAACAAGGGAATTTTCAGCAATTACTACTTCAACAAAATGATTATGACAAAGAATTTTAAAGTGGACTTATGGATTGATGATTGACAAAGTCCTTTGTTATATAATTTAATTGTGTTTAGTGTTCTAGCTGGTTGGATGATATTAATCTAATACTCAATGATTGATGCTCTCATGCTGGCTTCTTTTAATTGAATGTGGAAATATTTTGAAAGTCCTTTATCCATATATTCACAGGTTAAGCATGTCATTATTTTAGAGGAGATTTTGTCAAATCTTTCTTCTATTTTGTAACATGAGAATGATTTATGCAGATATATAAATTGATGATTTATTTTAAAGACATTTCATGATTGATTGTTGTACAGGCTCTGATTCACAATTTCAAGGCATTTAATGATTAATTGCCATAGAGGTTCCAATTCACAACATACTCTGAGTTTATAAATAATAATTATTTAAAGCAAAGATGAAGGTGATGTAAATAAAAAGAGTAGTTTATAACATAAATGGAACCATTACGACAACAAGTGTAGTGTAGGCAACATGAATGGCTTAGAAATGCCAAATTTACAAAAAAGAAAAAAGAAAAACCAACAAAAATATTATAGAGTCAGAGATGCATACCCCTCTATGTTTTTTTTTTTTCGATTTGGTAAATAGATAGCTTATAGTTATGTTTTTCTTAAAGGTAATTTATAGTTAAAAATAAGATTATTGATAATATAGGTAATTTATTAGTATTATAAGATATGGAAACTTATTTATTTATGTAGAGTACGGATTTTTATGCATAAGGTGTAACTTATGGCTTTGAGGGTATCATGGCAATTTTATTAAGGGGTAACTATTTATTTCGAGTTATATCACATAAAGTTGTTTTATTTCTTGTGTTAAAAAATTATTTCATTTTCTTGATTTAGGAGGAACTGCGAATATGAGTCAACTAGTGAACATCAATAATAGCCGAACTTAAGCATTGTCATTATGAGTAGAATTTAATAAACTTATATTTTATATTTTTCTTTACTATTTTAATTTTAATTAAACTGAAATATGTTTACAACATTATATTCGAGTTGATTGGTTTTAGCTCAGCCAGCTTAAATAAGATTGTAAACCGCACCACTTCCATTGCAGTGGGGATTTATTAAAATTTTATATTTTATATTTTTCCTTATAATTTTTAATTTTAGTAAAGTAAAGAATGTTTACAAAGTTATGTTTGATGCTTTTATTTAAGTTTTCTAGAAATGATTACATTTGCATATTGATGTGTTTCTTTAAGGATATGATAAATGGTTTTCTTTATTCACTTGATTTTAAATACACAAAAATATTTTATTGAAAAGAAATAAATATAGATATAAATTATGCTTAGAGGTAAATTTCATCCTACCCCTTAATTAGATTGACATACTTCAATTTACTCCCCAAACATGTGAAAACATTAATCTACCCTCAAAAACTGTTATCTTTAATAGTAACTAATGTTGACTGATTAAAATACAAAAATATCCTAACTTAATGGAGTAAGCTAATAATGGTAGTGTATGATTTCAAAAGTTAATGTTGATTTGAAATGTCTGCAAGAGGACATGAGAACACAGTAACAAAATAAACAATAAAATATAGAAAAGTAAGTTGTTTATGAAATTTAAATATCCAAAAAATGAAGTATCTTAATAAGTCACAATATAATTATTTTTCCTTATTTGGGCTTTGAAATTAAATAAATTATAAAGATTGCTATTAATGTTTAGAGATGGCCAACAGTTTGTGTCGTGCTGGCCCGACTCATCAAAGGAAGGCCCATTCGTTCTCGTGCTCTTGCTTGTGCTGTGTTATGCCCACTGTGCACTTTGTGCCATGCTGTGCCTAACCTTTTTTGCTTGGGCCCAGCCCAGCACATGCATCATGCCCACACGTGCTATGACGTGGGTCATGTTGTGTCGTGCCTAAGAAAAAAAACACGATAAACTTTTTTTTTTAGAGGGTATACTAAGTTGTTATCATACTTTTTTGGGTTTATTTTCCTTTAATCAAATTCAATAAAATAAAAAATTTAAACTTAATTCCATATTCAATATTAATAAACTAATAATAATAAGAAAATGTAATATTAATTACTAAGTTAAACTCTACAATATTAAAATTTCTTTTTAATATTTAACAACAACAATAACAACAATAATAATAAATTTTTCTTAAGGTTCAATTTATTTGTTAACTTAGACTTACATAGAGTCATAGATCATACTTCATAATAACATTAATACATATTTATAAAATCATGATATAATTATTAATTTAATAAATTATAAACATAAATCAATTAGTGTATTTTTTTTAAACTAAGAATTAAATGAATTTAAAAAAGTTGCACTAATAAAATATATTAAAAAGATTCAATTTCAAGTTATTTGTAAAATTATAAAATTTTATGTCTATTTTCATTAAAAAGTGGAACGTGCTTATTATGGACCTTTTCTTATGCCATGCTTTAACTAATCTTTAATTATGTCGTACTTTTAAGACCCGCATATCTAAAATTCTAAGCTTAGACTAGCCGGTGTGCGTGCCATACCGTGCCTCGTGCCCCATCAAAAGTGCTCATGCCATGCCGTACTGTACGGATAGGTGTCGTGCCAAACATGTCGTTCAGCCTATTGGCCATCTTTATTAATGGTTATGTGTTAATTGAGCTTTGAAGTTGAATAAGTTACAAGAATTGTTATTAATGTTAATAGAACTTGGGCTTAGATGTTGAAAATATTACATTGCATGCCATCAACTTGATAAGTTAAAACAACGAACTCTTGTAGCAATAGCCATAATTCAAAATTCAAAGATGTATTTGGCAAGTTTGTGCCTTTATATCTAGCTCCCAACACAGTCCAATAGCTGCAAAATCATAAACACCATTAGAATATCAACAAAGCAAAACAACAAAATGTCATCATCCAAATATAGTTGGAGTGGTTATGCAAAAAAAAATGAGGAGTTGTAGATTAATGGCAAGGTTATCAAGTTTAGAAACAAATTTTACATGCACTGTGGTAACTGAGTATCAGTAAAAATCTTAGAGTCCACCCTAAATCCTTAAAGGATATACTACAAATCTGAGAAAAAAAACTCAGTTTCTTTCAATGGTAGGAACTAACTAAGTAAAAGTATAAAATAATTTCTAGAGTAAGATTGTTAGATGATAATTTTAAAGATAATTGTGAGCTAGTAGCTAAAGAGCATAAGGTTTTGGAGGTTGTTAACAACCTTGTTGCAAAATCAAATTCAATGGTAAGGCTACTACTAATTATCCTCATAATGTTGTCACTGTCTATTCTTTATTTATGGTATGCCTTCTAAAAATTGTTAAGGTTTAACAATACTAGAAACAAGTGAAAAGGCATTCTAAAAAAGAGCTCATATATTGCATTTTGTAAGTTTCATCACAGTATTTCTAATACATATATTTAATTAGAGTGTTGCAATTAATATTTAGTAGCAACTAATGATGTTATGTTTTCTATAGCAATTGCAAAAACTTCAATACGCATACAAAATATTTTTTTGCAACACCCCCAAAAAATTAGTCAAAATAATTACATGAGCTTCACTTTTTTATTAAAGGTGTACTGAATAAACTTCAACATAAGTATGGTCTTCACACTTAGCTAAACAGAAAAGAACAAAATCAGCAACATATTGTACTAGTCAAACATTAAGTAAAATAATAATATTACCTTTACTTTAGTTTACCTAGATTTGATGGCCTATGAAACACAAGTTTATAGCCCCACAACACAACAGAAAATGAATAAGAAACAATTTAGAGTATAATCAACAACTTTGAAAGAAAAATATATAGTTAATTCAGTTAGATAAAATGCTTATTAACCACTATTAAGTACTGTTTTGCCTTTGCATTACAAATCTCTTAATCTTACAAGTGCAAATTGAGGAGTCCCTTCCAAATATTAAACCTTCTCTAATGAGAATCCCACCTATAAAAGTCTTAAATAATAGATCAACATCATTCGTTTTTCTTGCTTGCATTATTGTTGCATTTTTTATGGTTCTCCCCATTGCTAAACCCATTGTTGTTTGATCTGACATTTGTATTGATGCCAAAAAATGAGGGGTGAGCTGCGGTGCGTTTATGATTAATGGAAAAAAAAATATTAAAATACTAAGGATAAACTTTAATTTACCCGACGACTAGATTGACATACTTGAGAGTACCCCTAACTAGACTAACATACTTCAATTTAACCTCAACCAAAAGTCAACTTTAAAACTCAAAGTTTATGAATGTTGATAGTGATGAACAGTAATCATAAGTATCAATTATAAACTCAAAAATGAAAAAAAATAACAAACTTATTGTAAATCTACTAGGCTGAGATGCACTTATAAAAGCACTACCATGAATTGATCAACTAGGCACGGAGCCATTGGCAACAACGCTAGCATTTTGCAAATTCCAAGCAATATTGGCTTTTACAAATGATGCACTTGAGCTTGAACCTACTACTAATGTCTTTCTATGTTTCTTCAAATATAAAGTAAAAACAAAAGAACAATATTATTATTTGTGCACAAATGAAAAAGAAATATCAGATAATTCCATATTATTGCATCTTTTAACCATTACCTTACCAATATATTCCTTGTTTTCTTATGTGCATTAGCTGGATTAATAGGACAGCATCTCCTATTATGGTCCATAACTCCACATAATCTGCAACGTATAATGAATCTTCTTTTATAAGCTAGTAATTCATGAACCTCTCTTTTTCTATAAGTTTTGAGCTTGCCAGGTGGTCTTCGAACATTTAAGGGCAAGATTTCTTTTACTTATGTGTGTGGCCATTTAGATTTATCAAGCAAAGGACAAATTATGCTTCAGTAATATCTTAAATATGCCTCTTTTGAGTTAAAATGAGCAACAAATTTCTTATAAGTCCTCTCATATGAGCTATACAAGGAATTGTATACTCTAAGGTAAGCCACTAATTTGCCATAGCTCATAATCACATGTATGATCTTGTAAGTTAACAACCCAAGACTTTGTTAGAGATTCAACTTTAAAAAGCACCTTACTTGCTTTTGTAACCTAAGCTTCCTCTCGTTCTTCAGTGTCTAGTTCATTTTGTTGTTGATGAAGGTAGGAACATTAGCTTTCTATTGTGAACAGTTAACCTTTTTATACCATTTATTGCTCTCATCATCCTTTTTCTAATGTGCTCTATTGCCTTCCTCATTTCACCAATCCATGCATTTCAAACTTTTAGTCATGTTATTTGTAGTATAATCACATTTGAAAAAACATATCAAAAGAATGAACTAACTATTGCTTGGGGTTCAATTTTCTTAGCCATTCAAATACATTAGGATTAGTATTTTGTATTATTTTTCATTGCTACAGTGAATGTATCTTTATTTGATGTTCTAACAGCCCTCTAATACCAATTCCTCAGCTTAACTTTAGGAACCTGCTATTAGATTGACATATCTTACATAAAATCTGTTATGTAATCCACCAAATTAAGTTCAATACTGCAAGAAACACCTTTCTGTCTATTAATCATAAAGGTAGGCTGTCTTGTATCAACCAAGTACTCTTGTAAATGCCTAAAAAATCAAGTTCAACTATTAATATTTTTATACTTGCAAACACATACTGTAACTAGAAAAATACCTTAATTTGCATCAAGTATGACAGTTGACAGTAAAGCACCTTCCAAGGGGTTTTTTAAATGACAACCATCCAGCTCAATAAATGGCCAACACCTCTTTTTGAATCCATTTCTAAGACCTAAAAAGCTTACTTGAACTTTTGAAATCTACACTTATCTGTATGTGTGTCTTCTTTTGTTGCTTTAAGCAATGTTAAAGCCTATGTAGTTTAATGATGTGAGCAAAATTCCAAAGTTACCTAAAGTTTTCTACATGATCTCCACTAGCAATTGACCTTAACATTTTTCTTTTTGCTCTATGAACTTTTTGAAGATCTACTTTTGCTTCATACATTGTCCTAAGATCATTAAAAAGACTACCTATAGAAATCTTTGGATCAGCTATTATTTTATTCTTATACTTCCTTGTAATTAAGCCAATAGTAACCTTTAAATTTTTTACAAGGCCCTCACATGTGTGTATGTTGTGTAAGGTCATAATATGAAATGGGCATTTATCTACACAACATTTACGCACTACTTTTTTTCTCTTAAACTTAGCTCTTCTACCTCTGAAACATTGTTGTATACAGTAATCCTTTAGAGCCAATGCAAAAAATTGAAAATTTTTGAACACTTGTCCAACTCTAAATTCAATAGGTTCTGTACTATCTATAAACCTTTCATCACCCAACATATGAGATATTTTTTTAAAAGGGTGCTCATTTTTTTTATTCTGACATTAGCTTGTAATCTATATTGCCATTGTCATATCCATCTAATAAGTCATCATTTGAATCATGCTCATCCCTATAATTTTGAGTCTTTAGTTCACTTGATTCTCCATCATCAATATCATCATCTGATTTAAAAAATACATAGAAATCATCTTTGGCTTTTGATAACTCATCATTACTGCAAACAGTTTGTGATGATAGACCAACACCATCATCCATATTCATGCTTGACTTTCTCTTCTTAGTTGTCTTAGGCCTACTCATCACATACTTTTAATCCACTACATTTCTCTTTCTTGTTTTCTTTGGTTTCTTATTCTAAACCATCCTTGGAATAGCTGTAGGTTGTTTTTTACTTGTTTACCTCCGAGAAGCCTTTACTTTGACAAATGTAGACTTCTTTTTGCTAGTTTCCTTTTATAAAGCTTTGACTAAATTATTTAAAAAGTGTGGTTGCTTTGCGTTTATTTAAGAAGTCAAGTTGTGTTGCCAAGTCTTATGTGGACAATATAACTATTTTTGCCTGAGGTTCTATAGAGACAATATCCTTTGAAAATAGTTGTAAAGGACAGTCCTTGAAAAACAGAAATAATGGTAGATCAACTACCTCCTTATTAATATTAATGTCATCTTCATCATTCATATTAGGAAAGCCATAGAAGTTATCAGCATGTCAACGTTAAAGTCACATATATGGCCATTACATTGTGAGAGGTGAAAGGAATCAGTGTCACAACCATCAAGTTTGTAAAGGACAATCCTTGAAAAACAGAGATAATTGTGGATCAACTAACTCGTTATTAATATCAATGTCATCTTCATCATTCATAGTAGGATAGCCATAGAAGTTATCAACATCCTTAGTGTTAAAGTCACATATATGGTCACTATATTGTGAGAGGTGAAAGGAATCAGTGTCATAACCATCAAGTTTGCTTAGAGCCCCATGTTCAAAGGGTGCAGTAGCTTCATTAAATGGTGTTTCTTGATGCAAAAGAGGGTTAACTATAGGTGTGAGGAATGGACTATGGTCAAATTGTTGTTCAATTGCTATTGTTTGATGAGATAAAGATGTTTTAATAATAAGCTCTTTTGTAGAAGTAATAAACTGAATAATTGGATTTATGTTATTAGTGATTGGTGGCTTGAGTTTTTGCAAGATCTGTTAGGTAGTTTATGGTTCAAAAGGATGCATTATCAGATATAAGTGTGTCTTAGTGGTGTGGGTGAGATTCAGATTAAGGTTGAGCTTGAGATTCAGGTTGAAGCTAGGATTGAGGCTGAAGTTCATATTCAGATTAATGCTAAGAATGAGGCTGAAGTTCAAGTTAAGTTAAGGCTAAGATTAAAGATAAAATTTAGGTTTAGGTTTAGCAACATGTTGAGGTCGATATGCAGGATTAATTTTAAGTTTGTCTTTAGTAAGAGGTTGAGAAATACAGGACTTCATATTTTTGGAATGATGCACCTTTGCTGTTGGTTTTCTTCCCACATACTTTTTTTTACGATGCTTTTGTGAACTTCCTATTTATGTTGTTCTCTAGCTATTATGTCATTGCTTTATTTTGTTCTCTCTGAGGCTGCCTTTGAAACAAACTTAAAACATTAGGCTCCTCAGCATTAGGTCCAGCAACATCTTTAATATCATCCTAAAGCAACCTTCTTCTAATGACATTATAGATATTCAATAGTATTATCTCCATATCAAATACAATCTCAATATACTTCTTATCATTGTACAAATGCCAGCTTTGATAAAGTTCATGATCATTATCAATTGTCTCCTTCAATCCATTCTAAGACAATGTTGCTTTAATTATAAATCTCTCAGCTCTGTAGCTATTTCTACCAAACGCAATTTTCATTATAACATTAATTAGGACCACTTTACTTAGAGTATCAAAGCTAATAAAACTAACCTCAAGTATTTCACCAACAAAATTGACAATGGCCTTTACCCTGAAGTTTGGCTACAAATAAAAATCATGCATCCAATCAATAACCTCACCCAAAAGAAATCATACTATCATAAATAAATAACAGCATAAAAATAGGTGTGATAAAACAGCAAAACCCATGTTGTGAAAAGGTGAACATGATATTCACATTAAAATTACAATCCAGAACAAGTAATCTGAAGTTCACAATACACTCAATGAATTTACAGGTAGAAGTTGGCAAATACAGTCGCTTCTTGAAAACCAATTAAGTTTCAAATGCAAATATAAAAATTTTTTAGGTTTACCTTAAAACAAAATGTTTTAAAGAAAAAAAAAATCATACTAATTACAAATAAAATGCCTCATAAACACCAAGATCATTAAGAGTAATAATAACACTAGTGTGATTATCTTCTCCTTACTAACAAATTTTCACAAATGTAAGCATTAATTTCTATACAATGATAGATAGAATCACAAACTCCAAATTTTGTTAACCTATAGTTTGTTCATCAACTTTTTCTACAAATGTCCATTTGAGCATAATCATTCCGACTAACACATTAATTAGATACTAAACATTGTTATCCATTACTTGAATATTTACTCAACCCTTTAACTTGAAAAAAAAATGGAGATTAATAGAAACTTCTAACCTTACCCATCGTAAAGGTGTTCTATCTCTGTAGTAACCTTTAATGTTTGGTCTTGACACGATTTTCAAAAATGAAATCTCTTGTTTTAGGTCATTTTTAACACACTCTATTTTTAAGCTTCTTTGTTAGCCGTGTGAAGAAGATGCAATAACGCGCAAAATACAACAATGGCTATATAGTTCAAATAGATAAAGTATTTTTTATATTAAAATATTTAAAATAAAATAACTAAATAAAAATATTAAGAGGTTAGATATGATATGTACCCTATTGCTAACATTAATTTGACATGCACAATGCTCTAGATCTAACGACCATTATGGTATGTATACAAATATAATTTTATCCTTTTGGATCTTAAAACTAACAAAATAGTTAACAGTTTTTTAGGGATAGATTAAAGTATGTCAATCTAATAAGGGGATAGAATGAAATTTGCCCTTATATTTAAAATGCTTATGTACAAATATATAAAATTTTGTTTTTAAAATTATTAAATAGTACCCTTCCCCTCTAGATGTAGAGATGAGTATAGAGATATAATTACCGAGATCCAGTTAGAGATATTCAATTGCAAAAATAAAGTTAAAATAGTAACTTTTGGGGCCATTTGAGTACGCATAAGCTTTTTGCCGTGTGCATGCACGCTTTTGGCCTTTGGTGACCATTTGTGTGGTATGATAAGACATGTAAAATGGTACATCATTGATTTAATCATTGTAGCTCCAAGTACAATAGTATGCTTTCAGTACGTTATTGCATCGCCCATGTGAGCTTCAAGTATAACAAGATTATTCCTCTAGGTATTTGTTTAGTGTCATTTTTAGAATTATGTATGTGTGTTTTCTTGATTTGACTCTCATGATTGTTATGTTTAGTTATTTGATTTAAAGTTTAAATATTTTATTAATATTTTTACATATAGTTTGATGAAATTGTTCATAGCAATAATATAATTAATCTAAAATAATTTTATTTTCAAAAAATATTATCAACTCACTGAATTTCATACTCACCATCTTACAATGCTTTTTTCCTTTACAAAAGGTTACAGGTGCACCAGTTGACCTAAGATTGTAGTTGCTTTGAGTTTTAGCCGCGTGATGGTACTAGGAAAGATAGATGATATTATTAGGGCATTTTGAACATCTAATTTTGAATTGTATAATTATATTATGGATGTTTAATGTGCACCAGCATTAGCTAATATATACTTTTTTTAGACTATTAGAAACACTAGATGATATTTTGATGAAAACATTTAAGTACTTTATTTATTATGATGTGTGGTATTATGATTCAAGAGGTTGATTAAAAAAAAATAGTTAAATGTTGAATTATTTTAGGAGTGTTTGCAGTTGGAAACATGAAAAATATAGAGGAAACTTTGTTGAATCTTTGACAAAATCCTTATTGATAACTTTATCTAATCAAGTTAGATGAAATTGTATACACTCACTCTTAGAGTTTGGACAGACTGTTTCATAATATTTTCTCTATTCTTGTTTTAAAGAAGAAAAAAGTCATTAATATAATTAGAAGAACCAAGTATCTTATCTAAGGTAGGTATATTTAGGGTTGGGCAAAAAATCCAACCTGGCCCGATCTGATCCGAAAAATATCTAGTTTAGATTGGATCAAATTATTAAGTAATATGATCGAATAGTATTTTGTCAACCCGATCGGATTGTTCACCCGATCCGAAAATCTAATCGGGTTGGCTAAAAAAATAAGTAAGAAATTTATTGACAAAAGTAATTAAGCAAACGGGCAAACATTATGCCATCACTGCCATAACTGCATCACACACACAACAGAACATCACAACACAATCACATCTTCACACAAGTCACACACACAGCGGTAGCCAGCGACTATAACCAAACATGGCATGGCAGACATGGCACGGCAGACAGATGCTGAGATGCAGGTGGCACGGTAGTGAAGCAGCCTTGATTTGCGACGAGCTGGCGAGATCTGCGAAGCAAAGCCACTGCGATTTGAGATGCAAACAGCACGGCTGCAAAGCAAAGCCACAGCGATTTGCGATGAGCCGACGTGATCTTTTGGCCGACACCGTGACTACTATTGCCACTTGATCCACTGGCCACTGCAATCAATCTACACTGCGATTTGCTGCCTTCTGCTCAAGCATGATTCTGCTATCTTAATACATAATTTATGTATGGATTTTTTTAAGTTCTTTTTCATTTTTTGGGTTGGCAAAATGCTATTTCACAGCTCTGTGTATGATCTGATTTGACCAAACTCGATTCAACCCGATGCTATTTCTCAGCTCTGTGTGTGACTTGATTTGACCAAACCCGATTTAACCCGAATTTTTAATCCGATCCGATCCAAACATATTTAAGATCAAATCGGATCGGATTACAAATTTGAATTGAGTTCGGATGAGTTTTTCTTCAATCCGACCAATCCGAAATTCGATCGGGTTGATCCGAACCCGGTTCGAATATGATTTTACCCACCCCTCGATATATTTTGATTCAATTCAGTTAAGTGAAATCTTTATTAAATTGAGTTCAATAAAATCCGATTTAAGTATTTATAAATGAGAATAGACTCAAGCAAATTAATATAGATTTGGTTCGTTTTCAATTTTTTCTTATTAAACATTCGCCAATAGGTAGTAGTTGGTTTTTCTTAATTCAGTTAGAATTTTAGTTTGGTACAATGAACCGAATACTCAAAAAAAAAATTTGGTTTTTTTAGAAATTAAACCAATCAATTTTTTTAAATTTCAAACTAAACAAAATTAGATTGATCAATTTTTTTAAAATATTAAAATTAAGGGTTTGGTTATGTTGAAACGGCTTTAAAATAGAGAACGTCTTCGTAATCACACAATCAAAGTTAAAATATTTTTTTTTTATTTATTATTTTACGTATTTGGTTGTGGTTTGTATTTTATTTTGAAACTGTTCAACGGTAGCCATTGTGTATAATTAAAATGAAATATAACAAATTGGACTGAACCATAGCGTTTTTGGTTCCCCATTCTTTGCCTTCGCACCACCGGAGACTCATCTGTGATCCGAGGGTTGAAAGTAGCACGTGAAAATTTATCTAAAACGAAAATAAAAGTATTCTGAAAAACTGAAAAAGAACATTTAAAAAAACAAATCTTGTTTGCTAGATTACGAGGGCACGTGTAATGCACGTGTATAACCTCCATTCTTGTTAGACGTTTATAATATCCCAAGCGTGCCTTCCTTCCTACCAAACCAGCCACTGCTTTCTCATCCGGTCCCGGTACTGTTACTATTCTATTGTCCTTCTTTAATATACTTGATCGTTTTCACTTATTCAGGCGATCGAACTGAACTTAGGCAGTCAACTTCGCTGCATTAATAATAACTAAATAAACCACTTATTTGCTTTTCTTAAATTCTCATTTTCTCTTACTCTTACGTAATATTTGTTTCTTCTTGTCATGTGTTTTATCGATCAAACGTAAACTGCAGGGATGGCTTCGCTTCGAAACTGCAGCAGCTTTTACAAATACGGGGCGAATTCTTTTGATGGTGTTCCCGCTCTTCCACTTTTGCTACATATGAGAGGTCAGTTTTATTTTTCTGTGTTTTATTTTTTTTTATTTTATTTAACTCTTTACAAAAGTGTATGTGTTTATTTGGAACGAATTGTGATACGAGAATAAAAATATCCTCGCATGATGGATCTCTCCTTAACGTTTAAAGATGCTGTTAATGTATGATTGAGATTTAACTATTCTTACACTTTTATCTATTAATCACCAATCACCGACGATGAATTTTGCTGAGGAGAAACTCAATTTGTGAGAGAAATCCTGATCCTGTAAAAGTGGAGCTACAACAATTGGTTTCCCTCATCCACGAATGCTTTTATTGTTTACTAGAAGCCCCTCAATTTCAATGAGAGTGATTTGACCTATTGGTAGCCTTGGATTGCAAGCTGGCTGTTTTGATCTTTTAAGCTTGTTGACAGCATCATTTGCACATTTTTACAACTGTGATTATTCTATTATTCCCTATTAATTTGTTCTTTATACACCTGCAATGGGTGTTGTCTTTGCTGTGGCATGGTGTTATTTAAAGTTTGTTAATTTTATCTCTATGATTGTAACTCAAAATGCTATTATGTTTTGTTTTATGCACCCACTAGCATGGATGCACGCAGAGACTGGATAGACCCACTGTCAGATACAGACTGTCAGTTTCTATCTCTCCTGCAGCTACACATCATTTTTTTGTCTCTCTTGTACAAAAGAACTATCCTCTACCAATGCAATTAGAATAAGCCTTTTTGCTTGTCCTTTCCTGTGCTTAAATCATCACAGGTTTTTTCCATGCTACTGATTACTGTAAAAGGAACTTATATGTTCCTTGACTTTCAAAAATAGTCAATGCAATTCAATTTCTCTTCATGGTCTATGAAAACTTAGTTTCTTGTTTCCTGCTGTAAACGACATTCCCTTTTATATTATTTTTTTTTTTATATTTTTACTATATAATCTTCTTTTCTGCAGTAATCCCTCTAATTTTCTTAGTCTAGCGATGGAATATCAAATTTCTTTGTTTAGAATTAGTCCAATCTATTCTTAATCTTGCGATTCAATTACTTTGTCTGTTGTTTAACCCTCTGGTTCAGATAAGTTATGAAAGGAGGCTGTTAGTTTAGTAGCTTGGAAATTCTCTGTGATTGTGATGTTCCTTATGTAATGCTTTAGAAATCTTCATAATGATGTCTTGCATTTTCAATTGGAGTTTGTGAACTAGTACCTTTGTTTTCACTGGTTGTTTCTTTTCTTTTTAACCCATTTCGTTTGTAAATCTTTAGTTTTGCGGCAATGATTATTGATTAGCAGATTCCTGCTTTCTTTAGAGATATAGCCATAGACTATATCTAAGATAAGATTTGAGAAAGAGTAAAAGGTCATGTTGTATGCACAAGCTTTTCAGTATTTTCCCAGACTCATGACTATTATTAGCATTATTCTCTTTAATATTCATGCGACCTTGTTGTGTAAATTCCAATTCAAGAATCAAAGTTGTGACATGTAACAAGGAACTTTAATTCATTTCCTCTATAACTATTGAACAGATCAAGTTTTAGCTTCAAGTTGTGGTCGTCAAAAGATTTTATGTTATACCTGTAATATGTAAAACATCGCAAATGCACCTTGGTCTTATAGTTTATGCCTAATGAATTCAGCTTCATTTTAGTCATAGGAATTTTGGAATTCCTATTCTAATATGACATATTAGACAAATTATTATGAAATTTCAGGCTCATACAGAACTACTGTGCTATGCTGCCACAGTGCAGTGGTCTCAAATGGACCTTTCATCAACCACAATTATTCATATATAATAAGAAGATTTTAAGTTTGTATGTTCAGAGGCCCCTTCCTAATATAGGGTAGAATGGCTTGAATATATCTCAAAATAAATTATCTTTTTCTTTTATTCGAGATCCCATTATCTATTGATGCTGCTTTTTATATTCTATTTTGTAGAAGGAGTTATTTCGAAAAGCTTATACAAAAAAGGAGCTTCTCTTTTTCCAAGAAAAGGATCCAAGAAGCTAATCTCAGACGGAGCGAGGTTTATTATTCCTAGAAGTAGCGGTTCCTCAAACTCCAATGGCAGCGACTCCTCTGATCAAACAGAGGTACATATGATCAACTATTAATTAATAAGCTTAGCATTGCATTTTTCCTCTCTATTGTTCCTATGAAATTTACTCGTTAGCTTGTATTTCAGTGTGGATGAGTGCATTTTCAGATTTATTTAGATAAAAAATATTCTAAATTTTGTTAGTCAAACAAAAATTAATGTCTCAACATGAAACGTTTTGCTTCTTTAAATCCACGTTTCAAAGACTTTCCTGAAGATGAGGTTATTATTTGTGATTTTTAATCTGTTGACTGAAACGCCAACTCGTATCTGCTTTTCCTGCTGCAGACACCTTTTGGATACACAAGGAAGGATGTTTTATTGATTGGAGTCGGAGTTACTGTTATTGGATATGGCTTAAAAAGTGGACTGGAGGTACCTCCAAATTTCTTCTCTTATACTCTTTTTCCTCATTCCTGTTACCTTTAGCATCCCTTTCTTTTTCCTTTACTTGCCGTGTTATCTTGTTCTTGTGTACTTTAAAAATGGCAGGCGAGTTGTTTTGGTGACACAAGGGAAAATGGGATAAGCGTAGTTATTGTCTGAGACTATTTATTATGTTTTCAATTCTTATCCAATCTTGTTCAATATGCTGTGACGGGATTGGGTTTATTTTTGTTGGGGGATGAGGATGGTTCAATGATGCTAGGAAAAAGAAATAAATGCATCTACGAGTTACTCATTACTCTTCATCTAATTGCTTTTACTTTATGATGTTCTGTGCAGCTTTTTGGAGTTGATCCTTTGCAAGCTGGGAATGTTGTTGAGGTGATAGTAGTTTTAGGCCTTACACTTGGATGGGTTTCTACATACATCTTTAGAGTCTCAAACAAGGAAATGACTTATGCTCAACAATTGCGGGACTATGAAGACAAAGTCATGCAGGTTTAGTTCATCTATATCCTTTTTAGCATAAATTCGATCATAATTGGTCCTTGCTTCATAGAAAATCATTTAGACTCGTTAGAACAGATTGCACAAGAGGCAGGTTATTGATTTCTGCTTGGTCTTTATGTGTATTATGATGTAAATTTCTAGGGAAATGATCAAAGAAAGAACATAACGTACATTGATCTTGGTAAATTGATGGTTCAATGTCTTTCTGTTTAACCTATAAAGTACATTGTATAAAATCTGGTTCTGATTTGAAATATGGTCAATGCTCATTATATATTCTGCAGTTCTTTTCTTGGATTAATTTTATTTCAACTTGCAATACTTGAAAACTTTGATTCTGATGCTGTGATTTGAAGCTGGAATTGTTGAAGTAATGGCTTATTGTATTTATGGATATAGAGTTGTGAGATGAAATATGTACGGTTGGGCAGCAGTTAACAACATTACGGAGTATTGTGTATGTCCCATAGATTGTGTCTTAGAGATTCTATTTCTTTTCTATTGTCTTCCTTTGAAATAATCGAACTTGGAATTGCTTCGCTTTGGTGGGAACTAGAATCTACAAAGATTAATTTGATCTTTGGAAAAACTGGAATTGAAAATTCAATCACACTTAAACTCATGTCGTGGCCGAGTCATTATTGGTTTTAACCATGTCACATTGCTTTGGACATTGTGGAAAATTAGCTTCATCATTGACACTGCACCCTGGAAGTCAATATTGCTTTTAACCATGCTACATCTCTTTGGACATTGTTGAAAATCAGCTTCAATTCATGACTGACACTACGGAGTATGGATGAAGCCTTTTTCTTGGTTCTCTGATTCTTCTGTAATCAGATAGTTTAGAATTCATCCTTGTGTTATATACATCCCTAACAATTCTTTTGGGCATAATGCTGGCTTGGCAGAAGCGATTGGAAGGCTTGACAGAAGCAGAGCTCGAAGCATTGCTTGAACAAGTTGAAGAAGAAAAGAGACGACTAGCAAGTGGTGAGCAAGTTAATTGAACATCACTTCAATTACTATCACTGTATCCTACTTTAAATTAGAAATTAAACGGTAATCAAAGCGCAAGTCTCTATGTACATATCTTATAGATAAGTTTCGAATTTTTCCTTAATTCTACTTGCCCTAGTAAAAGAAGAGCACAATGATGTGATACTATTTATTTATTTATTCCTAAATCTATTCAATTGTTCCTTGGAGCAAAGAAACTGAGAAGTTTTTAAATATTTGGTTTTAAGGTGGAACCAAAAGAGTAAAACTAAAAAATGAAAAAAAAAAAAAGATTTAGATCCACTGTTGGTGTACATTTGTGTGGATAATTGTGAAAAAAAATTAAAATTGAATGCGTGCAACGATACAGCAGTTTTATTAAAATAATGGGAAAATATTCATTGATAACTTAATATTTTGTACTTTATTAAAAAAAATTTAAAATTCTTTTCTTTTGCAGCCTTCCCCCTAAAATTTATAATTGTACACTTTTCATTACCATTAGAGGATTTAACAGCATATTGATAAAATAATTATTTTACCCTTGCATGTTAAAAGTGAAATGTAATGTTATTTGAATTGATGGGAATAAATCATAAACTCTAAGTTTTCTATAACTATTATTATGATGTTATTTTTTATTGATGGGAACAAAGTAGAATGTTGAAAGTTTCTCGTAATTGGTTTTATGGTTATTTTAAATTTATTTTGGATAACTATAAATGTTTCTGTTGGTAATTTATTGTCGACGAAGATTTATTATTGTTGTTGAAGATATGTTATTCAAGATGGATTACATGAGCAAAGGGTTTTTTATTTATGTTGTAAATGAACTACAAATTAGCTAGGGGGTTTATATTGGTGATTTTATATCTTTAAATTAGCAAGCTTGATGAGTTTACATAGGTGATTTTATAGCAGTTATAGGTCTTAACAGCTACAAAATGAGATCATTTCTTTTTTGTGATTTAGTTAGGGTTAAATAGTCTTTTTACATTCGAAGACAAAATTGTGATTTTGTCAATAATATGTTAAATCTTATAAAATTAGGAAAAAGTTATGCACTATGTAAACTTTAAGTAGATAGTTGTAAAAGAAAAAAAAAAAGTTTTTTATCGAGTGCGAAATACTGGGTGGCCAATAAGTTTTTACTCAAAACAAATTGTTGCATATTTGCTCAATTAGAATGACGTCAATTTAATATGCAAAAATATAAAAATTTCAATTTACCTCCCAACTATTGTTACCTTTATCATCATTAAATTGTTAAAGAACAAAAATACCTCTAATAATAACAAAATATACTATTTAAGGTGGTGTGCGCTTTAGAAGTAGTGGTTATTTTATTATTCTATCAATCTTCAATGTTTTGCTTGTAGCCTTCTCTCTTAGCAATCAATTATGTGAAGATAAAGTAATACATGAAATACACAAGGATGCCTATATGGTTCAAATATAAGTTAATAAAATATTTTTTTGAATTACAAAAGACTGATGTCTAGATTACAACTCATATTATATGAGATTATTATTAATAAATCTACAACAATTAGATAATTTTTGAGTAAAGTCTAGATTTTTATCCTCTCTAATATTTTAGGGATACTTACTTCACTATTATTTCAAGAGAAAAAAGATTGTCTTCACTAAATTATATTTTATAATTGAGAAAAAACCATTGCCCTCACATCTCACTTCTTTTTCACAATTGGGAAGGAAATTTAGCCCCCCCAATGCTTTGTGTGGTTTGAACTGTTGCTTCTACCACTTAGCCTTGAGCTAATAAAATATTTGAATTTAGAAATAATAATAACTTAATTTTTTTTAATATTTAAGACAACATTAATTGAATAAAACATTATGAGGTCGATTTGACTTGTACAACCAAGCCGGCTGACATTGAACTATGATATGTGATTAAATATGATTTTATCCTTTTAGTTGTTAAAAAAGCAAGCTAAAGTAGTCTAGTTTGGAAATGAACTGAAGTTTTCACACTTTTGTGGAATAAATTAAAATATATCATTCTAATTGTTGGGGGGGGGGGGGGGGAGGTGAAATAATAATTACCGTTTTCATAAATAAAGTGCAAGTTGATCTTAGTTGCAATTTTTTCTATTATCTTCAATGGTCAATTTTGTATGTTATCCTCAATTGCCACCCTCAATAATGGTTAAGTTGACGTCCATCTCCACTAATGCTTATAATAAAATTAAATACAATATTTTAATGCATTGATGAAGTTACAGGTACTATGTAACTAAGACGGTAAAATCTCTTTCGTTGAAAATAATCTATTTGGGATTTAAACCTTGCTCACATAGCAAGGCAGGAATTTTGGTTGCCATTAGGTTAACTTTAAGGAAAAACAGTGAAAAAAAAAAATCTTGGCCAAATGTTGGGCTTGCTTCTTAGATATCATGTACAACAAAGGACACAGTGTTGTGCAAAATTAGCGCCCTTATACTAATACGTTTTCGGGAAGGCCTTGGGCCGAAAAAATAAATTATAATATTCGGTGTACTAAGAACTTGCGCAGCACTATTATGTCTTCTCAAAGGGCTTGGGTCGTAGTAGTGCACAATGGTCGTTGTACCAAAAACACCTATAGCCGAATAATGATATTTTTAAATATGCGGTACTTGTATGAATAATAAAACATGCTTATAATTAATAATGGTAGATTACCATTCAGAGTAAAGTAGTTATACATTTTGAGAGAAAACAATAACTCATTAAGTTAAGAGAGCACACATTGGTCAGCTTATTGCGGTTACATATACATTGTTTATACGCGACCAATTATCTACAACAGCAAGCTTGTAAGTGTAGGTGATGTGATCAACATCAAACGGCTGAGAGTATTCCACACAAGCACAATTAGTAATTACTAAAAGTGTAACCAGGTAGTTAATTATTAGGGGTAGTTGGGTAGTTAAGATTAGTATAAACAGAGCAAAATTGTACAAATATCATTGTATTGAATCATTAATAAAATTAGTTTTATACTCTTTCTGCACTTGTGCTCATCACTTTCTTACTACCGAAGCAAGTCCATGGTTTTATCTACCGGATAATTGACTGGGGTTAGAAACAGAAGTCCATGGAAACAAGCAAAATCCAGTTGCTGCAGTGATGGCGTTAGGAATGCAATGGAACACAAGCCAGCGCGATTCGGATTCCAGAATTTTAAAGCAACAATAAAGGTAGTAGAAAATGAGATTTTGTTTCGAGCTGAATCAAGCAATGGATTTCTATTTTTGTATTGCGTGGGGGAAATTAACAAACACCGTTGATGCTAAACACATTTTGTTGTAGCTATTGCAGGTAACTGGAACTTGCTGCTGTAGAAAGGCAGTTAATTACAAATAGAGGAGGAGTAAGTCAATAGAAGAAATGAAGAAGATGTTAATTGCATAAAGAAGTAATAAAAAAAAAAAAAAAAAAAAAACCCCGAGTCTAAAATTGCCAGGGAAAAGAATAAACAAAACAACCCTTGACAATTATTAATTACTCTAACCCTGTAACTTAATCACAAATAAATCCCCAATTCTGCCGAAAAAAACCTTAATCTTCATTGTAGCCGTCGACCCTATGAGTGGAGAAACAAATAATGCCCAAATATTTGTAACAAAACCCTACGTGAGAGAATCAATACGTGATTATAGCTTTCTACTCAGTACGAAGACGAAAATACCGACAACCGCCGCTTGGACGCTTTAGCTGTTGTGAGAATTCTTAACCAAGATTGCTATGATTACACATAAAGTTCCCTCTTTTTTTTTTTTGTTTTTTTGTGCGTGTGTGTGTGATTTACTGCTGATACAACTTCGGCCGGCAACCCAGTAATTATTGTTTTCGAAATTTCAAATTTCAACCGTTAGATATCTCTATTCGCAATCTAAAGGTTCATTCGCTATAAGACAAACAACCGACGACCAGTGTACCAAACCCGTGAGATAAAATAGAAGGACCTTCTTCAAAACCGTCGTTTTTTTTTTTCACTTTTGTGAAAAATAATACTAGTGTGAACTCATTCACCTTTTCTATCCAAAATAATTTTAAAAGTACGTTTAAAAAATTCATTGATAAATGTACATTTCATATTTTTCATAGTTAATTATATCAAATTATTCACACAATTCAGCTACCTAATCAGAAAGAAAAAAAGTTATATCATAAATAATCAAACAAAATTTAACGAGATCTAACATAATATATATGTTATTTGGCCAAATATGTAAGCAAAACTAGGTATTATTTGATTTTTTTTTAATATGAAATTTACAAAAGTACAATTTTGTTAATAACACCTAAAATAATGAAATAAATTATAATAGGAATGATAAATTATCACTTGGACCTCAGGTCCCAACATGGTAGCCATGCCTTACTCATTAACCGAAGACCTTATTCAGTCAATTATCGTAAATACACTTGATGCATGAAAAAGATAGAGAGTAATATAAATCATATTTAATTAAATATAATTTTTTAATATTTTATATTATATTTATGTTAAATAATTTTATTATAGTTCATGATGTTTTTATATAAAAAATATTCACAAAACATTATGAAGATAAATAATGATAATTTGAGAAAAATAAAAAAGATAAAAATAATAATATTCTACCACTATATATTATCACAAATTATATACATATTGATAAAAATACTAATTATTAAATTTTATTTAGGTAAAAATAAAAATTAATTAATTAGATAAGAATATTTTGAAGAATATCTTTAATGATATCATTCGCACTTTTTAGATTAAGAAAAAAAAATTAACTTAATAAATTAATAATTGAAAATTTTCATTAAGCTAAAAAAAATAGACTTAATGATTTAATTTATTAAAATTAAGTCAATTAAGTTATTTAATAAAAAAACAAATAGCCCCTAAGAGATGGTGTTTACAAGTGAAATTTTCATTTCTATCCAAACCTTAGTTAAAATGAAAACAAAAAGATTGTAAAAGTAAAGGATTGTTAAAGTTCTCACCTGAAATCTTCTCCCAAAATCCACTTCGTTGATTGCAAACGAAATAGACCAGAGAGAATTAACTAATACACAACTTTTTCATCATCAAAATAAGTAAAAAAGGATAAATGGATAATGAATTACTTTGAAAGGCCAAAACAGGAATGAATTACTTTCCACTGAACCCCCCAATTTACACCCGTATCAAAAAACTGAAATGGTTGCTTGTTTAAACCCTAGACACATGCTTGCAACCGTTGCTGGTACAAACACTCTAGGAAAAGTATGATGTACCAATATATTCTTTATATTTCTATAAACAAAATGCCAATGTACACTACCAATGTCATCAAGACCTAAATCATAAGAAAATTTGAAGTACCCGATGGTCTTGAAAGATTTCAAACCTAAACATAACCAACCAACAAGCTAAACAGATGCTAAACCACTGATGTAATCATCCCACATTTCCGTGGCAATGGAATCACGGAAATGTGAAGCAAGTTCTAGTTGTTCTGTTTGAAAACCAAACTCCAAAGCCTGGGTGTCAACATGCACAATTGGTTGTTCTCCCTCTGACGGGAGCAAGGCTTCTGCCATTGGCAATAAAGTGTCCTGTTCATACATTCTGAAAAGCCAATCATCTGGCTTCTCCCTTCGTATGTAATTATGTAATGCACAGGCAGCCACTACCAACTTCACTTGTGTTTGTAATGGGTATGGAGGAGCAGACAACAAAATGGGGAACCGCTCCTTTAAGGCCCCGAAAATACGATCAGTTGCATTCCGTAATAATGAATGCCGTTGATTAAATAGCTCTTTGGCATCTTGTGGATGATAACCACTGGTAGTTTGGTTTGTATGATAGGAAACAGCTTGATATGGGGCAATGAAGCCTGGCATATTTGCGTACTTGTTATCCACAAGGTAGTACTTTCCTGGATTATTAAAGATTTTATCCAATCAGAACTCAAGAGAAGAGAGTTAAAGGAAAACATATATGATTTTGATTCCCATTCTTAAAACCACAAGAAGATCTTATATATTTAAGACAGAAGATTTTATATATTTCACCCTAGATCTTCTCAACTTCTTTGATTGTATGCAATTAATTTGGATCTGCAAACAACCTTTTAGTGAGTTGCATCTAACAATAAACAATACCTTCAGGGACCTGCAATTTATTGCGTCTTGTGAGCGCTGAATTTAGAACTCGCAAATCTGAAGCTGAGCCTTCCCAACCAGCCAGGACATAATGAAACTTCAAATCAAATGAGCAAGCTGCCAGCACATTTTGTGAAAGTAATCCACTCTTGTTACGGAAAGGTCCTTGCTCATCTACACCTACCATAACTGGAATGTGTATACCATCAACGGCTCCAACACAATCCTGGCATAAAATTGTTATTAATGAAAACAAAAATTTTGACTTAGTTCACCAAACAAGAGAACTTATTTTAGTTTATAAACAGAAAGAGACAACAATTAAAATTAATTACTATTTTACCACAGGATTACCTTAAAATAGGGATAAAGTCTAGGATCCAACGATATTTCTGGGGGAACATCAGGCCCTGGAGGCTGAAAAAAATCCAATGAAATTGCCATAATGGCATTTAAAACATTGTTGAAATGACGGCTAATGGTTTCTCCAGAATATCGAAATAACTCTTGAACAGCTCGAGTCCGTAGATTATGACCAACAATGAACATAAATATAGCTAATTGCTCTTCAATCTTGATTCGATTTGTGTGACGCAGTAAACCTTTCGATTGCAGAATATCACACAATTTGTAAAATACCTTCTTATCCATGCGAAAGTTTTCCAAACAACGTTCACTTTGTCCGTTTAGTACCTCATCTACAAATTTCATTCCATTGGAAGACAAATTATGATTCAGTTCTTTTGGTATATGATTCCCATAGACTAAATCCTTTTCGTCATCAGAGCTATCCATGATCAACCTAGCCTCTGCAATTAATCAGATATAGTTGTCAGAAAAATAAAAATATTGTCATTTGGAAGTATAGATAAACCATATACACGGGGACCATGACTAATTCTAGAGACACAAAGGAATGCATAAAAGGAAAATTATCGTTGTGATATTTAAACCCATCGAAGGATCACAGAAGAGGCATAATCTGATCCTTTGTATACACCTCATGGAGTGAAAAGTAACAAAATGCGTGTTCCTCTTAGGGATATCTCTTCCTGCCCCTTTGACTAGAAAGGTAAGCTTCAAGAGTACACCAGCACAATTAGAAAAAAGGGCTTAAAAGAAAAAGAAAAACAAGAATCATCACATCCTTCCACTAAATTCCATGATTCGAATTAAAAAAAAAAAAAAAAAGCTGCAATGAAACGAGTGGTTGATTATCTCGACAAACCACATTAATCAAATTAAAAAATCAGAATATAAAATTGAATACTACAGCATTTCTCTGTGTTCAATAAACAAAATTGAACAAAAGAAATATCCGATGAAGCAATGCCCAGTGCAACTACAAGCAAAAGTTACCTAAAAGAATTGTTTTGAACTGCTTCTCCTTTGTAACAGACACAGAGTGGATGAGCAAAGACTCGAGAAAAGTAACGTTCCGTTTATTGGAAATGAGAAATTTTCAACACGCGTTGGTTCAAGCTTGGAGGGTTATACATATACGTGGGTGTGGGGGTGTGTGCGTGCGCGAGCGCCGCTGCTCTGCTCGCTCAAGCCGGCCCGCTAGCACCGAACAAAGCTCAAATGTCGTTTTATATATTTTTAGATTATTTTCTATTTTTATAAAGAAAATAAAAAAGATTTTCATCAAAAAATTTATTCTTATTTTTTTTTAAATAAAAATAGGATATAAAATAATTTAGATTTTCCTTTTTTTTTTTTAATTTACAGTGAAAAAATAAATCGATATGTAATAACAGCAATAATTTTAAACCTTGTATTTAGTTTATTGTAAATATTTTAATATTTATAACTCTCATTTACAATGTTAGACTTGAATTTTTTTTTAATATTTTCTTTTAATAAACAATAAAATCGCATTTCTTTTTTTTTTTTTTTACGTTAATTAGCAATAGACAACTAAAAAAAATTATCATTCCAATTTAATCTTTTATTTGACAAACCGAACTGAATATTATAAGTTAACCGAATTAAATGATTCTATTTTTTCAATTGATTGATATTAAATCTCTATTTTTTTAATTTAGTTTGAATATATAATAATAATAATAATAATAATAATAACAGTAATAATTTTTCATCTTGTATTTAGTTTATTGTAAATATTTTAATATTTATAACTCTCAATTACAATGTTAGACTTGGATTTTGTTTTATATGTTTTCGTTTAAAAAAAATTGCATTTCTTTTTTTTATTTATTTACTTTAATTAGGCATAGACAACTACAAAAAAATTGTCATTGCAATTTAATCTTTCATTTGATAAACCGAACTCAATAATTGTAAGTTAAGAGGTTTAAATGATTCTATTTTTAAAATTGATTGATATTAAATCTCTATTTCTTAATGTAGTTTGAAAAAATAAATCTATATGTAATAATATTAATAATTTTACATCTTGTATTTAGTTTATTGTAAATATTTTAATATTTATAACCATCAATTGCAATGTTAGACTTGAATTTTGTTTTATATGTTTTCGCTTCAAAAAATAAAATAAAATAAAATAAAATTGCATTTCCTTTTTTGTTTACGTTAATTAGCTATAGACAACTAAAAAAAAATGTCATTGCAATTTAATCTTTCACTTGATAAACCGAACCGAATGATTGTAAGTTAAACGAATTAAATGATTCTATTTTTTTAATTGATTGATATTAAATAATACTATTTAGTTTTTAGCCTCCGCAAGTTCGATATATAAATAGTCCATTTGTATCGGACTTTAGGATTTGATAATGCTTTTTAACAGATTTTTTTCCTCAATTTTTTTTTCTTTTATGGTAGGTTGTTAATATAGATTCTAAAAATTCCTTATGCATTTTTTATGAAATAATTTAAAATTTTCTAAAATAGGTTAAACTATTAATTGATTTCTATTTCTGATTTTCCTATAATATTTATCGCATATACTTATTAAGGCAAATGTTTAACATGCTCTTCTTTCCTGAACCAAATAATTCATTTCTTTGTTTAGCATTTAAAGAAAGTACTTAATATTCTTTTCATTTTTTTTAAAATCAGATATAGTTTCTTTTAAAGTATTATTTTAGAAAAAAATTACATGTGTTCAAATAATCTAATGTTGGGTGGGCCTATTTGTATTTTGAAATCTACTTTAAAAATTCACTTACTCTATACACTCATTTAATAATTTTAAATTATTAATTTTTATTTACAGCACTCTATCAAATACTTATGTTGTCCTCATTACCTATTTCAATAATTATCTTATTATCTCTTGACACCCAATAAAATATTAACGATCACAAGCAAAGTATTTAGCTTTTTTTTTTTTTGTATTTTTTATTAACTTTTACTCTTCTTTTATAATTTGTTCTGGTAAGTGTTTGTTCTTCTCTTTAAAGCCGCAATTTGATTTTGTTTTCCAAACCCATGAAAGCAAGTGGATTAGATAGAGTAAAGTTTAGAAAGCAAATTTAAAACAAATCTTTTCCGTTGATTTCTTTAGTTTTCTTACGCTGGATTGGTGCAATTTACTGTTCTCTATTTTTAATTCCTTTTGTTTCCAACTTTCCATTACAGAAGATAAAACCTGTTTCTTAATTTTTTCCTAACAATTCTATTAATCAAAATAATAAATAAATAAAAAATGTTTAGTCCATAACCATAGACAAATATTTTGAAGTGAACATTAATTCAATCTTTTATTCTTGATTGGTTTATTGTAGATAAAATATGACTTTGGACAAAAATTTATTAAATTAAATTTTATTAAACTATCTAGGGTTGGCAATAAACTCCAGATCTGCATGTTAAAAAATGCGGATGCGGATCTTAAAAGTTAAGATCCGTGCGGATCTAGATCTGGATCCGGATGCAAGTGCATCCGGAAAATCGGATATTTGGATCCGCATTATTATATAATTTATTTAATTAAATTTTAATTGAAAAATATATAAATTAAAATATTTATAAGTATAATTAATTCTATAATCTTCATTGACTATGAAATGTATGTTAAAAAGCTAAAAATAATAATAATAATAATTAGAGAATATTATAATGAATTGGTTTACCTTAGTTTTTTTATTTTTTTATTTTTTATTTATGTTGTGAAATTATCATTTGTGAATTTATGGTGATATTGTATGTTATTTATATTAAATTGATGTTAAATTGTTAATTGTTAAATTATAATTGAACTTTATTTGATATTATTAAATAAATTATTAAACTTAAAATTATATTTAAATTTAAAAATATGTAGATCCAGATATCCAGAAAATCTGCCCACAACCCATGCGGATCTTATCTGCATTCGGATCCGCATATGTTTTTTGGGATCCGAAATTTGCCATCCCTAAAACTATCCTTATTAATAAAGTACGTTAGAGTTAATTAATAATATAAAAATTATTAAAATGTGAGTGTTGAAAGTAAAATTTTATAGTTAATGAAAATATGTAGATCCGCATATCCGTTTTTGGGATCTTATCGAATCCGCATTGGGATCATCCATCCCTAAAACTATCCTTATTAATAAAGTACGTTAGAGTTAATTAATAATATAAAAATTATTAAAATGTGAGTGTTGAAAGTAAAATTTTATAGTTCACATAATCCTATCCTATAATGTGTACTCCCTAAATTTCTATATACACGTGCTCTAGGGTACCAAGAAAAGTCCAGCTAAATTTAGGGTGCGTTTGGGATTGGGGTTGGGCAGCTGTAACTTAAAAGATACAGCACTAAAGTGTTTGATAAAATACTAATTGCTGTAACTTTTAAGTTACATTAATATGATTTTTTATTTCTATGATGAAAAATCTATTATATCTTTAATAATTTTGTCAAAATTATTATTTAAAATTTATATTTATTACCATTACTAAATTTTATTTCATAGTTACAGCTTTTTTTTACAGCAACTGTAACGTACTTTATTTCATATTTATTTCAATATCAAACGCACCCTTAATTATTTACACAATCAATCAATTATATTTACTTTTTTTCAAAAAAATATTAGGTCCCTGAATATTCTTTACTTTAAATTGAATAAACAAAAGATTAAATTTATTACTTTACTCTTCCAAAATAAAAGTCCTAAAATACCAAAAACATTAGTTTAACTTTCACAAAATTTTTAATTTTATATCAAATTCAGCAATTTTAAATGATTTATTTAGTACTACTTTATTAATATGGTAATTAATTTTCAATCACATTATAATAATGTACTTGTAATAATGATATCTCATTATATATAGGGCAGTGATATTTTCCCCCTTGTTTTCTATAAAACCACCCCATTAATTGACACACCCCATTAAAAAAAATTAAAATGAATATATTTTGTAAATCCAACCCACCAATACCAAAAATATCCTTGCCGATTTAATATTTATAATATTTTCTTTTCTTTTCTTTTTTCCCAAATTTTTGTTTGTTTTAACTTGAAAAAAAATGGTTGACAGCTTCGGGGCCAACATGTTATCAAATCCTTCATTTTGTATTTCCATTTGTTTGATACCACAAACCTTGCATGTCAAGTATTTAATAATCCATGAAAATTCTAAGTTGATTTTTCATTTCATATTTCCACTCCCAGAACATATGGAAATTTAAGTCCAATTTGCTAATTTGAAAAAGAAAATCAAATCAAAACCAAAGCAATGAAAAAAAAAATTGAATTTTAACTCAGCAAACATACTCAACAATTATAAAATATTAAAAATATTCTAAATTGATTCCATTTGGAATTCTTTGCTTCACTTATCTTCATCCTCCATCAATGCAATATCAAGTACTTTTTCTTTTCTAGATTCTTCTCTTTCATCCATCATTGCAAAATTGACTACTTTTTTATTATTTGCACTCTTAGAAAAGAGTTTAAGAACATAAAAACTCTTGGATTTATACGTTAAATTTATAAACTATAATAGATAATAATTTAACTAATAATTATTTATTTACCTATTTTAGTCATTTCACCTAAGGATAATATTGTAATTACAAAAAATCTAATAAATGGGGTGGTTTTACACAAAAGGTGGGGGGTAAATATTGCCACCCTTATATATATTGTTGAAATTTATTGAACTTGATTCATAAATGCCTGATTGCATAGATCTTAAATTAAATACCTAAATTAGATAAAATTTCATTTTACCCCACAAGTTATGACATTCTTCAATTTGCCTTATCATAAATGAAAACATCAACAACGTGCACCATAAAATTTAACCGACCCTGTGAGCTTTTAGTGGTTAAAGAGGAAAATTAGATATTTTACTTTAACATTATCAATATTAAATTACAAAAAAGAAATCAAGACAAATAAAGTAAAATTAAAATGTAATACAAATGAAATATTACTAAAAGGAGAAGAAAAACAATAAAGAACACAAAGCAATCATCCTCAATTTTTCAACTCATTTAAAATGAAGAATAGAAGCACAATCTACTAGAAAATTATATGGTGAAAAAACTGTGATCATATTAATTTGTTACATATATATAAAGCATTATATATATATAAGAATGGCAACAAGAGAATCTGTGACTATAAATCGGGGCAATTCAATGAGGCTCAAAGCGACTTCCAGGTCCATAAATTTTAAGCCCAGAAGAAAGAACCTCATTGAATTGCCCCGATTTATAGCCACAGATTCTCCTGTTGCCATTCTAGGATGAGCTGTCAATTATCCAGAATCTTTAAAGGTGATTAGCCAAGGGTATTGCTGAGGCATACTAGTTCTTCATCATAGGGCATTCCTGGATCTGAAGATGTTTAGTGTGGCGACCCCCTTTAACATGTCCTCACATGCCCAAGAGATCGACCAATAATGTAAATAGTATATGTACAATGGATCCCAAATAAGGAGCCCCTGGTTAGTAGAAAGCAGAGCGGGGAGCACTGTTGATAGAAGATATGAATGGCAACAGGAGAATCTATGGCTATAAATCAAGGCAATTCAATGAGGAAGAGGCTAGTCATTGACTATAGGAAACTGAATGATTGTGAGCCCCTGGTTAGTAGAAGGCAGAGCTTAATAGCAATCAGCATTCCAGCAAAGCTTCTACAACTAGTTTAGGAACCAGAATTCAAAGGAGCATGAGGCACACCTGTCTAGATTTAACAATATAGTGAAATGTTGATTGCTATTAAGCTCTGCCTTCTATTAACTAGGGGCTCCGAACTCAAGTTTCTCCATGAGCTGCTATAATCGCCAGTGAGGCAATCATTCAGTTTCCTATAGTCAATGACTAACAATATACAATATAGTGAAATGCCGATTGTTATTAAGCTCTGGGGTTGTTGGTGATGGGGTTGCGGCCAATCTTATATAAATAATGTGTTACACACACACACACACACACACACACACACACACATAAAAACATTCCAGTCCAGAATTTTAAAGTGCAAGAATGTTTGGAAAAACTCATAAATCATGCGCTTTAAGCATTTTAAGTTTTAAGCCTCTTTTGTAGACTTTTCCCGCACTTTAAGATCCCGAACCAAAAGACTACAATATATAGAAATGTTCTAGAAAACTACTATATATTAAAGACTAAAATAATAAAAAACCCAGTCCAAAAGTTTGAAGCCCAAATAAGGGAACTTCTCAGAAATACATCTTAGCCTTGTACCTTCTTCAATCACCTCAATCTCCAATGGATCTTGGATAGTTCAATGGAGCTTAAAGCTATTATCCATCCTCAAAGAAATAAGTCCTAGTAGTAATAAAAGGGATAAAGAAGTTCCAGTTCTTTCTCTCACTAACCTCTTTTGTAATCAAAATAGAGCAACATCAATGCGGTCGAACAAAGCCAAGCACTTGGAGAAATCCTGATAAACCCACCCCTTCAAAATTCTAGAACAAAATGGATAAGGTCTATAAGCCTATCTCAGAGTTCTGCCTGATCTAGATCCAGAACCATTACTGATCCTAGGACTTGAAGCAGCATATGAAGTAGTTAGAGAAGACGTCGTTGCAGAAATGTTACAATGACAAGCCTTTCTACAGATGAAGCACCTTCTTATTTGCTTGGGGCTTTTTCGCTTCTTGACGTACTTGTATGTTTTTCCTTTGTATGAAAGCATTCAAAGAACACAAGAAGATGATTGATATGCGGCAAGAAGGGGCATTACGCCAAGCAGTGCAAGAAAAGGGGAAAATATAAAGGAAAAACAAACAAGTACGTCAAAAAGCGAAGAAGCCCCAAGCAAACAGGAAGGTGCTCATCTGTGGTCCTTAAGACCTATCTTCATCTTTGTTTTTAACAAGACAAGTCGTGCCTGTATGTTAATTCTTTGAATTTGAAGAGATGTTTCTCATGCTCTTCTTCACTGTTCTTGAAGATAAGAGCATCGTCTATGTAGATAAGGCATAACTCTGTGATAGGCTTATAGACCTCATCCATTCTGTTCTAGAATTCCGAAGAGGCATTCTTCAATCCAAAGGGCTAACTAATTATAACTGACTACTTACAATACAATACCACTCAGGAATACACTCATTGACTCTGCCTTGACACAAACCAGAGATTCCCTTTTATAGGCTTAAGGGACCATTGTTTACATACTGTTTACATTATTAATCTAGCTGCTGTTCATGTTGTCCCACTAACCTTATGATTGAGTCTTCATCTGAGTTAGAAGATTCTGTACTTTCTGAACTACTTTCAGTATCACTCTCTTGTTGTAAGTAATAATGTAATAATTGTAAGTAATAATGTAACATATGTGTAGGTATGATAATTGTAAGTAATAATGTAACACATGTGTAACATATGAGATTCCTTTAGATAAGGATGTCCTGCAAAGTAAGAGTGAGTTGTAAAATAGATTTCATAGAGATAAGAATCAATAATGTAAATAGTGGTCTCTTGAGCTTATAAAAAAGAATCTCTGGTTTGTGTCAGGGTAGAGTCGATAAGTGTATTTTTGAGTGGTATTGTATTGTAAGCAGTCAACTATAATCAGTTAGTAAAAATAAAATTTGGTATCAAAGCTAGCTTTTCCAAAATGAAATTTCTGGGTATTCAGCAATCTATTATAGTATGTGGTTGCCAAAGAAATCGGATCCTCTACATCAAAAAAATTGTTGGGTACTGATCTATTTTGTCTACCCTATCCCTGAGTTTAAAATCTATTAGCAGAAATTCTTAAGGTGTGGCACCCTGTTGAAAGGCCAAGAGAGCCGTTAATTGTGGGCTTATCACTATAAGAAAATCTTCCAATCGTGTTTTATCTATGGATAGCCAAAACAATTATAGATCAGAAATATAGCATAACCCTATACCTTCTTCAATCACTTCAGTCTCCAATGGATTCTTCTCTATAAACTACCACCTAAGAAGAAAATAACCAGAGGGCAGTCTAAGCCTTCAGGTTTGACCCTCTAAATCCATACAGATACTACCAGGTGAATACCTTACTCAATTCTCTTCGAGCCATAGTACCTGTCAGACAGGCAAAACTAAAATCCATCTACAAGTCCTCAAAATACTTGTCCAAGCCATTTTTTCCAATTCCAAAGAGACCTACCTACTGATCCTATTCCTTTCTGAGATCAGCAGATACATAAAAGAGAGATACAAAGGGTTACATTTGGGAGCCATAGAGATAGGAATACAATTGTGGTTCATAGCTGGAAAAAATATAACTTGCTTTGTTGCCATTCTAGATACTAGATGACAAACTTTTGAGAAGGCTTAATCATTGCAGTTGAGGTAGGACTTAATTAAGGCCATGTGATTCTCCAGATAGAACCAAATTTCACCCTTGATCTCTACAGGCCATCAATTCCCGATGCTATCAAGGTGTTAATCCTGTTAGATGAGTTAGCCATGAAGCCTGATGAGTCAGCCCTTACCATACATCACTCTATGACCTATAAAGTCCAAACCCATATGTTTTTCATGAGTAGTTCTGGAAAGCCCATTACCAGATTCATAGCTAGTGAAAGAAGAGTAATTTAATCAAAGACATATAAATAGAATTAGCTTATTTTTCTTCCACAATGGATTAACGAGTATGAAAAGAACAACAATCCTCAACAGGTGCATGAGATACCAAAGGTTGACAAATTACAAGACGGCAAGATCTTAATCTCGTTTCCCAAAAAGACTAAGCCACTATATCCATGTGAAAATTGACAGGTTAAAGGAAAACCTTTTTCTTCCTGCCCACACATGCCTAGAAGGTTATGTTCAATCAGGATTATTAGACCAATCTCTGTTATGTGTACTCTGGAACTTGACAATGAATTTGTTAAGCAAGTCTCAAGACAATTTTCTACTGTAAAATGGATAATCTAGAAAGCAGATTCTACAGAGTTTGAACCAATTGAGAAAGCAATGAATTGGAGCAATATCAATGCGGTCGAACAAAACTAGGCACTTGGAGAAATCCTAATAAACTAACAGCAGATTATGGCCCAGCTATCGAATTTGGAGAAGTAAATAAAAAAGAAAAGGAGAACTCATAAGATGACTACTAAACAGTTGTTTGAACTCTATAAACAACCAAGGCAGGTGACAATATTCATAAGAACAGGAGTGGACAGAAAGAAAGAAAGAAGAAAGACACTTGAGTGCTTCAGGTTAATCTATTGGAAGAAAGATAGACCAACAAAGCCGCAACATATCTAGAAAGAGAGCTTGACAGGAAATAACCAAAAGGCATTAAAGAGAAGCTATGAAATGCCTCAGCAGTTACCGTGGTTGATCAAAGCCTTTGGTTGGAGAATTGAAAATTCAGACCCTCTAACTAAACCAAACCAACAGAGACTTCTCATCATGATAAAGAGAATTAATCCCATCAAGCCCACTTATGTTGATATGAGAAAGAGATTTGGGGCATTAACATTTAAGAACTACTAAACCTCTTACCTTACTTGAACAACACAACAAAACCCCGTGGGCACAACACCGTTTAGTGCTCAACTTATGGAAGAACAGTAGGCCTTATGAATCGAATCAACAAACCCAATAAGGAGACCTCCAAGGGATACCACTATAACAGAATAGAGGGAAGACTATGGCCAAGGAGAGGAATGGGAGACAAGGGTGCAACTATCTTACTCCACCGGAGGAAAGATCTTCTGGAACATAGATAATATAAAACCTAAGGAAAGATTAGCTTACCTAGAAAAATTGGTATCCTAGTATGGGGGAGAATGCCAGAGAGCACCCTAACTCACCAAACGAGCTGCTACATTAAGATTGGTTGTAGGATTTGGTGGATTGCTGAAAAGATAGTGGGGCAGAACAATAACTATGTAGCAGAAGGAGTATATGCTAAGCTGAGCAGAGAAGACCTGTGTAGAGCAATTCTAGAAAATCTATTTCTTGATATTCTCGGACTATATCAGCGGGAAGAGGAGATGGTAAAAAAAAAATTTCTGCAAAACAAGTATTGTGATGTAAGACAAATGGAAGATTATTATGTGGAGCATGAAAGGTTGTATTATACATGCTTTAAGTCTACTGACATAATTCACAGAACTTGTGTCCTCAACATGCCCAGGCCAGTTATAGAGATGATGGAAGCAAAATTCAAGGCAGATACAATGGTGAACCTAGTAATGTTTAGCTTAGCACAATTCTATCAAATGGTGATGGAGTTAATTGAAAACCATTTTCGATCCTAGGACTTGAAGAAGCATATGAAGCAACTTGGATGCCATTATAGCAATAGAACATGTTCCTGCAAGCCACTAAAGAAGAAAAGATTATAAAAACCGTACAAAGGAGAAACATGTAAGTACGTTAAGAAGCGAAAAAGCCCCAAGCAAATAAGAAGATGTTTCATCTGTGGAAAGAAAGGACACTTTGCTAAGCAATGCAGGTCTAAGAGAAGAATACTAGTCAAATTGCTATAGATGATATAACAGGAAGACTTTGAAGATGATTGCTATAATTGGACTAATCCCAACAATGTAGTTTTCACTCTTGAAATACAGCAAGAGAGTGATATTGAAAGTAGTTTGGAAAGTACAAAATCTTCTAACTCGGATGAAGACCCAATCATGATATTGACGGGACAACATGAACAGCAGCCAAACTAGAGTGACTTAAACATGCAATCTACAACCTTTTTTAGACCATATATTAAGGTTATTCTCAAGAACATGGAAAAGGAATAAATGGCGCTTACTGCATTGATCGACACTGGTGTAGTTAGCTCAATAATAAAGGAAGCATACTTATTGAGAAGTTGTTATGTTTCTACTCAGGTGTCTTTTGCTACAGCCAATGGAGAAAACTTCTATAGCAATAAGTACACAAGGCCAATAGAAGTCTTACCCTTTGAGATAAGGTATAGCTTGTCGTCGATTATTCTTAAAAAGGTGTCTTCTTTGGAATTGATTTTCTCAGCCTTATAGTATAATTTGGTTTTTTTTTTTATAACTAATTACTTACAATACAATACCACACAGAAATACACTCATTGGCTCTACCTTGACACAAACCAGATTTCTCTTTTATAGGCTCAAGGGACCACTATTTACATTATTGATCCTTATCTCTTAAGAATCTAGATTAAAACTCACTCTTACTTTATAGGACATCCTTATCTAAAGGAATCTCACATGTTACACATGTGTTATATTATTACTTATAATTATTATACTTACATGTGTTACATTATTACTTACAATTATTATAGCTATTATTATCATTATTGCTTCTGCTGAGGGTCCACTTCGCTTTCTTTACTAGTTGCCATTGTCAGGGGTGTCCAAATCTATTCGGTTGGGCAACGTTTTTTCTTTCCACTCTTCCATCCTATCGGCCATCTCTTACCAGTCTTTTTCTCCTTTTTGGGGGCCACCTGGTGGTAATCTAGGCTCAGGTTGTGGCCATAGATCATGGTTCAACCACTGTTCTAACTTTTCGTACTCATGCCTCCATCTGTCCATGTCTCAAGGTTCCCAAGGATTAATTTCACTTTGTCATTCTTGTCTTGGTAGTTAATCGTTATACCTTTCCCTTATTTTTACTCCTATATTCTTGTCTTGGTAGAGGTTAATATTCCTCATCTCTTCTTTGAAGTAGAGATCTGGCATCCTCTGAACTATAAGTGAGATAGGGCTATGGGTAATATACATGGGCTGAGTCCTATATATCATTCCTAGCACTTTTCTTATAGTTAAGCATCTGGTCCACATAGGGTCCATCTCACATGACAATAATTATGGTCAATCACTTGGACCATTGGTGGTTTGTATATTCCCTAGATGTCTGTGAGTTGTACAATCTGTTAATATTATAATATTGATTTTAATGATAATAAAAATTATATATTCTTGGTTAAAATATTAGGGCTATTAACATGAATTTCTTAAAGCCATAGACATGTTTAAAGAAAGCTTAATGGTTGTTAACTTGAGTTGGAAAATCTTTTTCTAAACAAAAGTTGCCAAAAATATAGATTCTGAAAAATTAACGTTGAACCGTTTATCGGAAAACGGTAGACCGATAAGTTCCAGAGATGAAACTATCTTTTTAATTAATTCTGAAAAATTCTGGAAATTAATGGTGAACCGTTTATTTAAAAACGGCTAACCGATAATGGACAGAAAGGAGAAAGTTTTTAACCTTGAGCCGTTTAGCAAAAACAGAAAGCCAAGTTTATTTTACAGGTCTCTGGACGCTAACGACGATCCGATAACTGTAAATGGTAAACCGTTTATTTAAAGCCTAAGCATAACGGCTATTTGGACAAGTTAAAATGGTAAACCGTTAGCAGAAAACGGCGATCCGATTATGCTCAGAAAGTCAACAACGGCTACTTTTGAGCTCCAACTATAAAATAGCTCAATCAAATTCAAATAGAGAGTGATTTAACAATTATCTTTTAGCTTGCTACTGAGAAAAACAATCTCCTTTGTGCTTTAAACTTGTTATATTTCATTAATTCACACTTTGGGATTTCAATTGTATTCATATAAATTTTGTGAGAGATAGGTTGATTTTAAACCTTTATTATTGAGTGATTGTAAGTGTTGGGATACACTTGGGTTAAGAGATTGGGGATAATCTCTTGTTGTAAAGGTTCATTGACACCTTTAAAGTCAATTGTAAGCGTTGTTGAAGCCTTGGAGGCTTGCTTAATGAAATCCTCAAGCCCGGTGAGCTTGGAGGCGTGGACGTAGGCACGGTTGGCCAAACCACATAAAAATCTTGTGTTTGATCTCTTTTCCCTTATCTTTTTAATTTCGAGTGTTGTTAAATTTATTGCTTTTAATTTTATTAAGACATTAGTTTTTAATTATTGAAGTGGATAGGGAAAAAATAGAGGTCATTAACAAACTTTCACCACCTACCTCGGTTAAGGGTATAAGAAGTTTTTTGGATCATGTTGGCTTCTATAGGAGATTCATTAAGGATTTCTCAAAAATAACTAAGTCCTTATGCATGTTACTTGAGCATGACAGACCATTTAAATTTGATAACAATTGTTTAAACGCCTTTGAAGAACTAAAAAGAGCCATTGTCATAGCACCTGATGTCAGAGCACCAGATTGGAGCATTCCTTTTGAATTGATGTGTGACGCCAGCGACCATTTTGTTGGAGCAATGATAGGACAACGGAAAAATAAGATTTTTCACACAATTTATTATACTAATAAGACACTAGTCGATGCCCAACTTAACTACACAACTACTAAAAAAGAGCTATTGGCTATTGTGTTTGCATTTGATAAATTCGAGCATATATAGTTGGCACCAAGGTAACCGTCTATACAGACCAGTCGGTAATAAAATATTTGATCTTTAAGAAAGATGTTAAACCAAGGATGATTTGATGGATTCTTTTACTATAAAAATTTAACTTGGAGATTAAGGATTGAAAAGGGACTGAAAATCATGTGGCAGATCATCTATCAAGATGAGAGGTAAATACAAGGACTCAAACCAAACTGGCAATCACAGAAACCTTTTCTGATGAGCAGTTGTTGATGCTTCAATATACGCGCATGCTGCATCAATCAGGATTCCTATGGTATGCAGACTTTGCTTATTACTTAGTAAGTGGATTGTTGCCACCTGACTTAACATACGAGCAGAAGAAGAAGTTTCTCCATGAGGTCAAAAGTTATTAATGGGATGACCCTTACTTATATAAGGTGTCTCCAGATCAGATTATTTGAAGATGTGCCCCTGATGAAGAAATTCAAAACATATTACAGGCATGTCATGCTGTAGCATACGAAGGTTATTTTGGAGGCCACAAAATAGCAGCAAAAGTGTTACAAGTAGGTTATTACTAGCCCTCTATCTTTAAAGATACTTATGAGTTTGTTAAATATTGTGATAGTGTCAAAGAAAAGGAAACATATCTAAAAAATATGAGATGCCACTCACCAATATTCTAGAAGTGGAGCTGTTTGATGCGTGGGGGATAGATTTTATGGGACCATTCCCACATTCTTTTGGAAACTTATACATTTTGGTGGCTGTGGATTATGTGTCCAAATGGGTGGAGGTTGTAGCCTTACATATAAATGATGCAAGGGCAGTGGTGAAATTCCTTCAGAGGAATATTTTCTCAAGGTTTGGGAATTCTAGGGCCATTATTAATGATGAAGGGATTCATTTTTGCAACAGAGTATATGCTGCAGCATTGGTCAAGTATGAGATCAAGTATAAGATTGCCACAGCATATCACTCTCAGTCAAATGGTTAGGCAGAAGTTTCCAACCGACAAATCAAGAAGATTTTTAAAAATGCGGCGAACCTTATTAGAAAGGATTAGTCTTTTAGACTACATGATACTTTATAGCCTACTGAACAACCTAAAAGAAACCACTTGGCATGTCTCCATATATAATTATTTATGGCAAAGCTTGTCATTTTCCATTAAAGTTGGAGTATAAGGCATATTGGCCACTAAAACAACTTAACATAGATATGCATGCTGCAGCAGAGTATAGAAAGCTTCAATTATGTGAATTAGATGAGTTAAGGTTGTTTTCTTATGAAAATGCAAAGATTTACAAGGAGAAAACAAAATAATGGCATGGCAAACACATTCAGCAAATGAATTTAGTTCCAGGCCAACAAGCTTTGTTTTACAATTCAAGATTGAAACTTTTTCCAAGGAAACTAAAACCATAATAGTCAGGTCCTTTTAGACTTATTAAAGTCTATCTTTATGGTGCCATGGATCTTAAAGATGAGAAAATTGGTCAAGAGTTCATGGTAAATGGGCAACGAGTTAAACATTATATTAATGATGCCATGCATGACTCAAAAGAGGATTTATTTCTCAAAGATCCAGTTTGAACAAATAAGGGAAGGTAAAGCTGAATGACCTTAAATCAAGCGCTAATTAGGAGGCAACTCAATAAAAAAAAAAGAAAAAAAGAAAAAGAAAATTTATTGCAAATTGCTACAGCATCAGATCATTTACTACAACAAAAGTTCAAAGTGGAAAAAGGAACTAAAAACAGAGGATTTTTTTTTACCATTGGGAGTAAATGTGATAGCTGGCATAGCAATTAAAAAATTAAGATAATAAGGGACTTCATAATCCATAAATTTTTTATTTGATCCCATTTCCCTTTTTAAATTGATATGGTTTCAAATTTAAATATCTCTTTTTCCAACTTTATCTCATTAATTCTTTTTTCTAATTTTCCATTTATTTACTTTTATCATCACTAAATATTAGGGTTTGACTGTGCCCTTTTCCTTCTCACTCGCAAACTTTGTTTCCTTCATCCATAGCTTTCGAAAGACCACAAATTGTGAGGCCAACCTGTTCCCTTGACACCCTACAACATAACCCTTAATGTTTCCATCATGACGAAATAGAAGACAACTGCAGCTAGACTGAAAGACCCTTCTCACTTTCTCAGTTATAAGGCTGAGGATAAATTTGAAGAATTTATAGAGTCACGTAAGCTTTTAGAAGAAAAAATGGTTCATCTTCCCAAAACAAGCAACCGACATAATGAGAACCATACACGATGTTGCAGCACAAAAGGGATGGTTGTAATTTTGTTCACACTCGCTAGACCCTATCGTTTTAGTTGTTAAAGAATTCTATGCTAACATGTTACAGTCAGAACAACGAAACATATTTGTCAGAAATATACAAGTACCTTTGGATTCTCATGTTATCAATGCGTTCTGTAGTTTACTTGCTTCTATTGAATATGAATATACTGCATTTGTTGAGAACATGACTAATAAGAAGTGGCAGGAGGTCTTTAAGACAGTAGCTACAAAGGGCAGTATATGGGCTAATGAATAAAGAATAGCAGTTAATAGAATTGATCTGAAACCCATAGTAAAGATGTGGGTAAAGTTTTTAAAATCCTGACTCATGCCCACGACACTTGACCACAGTATCTCAGGATAGGTTAGTCCTTTTTTATGCCATTCTCAAAGGATTAAACATAAACGTAGGAAAAATAATTAAGAAAGAATTCGAGAATGTGACACTCGCAAAAAAAAAAATCAACAGTCCTATTGTTTCCCTTCTTAATCACTGGGATATGTAGAGTTTCGGGAGTAAGGTTTGAAAAATGTGATGAGAGAGTCAAGAATGAGAGAGTCATGACAATATGGACAATAGAAAGAGTGGCTGGAAAAGCAACTGCTGTAGTAACTGCCGAGCAACATGTTGCTGCCGAGACATAACAGGCTCTAGGCCTTGGCACTAGGTTGTATGAACTCAGCGTAATGATAAAGGAGTGTGTCTAGGCCCAAAGAGAGGAGAATCAAAGGTTCTGGGCTTACTTACAACACTTAGAAGCACAAAAGCATCAGCTTGTATTGTATATGCAAAGTAGAGACGCCAACATTCCAGAATCATTGTTACAGCAGTTCAATTTCAACATGACTGAGACTATTGCTCCAACTGAAGAAAAATGAGAGGTAAAAGCTAAAGTTGAGAATGAATAAGAATATGAAGAAGAATAGTAAGAGAAGAGTGAAGCAGAGAAAGAACAGGACCAAGGCTAAGAAGAAGAGGCACAAGAAGTGGAAGAAGAATATAAAGAAGAAGAGGACGAGGAGCAAGGTGCAGTTAATGAATCAATAGAGAAGTAGGAGGCGACTCCTTCAGTGGTACCCCCTAGCAAAAAAGAAAACACATCATCCAAGAAAAGGCAGAGGATATAGAAGATGAGCAGGATAATGAACCATCGACCCTATCTAGCAAGGGCAAGAGAAAGAAGATATTGGAAGATGAACTAAAAACTGAATGGGAAAAAGATGTAGATGAGGCTATTGAGGAAGTCATTATTAGAGTGGCTACAATAGAGGAAGCCTGTAGAAGTTTACGCGAGATTATAGCTAGTATCACTGTTGAGGAACCAGCAACAAGATTTGCACCACCTGCTTTTCAGTTTACTTCAGCCAAAACACCAACGTCCAAGGGATCCAGCAAGCGTAAAGGGGTACAATATTCTTGAGGTACTGCAGCACCAGAAGAGACAGGACAAAAAAACAATGACAACATCAACCTAACATCCAGCAAAAAGAATAATCAATCAATTGTTCCTTTAATGAGTTCACCCAAGAAACGCTTGCAAAGCAGCTGTAAAAAGAAGTGATCTTTTTCAGCATCTGCTATACCAATTTTACAACAACAGGGGAGTTCCCTAATTAGACTTTCATTTTATAGATTTTTTTTTTAATTTTGAAGGCTTTATTTTATTACCTTTCATGTTTATGCCTTTTATTTCTTTATTTGCATCCCTATTTCATTTGCATTTAAATGTTTTTGTGCATGTAAGGACACAACACCTCTTAAGTTTGAAGGGGTTGTGTTAGAATATGATGTGTTTTTATTTTGATGAGTGTTTTGTTTATGTGTGTGTGAAGCTCTGTTATCTAAGTGTGTGTATGGATTGAAATACCTAATGAAGATAAATTGAGTGTTAAGTTTTATGATTGCCAAGTAGGAATAGTTCAAAGATGAAGGCTAAATTTATGTTTCAGCACTTAGGTTTTGACTAAGTTTTAAGAGGATGTTGTAGCAAAGCTTTGTGTGTTAGAAGGGTAGAAAACATCTTAAGCTTAAGGGAAAATTTTTTAAACTTATGATTGTTATGAATAATTCTGCTCCAATAGCTGAAGTTGCTAAGTAACTAGGGATGAGCATGCGCCTCATATGCAGACTTGAGTCCAAAAGCAACAGATGTTATGAGCAATGCTATAGTAATAAAAAAAAAAGATTTTTGGCCTTTGTCCGGGATATTGAGTAACCAGGTCTGTTTATGAGCCCCAAGTCTGTTCGTGAGCCTCATGTTTAGCCTTGAGTCAAAGGTGTTTTTAGATAAGACCATGTTATAAGCATTGCTGCAGCAACTCTAAATTGTGCATTAGTTAAGTAATTGGGTGTCATTATTACAAGCGATGGATATTCACATGAAAAATCAATGTTACATTGAAGAGAATAGTACTGAAAAAAAAACTTTGTTGCTGTAACACAGTTAAACTTTGTTGTGATTTTTGCCCATGTACATTAATGAATTAAGAACTGCCCTTAAGAATAGTGTAATATTTGATCAATGCTGCAGTACCTTTGAACTTAGACAAAGTAGCACGCACACACTTTGGATAGAATGAGGCCTAAGTTTAAAACTGAACTATTATGGCAATCTTGCATGATTTAAGAAGTGATCTGAAGGTTAGAAAATCCTTACAAATGTGAGGACAAAGCTAAATTATATGTTGTATGATTGAGTGATTCAAATGTTAGTGTTTTCTCATTACTTGAGGACAAGTAATGGTTTAAGTTTGAGGGTGCGATAACTCTATGAAATGAGAGTTATTTATAACACTTTTAGTCTTAAATCAAGATTACTTAGAGAGTAAATGATATATTTTAATTGCATTTTAGTTATATTTTGCATATTTATCTATTTTTAGTTTATTCTCAATAAATTAGGTCGTTTTAGAATAAATTGTGTACTTAAATTATATGCTTGATTATAGGCAATTGGAAGTGCAATTTTTAAAGAAAGAATATTGTGCAATGGGTTTACAAGAATGAGGAAAGAATTTGTTTACAGAAAAGTGCAAATGAGTTGAAACAGTACAGATGTTATAACCAATGTTATAGCATCCGTTGCTGTAGCAATCTTGGAGTAATAAAAGAGAAAATTTCATGAATATCGTAGAAAAAATATGCGATTTGTAGTTTTCAAATTTGGAAGATACTCATCCTAGACGTCCAGTTGCCATAGTTTTCAATTATAAAAGAAGCACACACCCAAGAAAAAAGAGAGAGCCGTCATTTACGAGATATAAAGAGAAAAGAAAAAGACAACAACAAAGAAACAAGAAATTTCAGGGCTGAACAAGAGAGATTACAGGAGTGAGGAGGAAGAAATCTAACATCACGAAGCACCTTACGTTTCTATCTTTATCTTTCTTGTTTCTTTGATTCATGATAATGTATTTAATAGCTGAAATGGTTTTCATTTTATTACAAATTGTGAACTAAATTTAATTGGTGGTTGAGTGATAAACAAGCTTGATGGTTATTGACTGAATTTATATGTTGTTGCATTATTGCTATAGCATTTTGTTTTGATAGCGCTTAATTTAATTCACTATTTCGGCTAACCACCTATTTAGTGATACTAGCTAAGAGAAAGACACAAAATGGCCTATTTTAGTGGAACATATAAGAATAATACTTGGTTTTAGGTTAGGTTTCCCAAGTTGAGTTAACTCAATTTGAATAGAGACATGCCTAATCTAAAACTAGTAATGAACTAGACATAGGGATTCACCTTATAGGGCGGCATTAAGAACCTTAACATATAATGCTATATTTTATGTGGCAAAACAACTAGTCATTGTTAAGTTGCATATAGATATAAAAATTCTAACAGGTGACAGTTGATTATGCATTGGTGTTTTGTCCAGTGTTGTAGTAATTGCTGTAGTAACAATATTATAACAGAAAAATAGTTAATGTTATTAAGTAAGTTAATTCACTGCATTATATTATTCTTAGTGATTACATTTTTGTGTGAAAGGTGTTAATTTAGTTCATTGCATTTTATTTTGCATTCATTTAAATTAGTTAGTTTAATTTAGTTGATAAAAGAGTTTAATTTGATTTAATTGAATTTGCACTGTAAGAATTGTTGTAGCAACTCTAATAACATCAATTTCTTTGGAGATGATATTCGAATACTTATCACTTTATTACTTATTGTATACACTTGCAGATTAACACCTATATTTTAAGAGATTGAATCAAAACAACAACAGCAGTCCCTGCAGATATTTGTAATCTGTTTCGATTACAAAAGAGGTTAGTGAAATAAAGAACTGAAATTTTTTTATCCCTTTGATTACTACTAGGACTTCTTTCTTTGAGGATGGATAATTGTTCTAAGCTTCATTGAACTGTTTAGATTTATAGCCACAGATTCTATTATTTCCATTGGATTCCTTGATGAGCAGTGCGCCCCATTAATTGTCACTAGTGTTAGTTTGTAAGATAAGCTGTCCATTGTCAGAGATTTTTACTGGTGGAAATGATTGACACTTTTACTTTAGCTCCTTTAATGCTTTTGTAGCCTCCTTAGACCATTGTGGGGCACCTTTTCGTAGATGCTTAGATATCTAACTTGTCATTTTGGACAGATTCTAGATATGGTCTGCTACATAGTTAATAATTCCTAAGAACTGTTGTATCTACTTTTTGTACGACAGCTGGTTTGGAAACTGAGATATTTTTTCAGCAATGTGTGGCTGAGGAATGATATACCCTTTTTTTATGTGTAACCTCAAGAAGTCTATCTCCTCAAAACTTATCCTCGTCTTTGTTTCTGACAAAACAAATCCATGCCTGTATGCTAATTCTTTGAATTTGAAGAGATGTTTCTCATGCTCTTCTTCACTGTTGCTGAAGATAAAAGCATCATCTATGTAGATCAGGCAGAACTCTGAGATAGACTTATAGACCCCATCCATTTTGTTCTAAAATTTCGAAAGGGCATTCTTCAATCCAAATGGCATGACATTCCACTCATAATTGCCATGGGGGATCACAAAAGCTGTCTTGTATCTGTCTTCCTCTTTTATCGCAATTGGCCAAAAGCCAGACTTCATGTCAAACTTTGAATATACTTTTGCACCAATTATCCTTTTCAAAAGGTGTGTCTTGCATGGAATGGGGCACCTTATGTCATGTAGATAATCATTCAGTTTTCTGTAGTCTATCACCAATCTCTTTTTCCCCCGCACCTATTCTGAATGTTTGTTTACATAAAAGGCTAGCCTGGCCCAGCAAGACCTTGATGATCTTATGAGTTTTAGATCTAATAAAGCATGTATCTCTTTTTTGCATAGTTCTTCATCGTGAGGCATTTCCGGATGAGATGCTGTTTGATATAGTATGGTCTATCCATCCTTGTATGGTAAGGATACAAAGTGTTGTTCCCTGACCAAAAACTGATTTGGGACCTCTACACAACATTTAAGAAGTTCTCTTATTTGGGCTTCAAACTTTTGGATCGAGTTTTTTTTATTTTGGTTTTTTCATCCTCCCTAAAGATAGAGTGTTTCTCTACCCAGGATATATATATGTATGTATGTATACATATTAATATATCTATCACAATCAGAAGTCGTCTATTGGGAATATTCTAAATTAAATCTATTATAGCACATCCTTGATTTCTACGCTCATATCATAATATCCTACCTAGCTAGAGTGAGTTTTCTTTAACTAGCTTATAAGTTATAGTTTTTCTAACTAACTAAAGGTATTAAATAGTAAAACCCAATAACAAAACTATGACGGCTTGTGTGTCCAAAGTATTTTGTGGGCCTGAGCTCTTAAATAATAGGTTTAATTAATGCCATAAAAATAATGGAGCTTTTAACACCCCTCTAAAATCCTTATAACACTATTTAAATTTTATTGCCTAAAATATCCCAAATTAATTTATAATATACTAATCCATAGATTAAAATCAATCATCTTATCATTAATGGTGTGTTTATTTACTAGCAATTAGAATGAAAATTCTAGAATCAAAATTAATAATGTGTTTACTTGTAAAATTAAGGTTTAGAATCAAAATCAAAACAATGTCGAGCCCATGAATTTAGGAATCATTCCTATAGTTTTGATTCTCAAGGAAAAGTGAGGTTAGGAGTTAGAATTCGACTCCCAAGACTACTTATTTTACGCCTCAATTTTCATAATCTCCCAATTGCCCTCAATTCAGTTATGGTAATTTATACATTTTTGTCCTTGCATAATTTATTAAAATACCTAAAAATTTCATATTATTTGCAAATAGTTCCTTTATTAATAATAGTGATAATGATAATAACAATAACAATAATAATAACGACAATAATAACGATAATAGATCCTTGATCATCACCACCACCATTATCATTATTTATTAATGTCATTATTATTTAATTAATATTATTGTAATTAAAATTTATTAATTAGTTTTTATTATTTATCATTATTACTGTCATTAATGTCATTTTTTATAATAATAATATAATATTATTATTAATTTGTATTAATATTATTATTGCTAAAATTTATGAATTTTATTTTTTAATTATTATTAGTTGTTGTCATTGTTGTTGTTAACTTTACTGTATTAATAATAATAATATTGAGGATATGTCGAATTTATGCAAGATATGGAAAGTATGTAACTATCAGTTTATGCTGATTTAATTTGTTTAAATCAAATTATTGAGTGTACTAAAATAATATGACTTATTTATCCACCAGTGCTCAAAAATTGGTTATTTTGAATACTTAGTGGATAGGAGCAAACTTTGGAAAAGAGCTTGGAGAATGAAAAATAAAGGATACGATCCTTAAACTAGGAAGATTATTATCAAGATGGTGAGAAACTTCAATAGGATTAAATTTTCTTTAACTAGTTTGGCCTAAGCAGATTATTTTTTGCTTAACCATTGTACCATTTTTTTTTTCCTTTTCACATATCATCACTAATTTATTCACACATATGGGTAGATGAATAAGATACATAGTGTCATAAGAAAAAAATATTGTATCATTATATTATTATTAATTGATTTGTGATGTGATAAGAAAGGCTGAAAAAAGAGACTAAGAAAGGCTTGTTGAAGTTAGATGGAAGAAACAACATACTTGCTCAATTATTAGGAAGGCTTATTCGAATTGGACATATTTAAGGGCTTGGTAAATTTATAACTCTTATGCAATACTTTCACACCATTCATGCACCTGGTAAACATGATAGAAAGAATGAGTTGGATGCTTGGAAGAATCCAATTGAAAGTCAATTAGAGGAAATCACTAAAGAAATGAAGAAGGCACATTCCTATTCAGATGCGGGAAGTTCCAACTTCTTATTGTTGAATGCTGGAGGGTGTATGTTTATAAAAGGTAAAATCATCATTTTATGCTCAATCTCACTAACATTTATACTTTCGTGTAATTAAATCTCTTATGCTTTGATTTTGTGTGTTTTGTTATAATTTGAATGTTTTATGTATTTTAAGGGTATTTTGGTTATTTCATAGTTAACGAGAAATCAGACAACAAAACAAACATAATTTTTTGAGCTCAGAATAGTTAAAAGCCTTAGGAAGGGTATAAAAAGGTTAAATCATAATCTTACTCATGTTCAGGGTCCCAAATGGCAGTACCAACATCATAAACAAGTTCAGAAGTCCTGAAAACCTAAGAAATGATAGAAACCGAGATCAAAATGGACTTCGATTGCATAAAAAAAGATTTACAGAGGTCTAAATCTAGTGTGGTAGGATGCATGCTAATTTAGTGGAGCCTAGTTGACTTTGCATTGACTGATGATGTAGCAGTATATTATTAGACCAAAAAATGCACATATGTTACATGCAATGCACTGAATCAATGCTTGTTGACTTTTACGTTGACCGATGACGTGACAGCATATTATTAGACTAAAAAATGCACATATATTGCATGCAATAAACGGAATCACAGTCCTGATGACGTGTTGCATCTAATCAAAACTTAGCACATGGCACAATTCTATGCATCTAAATTATTTTCATCTGGGTGACTATGATTTACCTTTTGGCGATTATGATTTACCTATTGTATTTATAAATAAGAGACTTCCCTTCTAATTTGACAGCTCTGAAATCTAAATTTGAGCTCCATTTTGTGTAATTATCACTCCATCTTGTATTTTTATTTATTTTAATTAAATTACTATTTTACCCTCAGTCAATTATGAGTGGTAATTTAATTTCAAGCTTGAGATGGAGGTGTAACCTCAACTTGATCAATGGTCTTATATAATTCTCAATAGGATTACATGGGTCTATATAGTTGAATTTTACTAATGGAATAAAGTTTTCTTCATTGCTAAATATAACCTAGAGTAAAGGAGAAATAAAGGTTCTTGTTTATCCTAAAGTAAAAAGAAATGAAAGATATTGTTGATCCTAAAGTAAAAAAGAAATAAAAGATCTTGTTTTTAAAATGCATTAGGAAATGTTAGAAAAACTATTAGTTAGCAACACAAAATAAAGGAACAATACAAGATAAAGAGTGAAATGAAAGAATAATTTATTAGAGGGTAATTTTATTCATTCCAAGTGCGTACAAAACAAAGAGATGAACTCTCCTTTCATAGTTACATATTCCCTCTATGAAATTGATGGAAATATTATGGATAATAATTCCTTTTGAGATAGTGAGAGTTATACAGAAGGCAAAGGTTGCTAGTGGGAGATGGTGGGGAAATTAAAAGATGTGTGTTATAAACATCCACATTTATTTTAATAAATTCATAACACTCCCCCTTATATGTTCATTACAAAAGAATATGGCTCATTAAAATGTTTACTAAAAAAAACCTTTAAGGAAAAAATTAGTAAAGGAAAAAAAGTACATTATTCATTGATGTCTTAAAAAAAATAATTTTAGAGATATAAAGTTACCTCATTAAAACCTTATTAGAGAAAACCCTATAGGGTAAAAACCTAGTGAGGAAAAAGAGTACAATATATAAAATTTCCTCTAAAATAAATTACTTTCCCCAAACAAGTACACTCCATCTCATCTTGACATAGATTCATCAACATTTGAAGAAGAATCTTTGAGTTGATGCATCCCAATTTTGTGTACTAATTTTTCAAATGCGCAGTTGGTAGAGATTTTGTAAATAAATTTGCAAGATTGTCACTTGAGCATATTTACTTAATATTTATGTTACCATTCTTTTGAAATTCATGTGTATAAAAGAATTTTGGTGAAATATGTTTTGTTTTGTCACCTTGTATATAATCTCCTTTAATTTGAGTAATGCATGTTACATTGTCCTCATATAATATTATGAGATTATTCTTAATTGATGACAATCCACGCGTTTCTCAAATATGTCGTATTATTGATCTTAACCAAATGCACTCACTACTTACTTCATGAATAGCAAGTATTTTTGAATGATTTGAAGATGTTGTAACTACTGTTTGTTTCATTGATCACCATGATACAGCAATATTATCAAAGGTAAATAAATAATCCATTTGAGATTGGGCTTTATGTGGATCAAAGATATATCCAACATCTGTATATACAATTAATGGAGATTTTGACCAATTTGGATAAAACAAACCTATGTCAATTGTTCTACGGAGATAACAAAATACATGTTTTACACTATTTTAATGCCTATGAGTTAGTGTAGAACTATATCTTATTAATACGTTAACTGAAAATGTAATATCAGGTCTAGCACAATTTGCAAGATATATGAGTGCACCAATTGCACTTAAATATGGTACTTCATGATCAAGAATTGTTTCACCGTCTTCTTCAGGACAAAACAGATCTTTTTTCACATTAAATGATCGTACCACCATTAGAGTACTTAATGGATGGGCTTTATCTATATAAAAACACTTTAAAAAATTTTTAGTGTATGTTAACAGATGTTACAGTATTTCATTTGACAAATACTCAATTAATAAGCCAAGACAAAATTTTATTTTTCTAAGATCTTTTAATTAAAACTTATATTTCAAACAAGAAGTTGTTTTTGAAAGTTCTTTAAGAGTTCCAATAAGATTTAAATTATGAGCATATATTGCAATTATTGCAAATCCAATTTTAGAATTTTTAATAAAAACACAAGGATAAATTGGATTACTCATATATCTTTCTTTTAATAAATAGTTACTTAGGCGATTGTGCCACATATGCCCAAATTGTTTTAATCCATATAAAGACCATTGCAGTTTCAAAGAATATAAACTACAAAGTTTAAATTTGTTTGCTTTTGGCATATTAAATCCTTCGAGGTTTTCATATAAATATATGTATCGATAGAACCATACTGATAGGCATCACAATATCCATAAGATGTATACCAAGCCCTTCAGATACCACAAGACTAACTAGAAATCGAAATGTCGTTGCATCCATAATAGAAGAATACGTCTCCTTATAATCAGTGTTGGGTCTTTGAAAAAAACGTTGTGATATTAACCTTGCTTTATATCTCATAATTTCATTTTTCTCATTTTGTTTTTTAATGACTACCCACTTATAATAACATCTTTGATATTTTTAGGTATCAAGACTATTGGTCCAAATACTTTATATTTTGCAAGTGAATTTAGCTATGTTTGAATAACATCTTTCTACTTTGGCCAATCATTTTTATATCGACATTCTTCCATAGTTTTTGAATCAAGATTCTCATCATCATTTGTGATATTAAGAGCAATAGTAATTGAAATAATTTCATCAACAATTATTTCATTTTGATCCTAAGATTTTTCTATGCTAACAAAACCAATCATAATTTCATCATTTTGTTTCTCTTCAAGAGAAATTGATACTTCTTCAGTTGTTGGCAAAATTTCTTCTAAGTCAACAGGACCAATATTATTTGATTGATCAATCTGAGTTATTTGATTAGCAGTCAATGACTCTTCAGGAGTGCTAATTTTATTTTGTAACTTTTCTTGTGTTTTCCTTTTCTAGGGAATTTTTATCTTTTGAACCAATTGGCCTTTCACGTTTCAGATGTACTTTACTCTCATTAGTTTTGTCGTGTTGTCCTTCAGGAATCTTAATATGCGTTAGGGCATTTTCAGCTGGAATATATGATTCTATTATTTTTCTTGAATCATTAAATGCATTAAGAATTTGATTTGTAATATTTTACAAATGGATGATCTTTTGAACTTTAAGTTCACTTTGATTTATATGAGGATCAAGATGAGCTAATGATGATGCATGCCATGTAATTTCACATTGTTCATTTGTTTTTATTTTTCTCCCTCTAATGACGGGAAAATGTGTTCATCAAAATGGCAATCGGCAAATTGTGCTGTAAAAAGATCTTCAGTTAAAAGGTTCAAGATACTTAATTGTTGATGGAGAATTAAAGCCAACATAAATTCCAAGTCTTCGTTGCAAATTCATTTTATTTCTTTGTGGGGGAGCTATTAGCCATCAACACAAAATAAAGAAGCAATACAAGATAAAGAGTAAAATAAGAGAACAATATATTAGAAAGTAATTTTATTCATTCCAAATGTGTACAAAACAAAAAGATGAACTCTCTTTTTGTAGTTACATAATCACTCCATGAAATTAATGGAAACATTATGGATCATAATTTCTTGTAAGATAGTGGGAGTTATAGAGAAGCCAAAGGTTGTTAGTGAGAGATGGTGGGGAGACTAAGCGATGTATGTTATGAACATCCATATTTATTTTAATAAATTTATAATAGGAAACAAGATTTTGCTTGATTTTGGGCTTTATAATTTTATGCTTTTTATATCTCTTAGGGATAATTGGTTCTTCGTTAGCCTATTTCATAAGACGTTCCCTTATGGGACAAGGTCCCTCAAGTGGGTTGGGCTAATGATTCAATATGAAATGGACCTCAAATGCCCTAACACAATAGCTTGAATTCACCATGGAATATATACTTGATTGGTTTGATAAGACCTTTAAGCCTAGTGTGATTTTTAGATAGCAATGATATGAAAAAGAAAAGCATATTTTACGCATGCATGGGAGTAATTCTACTTTGTATTTTGTAATGTTTCAAAAGATTAATTTAATAAATAGTTTGCTAATTATTAAGAAAAAAAATCTTAAAGCATGTAGCCATGTGCATTACCCATTTGCTAGATGTAAATGAAAAATGTAATTTTTATTTTATTGCGTATATTGATTTTGATCTAAAGATATCACAACGGTTAATCAATTAAGTAAAACTATTTTAAAAGTATGTCTCCCTATCTTTTTTAGAAAAGATTTTTTAAATTGGACATCAAATGCATATTATCAAGACATATGCTTTTAGACTTTTGATTAAATAATCAATAGACTTATATTGTAATATTAAAATAATTGATTGAAGAATTAATTCATGGGAATAGCTCAATCTCATGTTTTAGGGGAGAAGCCATAAAAAAATTTCTAGGTGGGCAAAAGTTTTTTAAGTCCAAGCATTATCTCAATTAAAAATATAATTCTTAACAAAAATTTCGTAAATACATAAGAAAATACATTAAATCAAAGAAGCAATTCAATTACAATCAAACACTATTTAAGTTGTGCTTTATGATGCTTTTGAGAATCAAACTCATCTATTAATGAATTTGAATTAATGGTGTCAAAAATTCTCTTTCAATATAGATAACCATACTATTTGATGGAAACTCTTTCTCCGTTTTATTTCAAAATGGTTTTTTGATAAGCTTTATAGTTAAAAATTTGTTCATTCATTACAGTCAAAACAGGAAGAGTCAATGGAAAATGAATCAATTTGTTTATCAAGTAGTAAATTTCAAGTTTTTTTGCCTCAACTGATTGTTAACATAGTTTAGAAATTGAAGAAATACACAAAAAGTCAACAAGATGAAGCACGTCATTTGAAAAGCATTTGAACATTTCTTCTCAAAACAAATATCTTGAATAAAGTAAAATCTTAAGGATAAAATCTCTCTATAAGATTATAAATATCATAAAAGTCAAGTGATTTGAAAGATTCAATAGAATCCAAATCAAAGCTTAGAGTAAGAAGTTCTACCATTCGATGTATGAATATATTATTTAACTCCATTAGCTGAAAATCTATTATAGCATTAATAGATCAATTCAATAATAATGCTCCATAGTAATATAATCTTTTTGCTGATAAGTATACATCGTACCTTTAATGTAGCAATCATTAGTTCTAAGCACATCAATATGATGACTTTCAGAAAATAATATCACACTCTTCATTAATGTATACTGTCTACTCTCATATAAGCAGTAATCTTTTAGTTGACATTAAATGTATAACATTCAAAATGTTTTGAGATTTCATTTGTTATTATTATTGACAAAGTAGATAATTTATCCTTAAAACCTTATGTTTGGAAAGAGACTCACACAAGTAGCTGTGAATTAAATGGAAACAAACTCTTTCCCTCTTTATGTGATTAAAATAAGATTTGTACCGTAAATAAATTGGTAGAAAAATAAAGTAATAAATCAATCACAAGAGACACATATTTTTACTAGGGGTGAGCAACTTCGGGTTTCGATAAACCTGACTGGATTTCGTGTTAATCGGGTTGAGAAAAATATGACCTGAACTCAACCTGAACATATGATCCGATCTGAATATATCAGATCATTTTCTATTGTTTTTATTATATTTTTTTTGAATTTTCGGATTGGATCGAGTTTGACCCGATCCGATCCGATCGAGTTGGCTAAAATTCAACCCGATTAGGTTATAACCTTCATCCGAACCATATTCGAACTCAAAATTTTCGGATCGGATCAGGTTAGATCGGGTCAGGTTGGGCTATTTACCCACCCCTAATTTTTATGTAGAAAATCCAAAATGGGAAAAAGCACAGGACCGTAGTTTAATATAATCTTCCACTAAATTTAATAGTATTACAACACAAATTCTTTTCTAGATAATATTATAGATTAACAACATCAAAAATCTCAATATTCTTGGCATATAGTATCATGCTTCTATCTGTCTCTTTAATAAGTGGGCATCTCAAATAATGGTTAACGAGAGAAAAGAATAAAAATCAAGACTATTAGAATTGTAAAGGGCGATGACAGGAACTTCCCTTCCAAATTTAGGAGAAATCGAAGTTCAAATCGACTTTTGATCATGCAATCAAAGATTGAAAAAGCTTTGCCCCCAAATTAAACTCATGCCATTATCTCTTTGCTCTCTCTCTCTCTCTCTCTCATCTTTTTCTTCTTTTTCTTTTTATGTCAACCACATCCACTTACTCTTCTTTATATAGCCTCGTTTTCAAAACCTAATTTCATGGCAAATTTCATCCAAGTCCAAAGCTTAATGTTAATTTCACATCAAGCAAGTCTTTTTGGACTTTGGGCTTTTAGGTCGCCAAATGAGATGGACCCAGCACCTTATTCATCAGATGTAAGATAAATGCTAATTTAAGTGTTGATATTACATCATAAACACCTTTAGATTTGTTGTCAATAATCTTTTATTTGATCCAATATTGGTAAGGATGAGAATATTCCATATTATCTTAGTTTGACCTCAAGATGCTTATAAATAGTATCAAACATGCTAGTCAACCACTTGAGAGATTTAAAAGGAGAGCTCCAACGAGTAGCTCCAAAGTCATTGTAATGAACAAATTTGATTAGCTTCTATACTAGTTTCAAGCGCCCTGGAAGCTATCAAATTAATAGTTTTAGATTCCCTAATAGATTTCAACTTAGAATGATGTTTGAGAAGGGAACCCAAAACATTGGCAATTGAATTCAAAGTATAAAAAAAAATTCCATTCGTCACGCATATTATTCAAAACTTTCACTAATAAACTTTGCAATCGATGAGTAAAATAATGTATATAATATGCATATGGATAATCTTCTCAAAATAATGCTAGCAATCCATTCTGTTATTAACACCATCATATCCTTGCCCTCGTAAATCTTTAATCACAAGATTATAATAAGTAAGGACATTACTTATTTCCTTTTTTAAGAGATGATGCACTAGTTTCTTTCACATTTACAAACAAATTCATTACAATCAACATATCCCAAAATAATAGCCATTTGTTCTTTTTAAACTTCATCTTATACTTTACCAATAAGAATACAAAATTTTATATCTCCAATTTCTTCATGAATCTTTTGCCACACTCTATTGGCAATATAATTTAATCCTTTTGAATATTAGATGAAGTTTGTTTTGATTGCCTAAATTTTCCCACAAAACTTTAGTAATATCTTTATTCATCCTTGTCGAATGCTTTATCATTTCAACAAAATTTTTAGGACTAGAAGATTACTCATCATGACCTCTAAAACTACATCCTTGCTTTGAAAGCCATTTAATAACTTCTATTGAGGTCTAAAGACACAATCCATTTTGCAAAATCTATTGTGATAATTTTGCATTAATGACTCTACCTATATGTTGAGGTGGATTCTTTAAACCACTTTAATTTAGTATAACCTTAGTGTGGTGTGTTAAGCACCTTCATGATGCAAAAAGAACATCTCTATCCTTTTTTAACTCCTAAACCTTTCAATTATAAACTTAGGATATTTTTTCCTTTTTTAATCAAAAAGAAAACAAGCAAAATAATATACGCATCAAGCCAAGGAAATCGTGCATACAAATTGTCTTGAAATCAACAAAATTGTTGCTCATCAAATGAAAGTGAAAACTCTTCTAACTTCATTTGATATGGACCCATGTTAACGTACATTCTTTGAACATCATCTTGTTGATTAGTGGGCTATGTCCACATTGGTTTATGTAACTTTGGATGTTGTTCTAATGACGCAATGTTGTCACTTTGAGGTTCAACTCTTCGAGACTTAGATGTGGGTCGCTCATATAGCTTAGGATCATCAACATCATATGGAATCTCACTCGATACTGACCACTATCATTTTTTTCTTAAAAAAATTTTAAAAGAGTTTCTCTAAGCTTTGATGATTGATTGTTTGACATTCAAAATTGAAAAGTAAAGAAGGAAAAACATAAAAGAAGTTAAAAAAAGAAATAACATATTTACTAACAAAAGCCATACAACCTTTAGTCCGTCATTATGACATATTGACACTATCCAAGAACTAAACAATAAGTATAGTTAATAAATTATCATCATATATAATTTATTAGATTGAATCTATGATCTATCTTTATCGATAATAAATTTCAAATGATCCATCTTAATCTATCATATTCAATTTAAAAATTTAAATGCTAGAATTCAATGGCTGAATTATCTTCATTTGACCTAGTAATAATTTAATCTTACATAGTGAAATTGGAACAAGAATTAAGCATACAAACATTAGTCTTCGCTGCCTTACAATTAATAAATATATTGTAAATGATTGAGTAAGAAATAAATTTATAATCTATTCTTATCAAGAAGAAGATGAAGAACTAAAGAAGCTAAGAAAAAAAGTTTTAGAATCTCAAATGAACTAAATGCTCCATCTTTTTTTATATGAATGGCAAAGTTGTAAATTTGTGGAGTGTAACAATGGTAATTTTATAAATTTTGCATAATGGCATTTTTATAAAATTTTCAAACTTTTGGATGGACTGTAGCTCTCCACAATCAACTAGTAGTCTTTTTATTGCCATAATTAGACATTGTAAGGATAAACCAAAATATGGAATTTTTTAAAACTTTAGGATGGATTGTAGCCCGCCCCAATCAACAACTAAGACCCACCATTTAATACCAAAACTTATCCATATTCTTATGGGGATAAGTTAGGATAAGTTTAAGTTATTTAATTTAATAATTAAGTTTAAGTTATTTAATTTAATAATTAAACTATTACTTAAACATTTAACTATTTTTGTTTGAACCAATTTAGGATAAATTTGGCAATATTATATCTTTAAAACTAGTGGTTGTTCGCTATGCTGTAAAAATAATCAGCTGTATAGAGAGTTAGTTAAATTTTTATAATGTGAAGAGAACTAATTAAAGTTTTTTATATATTTTTTTAAAAAATACTATGAGTTGTAAAAGTAGTATTATGTATTTAGTAAATTTTATTATTAAACTACTGTAAAAATACAAGTCACTGAAATATACATAACATTAAATAAATTTATTTCACATTTATAAAAATGTATATATTATATTTTTTATTCTATATATAATAATTGATAATTAAAATAAATAATATTATTTTTTTATTTTTATTTTTATTTCAATATAATTGGTAATAATAATAATCTATTAAAATATAATGATTTTATTTTCTAATTGAATAAGGATAATTTTAGTTTTTTATAATATATGTAAGGATATATATGAAATTTTAGTAAGTATAAGATTGATTTTAAAATTGGATTTTAAAAAGGTACTCCTTACTTATTTTTTTAAAATCTATCATAGAAGCGTGATTTTACTAAAAGTGATATTAAAAAATAGAAAAATTATCAGTTATATATCTAAAGTTTATTCAGTTATAAAAAATATTATAAAATTTTAAATTATTCAATTTTTCACCTTAAGTTTGCAATCTCAATGAATCTTATAGCAAAATTGAAACAATAAAAATAATTTAGTTAGGGTGATGAATCTATTCTTAGAAATAAATAAAATTTAAATTGATCGTGGAGACAACCATTCTCAATAAATTATGCATAATTTAATTTTAATTCTTATTTTTTTAATTATACTTAATTAAATATGAATAATTTATTAATTTATTAGTAAATGAATATTTGTTAATTTAAGAAAAAATTAATATGTTAATTACTTGTACTGCTTGGGCATGGCAGCTAGCTGTTCAGCAGCAAAGCCCAATAACCGACAAACAAAAAGCAGACAGAATAATAACGTTAAAAAAATAACAGTGAGATTGGAGTTATCCTCGTCATTGCCACGTATACGAATTGCTTTTTAATGGTTTTGTCTGTCAAAACTGAATTGGTGGGACTTCAGATTTGACCCTACTTGCAGCACTTCCAACTAAGGTTGCGTTTGGGGCACAGCCCAGCTGCTCCACCCATACAATTTCAGGAGGATAAACGCATCTAAAAGCCCCGCTAATCTGAATTTGACAATTTGTTATTTTGTATTATATCCAAAAACTTTAAATGTAAGTTTTAACTTTTGAAAATAGAAAATAAATATATTGTTGGAAGAAAATAACAAAAATGTAGGAATATTTTTGAAGGAGAATAATTATTAAATTTTTTAATGTAGTACTGTAATTACAAATTGGCAAATTTATTGTTGAAAATGGAAAAAAAAAAACGAGTGTTATGGTAATAATAATAATTTGCCACGACTGAAACGAGGAGGCAAAATATAGCTGAGCGAAGCTAAGATAAGTATTAATTGTGCTTGCACTGTGTGAGTGTGGAGGCCATTCTCTAAAGCCACGGCTGTGAGTATAGCTTTGTAAAGTTGTTAATTGATAAATATCAATAACAGAAAATTTGAAACACTTCGTGCGGCAATTTCACTTTCAATTCGAAAATGGCGTCTAAAGTTGGGTTCGTGGGATTGGATGAGTACAGCGTGGACATGGCCGCTTCGCTTATTCACTCTGGATACAAAGTCCAAGCGTTTGAGGTTTCATTTCTATTTCTCTGTTTATGAATCAATCTCTTTGATCCTTTAATTTTCAGTTGCTGCGATAAGAAAAAAAATAATTTCTTTCTATCTTTTTAAAAAAATTGTTGATGAATGATGAATCCACGTGTTATGTATGTGTGATGGATATATACATTCTTGGACTCATTGGCTTTGCTTGTAATGTATTGAAGTGAAAAAGGCTGGGAGGATAGTTGATTGCATATTAGTCTAGAGTAGAATCCTCTGGACTTTTTTAACTTTCTATTTTGATCAATGTATCAAGAAATTCACCAGTTAGATGAGTGCGTCTACTGGACAGATATTGGTGGCTGTGCTTTTTGAAATTCTGATTCTTTTGTTCAGTGCATAGAGTTCACTTTTAGTTTTTGGGGAAAACTTTAAAGAAGGGATTTCAACAATTACCAGAAGATGTGGTTTATTTAGTTTGTGGAAAATTGAATTTTAATCGCATTATTATTTGATGTTCTCTGATCTTAGATCAAGTATTAGAGTCTCTTGATGCCAAGTTCTAACTCCATCCTATGGCCTAGGTCCTGGCCTAGATCAATGGGGGTGTGAGTAAGAACAATAATAATAAAGATATTTGAGTTGCTTAATAAGTATTCTCCTTCGTTATATTCTTCTTGCTGTCGATATAATGCCTCCAAACTTGAAAAAGGTCTTATATCAATTTTATGTTGATTGCTATTCTTCTCAAACAACATTGTACCTGAATGTATATCCATAATTTACTACTTTCATCTGTATAACCTCTTCATGGTATGATTGAATGAGACCAAGAGATTTTGTTTAAAGTGTTAATTTCATATTTAAATGCTCTTTTCCATATGCAGATATCCGATTCCTTGGTAGATAAATTTTTGATGCTAGGCGGAATCAGAAGTGCAAGCCTTGTGGAGGCAGGGAAAGGTATTCTCCATCTTGCTCTAATCTGGTCAGATTCTTTTCTTTTCTTTTAACTTCTGTTTTTGTGTTTTCAATAATATAATCTAGTCCTGAACCCATTTCTTTGGGTGCATAGTTACCAAATTGGTCTAATTCCCAATGAAGGTATGGAATGAGGCCATTAAGGACCTAGATGTGCTTGTGGAAATCTTGATATGTAAAGAATCACATTTAAAACAATAATTTACCCAACAAATAAGTTTCGGGGTACTCAACTAAGACTAAAAAGAAAAAATGTTAAAACACTATGATCAGTGAATGGCAAAATGGTTAGAAGGAAGAGAGATCCCGTTCTTTTCTTGAGAAAAAAATTTAAAAGAAATCACAGTTATATTCACACAAAATTGCTAGTAGGATGTTAATAGTTAATATTTGCTTATTAATTCGGTCCTTGCTTAATTTTGGAAAGAAGATATAGCCAAACGGAAAAGGGCAATACTGAAGATAGGTAACGATAGATCCCATCAAGGAATCTTTCATAGTGATTTGACTCTTAGATGATTATTGAAGAAGTTAAGTTTTGAAATGTTATCAAAAGGGAAAAGTGAATATTTAATATTAATTTTGAGGTTTTGAAATGGTTTTTCCTGTTACTGCTTTCACTAGTTGGCTTTATTCTTGTGACTTTTCTTTTAAGTTTTTGTTTGCTGTTTCGGTTTTGTTGTCATTTTAAGGGGTAAGGCTCGTTATATCCCTTTTGAATGGGCGAATTAGTCTGTTCTTTAATAAGTTTTTCTCTCTTTGTCAAGATTACTCAAAAAAAAAAATCAAAACCTGAGGTCGAGGTTATGTCTATAGTACAAGATGGCATATTTTGGAACTAATATGATGATTTAGAACAATAACTATATGTGGCTTCATATGTAAGAGTTGAAATCCTGCCTTTTTTGGGGATTATGGATAAAGGAAAGGGTATTTCATTTCATGATTTAAATTTAATAACATTTCTTTCAATCAAATTTATAATGTGAATGCTTAACTTTTACAAATATCAACTGTGGTAATATTCATATAGATGACTATGAAGAAGAAAGAAGTCAAAAGTAATTACTCCACTCCACTTCTATCTTCCATCCAAAAATAAAATTTCTTTTTGCACGTCTTTTTTCACCTCTGTTACATAACAATTTTTTTTATTTCATTCCCTTATTAACTTTTTATCTTAACAAAATTTCAACTAATTATAACATCTCAAGCCCTCTTACCCTACTTAGTGTTTGTCTACTAGTTCTATTAACTTAAAAATGGTGGAAGGAGAGTGTCAGGCATGCATTTGTGGTGGTTTAATATTGGATTGGGAAGAAAAATTTTGGCAAGGATTTAAGGAGGTTTCCACAACTTGGAAAGTGGATATGTTTAGTGTGATTTTGATGACATATATGTGTTGGTTAGAGAAAAGATTATGATCTATTTCAAAAATTTGAATTTTGAGGGAATTATGGATTTTTTCTTTTTGCTAAGAAAAAAAATATTATAAAACTAAAAGAAACATGTACAAGGATTGGTAGGACTACATATCGACAGAAAAAGGACGAGAAGTCCCAATCTAAATAGAACACTAAAAAACTGCACAAATCAAAATATCCTAAAACCCAAAAACACTAGCGCACTAAGAATGCAACCCTCTTAAGATACAGAAGCTTCCCCATTAAGCAAAATAAAAAAGAAAGAGATGTCTTTGACTTCAGTAGTAATGGATGCCCATAGGGAAGCCCAGAACTTGACTTTGTCCCATAGGTGTGAAGGATCTTCTCCAGTTTTGTTATCAAAGATTCTTTGGTTTCTTTCATTCCACACCACCCAAAAAATATCCAAGACTGCACAGTTCCATAGAACCCTTGCTTTTTTTGTCCTTTTTAAGCAAGAAAAATTTTCCAAAAGTAAGGAATAACATGAGGCAGGAGCTGACTAGCTTAGATTGAATGTCTTAAATAAGTTAGACCACAAAAAGTAGGCAGCAGTGCAGTGAAGAAATAGATGATCAACATTCTCTGATGTTTTTTTACAAACAACACACCATTTTGGAAGTAAAGCCATATGAGGTCTTCTTTTCTGAACCATGTCATTTGTGTTGATTTTTCTATGAGCAACAGACCAAACCATCATCTTCACCTTTGTAGGAACTTTAGCTTTCCAAATCCAGTGAGAAGGAGAAAAAGAGGGGTATTGGGATTATCTATGAGACTAAGAAAGTAAGATTCAATAGAGAAACATCCTGATTTATCCAAATTCCAAACTCTCTTATCCTCTTTCATATCATTAAGAGAAACCCCTTGTAGGATCCCAAGCATCTCAGCACATTGTTCAGATTCTCTATCATTCTTGTTTCTACGGAACTTAAAATCCCAACTCCACTGTGAAATATAGTACTTAAACATGCTAGTTATAGAGCACTCACAACCTCGAGAAAGCCTATATAATCGAGGGAAAAAATCACAAAGAGCAACCTCCTTAATCCAGCAATCCTCCCAAAATCTAACTCTCTGCCCATTACCAACCATCAGCTTAATATTGGATAAAAAATCTGTTTTCCCTTTTGAGATAAAGACCCAAGGACATCTAGTACTTCCCCTAACAACATCAGCTACATCCCAACCATTTTTATGCAACCCATACTTACTTTTTATAACATAAAACCAAAGAGAATTAACTTCTAAAGGAAACTTCCATAACCACTTCCCAAGCAAGGCCTTATTTCTGAAAATAATATTTCCTAATCCTAGTCCTCCCTTGGATTGTGGTTGAGAGACTACCCTCCAGCTGACCAAATGCTCTTTTTTGCCCTCTCCTATGCCTTCCCACAAAAAATCCCTCATAGCCTTTTCTATCCTTTTAGCCACTGACATAGGAATTTAAAATAAAGACATAAAATAAGTAAGAAGGCTAGATAGAACAGATTGGATAAGAGTTAACTTCCCTCTTTTGGATAGACAAGCTTTCTTCCACCCATCCAATCTCCTCTCAACTTTCTCCAAGATTGGAGCCCAAAAATCAGCTTTCCTAGGGTTCCCCCCAAGAGGTAATCCTAAGTACTTTAAAGGCCAATTCCCCATCTCACACCCAACTGAAGAAGCCAAGTCAATTAACTTTTGATACTGAAAATTTATGCCTACAATTGAACTCTTCCTCAAATTAATTTTCAAACTAGAAATTGCACAAAAAAATCCACTACTTTGAGGAGATTATGAAATTTTCCTACATCATCGGAATGGAAGAAAATTGTGTCATCAGCAAATTGAAGATGAGAAACCAGAGTTTTATCTTTACCAATTAAGAAACCCTCAACCAGATTGCACTCTTGAGCCTTATCCATTAATCTGCTGATAACATCAACCACAATTGTGAATAGGAAGGGGGAGAGAGGGTCCCCTTGTCAAAGACCTCTAGAAGCATGAATCTTACCTCTAGGTCTACTATTCAGGAAGATAAACTGATAGAACTTAAGCAGCCCCTTATCCAACTTCTCCACTTTTGCCCAAAACCCTTAGCTTCCAACACAAAATCTAAAAAGTCCCAATCAACGTGATCATAAGCTTTCTCAAAGTCCATTTTGAAAACAAGACCAGGTCTTTTGCATTTTCTATACTCTTCCACAGCTTCATTAGCAACTAAAACTGCATCCAAAATCTGTTTATCCCTCACAAAAGCGCCTTGAGAGTAAGAAATGGTCTCTCCTAACACCTCTTTGAGTCTAAGAGAGAGAACGTTAGAAATGATCTTGTAAAGACTTGTCACTAAATTTATGGGTCTGAACTCACTCAATTTTGAAGGCTCTTTCTTTTTTGGAATAAGACAAATGAAGGTAGAGTTAGTGGAAGAGTTCACAACACCTGACTTGTAGAATTCCTTAAAAACCTCTAACAAGTCTTGCTTAATAACCTCCCAACAATCTTGATACACCGCCAACGAGTACCCATCAGGACGAGGAGATTTATCTCTGCAACAACTCTGAACAACCATCTTAATTTCCTGCTCCTCAAAAGGTCTCTCCAACCAGGATGCTCTGTCAACTGAAATAGGACACCATTGTAACCCTTCAATTCCAGGCCTTACAATATTCTCTTTTGAATAAAGTTGCTGGAAAAACTCTAAAATTTTATTCTCAATGGCAGCCTCATCTTCCACAATGGAACCATCATTCATCTCCAATCTATTGATAATATTTCTGCCTAATCTTCCTTTCAAAATTCCAGGCCTTACAAGAATTTTGAGGGAATTATGGATATTTAGTTCTAATGGAGTACGGTTTTGGGTGAAACCCAAGGAAAATGAATTTCTAACTGTTGTTCTATGTCTATGGTTGGTATGAAACAGTATAATTACTCACAGCTAAGTCATGAACAAATCACAATTATTTTGTATTTCTAGTCATAAAAAGTTATATTTATATCCTTCATGGGTAAGCTTAGAGAGGAAACAAATCATGTGATAAGGGAAAAAGAAACTTCCTGTTTAGAGAAAAAGGAAACTACTTGTTTTCACCTATGATCAGGCCAACCTTGTGATCAACTAATGAAATGAACGCTTGTTTATTTGTTCATTTGCTTATTTCTGTTTTATATTTATACTCTTTTTTGTGTGGAAGTTGTACCTTAATAAATTTCAGAATGTTTTGTTATTCTCTTGTTTGTGATTTCATGTGCAGATGTTTCAGCTTTAGTTGTGGTAATCTCTCATGTAGATCAAATTGATGACATATTCTTTGGTCACGAGGGTGTACTTAAAGGTCTTTACTAAGCTTCTTCACTATACTGCCAATATAGATGTCACCACTTTTGTGACTTAACATTTTTTTAACTTTTACGGATCTGCAGGATTACAAAAAGGCACAGTCATAATTCTTCGTTCAACTATCTTGCCGTCACATATGCAAAAACTAGAGAAGACTCTCACAGGCAATCTAACATTTTATATTTTGGAACACATGTTTCTAATTTTATACTCCATTGACTGCTTTACTTATTTATTTTTGGTATAAAACGGAATTTTTTATTGATAAGAAAGTAAATATAAGTGGACAGGAAATGCACTAGGGATATCTAAAAATAAACTATTTTATCTGTATAATGACAGACGGACATTGACTAAATACAAATATAAGAGTCTAAAATAGCCTAGTGACAAGAAAGCACAAGAAAACGCCCTGAAAGCTTAATATCACTCATTGACTGCACTACATCCCTTTGAAAAAAAAAAAACTTAAAACTCTTTCCCTTTTAAGAATCATGAAGAGAAAGAAGTCTTGAAAATTCTTTGTTATAGAGGCCAACAAGGATGCAAAAAATACATGTATATGTATGTGTGTATGTACATATATGTGTGTGTGTGTATTAATCTCATTAACGATTAGAACCCTCTTTTTATTGTCTTAAAAAGTATGATCATTTATTTACTTTCTGATTGCCCACAAAAATGCAATGATAATGCTCTTTCATAAAATCTTAGCTCCCTTTCCTATACCTTTTCCTTTTCCTTTTTCTTTTCCAAATGGATAATTGTTTTCCTCATCATGGAACTACAAGATGCTGGAACTACCCACTTGATTTGTGATCCCTTGCGTAAATTAGCTATCATTTGGAAGCCATGACTCAATGAAGAAATGGCATTCATTTTGGGAGCCATGACTCGATGCAGAAAAAGATTATTGGAGTTGTCTTCACTCTTTTTGCGCAAAACACACCGAAAGCAAATATTTTTGCATTTTCTATTGCTTAATCATAATGAATGTACCATCAACCAACAATGAAAGATAGGATTTGCAATAATAATTGCCTGATCATTCAGGTCTCCAACTTCTTTAGTCATCTAAACTGGGAGTTGAGAAAGGAGGTTAAAGTTGGCATAGCCTTGTATAAGAGTGTTCGGGTATACCTTTGTATATTGCAAAAAGTTTTACCTTTTTGCTTACTTAGTGGACAATTAGATCAATCTCTGTTTTGATTTTTCATTATTAATACGTTCTTGAGTTTCCTTTTAAAAAAAATAATAAATCCAACTTATTTTCTTTTATCACATATTTTTGGTAACCCCTTGGTCTATGAAATCTGTCAGCTTGATGAGGAGTATGAGAAGAGGAAAAAGACGACAAAGAAGTATCAATAACCTTTTATTTTTGACTCAAAATCACCTTACCATATCCATGACGAGATTACTGTGATTGGTGAAGGTTGGATATTCATTAGAAATAGGTTCCCAACAATTTCTAAGGGGCCCATATTGGACCAAATTGGAATCCCAAGCACAAGAATGCAGAGAATACTTTTAGAACTGTAAAGTTACTGTATTTCATTAATTGTGTGATTTTATCATGAAATGGGGCACTTTTGTTAACTGTTAAAATTTGCATTAATAGTCTTTATAATATAATACATCTACTACTGTTTTAGTTTAACTTAATATTCCTTTTGTGCAAAACTATGTGTATAAATGGGAAATTCACTGATAACAAAAAAATAATGCAGCAATCTGTCGTGGTTTTGCCTATTAGAATTACATGTATTGCCGTATAAAGGGTATTTTATTGTTAGCGAGAATAAATATATAGTGTAATTACATGTCGGTAGATAGGTTACTGGTTATTGATTTAGATTTAATAATGATTGGGTGCCTACTAGTGATTTAACGAAGATATTTAACGTACACAAAATAATATTATATTTTAAAATCATTTGTCAAATTTTTACTCCATCAATCATATAAAGGATGTATAGCCCAAACTCCACAATTAAAACGTATAACCATATTCATAGGTGTTATGTACAACCATATTTAATAACTGAATTTCGACAGTTGGATATAAATTTTAATTGTCTTATAAAATTAACAAAGTGTTCACATTGTTCTGACTTTTTTCTTATTTAATTTCCTTATAAATATTTCTTGGTATACAAGCCTGCATATTTCTACAAGTTGAAGCAGCACATTCTTGAAAGAGTCTTGGCTTTTCTCCTTCTTCCTAAAAGAAAAGTGTTCTTTTCTTACAAAGCATCAATAGAGCATGCAATGGGCCAGATATTTTCTTTTCCAAATGTGAGGCAATGTTTATGCCTGCATGTTCCTGCAAGTTGAAACTGCACATTCTTGAAAGAGTCTTGGCTTTTCTCCTTCCTAAAGAAAAGTGTTCTCCATTTATAAAGAATCAATAGAACACATAGTTGGATTTTTTTTTTTTATATCACTTCTCCGTTTTAAATTGTCTTTTGAGCCAAAGCCAAAAGAAAAATACTAAAGGGGGGCCTTTAGCTTTTCAAATCATTTTAAAGTAAAATAAAGGAATACTTATAATTTAGCCTTTTCAAAATGCTTAAACAAGCTTCTCAAAAAAGTTAAGTTATATTCTCCTAATAGACGTAGAATTCTATTTTTATATTCTCTAAAAGCTTTTCTTTGGTTGAAACTGAATGACACAGTAACATATTATATTGAAAGAGCTTTAAAGATTAGAATAAGTTCTTTAACTGGTAGAGAAGCTACAGCAAGTAGCACCTAATAAGTTGCGAGGTGTCAGCAGTTAGTATTTATATTTTCCCACAAATTGTGTGTATAAGAATAGAAATATGGATTTCACACTTTGGCAGCATTTCCTATTTTCTCTATTCTGGTTTCCATCATTTAATAAAAGTGAAGGGTTATTCGAAAACCCAGTTCATCATGACATATTCATGTACACTATGAAAATTACTATAACGGGCCAATCATTAGTTTATATTCTAATGTTTTCTGTCCTTCTGGTAGATAACACGAATGATTCTACTGACATCATCTTTTTTATTTATCTTGCAGAGAATGATGAGACAGCTTGTGTGGTTGATGCATATGTCTCTAGGGGAATGTCTGAGGCTTTCAATGGAAAATTTATGGTAATGGAATATACAAAATATGATATTTTCCTTGGAGATATTAATTTGTAATACTTCTTGTCATCTGCTGGTGTTTGAATGGATATTTTATTCTTCTGTGTTCAGATTACAACCTCAGGAAGGTCAAATGCCATTGAGAGGGCGAGACCCTTTCTCTCTGGTAAATCAATTTCTGTCATTTTTATTTATTTTTTATGAGGATATGTTTTTCTGGATTTATACATTTCAGTTAATCTATGTTTCATCTAAGTCAAGGTTTTTGTATTTTGCTAACAGCAATGTGCAAAAAATTATACATTTTTAAGGGTGAACTTGGTGCTGGCAGGTATGCCATTCTTTTCAGTCTTGTAAACTATTTATTTATTTATTTATTTTTTGGGTTATGGAAGCAGCTGTTAGAATTTATTTTCTCAATGAAGTTCGTTTATTTATCCAATTGCTATGTCAGGTTAAGCAGACTTTCATTAAAAAGCCAGATACGTGCTTGACATGCTAAATGTAATATTGCTGCTGTTGATTGTGCATTACTTCAAAATAACAGATCTATTCAGATTTAAAAGTATAATAAATACTTGCCTTGCTAACTTCGATGCATGTGTTTCTCAAAATGAAAGTTATTCACAAACTTCATTATGTTCCTTTTTGTATGTTCAGAATTTGGTTGCCAATTCTAATTCCCTTCTCATTGCAGCAAAATCAAAATGGTCAATGATCTGCTCGAGGGCATTCATCTTATTGCTTCTGTAGAGGCTATTTCTCTTGGTGTTCAATTTGGGATTCATCCATGGATTCTCTATGATATCATTTCGAATGCTGCTGGAAATTCATGGTTTGTTGCTACCCATCTCGTTTTTCTATCCATTTCTCCCTGATGACAGTTTCATGATGTTCAAAGTTTTCAGCAACTATAGATGCTCTTAATTCAGTAGCTGGTTCAGCAGTTTGATGATGTTTAGTTAATCTTTTTAGTCTTATCATTAATACTACAACAGCTTGGAAACTGTTTCAAGGGTTTTGGGCCTTATTGTGGCTGACAAAATTAGAGATCGGGGTATCATGAGAATTTTAAAAATTGACATTGACATAAATGTTTTAGTTGTCAAGTCGTCTTGGGGTTCTGCAGATAGGACAAGAAACCAAAATGAAAGCTTGAAAATTATTAATTTTTCCTTTATCTCCCTCTCTCTTTTTAATAATATGTTAAGAAATGGAGAAAAAAAACTATAGTTTGAACTTCAGAGGGTTTTCAGAAAAGCCATTAGAAAGAAGCTGATCTAACTGTCCACCCTTCTTCATAGAAGACTATGAGAATAGAAAATGCACATCAGAAACTAGCTCTCGACCACATGCATCCGCACTACAATGACGAAAAACTGGTCTCTGAAACTCTAAAAAATAGAAAACATACTGAAATCTAATTATATCCTGTAAAACTTGAACTTCCCTCTTAACTTTTAAAATTTTTTCTATAGCTGCCCAAAGAATAGGCACAACAAGCTAGCTCTATATCTCTCTAGCTTGCCTACCTTAATTGGAAGCACAAATGATTGTCTATGAGAAATGATATGCAAGAAGTCAGAATCACCCATGCAACATGGAAACTGAGAAGGGTCTATCCATAATTGCAAAACAATGTGATTATGAAGAAAGAGATTGTCAATATATTCTTTAAGTTTTCAATAACTGCAGTCAACCAATGTTACAGTCATTAGGACGGAAGAAAAAGAAAAAAGATAAGAAAAGAGAAGGTTTGTTAAAATTGAACCTTGACGCCACAATAGATTTAGAATTAATTAAACGTAGGCACATATAATTGCCAATATAGGCTATGCGGGAAGTTTCTGGCCTCTGTGTACGTAAGGAAAAGTAGTTGATTGATTAAACTTCGAATGATCTCTTGCCCTTCTTGCTCTTTGAGTTGAGAGAAAAATAAAAAGGGTAACACGGAGAAGGTTTGTTAGAGCTGAACCTTATTGCTGCATTAGATTTAATGAAATTAGACAAAGAATTGTGAAAAATAACACAACTAATCTAGCAAATTGTAATAAATGCTGCATTAGATTTAATGAAATTAGACAACATATAGACAGAATAATTCTGAAAAATGGTAGAACTAATCTAGCAAATTGAAACAACTCTATTTTTTTATTTTGACAACTAATTAACTACCAAAATATGTTGCCATGCACTTGAAGGTGTGTATGGATTACACTTTAAATTGCTAGATGGTGATTAGGAGAATGCATGGCGCAATAATTAAGATTGTCTAATGGCAGTTTGAGCTGTATATCCCCTAATATTATATTGTGCTTCTATCCTTCATTTTTGAACTGATTTATTCTTTCCTGATCAACGTCTGATTTCTGTAATTTGTTCCTGCTTTCTCATATGTTCGATTGCATAACTTTGTGGAGTATAAATGACCTGACAAGTTATTAGTTTACCTCTCTAAATGTAGGACAGCTTGTGAAGGTGACAAGTTTGAGTCACAGTCTATGGCTGATCTGGCCCCATTAATTGTGTTAATTTAAGCTCAACAGTGACTAGCGATTGAATTGTTTCTTATTTTACTTTGTACTCTGTACACAATAATTAATTGATGTAATAATCAAAGCTATCAGCTGAATCTTTTGTTTTTTACGATTTTTAAATGGTTTATGTGCGCTTGTATTCCTGCTGGCAAACTATTATGACTGCTTCTACAAGCACATATGTTTTCTGCCTTTGCATTTGCTGAAAATACATTTTTGAGTTGGGGAAGCGGTGTTCATGCTGCAGGATTTTCAAGAATCATATTCCTGATCTGTTGAGGGGTAATGCCAGACTTCATTTCCTGAATGCATTCATTCAGAATTTGGTAAGAAGAGATTCTTACTTTTGTTGGATGTGGTTACTTCTTAGAGATGCACTTTTTTGTCTCTATATTTAGCATTATTTTGAAGAGTTTGCTAGGAAAATTTACTGTTGCCCTAATGTTTTAGAAGCTCATGTATTTCATATAGTATTCTTCTGCAACTATTTTGAGCCAAAGATTTTATGGATTACTTAATCTAAAGTTTATGTGGTAATTTTGATCCTGGGTAATTCATGTAGTTTCGGCAAGAAACCAAAGTGTTGTGTATTTTTTAAGAGCTAAACCTCTCGACTGAACTTACAAAAAGCTCATAGACTTTAGGTTAATCCTCTATGAGCTAGTTTTTGGAATGTAAATTCATTGACACTTGTTACATAAATTCTGTGTTTTTTCAATCTTATAAAGTTTCACATGGTTTTGCTCGATAACTAAATTGTTCCAAATACTTTGAAGGATTTAATTCCCATGCAATGTCTAGTTTGATACAGTTGATAGACTCCTGTGTAACCCTCTGTTGAGCTAGTTTCTGGAAACCAAATTCAATGAAATCTTATGTGGCATATTTTTTTTTCATGATTATTTTGATCCTTTAAAATTTCTTGTGGTGTACTATGCTCAGTACCTGACTAAAATCAGTGTTTGATGTTTGGATGATTAGCATTTGTGTGGTGCATTACTGAATTATTGGTTATTTGACAAGGGTAACTGGAACTAGTTTCACCCTGGGTCAGGTGTTTGAATCACGAAAATGCCCCATTTTATTAATTATAACATTGAGTTACTGGGCCTTTTCTATCCTAAGTGACAACTTGGCTAATTATATTCAGTTGTCATGCATGTTAGGAAGTGTATTAGATTTTAAATAAGCTTTTTATGATCTTTGCTATTGTGTTAAGCTTTTAGCATTCATGGTGTTATGAACATGGTGAATTACCTGAAAGGCTTGTGAAAAATTATGAAATTTCTATGGTTCGCAGGAGATCTCTTTTTTCTTAATTTCTCTTCGGGTGTTTGTTCAAGTTCCATTCAGAAACTTTTATAAAACTATCCAAAACACATTAACAAGTAGAAAAAAAAGAGGTTACTGCATATTTTGTTTCCCTGAATATGATGGGGAGACGGCATTTGTTTAACATAAATTATTAATTATTTTAAATCAGCTTTCCACTCTCTTCAGCTTTCAAAGATAAAGCACATCTTGATGCCATGTTTTAGAAATTCTGAAGAAACAAATAATTGAAAGTTGTTAGTCATCACTTTATCAAGTTTAGATGATTTTTGCGGTTATAATATCTTATATGGATATTTTTAATGTACGTCAATTTTTTCTTTTAATATCTTAAATTTCATAAGTTTGTGTTGTAAGGAAAAATGATATTTTACTTTTGTATTGTGTACTATGATTTAGTTATTATACTTTTTGACCGCTTTCATAATGTTTATATTTTCATTAATTGAGACTAATTGGAAATTTCAAATTCAAGGGCATTGCTTTGGATGTGGCCAAGGCGCTCGCTTTTCCCCTTCCGCTTTTGGCAGTTGCCCATCAACAACTAATTCTTGGTAGCAATCTTAATCCATTATTTAATTTGAATAAAAAAATCAGATGTAATAATTCTGTTGTTGGTAGAAGCAACCTGGTTTGTTCTTACCTGTTCTTTTAATAAATTTCCAATTTCAGGATTGTCTCATGCTCATGCCAATGATGATGATCCCCCACTGGTCAAAGTTATTTCTCTATTTTGTTTTTCCTTTTTTTCTTTATATATATTGTTACTTTGCTTTTAGGTAAGATTCAACAGAATATGGGCTATGGTTGTGATTTTTTTTTTAATAGAAATCTCACATCCCCCCAAAATATGGTAAAACAAAAGCAAATTGAAAAGCAGGAAGAAACTAATCCCTTTTGGTTTAGTCATGGTGATATATTCACTGAACTATCGTGGTACAGGTTTGGGAAAATGTACTGGGAGTGAATATCACAGATGCAGCCAATTTAGAAGCCTACAACCCAGAGGAACTTGCGAAACAAATTACTGCCAAGTCCAATTCAGTTACTCGAGTTGGTTTCATTGGTCTTGGAGCAATGGGATTTGGCATGGCAACACATCTGCTGAGATCAAATTTCACTGTTGTTGGTTATGATGTAATCACTCACTTTTGTCTTTATTAGTACTGCCAATTCCTTGCAATGTTTTATATGATAGTAGTTTTCTGTCCTGGTTTTACTTGCTGAGATTGAATTTCTGTGTTTTCCGTGCTGAAATTGTCAATTCTTTGGTTAAACAGTTTGATATAGTAAAAATTTGTGTCTCTGGTGAGGGTCAGTTTCGTCATTGGTGCTGTGGGTACTATATTGAAATAAAATAGCACATTTCATCTTTTTATTGTCTTTGAAATTGCATTATATATCTCAAAAGATGGCAAATGGAAGGGGCCAAGGGGGGTGGGATGTTCCGCCGATGATCTGATCATAGTGGATATTAAATTTGTAAACATTTATTGGTTGTGTTTCAAAAGGTTTTGGTTGCTATCTTTAGTGTGATTATCCTTTCAATTAATGAAGAAAGAAGACTTAGTAAACTGAGAGTACATAAGTTTTTCTTTGAAAGGTGAGAAGCTTTTGGTAATAATGTCTTTATAAGTTGTGATCAGATAGTGTCTTGACATTCTCAATGTGCTGTTTGCATTTTCCTATGTGGATTAGTGGGCTAACTTGCACCGTCATTGTTCCTCTGGCAAATATGATTCTGTCCCCTTCCAGTTGGCTTGGAAACCTGTTCATGCATGTGAAATTTAAGTTTTGATTGTGCTCTGTCAATTTGTTTTGACAATGTTGTTGTCTCACTTGTTTATCAAAATTTCAGTCATCAAAAATGACCTCTCCTCGTGACCATCCTTTTGATGGCCTGAAACCATGTTGGTGTGAGTATGTGGCCACAGGATTAGAATTGTTCAATTTTGCATACTGGTTTGGCCTCTTCACCTAATATCTTGAGCTCTTGGGTTGTTTCCACTGTATAGGCTATATTTGATTAAATCTTCAGTTTGGCTTTCTTTTGAAGGTTGGTGCTAACTAATATTCAGTATGTGTGTTGGTTGTGTCTGCTATTATGGGTTTATTAAATACTTGGATCTCTCCAACCACTCCAAGAGATGCATGAACATGTCCATTTATATATGCATATTGTTTGAGATTTTAAGTAAATGATTATTGCCATTGAAGATAAATATATTTTCATCTTTACATGGATGACAGGTATATGGGCCAACTCTTGCTAAATTTCAAAATGTTGGGGGCTTGATCGCAAACTCTCCAGCAGAAGCAGCTAAAGGTAAATGTAGGCCATGTTTAAAGACTTGCGAATCTAAGTTCATATGTTAGTAAATAAATATAAATAAATGATTGATGTGCTGTGTGATTGCACTTTGCAATTATGTTTCTTATATAAGAGACCTCACCCCACCGGCTTATTTCGCTTCTATTTGCTTGTTGATAGTTTTAGAAATATTGGGAATTCATATTTTATTTACTTTAAATTTTGGCACCACTTTGATGAGACAGTTTTATAAGTTCAATCTGCTTGAATTTCGCAAGCATGATCGATATACGAAGCATGAAAATTTTCCAAACTGATCATTCTACAAAAAGATATTGCTTGCTGTATTTGTTATCAACTTGTAAGACTGATATTTGAGACTGAGGTGCTATGGCTTTGAAGCCAACCAGTGATGTGGGACAAATTCACTTTATGTTCTTTATAATTGACTTGTAAGTTTAGATTCCCTGTAAAGTTGGTGTTTACTAGACACTTTAGTTGCCATGCTTTCAAAGTTAAATACAAGCACAGCAGTCCCAAACATATCCTAAATTTGTTATGACTTACTGGTATAGCAATCTGGGGGTAAATAATATTGGTAATATTTTTTATTATTATCATAAATATTACTGTTGTGCTTGCAAAAACATCTACAGGTAATGGGAATTATTGAGCACTCTATGATTTCTTTGAATCCTTGATCCCTCTGACCTATTATATACTTATGACAACTGCAAGAGGAACATATAGATTTGTTGATATGTGGTTTGAGAATATACTCTGTATGATTTCTTCAGAAAATCCCATAATGTATTTAAATATTTTCCATCATTATTGGACAGTTGAATGTTAATTGTTTGAATCTGATCATTATGTTCCACTTCAGAAAGTTTATTCACAGACCAAGCACATATTCTTTTTTGACACATTCTCCATTTCAGATGTTGGTGTGCTGGTAATCATGGTCACTAATGAAGCTCAAGCTGAGTCTGTTTTATATGGAGATCTTGGTGCAGTTCCAGGTAATTTCAGCTCGTCAATTTATTGTCCGTGTATATTCAGCTGCATTAACAGTGATTTGTTGTTTCTTATAGCTCTTTTATCTGGAGCTTCAATAATCCTTTCATCCACTGTCTCTCCTGGATTTGTGAGCCAATTAGAACGGCGTTTGCAACGTATGTCCTTTATTTTACATAATTATCAAAAAACTGTTATTATTATTAGTATCTTTTATTTATAACCAAAATCTTGCTTCTCAGCATATATCAATGTTTTATTATTCAAATTGCAGTTCTCATGCCTAAAGTTACCTTCTCTAAAAGAGTTTTAAGTTACATTGAGCGCCAAAGCTTTATAGGTTATTCATGATAATTTCACCAGTAATCTTTATGTAGCAAGATGCCATAAGTTTGGTTTCTTGTTGCATATGTTCTTGCGCTAGATTTGATTCTCTAGAAATATCCAAACAAATTGATTGCTTATCAATTGTGGGTCTATTTGTTACAAAGATCCTAGAAAAACCTAGAAAGAATTTCTTAAGTCATCTCAAGCCTATGGAATGCCTATCATTCATAAGCGCCATCTCTCGTGTATGTCTTCCAAAAGCAAGATGGTAGGAAGGTGAACTGATTGTGATCTTAACCTTTTAACTTTTTCTTTATTCATCCTAATTGGGAGTTAGTTTTAGGGATATAGGCGTATATCCTGATCATTTATGTATGTGGTTGGGTGGCCTTATGCGGTTCAAATCATACATTTGAGGATTTACACCATATTGTAAGCTTTAATTGCTCTTTTGTTGACTCCCGGTCCACTGCTCAAGTGTAATACTTCCGTTATATATCAATATAAATAGACATAAATTTTTATAAAATAAATCCCATATTCCATCTTATCATGCCCCAATGTATTCTTATTGTCCTTTAGTTTCCTTATATGGTACATTGTCTTATTTTATCATAGTTAGTAAGAATCTCAATGTTATGTCACCCCTTCTTATTTAATCTTTTGCTACAATTTATAAGAATTTGTCACTTGTGGAGCGTGCTATGTGCAAAAGAATCTGCAAGAGGAACCATTTGGATGAGTGGAAGAAAGTTGAAGCTAACTCTTATCCAATCTATTCTCTCCTGCCTCCCTACTTATTTTGTGGGAACTGGAGGGTAGAGGTAGGGGTGTTTTTATTTTGAGGTTTTTCTTTCATAATAGTGGGGAGGTGGTGTTAGAAACAGGTTGTCACCTTTAGAAGTTAATTCTCTTGGGCATTGTGTTATGAAAACAAAGCATTGCCTGCATAAAAATGGTTGGGATGTTGCTATTATAGTTAGGGGGAGCAGTAAATGTCCTTGGGTGTTTATGTCAAAGGGACAAATAAATTATTTTAATCAATATTATGCTGATGGTCGGTAATGGGCAGAAAATTAGACTTTGGGAGGATTGTTCGATAAGGGAGGTTACTCTTTCTGATCTTCTCCTTTGATTATACAGACTCTTCCTAGGTCATAATTGTTCTATAGCTGGCATGTTAACAATTCTGCTCTACGGTGGAGTTGGGATATAAGATCTTTAGGAATTTGAATGATAGAGAAACTTAGCAGTGTGTTGAGATGCTTGGGTTTCTATGAGAGGTTTCTCTCTGTGATCTGGTAGAGGATAAGAGAGTTTGGATTTGAAACAAATCAGGGTGTTTCTGAGCTAAGTCTTACTTTCTTAATCTCATTGATAAACTCAATGCCTTCTCCTTTTTACCATCCTACCTGATTTGGAATGCTAAAATCCCCACCAATGTGAAGATGATGTATGGTTTGTCACTCATAAAAATCGACTCCTATAACATGGTTCAGAGAAGAAGACCTAGTATGGCTATGTCTCCAGATTGGTGTGTGTTATGTAAAAGCTTATCAGAGACTGTGATCATTTGTTTCTTTTGATTACCCAGTTGCCCCTGCATTTTGTTATTCCCTCTTATTGGAAAGATTTTTGGCCTTAAAATGAAGAGGAAAAGTAGTAGTATTTTGCGACTGTTCAGGCTTGGCAATTTTTTGGGTCTTGTAGAATGTAAATAACCGGAGAATTTCTGATAACAATGTTGGGGAAGATCCTTTGCTCCTATGGGACTAAGTGAAGTTCTGGGCTTCTGTTACTGCAGAACTCAAAGATCTCTCTTTCTTCTTTACTTTGCTTAATTGGGAGGCAGTTGTATCCTGAAATGGTTTGCATACATGAGCTGGTTGTTTTTGGGGGGTTTTTTGGGTTATTTTAGCTCCATGTAGAGATTTGAGTAGATTGTTGCAGTTTTTTTCTTTATGTTTGGGACTTATTGTCCTTATTTTTTTGGGTTTGTAGTTGATAAACTCTTGTATATCTCTGTCGTAGTTAAATATATTATCTGTCATTTTTTCTTTAATTCTTGAGTTCTATAATATTTTCCTTTAGTTTACTTTCATGTTTCTGGCTAATGTTCGCTTATGTACAATTGCAATAGTTGAAGGGAAGGATTTGAAATTGGTAGATGCTCCTGTTTCTGGTGGTGTTAAAAGGGCATCCGTTGGAGAATTGACGGTGCGCAAAGACCTTTCCTTTAAGGAAATAGATTTAATTAATTTTGTTGACTAAAATGTAGTTTTTATTATATATTTTGTTTATTAGATAATGGCTGCTGGCACGGATGAATCGCTTAAAAGCACAGGTTCAGTCCTCTCAGGTGAGGAGCATGCAGTATAAAATCTATTCGTGGTGGAAACAAATCTAAATTTCCATGGGCTGATCCTTGGTGGTTTACCATTAACAGCATTAAGTCAGAAGCTTTATGTCATTAAAGGGGGCTGTGGTGCTGGAAGGTATATCTCAATTGTATTATCATTTAATTGAAATATTTGGTCTGCTGGGAATGATTTTCATTTTACATTTTTCTTATGTAATATTCTCCAGTGGTGTAAAGATGGCTAATCAGTTGCTTGCTGGAGTCCATATTGCATCAGCTGCTGAGGCAATGGCTTTTGGAGCTCGATTAGGTCTGAATACCAGAGCTTTGTTCAACATCATCACCAACAGCGGAGGAAGTTCTTGGTATGTGTCATACACAAACAATTAAAATAAGGGAAATTATCAACCATCCACTCAAAAATTGCCATGTTATAAAAATGCTTCAAAAGTTTGAATTTGTTCGAAAATAGTTTTTGAGTACAATCCTAAAATTCACAAGTTGGAAAACGTTAAAATGTTGTTTTCTCTGTTTCCTAAATAAAAGTATCCTAGTTCCATATGCATACACTAGTTTATTTTGAACACCTAATGCTCAAACATTTGTGACACATTCCTCATGTTTACCCTAACTTTCTTATGTTTGAAAAATCTAATCTTTATTTTCACTTGTATCTATTCAGTATAATAAAATTTCAACTTTAAAACTACTTCACATTTCAACGTACTAATTGGCAATTGGAGATAAAGCAACAAAATCCTAACCTGGAACCTGACTCCAAACCTTCGATTACTGAACTTAAATAAATTGAGTGTGTGAAAGTTTTGCTATGCAACTGCTCTGATATAAATTTACTTTTTTTTGCACGTACTATGCTGTACATGACTGGAGTCACTACAGGTTTAGATGAGTGCATTTGAAATTTTTTCAAAAATGATTTTTTAAGAGATCTTGTGTTCACTAAATGCCCAATCTCAGTTCTAAAACAATGAAATTGCTCCAGCTGATTTAGAAACGTTTCAACTTGTCCCTGATCCACAAAACCCCGGGCTTAGATCTTGTAGGTTCTTGATGGAGTGGAAGTTTAATGTTCTAATATTCCGTTGATTCTTGAGAATACCGGAATAAAGGAAGTTTGCTGGTAGATGGGGCCCAGATTTGTAATACCAGGTGTTTACCTCTGATACCAAACTGATGCAGTAGAAATTTAATGTTCTAACATTCTGTGATTCTTGAGAATACCGAAATAAAAGAACGGTCTAAATTCACGTTAATTCAAAAGAATACCTATGAACCTAGAGGGTTAAGACAAAATTCCGCAGAATGCCGAGAATTGACTAAACTCAAAAACTCATATAGAGTTTTGAAAATTGAAAATATTACTGAACTCAAATATGCCTTCAAAGGCTAAAAGAGAGGGTTATTTATACTGCTAGTAATTATCTTAAACCATACAGAAAAAGGAAAACAAAGTCCTAAACTATTAAGAAAAAGAAAAATAAACTTTACAACAAAGGAAACTAATTTAAATAGGAAAGGGATTCCTCATCTGCATCAGTTCTTCATCTTCAAAAATCAATTAGTAAAAATATGGAAAACTCTAGATCTGTCAACTAATTTCATCAGATACTGGTCCGTCGAAATTTTATTATATTTTGCATGGGCTCCAACAGGACAATTTCTGGCTACCTCTCTAATGCCATATGGTATATAGCTGAGTTTTTCATTTTCAAGTTCATACAGAGAAACTGTAATGACTTGATAAAACTGAAATTAATAAACCCTATGATTATATTAAATACTAGATTGGATTTTTTTAAACTAAAAACATATTTTTATATTTATTATTTTGAAATAATATTTCAAATGTATTTGTTATAGAATTTTAATTTGGAAATATATTAAGTGAAACACAGGTCAATATTAAGGATCCTCATAATGCAACTCAATTTTTTTTGGATCCTATTATAATTTTTTAAAATTGGTTCAGGATCATGAACCAAACTATTACAAAGATTTTCTATAGTATTATTGTATGCTTTTTTTTAAGCTTAAGTTATTATTATTATTTTTTTTGAGCCATTGGTTACTTAATATGATATAAAAGTTGAAATATTGTGTTTGAATTCTCCATGTGCACATGCTTGAATCTTTAGTTGTATATGCTTTTTTATTTTTTTGGGCGTGCTCTATCTACGTGTCACCCACATCAAACTAGGGGGATGCACTAGAGATTAAATGCTATTATTGGGAACATATGACATTTATAGGATGGGGGAGGCTTTTTGTGCATTGGTGCTCTGAGCCATCTTTTATTGAAGTGAGGTGCTCAATCTTTACTTGACATATAAAACTGCTTGTACAAAAGCTTTATGGGGTTGCATGTGCTGCGTTAGTAGTGATCATGGAAGCACTTGGGTATGTATGCTATTAAACAAAATGCTATGTCCTAATATTTTACTCAAGTCCTTGAAAGTTTATTAGAATAGTAGCAATTAAAATTCAGTAAATGTATGTGCATTCTGTGATTTATTGACAGTGCCATAACTGAAATTTTCATCTGCTATCCTGATGCTGGATTCATGATAGAGTCCTGATTAGGTGTGTGCAGTCATGCACAATAATCAGGATTCTTCATAATTAAAGCATTTTAATGTTCGTTATTTCTCAATAAGATTTCAACCTCTCTCTTGTGCTCTACATGTGCAAACACAGAGCAAAGCATAATTGTACCCCTGCGTACCATAGATGGAGCTTTCGTCTATAGTAATTGTAACTATGCACTGTCAAATGGTGCTAGTGTCACCGTAGTTCTTGTACATATGTGTATAGTTGTACAATTCTGTAGCTTGTGGTTATCACGATTTACAAATTAATAATTCAACTTCCCCTCAATAAAACACGCTTCAAGCGGCCCTCGTTTTGCTTTTTATATTTTTATTACCATAGATGGAGCTTTCGTGTATAGTAATTGTAACTATGATGCATGGTCAGATGGTGCTAGTGTCACCGTGGTTCTTGTATATGTGTATAGTTGTACAATTCTGTAGCTTGTGGTTATCACGATTTACAAATTAATATTTCAACTTCCCCTCGATAAAACAAGCTTCAAGCAGCCCTCATTTTGTTTTATATATTTTTATTACTGTTCTTTTTTCTTAAAAAAAAATAAAATAAAATAAACTACCATGGGTATTGCAACTTTATAAACTAGTCCTTACCAAATTTACTTCTTTTGCAGGATGTTTGAGAATCGTGTTCCGCATATGTTGGACAATGACTATACACCATATTCTGCCCTTGATATCTTTGTGAAGGATATGGTTAGCTAGATCACTGGCTTCCCAAATTTTTTGAACATATAAATACTATTTCAATACTAATAGGTTGCTGCTGTCTTTCTTGACCTTGTTAAATTTCTACAGGGTATTGTCGCCCGTGAATGTTCATCACAAAGCATTCCACTGCATATTTCTACCATTGCACATCAACTGTTCCTTGCAGGTGCAGTGTATTCTGTTTTTGTTGTACTCATGTTTGACATTTTATGCTTCACTGAACGGACTTGCTATATAAATGTTATATGTCTCTATTGTACTCATGTTTGACATTTTAATGCTATGCTGAGTGGACTTGCTATATAAATGCTGCATGCTTTTCAATTTTTTATCTATTTCTAATAAGAATCGGTGTAAACAGTCTGGAAATGAAGTGTTCTTTACTTGGTGCCGGCATTCAACTCTATATTAGTGGGAGCTAAATCTTTTCATAGTGAATCCATTGATGTTTACTATAAGTAGAAATGAAAAAGTGAAAAGAAAATGTTATTATTTATTAGCTTTAATTTTAAGATGTAATGTGTTACTAAGGGGAGATTGAGGGAATATCACATTGCTGCTTGCCTCTTTCCATATTTTCCTTTGAGTTTACTTTCTTTTAGGTATCATCTATTAATCTTGTTTGACCAAGATTTTTATCTTCATTTTTAGCTTAATCTGGAAAGCATCTGGAAGGTTGCTTCTTGATTATGCATTTCTGAACTAAATTCCTGGGTCCTAATAAAGTATTTTGGAAAATAGTGGCCTGCTACATTGAAAAGAAGTGTATATGAGTCGTGTTCCAATTTGTGTATGCAATAAGGAAAAGTTTCTTGGAGTTTTCTGACATGTGGCTTAAAGTCTTCCAAAGAATGCTGGCAATTTGGGTTAGCATGTCATGTCAATTTAGGGCACATGGCTTTGAGCTGCTTATTAATCGTATTAAGAATTTCAAGCACTAACCTGACACAATTATTAAATTTAGCATAATGGTGTATCTCATTTAACATACTTTTAATATATAGGCTAAAATTATACCCACTCAGCATGTTTTAAAATTTTTTTCTAAAATATTTTGTAGTACTACTTACTCAAACTCTTATAAATTTTTGTCCAAATACAAGTAGAACTTTGACAGTTATAACATGGTTCTGTTGGATAAAAAAAAAATCTACAAGATATGATTAATTGGATATTTAATTGTGTCATAACTGGATTGACATGTTGGGAATTCTAAATCTGTACCCAACACAATTAAACAGGTGAAACGGATTTGACATGATTGATAATTGCATTGGGTTGAGGTGTTGTGTCACAAATTACCACCATTATTGAAAACCAGCAGCACATCTTTAAAGTGAAATTGCATATAGGCAGGGAAGTCCTTTCCTATTTAGTATTTGTTGTATATGATGTGCTACACTTCCTATTTAGTATTTGTTGTATGTGATGTTCTATCTGTAGCATTTGTGCTAGTTAATTGCCATTAAATTCTCATATAATTACCATTGAGCAGGCTCAGCTGCTGGCTGGGGTCGTCAAGATGACGCTGCTGTGGTTAAGGTATGTTTTTAATGCCAGGTCATGATCTAAGGCTTATTCTTCAAATTACGAAAACAAATTGTTTATGACCTTTGGTTCTCAATGAAAAAAGTGAAATTTGTTCATGACATTTTATATGGAATCATCCACAATTAGTTTGTGTGAATATTGATTTTTGCAGTGTTGATAATTATCACACACATGGTTGTATTCATGCAAATCAAATCTGACAGAAGAGGAAGCTTCTGCTTAATGAGACTCAACTAGATTTGGTTAATGTTTAAAATGCTAAATCCTGATAGTTTCCCTCTAGCTGTAGTTTGTAGGCTGATCCAACATAAATTGTTTCTGAATTAGAATAAATACATAAAAGCAACAGGAAGGATTTACTACTTTTTGTTAATTTCTATAGGTCTATGAGACACTATCTGGTGTTAAAGTTGAAGGAAGGTTACCCGTTCTTGAGAAAGAAGTTGTCTTGCAATCTCTTCCATCTGAGTGGCCTCTGGATCCCATTGATGATATAAAGGGACTGATTAAAAAGAATGCAAGGACTCTGATTGTTCTAGATGATGATCCAACAGGGACCCAAACTGTTCACAGTATTGAAGTTCTAACAGAATGGTGTGTCTTTTGCTCTTTTTAAGTTTGTCCTTTTGTTTTGCTGATTGGTAGGTTGACTTTCTTGGAATCTATAGCTAGAATTTATATCGGATATTGTTTCTGCTCCAATATTGATGCATTTTCTTTTCAGTAGTAAATTGTAACATTTTAGATTTCACTCTATTCAGTAGCTAGAAACTAGGCAGAACATAAGATTTTTCCCAGCATTGGATCTTTCTGGGAGGTTCTGTTTAAGTTTTTCTGCTTGGATTATTTTCTGCAGGAGTGTTGCGTCACTTGTTGAGCAGTTTAGAAAAAAGCCTTTATGTTTTTTTATTTTGACCAACTCCAGAGCACTAAGCTCTGAAAAGGTAATATGCTTTCTTTGCCGGTGCATGGTTTTTTTTTTTTTTTCCTTTTTTGATCCCTACTTCTCATTTCTCATTGTCATAGGAATTGTTCTTCTTGCCAACTTTTTTCAGACTTGTGTTTCTGAGTGGAGAATTAACATTTTACAGGCCAGTTCATTAATTACAGATATCTGCAGAAACCTCCAAACAGCAGCTAATTCAGTTGAGAGTACTGAATATACAGTAGTTTTAAGAGGTGATTCAACATTACGTGGTCATTTTCCAGAGGCAAGGATTGTTATAAGTAATATGACAATATAGAGCCAGTGGTATTGCTAGTTGAACTTTTAATTGCATCATGACACTCTGCTGTCTTGTTTCTATAGGAAGCAGATGCTGCTGTTTCGGTACTAGGTGAGATGGATGCATGGATAATTTGCCCCTTTTTCCTTCAAGGAGGCCGTTATACTATTGAGGATGTACACTATGTTGCAGATCTTGATCGGTACAATTTACTTCCTTTTCTGTTCCTCATTTCGTAAGATGCACACAGACTCAGAAAGAGCTAGTTTGGATTTGCTGAAGTTGACATAGTTTAAATGATGTTGTTTGTAGGCTTACTCCTGCTGGAGACACAGAATTTGCTAAAGATGCTTCTTTTGGCTTCAAGTCTTCAAACCTCCGAGAGGTACAGATAATTATATTTTCTACTTGAAAAGCACACCATTTCAGGAATAGCTGAAGTGATTTGAGGTTTGATTATCTTTTCACAATTATCTGTATCTAAATTCAGTGGGTAGAAGAGAAAACAGCTGGACGCATCCCAGCCAGCAGTGTTGCTTCTATTTCTCTCCAACTTCTGAGGAGAGGTGGACCAGATGCTGTGTGCGAGTGTCTTTGCAGTCTGCAGAAGGTAAAGGGTATATATGGATGTGTCCTACTTTATGTGGATGTGTTGGTACTTATTGTGGATGAAAATTAATGAGTTATAATGGTAATCATGGCTTCAAAACCTGGACCAACCTGGCCAGTTGAACTGGATTATCCATGAACTGGCCTAGGCAATGCTTCAGTGAGCTATTCTTCCAGTATGTAGTTAAAGACTTAAAACAACCTTGTTGGAAAACGATCAAAACAACTCAAAATAAAATAACATAATAGGAATTTTTAGTAGCTTGAAAACCTACAGATTTATAAGTGATTCATCGCACTTAAGAAAATGAGAAAATTAGGATTCAATCTGAACGCTTACATGCTACAACTAGGTCTCAATCACATTTCTTTTGTTTTTGGAGAAATGTTTATGCAATGTCTAATTTCAATATGAAAGGCATTTAGTACCTACAGGTGTAAAAAGAGGATGGAAGGAAAGAAGCTAAAGTTTTATGAACTGTACATTTTCAAAGACATTTTCTAACAATGCAGTGATGCTATTCAAGATTGTTTCTTCACTAGATTAAGTTCGGCTTAACTTGGAATTCAGTTGGTTCTAATTGTTGTGCTAAATGTATGCTGGACAAAATTACCTACTTAGTGTGTTGTTATCTCTAGTGTGTGTTTTTTTTTTTCCCTAGTTGCCTGTGTGCATAGTTTAGCAATATCTATAATCTCTTATTTGTATAGAGTGACTTTATAAGTATGATGTTTCAATTGTTATCAACTGGATTTATATAGATTCATTGGCCGTGATTTAAGGAAATAAATGATTTTTATAATTGGATTTACAAGTCATAATTAAATAATAGATTTTCAAATCGTAATCTGAGTCTTTTGTAAAATGTGGTGAGTGACAGTTTTAGAAAATGTCATAATTGAAAATGATGTCTGCTTGACAGCCGCTAGTTGCTAACTAAACAGAAAGTAGCATGTTCAAATATTTGAATATGGTTGATTTTTCTTACATGTGTTATAGAATTATAAATGTATAGCTGAAAGGCTGCTAATGGAAATGAAAAGGGTAAATGATCTATGAAACGAAGTAAAGCAGTTGCATCATTGTTCATTTGTTTTATTGCTTTGCACTGTACAATATGACATCAGGGAAAGCCGTTGTGTGAATTTATCCTGGATGCATGAAGAAAATCTCCATGGGTTGGGGAATGTATTTTTTATACATTTTATTTTGTGACGTGCTTTGTGAGCTCTTGAAAAGTTAACATATGAAGCTTCCTTATGATATTGTGAGAAATTTAAGGATTTGGGCATTGAATTATTCACCACGATTCTAATATATTTTGTGAAGCAGGGATCTACATGCATAGTAAATGCTGCTAGTGAAAGAGACATTGCTGTCTTTGCTGCTGGAATGATCCAGGCAAGATATCCACCTGCTCTTGTACTGTTTCTTTTAACCTATACCTGCTTTGGCAAGCCTTGCGGAAAGCATTAATGTTCTTCTCTAATCCGATGATCAATTGACAGGCGGAATTAAAGGGAAAGTCTTTTTTGTGTCGCACTGCTGCTAGCTTTGTTTCTGCCCGTATTGGAATTGTTGCGAAAGCTCCTATTCTGCCAAAGGATCTAGGAAATAAAATAGAAAGAAATGGTGGACTCATAGTTGTGGGGTCTTATGTACCAAAAACAACAAAACAGGTTGACTACTCATTCAGATTACAATCTTGATGTTGATTCTTCTATGTGATTCATGAATGATTTTTTAAACCTTCCACAGGTTGAAGAACTTATATCACAGAGTGGTTGTTTCATAAGAAGCGTTGAGGTACCCAGCATGAAAAGTCTTTCTGTTTTATTCTGTGCTTTTACTGAAAGAATATGGAAAGAATCTATCAGATATATATATATATATATATATCCCAGGTATCATCTTGTTTATAGTTGCTTATTGTAGCCAGCCAACTACTGTTGAGCCACTTTTCATGCCTATTATTGTTCGCACAAGGGAACTCATCTCTAACCTTCCTTATGAATAGGTTTCTGTCAATAAAGTTGCCATGAAGTCATTAGAAGAAAGGCAGGAGGAAATTATTAGAGCAGCTGAGATGGTAGATGTTTTCCTTCGGGCCCGGAAAGATACTGTCTTAATGACAAGCCGAGTACTCATAACTGGAAAAAGTTCGTTTTCCTCAAAAATGATCTCAATTTTTTTTTTTATTGATTGCTACATGGTTCATCTAATTGTGCCTTGAGTATATTTACATGTGAAATATATTATTACAAATGGAATCCAGATCGAGAGGAATTTGCTATGTCAGTTATCTTCAGTATCATAAAAGACATATAATATCATTTGTTGTTTCCTGGATAGAAAAGAGTTTTTCCTTTCCTTCTTCAAGTGGCAAAGATAACTTTTTATTTTATCCATTGACATGTTATATTTTTCGTTTTTGGCAGCTCCTTCTGAGAGTTTGGAAATCAATTCGAAGGTGAGCTCTGCTTTGGTGGAAATAGTTAGGAGGATAACCACAAGACCTCGTTACATTCTTGCAAAGGTATACTAAATTCTTTAACTGAGTAGCCCTTTGGTATGATTGAACCAGCAGCTGGCTTACTTATTGAATGACATGTGCTTCCTTTTGTTTATTTTCGAATTTTTGGGTTCAAGACTACAGAAAAATTGTTAGATTATTTTATATGTAATTATGTTACATGATTCTTAAAAGAAAAATTTTCACAATAATCAACAAGGTTTATTAAATCTAATGTTCAAAAGCTTTCAGACATCACATTTTTTATAGTGATTTACAAAAATGAAGGCATTTGTCACTTATTTTGACTCGTTTTTCATATTTGACAAATGATATGTCAATCAAAATACCTTAGGAGAATGAAAGCCCTCAGAAATTTTGTCTATTCATATCCCTGACTTTCAACCCCTTTTGAGATCTGAAGACAAATTCTTAAAAAGGTTGGCTGAGTATGTTTTTATGAATTGATGGCATGCATAGCTCACAACCTCGTTGATGATTTTATGTATACACTTACTGCTATTGTTTTAGGGGGGAATAACCTCTTCCGACATTGCTACAAAAGCTTTGGAAGCAAAACGTGCCAAAGTTGTTGGACAAGCTCTAGCTGGCGTTCCCTTGTGGGAGCTCGGTCCTGAAAGTAGACATCCAGGAGTTCCATATGTTGTGTTTCCTGGTAAATTTGAGTTCTATTTCAATTCTTTCTGCACTCTGTTTAGATTATGAATTTAGATCTTAAATTTAGAAATTTGCTTTAGGTAATGTTGGTGACAATAATGCAGTCGCTAATGTAGTGAGGTCCTGGGCTCGCCCAGTCAGAATTTCATCTACTAAGGAGCTTCTTCTTGTAAGGATCATTCTCCAAGATTTTACTATTAATTATATCCTCAGATACTGACAATTGTTATTCCATATAAAGAATGCAGAAAAAGGTGAATATGCTGTTGGAGCATTCAATGTCTATAACATGGAAGGAGTCGAAGCAGTTGTTGCTGCTGCTGAGGAAGAACGTAGCCCTGCCATTTTACAGGTTAGACGCACTTGTTTCAGAGCTCAGTACACAATTTGGCATGACCAAATACTGACATTTAGTTATGCATAACTATCATTAGAGCTGTGAATTGGACAGTTTCACCCTAATTGTTTAAAATGGTAAATGTTTAGATTACCCTTGTGATGTCTTCAATTATGAACGGCAGTTAACGTTTTGGCAGAGGTTTATACAAATTACAAACTTAGGTTGGAAAATTGAATAAATTCAAACTTTTGTTGAATTTTTTATAACATGGTAAACTTAAGGCAGATAACTGATAATTTTCCAAAAGCTTTCTACATTCTTACTTCATGCCATGCTCTATTTTTATTCAGTCACCTCAACATTGCCCATTATTGAGGTACAATTCGTAATGTGGGATGCCAAACTTTGAGCCCCCTTTTCTCTTTTAATTTATCAATTAAAGTTTGATCTGCAAATAAAAAACTTTCCCCATTCTTTCTTTGAGATATATGCTTGATTTTTGTTAAGTCAGCTCATCGCTGCCCATTGAAAAAAATCCTTCAAAGTGGTTGTTAAATATATACATTTATACATGCACACACACATATATTACAAAGGTTAACTTTATTTTTTGATATTTTTTAACTTTTATTTAATTGTTTGTGCTTTCCGGCTAGTTTGCGTGCCAACTATAAGCTATCATGCCTAGAATGTGTGTCCAGCATAAATTATTTGAATTTCAGCCCTTGTCAGTCTGACCTTTTTTTTATTATCTATAATTTGTGGTAGCCATTTCCAGCACATCTGCAGTTTGTGAGATAAGCAACTTATATAGTCTTGCACTACTCAAATGGAATGCAAACTGCAAACAATCCCAGAAGATAAATCTACCTAAAATGAGGCTTCAAGGAGATGCTTTGTGACCCTTCATCTAAACTTTAGATACTTCTAATGGATCTGCCGACCAAAATTATGTCTAACTTCAGAAGGGTTGTCACCAAAGTAAAATGAATAATGGTAATTGAAAAATTATCTTTATGGAATATGAATACTGCCCATAGCATTCATAAAGAATACATCAGGTTTCAATCACAAATATTTGTTTTTCAAAGGACTTTTTTGGAATATGGAGGTGAAGAAGAATCTCCTACGAGTAAACCTGTTATCTAAATAATGGTGGGTGACATAGACTTTTATTGTTAACATGCATAACTAGGTTTTTATTGTTAATATGCATAACTAAAACTCTACTACCAATGAATGGAATGCTCAGGTTTCAACCCCAAATATTTTCCTTTTACGGCCAACTTTTAAAATCAAATGAATCATATGGATAATATGGTGAACTTAAAATATGGGCGTTTCTTGGTAAGACGGGTTTTGGGATGTATGGGTTGCAAAGCCCAATAAAAAATGGTGACAGGCTTTCCGCTGTTTTCTTTCGTAACTTTGGTAGTACTTTGCTAATCCTTTAATTAAGATCATCTTTTTTCTCCCCCTTATAATCCACATTCATCTCAATCTAAAAAGTCTCCCTTTTCCACCCTTTGGTCTTGGTTAGCAGTTTATTTACATCAACAGAAAATGATTGGATACAATAAGCACTATAATATTTGCAAAATGATTTCTACAGTAATTGCTCGTGCTTGCCCTGGTTGGAAGATATGTTTGATGTTTTCTTTCAATTTATGTAGCATTTCCTTCCTCATTTTCTTCTTGTCCAAAATGAATAAAAAGATGCATTAGCATCAACGTACTTGTAATGGATCCTGCATTACACAATGAACATGAATATAGGTAGAACTTGATTACATATTGAAAAGTTATTGAAGGATTATGATCAAACTTCTGTTTTGTTTAACATGTAAAAGACGAATTCTATGCTTTCCAAATAAAGAAAAGGAGACAAGTTCTATGTCTACAAAATGTTATATTAAAGTCCCATAATGTGGATTGACGACTTCATTACAGTTTCAGATGTTTATTAAGTTCTCTGAACATTTCCAATCAAGATGCATGGTTAACTACCTATGTATAAACTGAGGGCATAGCGAAAATAATCAGCAAACATCTGTTCTTTGCCAGCATGATTACTACCCAATATAAAACTTATCTCAACCTTACAGATTTTGGTGTTTGTATTTGAAAACCATGGAACTCTATGCACAGTTATATCTTAAGCTGCTCTAATGCTTTCCATGTATGCAAAAGTATCTCTATACATGTTCTTAGTTGTTCCTTTATAAGATTATGAAGTCATTATAGCATTTTGATTTATTTATTAATTTATTTCAATGAGGATCTTTTGATTCTACCATAATCTTTCTATCTTTGGATGCAAGACCCAATCTGGAAGTGCTTTATGATTTTCTGAAAAGTAGAGTGATTCAATTCTATGATAAAATGGTTCTTCTCAGGATAAATTCTTCCACTTGTTCCCAAAAAAAAAAAAAAATGGATAATTGATTTTCAAACTTATATATTGCTCTGTAGGTGCATCGTATTTCTTTTGTTTCTATCCTACAATTTGCAGTGTGCATTTCAGTTCAGAAAATTGATTAATTGCATTCAGTTCTATTACAATCTTAATTTCAGCAAGGTTGCAAATTATGTATTGTCTTCTTCCAGATTCATCCTAGTGCCTTAAAGGAAGGAGGACTCCCATTGGTTGCATGCTGTGTCTCAGCTGCTGAACATTCCAGTGTAAGTGGCGTTTCATATGTTATCAGAAATAACGATTTAGAACAATATTTAAATGAGCATAAGTAGAGATGGCCAATGAGTCGGACGGCACGAGGCAAGGCACGAGCACGGCACGACAAGAGCACGTTTCGGTGGAGCACGCAGCGTAGCACGACGCGGCACACACGTGGTCTGGACCAAGTTTAGAATTTTAGGCACGCGGGCCTTAAAACACGACACGCAAAAAAGCATGCAATAAGCACATTTCACTTTTAATAAAAATAAACTTAAAATTTTATAATTTTATAAATAATTTGAAATTGAATCTTTTAATATATTTTATTAGCTCAAGTTTTTTAAATTTATTTAATCCTTAGTTTCAAAAAAATTATAATTGATTTATGTTTATAATTTATTAAATAAATAATTGATATAATGATTTTAATAAATAAAATTTTAAATATTATGATTTTATAAATATATATTAATATTATTTATGAACTATGATGTATGACTCTACGTAATTTCAAGTTAACAATTAAGTTAATCTTTAAGAAAAATTTATTATTATTGTTGCTGTTAAGTATTATAAAAGAATTCTAATACCATAGAGTCAAACTTAGTAATTAAAATTACATTCTCTTACATTCTCTTATTATTATTAATTTATTGTTATTGAATATAGGCTTTAGTTTTGAATTTTTTATTTTATTAAATTTGAATAAAGGCACATGGATCTAAAAAGGTACATAAGCTTGAAAAAATATGCCAACAACTTGGTATGCGCTCTTAAGAAAATAAAAAAAAATAATAATAAAACTTAGTGGATTTTTTTTCTTAAGCACGGCATGGCACGTGTGAGCACGGCACATCGACCGGGCCTAAGAAAAAAAAATTAGGTACAGCATGTGCATGAGCAGGCATGGACTTTCCTTTGCTGGCATGACACGGTCCGTTGGCCACCTCTAAGCATAAGTGTAGACTATGAATTTGGTAGTAATGTAACATTTGTCTTCTGACTTATGCTATGTAAATTTGGCAATAATTGCAATTAGACTGATCTGAATATATCAAGCCAACATGGTTACCAGCTAGTATTCAAGGCCTTGGATTTTGATCTTCAATTGAATTAAATTATTTGGCAGCTAGCCACTTTTTTTTTTTTTTTGGGGGGGGGGGGGGGTGTTGTTGTGGGAAGTAAGTAAAAAACTTGATGCATGGAAGCTTCATTAAGTTTTTGGTAGGATGGATCCTTAGAACTTACAATAATTGTGATTGGCAACTTACTATGTTTTGAACCATGTGGAAAATTTTACTTAGGCATTTGTCTTTCCCCCTTTGCTGTCTCATTAATTGTAGGAGACATTGCCCACCCAGGGAAAAGTGTCTTAATTTTAAATCTGATATATTGTTGTATAGATGTTCTTAAACATTTTGTCAGATAAATGTCAATATGAACGAACTTATTTTCTTACTGCTTTTACATATTTGGTAAAGGAGTTAATAAACCTGCACAGGTTCCCATCACTGTTCACTTTGACCATGGAACTTCAAAGCTAGAACTTATGGAAGCCATTGTTTTGGTGAGTTCGCTTTTTGTTTATCGTGTCATCTTGTGGAGATCCTTTTTCAGCTACAAAATGGTTAGCAGCATACTAGTTCTTCATGCATTGGAATAGTACTCATTTATGACAGTAAAATCCCAGGGATTTGATTCAGTCATGGTAGATGGTTCACATCTTCCCTTCAAGGATAATATCTCACACACAAAGTACATATCTTTCTTGGCCCACTCAAAAGGTATGCTTGTGGAAGCTGAACTAGGAAGATTGTCTGGAACAGAGGATGGTTTGACTGTTGAAGATTATGAAGCAAAGCTGACTGATGTTAATCAGGTTATGTTGCTTTCTTATTTCTCAAGAAATATTTTCTCAATACTTTTCATTGCCACTATCATCACAATGAATATCACTAATTTCAGGCTGAAGAGTTCATTGATGAGACTGACATAGATGCTCTGGCTGTGTGCATTGGAAACGTACATGGAAAATACCCTTCAAGTGGCCCCAATCTTAGACTTGATTTGCTGAAGGTAAGTACACACAAGATGTCATACATTTTCTGCTTCAACATATTGCACTAAGATTGAGATCTCGCCAATAATGTTTATCCTTTAAAGGCAGATACTGTTTCATCTCGAACGTAAAGGCACAATTCATTCTGTGTTGGTTTTATTGCATGTTTTGCTGTTCAAAACTCTAAATACTTTTGATGTGAGTGATAAATTATTAACTTACAACTGAATCATTGAACTGATTCCATGCCAAACTTACTTCCCATACAAATTTTTTGGGAATTTTATTTTATTGAATGAGAATTCCTGCACTGCAGCATGTAAACCTCTACAAAATTCATAGCTTCCATTCCTTACCTTCTTCAACAATCTTGTTGATGGATAAAGGCACTTCGAAAAGCAGAAATCAGTTGGAAAAACAGAAATTCTCATTCTTCCAATTTCAATAGCTTGAAAGAATATTAAGTTTATGTGCATTCATTTCTTTGGAGACTACATGCAGATTGATATCATCATTCAGTCAACCCTAGCTTTATCCTAATCATCTGGGTTTATTTAGGACCTGCATGCCTTGAGCTCAAAGAAAGGTGTTTTACTGGTGCTTCATGGAGCCTCTGGATTGTCTACAGAACTAATAAAGGTAAATCTATTCATCTTGAGATTTTTGGGTACAGGTTTTTAAAGAAAATGAATGCCTCCGTGTGTTGTATGCATTTTTCTTTTCTTTTTATTTTCTGGGGCACTCGATTAAAAACATAAATTATAAATTGGCATTGTTATATTTATTCAAGGATTACATGATCAATCTTATTGAATTGACATGAATAGGGGTGTATTGAGAGAGGGGTGAGAAAATTCAATGTGAATACAGAGGTGCGGAAGGCTTACATGGACTCGCTCAGCAGGCCCAAGAGTGATCTGATCCATTTTATGGCATCTGCAAAAGAAGCCATGAAAGCTGTTGTTGCTGAAAAGATGCGTCTATTTGGTTCTGCTGGAAAAGCATGAAGATTTGTGCATATGATGAGAAATAAGGGTACAAAAACAAACCCAAGTATGTAATGCCGTATTTTGTCCAAGAATAATGTAAAATCAACTTTTCCATTTCATTCTCTTGCGCCTGCCTCCCAAAAAAAAAAGGAAAAAATTTGAAAAAAGGAGGCGATTTCATTGTAGAATGAGGCACATTCAATATGTTGTTACTTGGGATTTCATTGTTTCTTTAATTACTCTGGACTTGAAATTTCATAACCACATTTGCATATTGGAGATGATGCATGTTCATTTGTTGGGAATTCACTTCTTTTGCTCGCTTGATCTTATTGATAATGTATAACCAACCTCACCTCATACATATCAAACAAAACTAAAGTAAGCATGTAAATTAAGTCGGAAGAGCAAGATAGAATTATTGTTCAGAGTGGAGTACCAGTTACAAGTTAGAAGCTACATGCATGCAATTAGTACTAACGAAGCGACTTGTTATAGTTTTCAGCATTGACTCGAGTCCAATTCTTGTTACATTCAGAATTTTTTCGTGCAACGTCCTGCAGTTTTTCCATGAGACGAATGAATATGATAGGCAATACAAGCAGTGGGTCATTGTGCAATTTGTCCATTACCATAGGCCTTCCTCACAACAAATTCGTTCGATACACCTTAAATTCGAGGCACTTAAATGCTATTCAACTTTGAAAGAATTTTTCTTCAAACTGATACCCTTGTCATTGATTCCTTTCAACAACTCAACATTCTCAAAAGCTGAACTGAAAGAGTTGTCAAACTCGAAGTGTTCATCTTCCCATTCATTTTGGGTTTCTTCGTACGGATTAATTTGAAGACGCTGCTGTTTGAATGGAGCTGGAGGCACACAAACTCATCCATTTTTCAAAACTTGGGAACCAAATTTTGAGCTATGGCTGTGGCTGACCATGACAGATCGGATTTTCTTTACTCTCGGTGCAATGCCAAGTCTACAACTGGGAGTAACATAGAGTGTGCATTTGGAATTGAAGTTGGGCACAACAAGAAAGTGTTTGATAAAGACTAGATGTTGTACCTTGTAAGTTATGCTAATATGATTTTCTTTTCTCTTGAGTGTAATGACAAGTCTACAATCGGAAGTAACATAGGGTGCGTTTGGAATTGAAGTTGGGCACAACACTGAAGTGTTTCGTAAACACTAACTACTGTATCTTAAAAGTTATGCTAATATTATTTTTGTACTTGTATGATGAAAAATCTATTATATCTTTAATAATTTGTCAAAATCATTATTTAAAATATATATTTATTACATGTTATTAATTTTTGTCTCAAAATTATAATCTTTTTTCACAGCAGCTGTAGTTTAAAAGATAAAGCATTTCAATCCCAAATGCACTCATAGATAACTTGAGGAGAGTCTTTACTACTATCCTTGGTCTCTTTCTTGCTTGCTTCATTGCTTGTGAGCTTTTTCCTTGCAGTTGATTGAACATCTTTTACCGCACACCGATTTGTTCTACTCAAATTGAGTATGAAACCCACCAATTTTATCACAGCAAAATTCAGGAAAAAGCTCCCCAATATCACCGTCGTCACAATAATGAACAAGCTTTAAAAATTTATAATGCTTGTTAACTTAGCTCTCATTTTCTCACAAACACTAAGGATCTATTCGTACAACGTTTGCATTTGCATGTTAACAGGACTCGGCGGTACCATTTGCAGTCAGTATGTACAAAAAGACAACAGTTTAATGTATAATTGAGGCAACTACTGCATACGTAGAAAATCCTTGTTTGCAAAGCAAAAAATTCCTAAATAAGGATTCCTAAATCCTATAGGAAATAGGAATTTGATTGCATGCAAGTGCATCTTGCAGACTTTACGGAAATCAGCAGAATTTATGCTAATTTACTATTACACCCCATTTATATTTGCTTGTTAGCAGGGGAGAGAGCCCCAAGTGTTTTAAAGTGCACATATCAAACCTTAATTTAGGGATGCCAGGAAAACAACAATATATTTGAGGCCACTACTGCACATATCGGAAATCCTTATATGCAAAAGTTTCCTAAATCCTTTAGGAAATAGGAATTTGATTCCATGATGTAATTATACTTGCAAACTTTACACGGAAATCACCCAAAATTTGTGCTAATTGACAATACAGCCCAAATGTTTATTTCTCTTATGATTTTAACAAATTAAAAGCCTATTTACAAAGAACCTTTTAAGACTTGCGAGGAAGTCTAAAGTTTGAAGTCTGAATCTTGATTGACCTTTTTTAATAGGGTTTATTGTTGGCTCTTGTTGTAGATCTTAGTGACACCCTTATTGTGGTAAGTTCTCCTAGCTGTAGTGGGTGCCTCTAACGATGACTTTGTCGAAATCTTTTCAAGCGTTTTCCATGTGACACTTAGCTATTACAAGCTTTTTCCATGTGCTTCTTACGAAATTTCAACTTCAGTGGATTGATTTACAGAGACTATAATAGAAAGAGTTATTGAACATCCCCGTCCACACATGTGGCTATATATTTCATTTTGATAACAAATTTTTCCTTCTCGTGTGTTAGTGAACTTGGAATTAGTAGAGTTATGGCTGACTATTAAAGTTCTTTTACATGTATGCCAAATCAATGGTTGAACAAATAAACAAGCTCAATCGAGCTATAACACAACTGAGAGACTGCACACATCAATAGTGAGCCATAACTCTACTAATTCCAATTTTTTAAATCAGATGTTCATAGTTAAAATAACAGTGTGCTAGTAAACTGATAAAAGATTTGAATATCTGCTACTTTTAGGGGCTGGCTTGATGGCCTAATATGAATAACCAGGTTCAGACATATAAAAAAATTACGAATAAATCATAAAAAGTAAGTGGGAAGAATTGAACTGAATACTATAATATTATTGATCAAAGGGATAAACTGTAACAGCAACAATTAATTAACATGCTGGTATATGCGAGCTAGTTTCAGATTTCGTTCCTCCATTTGTGAAAAAGAAATGAAAAATAAGTTGATGAATGTATTAGATTTGTTTGAGGGAGCTTGAACCTCCAAAATTCATGTATGTGCTTTCCAAGACTATAGGCATGTGCCAATAAAATAGCTAACAACTTAGCTTGTACTCCAACTTATCCAATAGCTAGCTTGACTTATTCAAATAATGAAAGAAACAAATAATTAATAAAAGGACCAAATAAGACATGTAACAACTCTTCCCCTTAAATTGCAGCCTTGTCCTTAAGGCTTAGATCAAGAGACTGTTCTTGATGAAGTCATGATCTTCCCAAGTTGCATCTACAGGTAACAAGCCCTGCCAATAAATTAATACTTCTTGTTTCTTTCTTCAAACCCTATGGTCAAGAATAGCTTGGGGTGCTAGGAGCATTCTTTCTTCAGTGATGTCGAGAATAGGCAACTGAGACTACACCATCTTATCACCAACCATTTTCTTAATAAGTGAAACATGAAAAATAGGATGTATTTGAGAAGTGCTTGGCCATTCTAATCTATACGCTACCTTTCCAATCCTCTACAAAATTTTAGAAGGCCCAAAATACTTGGTTGAAAGCTTTATATTTTTCCTCATAGCCAGAGATAATTGTATGCAAGGTTGTAGCCTTAAGTAACCATCTCCTCCATTGAAAACTCAATTTCTCAATGTTTAGAGTCATAAAAACATTTCAGTCTTGATTAATCTTCACCAATTCTGCTCCTGGCTTCCTTCATAATTTTATCTTTGTCTTTAAGTTCTTCTTCTAGAGCTACAACCTTAGCTGTTCTAGGAACATAGGACAAGAGTGCAGGAGCTCATCTGTAGACCCTTTAAAAGTGACCGTTTGATCAGCCCAAGTAAGCCACTTCATGGAACACGTAAAATACATTTCTAAAGTCTGATTTACCACTTCACTTTGTCCATTAGTCTAAGGTAGGGTTGGCAATGGGACGGGATTTGCCAATCCCAGTCTCGTCCCATAAATGCAAATGTGATAAAAAAAAAAGTCTCATTCTTGTTAAATATTCCGTCTCATCCCATTGTCCTGAATATTCCATCTCATCCCATTGTCGTGAATAGTCCTAAATGTAAATAAATAAATTTTGATTTTTTTCTTTTAAAGATCATCATAATTTAATATAGCAAAAATATTGAATAAATACAAAGTAGAACAATCAAATAATAGTTTTATTTTGAGTACATGAATGCTCGAATATAATTAAACGCTAACATTTTTTTTATTGTCTATTTATTTTCATTACACATTAATATTAAGACTTATACTATAAAAGTTATAGATTTGGACAGTAACCAACTTCAGCCATGCTAAAATATCCAATAATTCAGTAATATAACAATAAACCAAATTAACATGGTTGGAAATAAGATGGGATGGGACGGGATTTGCCAATCCTAGTCCTATCTTGTTTATGTGAATGAGATAAAAAATATATCCTAATCCCATCCCAAACGAAATGGAATCCCATTTCATTTAAGGTGAGATCTCACAAGATCTCATCCCAATAAGAAAAATTGTCATCCCTAATCTAAGAGTGATAACTGGAACTAATTCTTGCTAGAATAAACTAGTAAAGGTAGAATCTCTATCACAAACAATTAAACAAGGCATTCCATGCAACTTCAAAACATGATCACATAAAATTCTAACCATTCCAATAGAAGTGTAAGGGTGTAAGATTGCAATGAAGTGTGCATAGTTAGATAGCCTATCCACAACAACAAAAATAATTTATTTACCATTGGAAAGCAGCAGCGCATTGATGAAATCCATGGAAATATCCTCCTATATTTGTTTTGGTACGGGAAGTTGTTGTAGGAGGCCCGTGTTGTGCAAATTCTATTGAACTCGCAAGTGCACGAATCTATTGTAGAATAGATTAATGGTGACGAGTGTCGATCCCACGAGGAGGTGGATTTTAATTATGTGTAGAATTAATTTTCTGAGTTGGTGGTTGGATTTATAATGAAAATGATGTAGACTATCAATTAATTTAAATTAAAGTGGTTGGAATAAACTATTAAAATGAAATGCTTGGATCTCCGGATCTGTACTCAACATGCACCATCGGCTTAATATTCATTATTAGTACCAATTAAATCATGAAGGGGGAACTTCCACTCATCATGAACCACACTCTAATAGATATGGTGCTAAGGGCTTCCCGTGCCAAATAGTAATAACCTTGCCTAGGGAGGCGGTTATTCCAGCCGATATCCAGACAAGATTATTACTATCTGTCTACGAAAAGTCAAAACAACCACATAAATTAAAGGGGAAGGAAAAGTAAATTTACCAAATTAAGCCCATGGAGCATGTTGAGACTTCACCTTCAACCCAAGCTTGAAAGGAAATTAGCCACTCATATTTGAACTAGGGGTAAAATGGGAATTTTATTAAAATACGTAGAAAATACAAGATGGAGATGGAATTAGAGAAAATGGAGTCCAAAAATGGATTCAGGGTGTCAAATTAGGGGAGCCCCTTTTATAGATAAACCGAGTAAATCATGGCCATCGGATTAAAACAATTTGGGCGCTCGAGGATTGCGCCACGTGGCAAGTTCCTATTGGATTGAACACATCATCGGGCTGTTATTCTGTATATATGCATGTACCGTACACGTTTTTTTCGTCCACTAACATTCTGCCACGCCACCGGTCAACATTTTTGGTCCATAAGCTCGTGACACGCCATCGATCAACGCCACATCATCATCGATCAATGCCACATAAGCGGTCAATGCCACATCATTCGTCCAATCAAATGCTGCCACGTCATCGTATAGTGCCACGTCATCGCATCGTGCCACGCGTCGCATACAAGATACATGTGAACGATGTGTCGTGCGTATGCGATCAGTATATATCAACCGTCTCAGATGTATGTGTGAAACGATCAGTATGTGTGAACAGATCCATTTTTTTCTTTTTATGCTCCTCCTAAGGTTTTCGATTGTCCGAGTTCAAAAGTGTTGTTCGTTTTTCCATCGATCTCTCGTTTATTGTGAAATGACCATGATATCCCCTAAAATACATAAAATACTTAATTAAAATAAAACATACATAATTAAATTACAAAGGACTTAAAGACATAAAAATAGAGATGTTAGTGAGACTTGGAGTGTAAAATGATGTTTTTCTCCATTATAAATACACACTTTCTAATACTCAACACACCCCCCAACCAGCTTGTTGCTAGTCCCTAGCAATTTGAGCGAAAACAAAACTGAAACAAATTTTTTTTTTCTTTTTATATTGTGGTATTTATTCAATCAGACTAATGATAACAATCAAATAAAAATATAAGCATTATCTGCAGTCTAAAGAAATATCATTCCCACATCAACTCTCCACATGAATCAGTTTAGAAAACTTTGTCACAACTTCAGTAATCTAGTTACTTTTAAGAATGACATGCAAACCCCAAAATCTCACCGGTAGTAGTGATACTCTCACAAAGACATTAAACCCAAAAATAATCACTCCAGTGAATGGTAAATTGAGTGAAAATAATAAAGAAGAAATATTACACACTCTCACCAAGGTGACAAAAATATGCCCTCAGCTTAGAAATATTACGATTTTAATTTAAAAATGCTAATCAAACCAATACATTTATCATCTTTTTTTTTTTTTTTTTTTTTTTTAGTATGCATTACCACATCTTTTCAACCCATATAACTAGTTTCTATTTCAGACTATATTTCTCCAAAATCAAGAAGGACTTTTATTAGGATGTAACGTAGGCTAGGGACGTGGCTAACAAAGAAAGGATAATAGGAAAAACAAAATATATGTTTGAAAAATAGAGAACTTTGGAGATTGTAAGGTGCTTTTCACTTGATTTTTTTATTTTTTTTTATTTTTTTTATTTGTAAACATTTTTTTTTCTTTTGTTTCTTTTTCTCTCTTTTTTTTTTTTTTTTTTTGTGAATGCAAAATTATCTCTATTTTCAAACATAAATAAATGGTGGAAATACAAAATATAAGGTGATACTCCACACGTTGGGTGAGACAAGATAATAGGTTCTTAAAAAAAAAGTCTTTATTTTTATTATTTTATTATTATTTTTTTTTTTTTTAGGCTCAAAGGGGTTAACTATGGATACATATTAATAGGGTTGGCTAGAAAGGCTCAAACGGACCAAAGATGGCCTTTCTGTCATCTTTTAGAGTTAAATAATCTTCCATATCTACTAGTTAGATGGACTTCGGATGTGGCAACACACACTTTAGTTTTTTTTTTTTTTTTTTTTTTTTAGAAATTTGGAGATAATGTATAAAGCGATAAACTTATGTTGAATGAAAAATGGGCAAAAGGGTTACTCTCAAGAAAAATAACAGCTCAAAACTCACTTGAAATTATTATGACATGTGCATTCTTTCAAACAACTTATATTTGTCTCCAACATCAACATGTAGAAAGTAAAAACATGGTGTAACATAACTAAAGACCAAAGATAATACAAATACTAAAATTTGAAAGTTATCATGTCATCTAATTATGAAAAGATCACACAAAAATGTTTTTTTTTTTTTTTTTAATAAGAAGATGCGTTTAGAGTCACCTGCACTCCATATTCACCATCTTCGACTAAAAAATTTAACCACGATTAGTTTCTAAAATAAAAATTAGTAAAAACTACACCAAGATTGAAATATTCCACAATTGTCAACTATTCCCTCCCCCCAACCAGAACGAAACATTGTCCTCAATGTTGAAAGAAAATAGGGTTTAGAAGACATCACCCGAGTCTTTGGATCACGAAAGAAAATATTTACAAGCGGAGAGTTAAATTTAATTTGCACTTACTTACTACTTTCCATCAATTTCTTTACCATCATTAGTTGGCCATTCCAAAGACAAGGGTCTTGGGATCTGCTCAGTCTATAAGCATGTATGATCAATTAACTCGTTAGCAGTATAAGCACAAATAAAGATTTTTTTCGCTGTGAAAGGGATGAAATGATTTTTTATTGCATGATTAAGAAATGCGATGAAGCCATCATAAAAGTTATTGACATTTAACAAACCGATGGGTTTCTGATGAATGTTCAGATGGGCCCAAGATGCTAATGTGATTAGTGCCTCTAGAGTTGCAAGATCTCCTGGTAGGAAAATAAAAGCATCGATGATTTAGCATTTCGATTATTCTTTCTTGCATACCGAGACAACTAACTCTTCTCCAGGTTGGTGAGTCGGACATACAGCCAACGGTTTGAGGCTTCTTGGGATGATGCCTAACACTTGGCTCCTCCGAGATAAACACCTTACGAGACTAGTTTTGATAACCCTCGGTCACCTCCGCCATAAATCGATGCAAATTTCTTTCTCTTTTATCGTTGACCAAGATCGATGGTCGCCTCAACGAACTCTTTATGTTTGCCATAGTTAAATCCAGAGAGCACACAAATGTTCTTGAATTGTTTATTGGGAGTAATGCCATTGGTATGCTTCTCAAAAATAATTTGTGAGTCTAAAAGAAAATGATCATATATCAAAGATCTTTGTGACAATGATTTACAGCTGTATAGGAGGTAGCATGTCTATGTCAATTAACGCGTAAAGCACATGGATCGAGAGTCAAAAAGGAAATAGTAAAAGAAAAAGCACTCAATTATTAAAGACAATAATGCAATTGATAAAACAACAGTGAAATAAAACAACAAAGAAAGTAAAACAACAAAGAAAAAGGATTTTTACGGTGGTTGTGATTGTGGCTCACATCTTCCTCCTGGTTTTACGTCCGAAACGGCCAACGCCCTCTATGGGTCGAAGATAGGCTTCCCATCCAGTTTTCTTATAAATCGCAAACAAGCGGTCGTTTATAGTCGATTCCCAAGACTATATCGGACACGTTCTTTCTGAAATAATGGCCATAACTGGAGAATTGCTCTTTGTACGTATCCACTGGGATGCGTTTCAAGAGACAAAAGGATATCATCCAATGACTCTTTATTCAAGCCATCCCTAATGAATTGAATCTTATCTTCCTCATTATCGATATCATTCCGAAAGAACAAGGATTTTTATCGCATTTCATCCTGGCACACTTATGACAATTAACATGAAGTTTTTCAGCTCTTCGTTTTCTCGAGTAATTTCCTTTACCACAACCAGGCATGTATGCAATAAATTTAGGAGGTAACTCACCCGCCAAACGTACCTTGGCCTCGATTAACCAACGGATGTCGGCAGGGGCGTTATTTCTCATAAGCAATCGCATGCGTTCGGACCGAGCTTTATAGATCGTAAGGAGGGCATTCGAGGAAGTGAAGGAAATCGCTTGTGAAGCTTTGCTAGAATCGCGTTTCATCATACCTACCTTTCTCGAAATATTAGTTATTATGGGAAACTAAAGTAACCGACTTTGATTGTCACGAGTACCGTTATCCGCCACTTAACCGGTAACAAACTAGAGAACACACAAAAAGAAAAGAAAAGAAAAGAAAAGAAAAGAAAAGAAAAATAATAATCTCACAATTGTCCTCTTATTGAGTTTTCCTCAAGTTCGATTTGGGTTTCGTTGATACCTCCCTCAATTTCTTTGAGTTGTCTTTCTAGATCTTCAACGTGGGATACCAACTCGGAGGTTGTAGCTTCCAAATACGATCGTTTTACAAAATCGTATCCGGCTTCTCGGATGAGATTGTACACGTTGAAGTTGTCCGAGAATGTTCAAGAGAACTGTCTAGTTGAGGAACACATAATTAGAAGTGATAAAGAAAACTGAATGATTAAATAAACACACTTTCACAAAAATTTAAATCACCGAAAAGAAGAAATAAATAAGAAAAATTCTTAATTTAAATTTGGTGGGTCACTCAAATCTATTTCTGGTGCCTTTTTCACGTGGTTGGTACTCTTCTATATGGCTTCATCTTTGACCATTAACTTTAAAAATTACACCGTTCTTTGGATCCTTAATTTTAACTCGCTCCATATGAAAAAACAATGTGGACTATATAAAAGGACCATCCATCGATAACGTAACTTACCTGGGAATAAAAGGCGCAGCGAAGAATAATAAAAGTACTTTCGACCTGGTGTGAAAGATTTTCTCATAATTTGCTTGTCATGAAAGACTTTCATTCGCTTTGTTTGTAAATCTTGGCATTTTTGTATACATCATTACGACTTTCTTCAAGTTCGCGCCGTTGTGATTTTCTTTCTAAGTTAGCTTGTCGTTGCATGTCAAAGTTGAATTTCTTACTGGCCCAATATGCACAATGCTCAAGTTTTGGTGGTGATTCTGATGATGGACTCAGTTTCTTCTCTGATGGTGCTAGTTGTTCCACTCTTGACTTCCATTTGTTAATGTCCATGGATGGTGCTGAATCAAGTAAGGCGTTAACCTCATCTATTGATCTGTCAATATCAAAATTCAAACCAAAGTGAGTTAAACATGTTTGTAAAGGGTCATCACTAAGATTTGAAATAAAAGTATTATCAACTAATTCTTCAATTAAATCCACATCAACAATTTCATCATCTGCATTGGGAAGTTGTTTGGCAATGTTGAAGATATTTAGCTCCATCGTCATATTGCCAAAGGACAACTGCATATTTCCAGTCCTGCATTGAATGTGAGCATCGGCAGTTGCCAAGAAAGGTCGTCCTAAGATAATGGGGATCTGCTTCCTTGAATCCTGGACTGGTTGAGTGTCAATTACAATGAAATCAACAGGAAAATAAAACTTATCTACCTGTATAAGCACGTCCTCCACAATACCACGAGGTTTTTTCATGGACCGATCTGCAGTCAGAATAACACCACTGGAGTTGGGTGTAATTCTCCCAGTCCAAGTTTCACAAATACTGAGTAAGGCAACAGATTTACACTAGCTCCTAAGTCCAACAAAGCATTCTCAATTGTGTGGTTCCCTATACTACATGAGATAGTGGGGGAGCCTGGGTCTTTATATTTTAGAGGAAGTTTGTGTTGGAGTATAGAACTCACATTTTCTGTTAAAAAGGCCTTCTTTTGAACATGAATGTTTCTCTTTTTAGTACAAAGGTCTTTAAGAAACTTGGCATAAGATGACACTTGTTTTATAGCATCAAGCAAAGGGATGTTAACACTTACCTGTTTAAAGATTTCAAAAATCTCACTTGTAGATTTTCCTTTCTTTGCTTTAGCTAACCTTTGGGGAAATGGAGCTTTTGGAACGTATTCTCGTGGGTTGGTTTCTTCTTTCTCCTCTGGTGATGAGTCTTCTTCATTTACCGGTATAATTTGAGTTGTTTTTGGTACCGGCATCTCCACTTTGTTGTCGACTTCTTTTCCTTTTCGCAAGGTCATGACGGCTTTGACCTCTCCATGCTGCTGAGGTGAACTGCATCGGCTTCATACACTCCTTTAGGATTAGGCACTGGTTGACTTGGGAATTTACATTTCTCAACAGTCATGGCCAAGGTCTGAATTGATGAAGCAAGTTGTCCCACCATTTTTTCAAGGTTTGAAATTGATTGGGTTTGTGAGTTGAAACCCGCTCTCATCTCATTTCGTAGTTCATCAATGGTGCGGTTTTGTTGCTCGATTTTGGAGTGAATAAGATTCTTGAAATTCTGAAATGCATCCTCCCATGGTCTAGGCTGAGAATGGTTTGGGTTCTGATTATATGGTCTAAATGGTGGTTGAGAGGCTTGAGGATTTTGAGGAATTGGTTGCATTGGTGGAGCTGGAGCTGGAGCTGCTGGTCCATTCTGTTGGAATCCTTGAGACCATGAAAAATTGGGGTGGTCTCTCCATCCGGGATTGTACGTGTTGGAGTAAGGGTTGTAGTTTGATGGCTTTCTCATTACATCTATGGCATTGGCTTGATCTGAGTATGAGTCCTGGTCATGTGGTTCCATTAATTTAAGCGGTTGTTAACGATCTTTATTTGACGGGAAAGACCTTCAACTATGTCTTTGACTTCTTTAATTTCCGAACTTGACTCGCCAATGTGAACCTCATTCACTCCCTTAACTCTTCTAGTACTCCTGAGTGAACGACTCCGTTGTTGGGAATTATCCGCTTGTCGCTGGAAGAAATCCCAAATCTCTGATGCACTTTTTGACATTAGCTCTCCTCCACTTGTTGCCATTAGCCATTCTTGCACATTCGGCAATAATCCCTCCAAAAAGTATTGGCATTGGTGCCATTTTTCGTACCCATGATGTGGACACTTTAGGAGTAGCCCATTGAATCGCTCCCATGCTTCGAAAAATTGCTCGTCTTCTCTTTGGGTAAACTATGAAATTTCCCTGCGAATAGCATTGGTTTTATGTACTGGGAAATATTTATTCAAAAATTTTGTTACCATTTGTTCCCATGATGTAATCTTTATTAGCAGGCAATGCATTGAACCATGAACGAGCTCTATCCTTTAAAGAAAATGGAAATAATCTAAGCTTAACATCATCATCTGAAAAATTCTCATATTTAAAAGTTTGACAAATAGCATGAAAATCATTCAGATGATTATATGGATCTTCATTTTCTAGGCCATAGAATGTTGGGAGACAATTTAGCACACTAGGTTTTAATTCAAAACTCCTAGCAGCTACATTTGGGTATCTTATGCATGATGTGCTCAAGTTAGCTAAGGGGACTGAAGTAGTCCTTAAATGGCCTCTCTTGTGGTGCTGGTTGCAAATCCATCCCAATTTTATTTTTAATTTCAACGTGTTTGTGTGTGCGAAGTGTTTTTTCTAATTCAAAGTCTATAGGCTAAAGATTAGGTAATTTTGACCTACGACCATGCATGCAAATAAAAAAATGATAACAAAATTAATAAAGATAAATAAGAGGGAGAAATTACAATACTAACCTTATCACGTCATATTTTTTTGCTATGAAAATAACTCAAGCGCTAGATATAGAAAAGAAAATGCGTGAAACAAATTAAAATAAATTAAGAGCGGTTGAACCTGCCGATTTCACAAAATAAAAAAAAATAACATGAAAATTAAATTACAGAAATTTAAAGAAGAGAAGAAAAGAAAAGAAAATAATACCTACTTCAAAATTTAATTCACTTTTTTTTTTAATAATAATAAATAAAAAAAAATATTACAAGGAAACAAATAAAATAAATAAATAAAGAAGAAAAAAAAAATTCTACAAATTAAAATACTTACCTCCCCGGCAACGGCGCCAAAAACTTGTTGTGCAAAAATTTATTGAACTCGAGTGCACGAATCTATTGTAGAATATTAATGGTGACGAGTGTCGATCCCACGAGGAGGTGGATTTTAATTATGTGTAGAATTAATTTTCTGAGTTGGTGGTTGGATTTATAATGAAAATGATGTAGACTATCAATTAATTTAAATTAAAGTGGTTGGAATAAACTATTAAAATGAAATGCTTGGATCTCCGGATCTGTACTCAACATGCACCATCGGCTTAATATTCATTATTAGTACCAATTAAATCATGAAGGGGGAACTTCCACTCATCATGAACCACACTCTAATAGATATGGTGCTAAGTGGGTCCCCTGCCAAATAGTAATAACCTTGCTTGGGAGGCGGTTATTCCAAATAGATATCCGCACAAGATTATTACTATCCTGTCTACGAAAAGTCAAAACAACCACATAAATTAAAGGGGAAGGAAAAGTAAATTTACCAAATTAAGCCCATGGAGCATGTTGAGACTTCACCTTCAACCCAAGCTTGAAAGGAAATTAGCCACTCATATTTGAACTAGGGGTAAAATGGGAATTTTATTAAAATACGTAGAAAATACAAGATGGAGATGGAATTAGAGAAAATGGAGTCCAAAAATGGATTCAGGGGTGTCAAATTAGGGGGGGGGAGCCCCCCTTTTATAGATAAACCGAGTAAATCATGGCCATCGATTAAAACAATTTGACGCTCGATTGCGCCACGTGGCAAGTTCCTATTGGATTGAACACATCATCGGGCTGTTATTCTGTGTATATGCATGTACCGTACACACGTTTTTTTCGTCCCACTAACATTCTCGCCACGCCACCGTCAACATTTTTGGTCCAATAAGCTCGTGACACGCCATCGATCCAACGCCACATCATCATCCAATGCCACATAAGCGGTCAATGCCACTTCATTCGTACAATCTAATCCCGCCACGTCATCGTATAGTGCCACGTCATCGCAGTGCCACGTCGGCCTACAAGATACATGTGAATAATGTAGGTCGCGATGCAGATATATATATCAACCGTCATCAGTATGTGTGAACAAAGATCAGATATGTATGTGTGAACAGTACCATTTTTCTTTTTATGCTCCTCCTAAGGTTTTCGACTGTCCTGAGTTCAAAAGTGTTGTTCGTTTTTCCATCTGATCTCTCGTTTATTGTGAAATGACCATGATATCCCCTAAAATACATAAAATACTTAATTAAAATAAAACATACATAATTAAATTACAAAGGACTTAAAGACATAAAAATAGAGATGTTAGTGAGACTTGGAGTGTAAAATGATGTTTTTCTCCATTATAAATACACACTTTCTAATACTCAACACACCCCCCAACCAGCTTGTTGCTAGTCCCTAGCAATTTGAGCGAAAACAAAACTGAAACAAATTTTTTTTTTCTTTTTATATTGTGGTATTTATTCAATCAGACTAATGATAACAATCAAATAAAAATATAAGCATTATCTGCAGTCTAAAGAAATATCATTCCCACATCAACTCTCCACATGAATCAGTTTAGAAAACTTTGTCACAACTTCAGTAATCTAGTTACTTTTAAGAATGACATGCAAACCCCAAAATCTCACCGGTAGTAGTGATACTCTCACAAAGACATTAAACCCAAAAATAATCACTCCAGTGAATGGTAAATTGAGTGAAAATAATAAAGAAGAAATATTACACACTCTCACCAAGGTGACAAAAATATGCCCTCAGCTTAGAAATATTACGATTTTAATTTAAAAATGCTAATCAAACCAATACATTTATCATCTTTTTTTTTTTTTTTTTTTTTTTAGTATGCATTACCACATATTTTCAACCCATAAAACTATTTTATATTTCAGACTATATTTATCCAAAAACAAGAAGGACTTTTATTAGGATGTAACGGAGGCTAGGGGGGACGCTAACAAAGAAAGGATAATAGGAAAAACAAAATATATGTTTGAAAAATAGAGAACTTTGGAGATTGTAAGGTGCTTTTCACTTGATTTTTTTATTTTTTTTTATTTTTTTTATTTGTAAACATTTTTTTTTCTTTTGTTTCTTTTTCTCTCTTTTTTTTTTTTTTTTTTTTGTGAATGCAAAATTATCTCTATTTTCAAACATAAATAGGTGGTGAGAAATACAAAATATAAGGTGATACTCCACATTGGAGTGAGACAAGATAATAGGTTGCCAAAGAAAAAGTCTTTATTTTTATTATTTTATTATTATTTTTTTTTTTTAAGGCTCAAAGGGGTTAACTATGGATACATATTAATAGGGTTGGCTAGAAAGGCTCAAACGGACCAAAGATGGCCTTTCTGTCATCTTTTAGAGTTCTAAATAATCTTCCATATCTACTAGTTAGATGGACCTTCGGATGTGGCAACACACACTTTAGTTTTTTTTTTTTTTTTTTTTTTTTACAGAAATTTGGAGATAATGTATAAAGCAATAAACTGCTAAGCTGAATGAAAAATGGGCAAAAAGGGTTACTCTCCAAGAAAAATAACAGGCTCAAAAACTCACTTGGAAATTATTATGACATGTGCATTCTTTCAAACAACTTATATTTGTCTCCAACATCAACATGTAGAGTAACAAACATGGTGTAACATAACTAAAGACCAAAGATAATACAAATACTAAAATTTGAAAGTTATCATGTCATCTAATTATGAAAAGATCACACAAAATGTTTTTTTTTTTTTTTTAATAAGAAGATGCGTTTCTAGAGTCACTGCACTCCATATTCAGCCATCTTCGACTAAAAAAATTTAACCACAGTTAGTTTCTAAAATAAAAATTAGTAAAAACTACACCAAGATTGAAATATTCCACAATTGTCAACTATTCCCTCCCCCCAACCAGAACGAAACATTGTCCTCAATGTTGAAAGAAAATAGGGTTTAGAAGACATCACCTGAGTGCTGGATCACAGAAGAAAATATTTACAAGCGGAGAGTTAAATTTAATTTGCACTTCTTACTACTACTCATCTTACCATCATTAGTTGGCCATTCCAAAGACAAGGGTCTTGGGATCCGCTCGTCTATAAGCTGTAATGATCAATTAACTCGTTAGCAGTATAAGCACAAATAAAGATTTTTTTCGCTGTGAAAGGGATGAAATGATTTTTTATTGCATGATTAAGAAATGCGATGAAGCCATCATAAAAGTTATTGACATTTAACAAACCGATGGGTTTCTGATGAATGTTCAGATGGGCCCAAGATGCTAATGTGATTAGTGCCTCTAGAGTTGCAAGATCTCCTGGTAGGAAAATAAAAGCATCAGCATGATTTAGCATTTCAGTTATTCTTTCTTGCATACCTGAGACAACTAACTCTTCTCCAGTTGGTGAGTCAGACATACAGGCCAACGGTTTGAGGCTTCTTGGGATGATGCCTAACACTTGGCTCCCTCTGAGATAAACAGCTTCTGAGACTAGTTTTGATAACCCTCGGTCACCTCCGCCATAAATCAGATGCAAATTTCTTTCTGCTATGCGTTGACCAAGATCGATGGCTGCCTCAACGAACTCTTTATGTTTGCCATAGTTAAATCCAGAGAGCACACAAATGTTCTTGAATTGTTTATTGGGAGTAGCTGCCATTGGTATGCTTCTCAAAAATAATTTGTGAGTCTAAAAGAAAATGATCATATATCAAAGATCTTTGTGACAATGATTTACAGCTGTATAGGAGGTAGCATGTCTATGTCAATTAACGCGTAAAGCACATGGATCGAGAGTCAAAAAGGAAATAGTAAAAGAAAAAGCACTCAATTATTAAAGACAATAATGCAATTGATAAAACAACAGTGAAATAAAACAACAGTAAAGTAAAACAACAGTAAAAGGATTTTTACAGGTAGTTGTGATTGTGGCTCACATCTTCCTCTGGTTTTACGTCCAGAAACGGCTTGAACGCCCTCTATGGGTCGAAGATAGGCTTCCCATCCAGTTTTCTTATAAACTGGCAAACAGGGTCGTTTATAGTCAGATTCCCAAGACTATATCGGACACGTTCTTTCTGAAATAATGGCCATAACTGGAGAATTGCTCTTTGTACGTATCCACTGGGATGCGTTTCAAGAGACAAAAGGATATCATCCAATGACTCTTTATTCAAGCCATCCCTAATGAATTGAATCTTATCTTCCCTGTTATCAGATATCATTCCGAAAGAACAAGGATTTTTATCGCATTTCATCCTGGCACACTTATGACAATTAACATGAAGTTTTTCAGCTCTTCGTTTTCTCGAGTAATTTCCTTTACCACAACCAGGCATGTATGCAATAAATTTAGGAGGTAACTCACCTGCCAAACGTACCTTGGCCTCGATTAACCAACGGATGTCAGCAGGACGTTATTTCTCATAAGCAATCGCATGCGTTGGACCGAGCTTTATAGATCGTAAGGAGGGCATTCTGAGGAAGTGAAGGAAATCGCTTGTGAAGCTTTGCTAGAATCGCGTTTACCCATACCTTCTTCTCGAATATTAGTTATTATGGGAAACTAAAGTAACCGACTTTGATTGTCACGGAGTACCGTTATCCGCCACTTAACCGGGGTAACAAACTAGAGAACACACAAAAAAGAAAAGAAAAGAAAAGAAAAGAAAAAAAAATAATAATCTCACAATTATCCTCTTATTGAGTTTTCCTCAAGTTCGATTTGGGTTTCGTTGATACCTCCCTCAATTTCTTTGAGTTGTCTTTCTAGATCTTCAACGTGGGATACCAACTCTGGAGGTTGTAGCTTCCAAATACGATGCGTTTTACAAAATCGTATCTGGCTTCTCAGATGAGATTGTACACGTTGAAGTTGTCTGAGAATGTTCAAGAGGAACTGTCTAGTTGAGGAACACATAATTAGAAGTGATAAAAGAAAACTGAATGATTAAATAAACACACTTTCACAAAAATTTAAATCACCGAAAAGAAGAAATAAATAAGAAAAATTCTTAATTTAAATTTGGTGGGTCACTCAAATCTATTTCGGTGCCTTTTTTCACGTGGTTGGTACTCTAGATATGGCTTCAATCTTTGACCATTAACTTATAAAATTACACCGTTCTTTGGATCCTTAATTTTAACTGCTCCATATGAAAAAACAGTGTGGACTATAAAAGGACCAGTCCATCGATAGCGTAACTTACCTGGGAATAGGCGCAAGCGAGAATTGAATAAAAGTACTTTCTGACCTGGTGTGAAAGATTTTCTCATAATTTGCTTGTCATGAAAGACTTTCATTCGCTGTTTGTAAATCTTGGCATTTTTGTATACATCATTACGACTTTCTTCAAGTTCTGCCAGTTGTGATTTTCTTTCTAAGTTAGCTTGCTGCATGTCAAAGTTGAATTTCTTACTGGCCCAATATGCACAATGCTCAAGTTTTGGTGGTGATTCTGATGATGGACTCAGTTTCTTCTCTGATGGTGCTAGTTGTTCCACTCTTGACTTCCATTTGTTAATGTCCATGGATGGTGCTGAATCAAGTAAGGCGTTAACCTCATCTATTGATCTGTCAATATCAAAATTCAAACCAAAGTGAGTTAAACATGTTTGTAAAGGGTCATCACTAAGATTTGAAATAAAAGTATTATCAACTAATTCTTCAATTAAATCCACATCAACAATTTCATCATCTGCATTGGGAAGTTGTTTGGCAATGTTGAAGATATTTAGCTCCATCGTCATATTGCCAAAGGACAACTGCATATTTCCAGTCCTGCATTGAATGTGAGCATCGGCGATTGCGAAAAGGTCGTCTAAGATAATGGGGATCTCTTCCTCAATCCTGGACTGGTTGAGTGTCAATTACAATGAAATCAACAGAAAATAAAACTTATCTACCTGTATAAGACGTCCCTCCACAATACCACGAGGTTTTTTCATGGACCGATCTGCAGTTTGTAACACCACCTGAGTTGGGTGTAATTCTCCCACCCAAGTTTCACAAATCTTGAGTAAGGCAACAGATTTACACTAGCTCCTAAGTCCAACAAAGCATTCTCAATTGTGTGGTTCCCTATACTACATGAGATAGTGGGGGAGCCTGGGTCTTTATATTTTAGAGGAAGTTTGTGTTGGAGTATAGAACTCACATTTTCTGTTAAAAGGCCTTCTTTTGAACATGAATGTTTCTATTTTTAGTACAAAGGTCTTTACGAAACTTGGCATAAGCTGACACTTGTTTTATAGCATCAAGCAAAGGGATGTTAACACTTACCTGTTTAAAGATTTCAAAAATCTCACTTGTAGATTTTCCTTTCTTTGCTTTAGCTAACCTTTGGGGAAATGGAGCTTTTGGACGTATTCTCGTGGGTTGGTTTCTTCTTTCTCCTCCTGATGAGTCTTCTTCATTTACCTGGTATAATTTGAGTTGTTTTTGTGCACCAGCATCTCCACTTTGTTGTCGACTTCTTTTCCTTTTCGCAAGGTCATGACGGCTTTGACCTCTCCATGCTTTCTTTGAGGTGAACTGCATCGGCTTCATACACTCCTTTAGGATTAGGCACCTGGTTGACTTGGGAATTTACCTTCTCAACTGTCATTGCCAAGTCTGAACTGAAGAAGCAAGTTGTCCCACCATTTTTTCAAGGTTTGAAATTGATTGGGTTTGTGAGTTGAAACCCGCTCTCATCTCATTTCGCAGTTCATCAATGGTGTGGTTTTGTTGCTCGATTTTGGAGTGAATAAGATTCTTGAAATTCTGGAATGCATCCTCCCATGGTCTAGGCTGAGAATGGTTTGGGTTCTGATTGTATGGTCTAAATGGTGGTTGAGAGGCTTGAAGATTTTGAGGAATTGGTTGCACTGGTGGAGCTGGAGCTGTTGGTCCATTCTGTTGGAATCCTTGAGACCATGAAAAACTGGGGTGGTCTCTCCATCCGGGATTGTACGTGTTGGAGTAAGGGTTGTAGTTTGATGGCTTTCTCATTACATCTATGGCATTGGCTTGATCTGAGTATGAGTCCTGGTCATGTGGCTCCGTCAATTTAAGCGGTGTTAACGATCTTTATTTGACGGAAAGACCTTCAACTATGTCTTTGACTTCTTTAATTTCTGAACTTGACTCGCCAATGTGAACCTCATTCACTCCCTTAACTCTTCTAGTACTCCTGAGTGAACGACTCCGTTGTTGGGAATTATCCGCTTGTCGCTGGAAGAAATCCCAAATCTCTGATGCACTTTTTGACATTAGCTCTCCTCCACTTGTTGCCATTAGCCATTCTTGCACATTCGGCAATAATCCCTCCAAAAAGTATTGGCATTGGTGCCATTTTTCGTACCCATGATGTGGACACTTTAGGAGTAGCCCATTGAATCGCTCCCATGCTTCGAAAAATTGCTCGTCTTCTCTTTGGGTAAACTCTGAAATTTCCCTGCGAATAGCATTGGTTTTATGTACTGGGAAATATTTATTCAAAAATTTTGTTACCATTTGTTCCCATGATGTAATCTTTATTAGCGGCAATGCATTGAACCATGAACGAGCTCTATCCTTTAAAGAAAATGGAAATAATCTAAGCTTAACATCATCATCTGAAAAATTCTCATATTTAAAAGTTTGACAAATAGCATGAAAATCATTCAGATGATTATATGGATCTTCATTTTCTAGGCCATAGAATGTTGGGAGACAATTTAGCACACTAGGTTTTAATTCAAAACTCCTAGCAGCTACATTTGGGTATCTTATGCATGATGTGCTCAAGTTAGCTAAGGGACTGAAGTAGTCCTTAAATGGCCTCTCTTGTGGTGCTGGTTGCAAATCCATCCCAATTTTATTTTTAATTTCAACGTGTTTGTGTGTGCGAAGTGTTTTTTCTAATTCAAAGTCTATAGGCTAAAGATTAGGTAATTTTGACCTACGACCATGCATGCAAATAAAAAAATGATAACAAAATTAATAAAGATAAATAAGAGGGAGAAATTACAATACTAACCTTATCACGCTGTTACAATTTTGCTATGAAAATAACTCAAGCGCTAGATATAGAAAAGAAAATGCGTGAAACAAATTAAAATAAATTAGAGGCGGTTGAACCCGATTTCACAAAATAAAAAAATAATATGAAAAAATTAAATTACGTAAAATTTAAAGAAGAGAAGAAAAGAAAACAAAATAATACCCACTTCAAAATTTAATTCACTTTTTTTTTAATAATAATAAATAAAAAAAAAATATTACAAGGAAACAAATAAAATAAATAAATAAAGAAGAAAAAAAAATTCTACAAATTAAAATACTTACCCAAAGAATGGCGCCAAAAACTTGTTGTGCAAATTCTATTGAACTCGCAGTGCACGAATCTATCTATGTAGAATAGATTAATGGTGACGAGTGTCGATCCCACGAGGAGGTGGATTTTAATTATGTGTAGAATTAATTTTCTGAGTTGGTGGTTGGATTTATAATGAAAATGATGTAGACTATCAATTAATTTAAATTAAAGTGGTTGGAATAAACTATTAAAATGAAATGCTTGGATCTCCTGGATCATGTACTAACATGCACCATCGGCTTAATATTCATTATTAGTACCAATTAAATCATGAAGGGGAACTTCCACTCATCATGAACCACACTCTAATAGATATGGTGCTAAGGGCTTCCGTGCCAAATAGTAATAACCTTGCCTGGGAGGCGGTTATTCCAAAGATATCCGCACAAAGATTATTACTATCCTGCTCTACGAAAAGTCAAAACAACCACATAAATTAAAGGGGAAGGAAAAGTAAATTTACCAAATTAAGCCCATGGAGCATGTTGAGACTTCACCTTCAACCCAAGCTTGAAAGGAAATTAGCCACTCATATTTGAACTAGGGGTAAAATGGGAATTTTATTAAAATACGTAGAAAATACAAGATGGAGATGGAATTAGAGAAAATGGAGTCCAAAAATGGATTCAGGGGTGTCAAATTAGGGGAGCCCCTTTTATAGATAAACCGAGTAAATCATGGCCATCCTGATTAAAACAATTTGGGCGCTCGAGATTGCGCCACGTGGCAAGTTCCTATTGGATTGAACAATCATCGTGGCTGTTATTCTGTGTATATGCATGTACCGTATACACGCGTTTTTTTTTCTTCGCCCACTAACATTCTGCCACGCCACCGGTCAACATTTTTGGTCCATAAGCTCGTGACACGCCATCGATCCAACGCCACATCATCGATCAATGCCACATAAGCGGTCAATGCCACATCATTCGTCCAATCAAATGCTGCCACGTCATCGTACAATGCCACGTCATCGCATCGCGATGCCACGTCGGATACGATACATGTGAATGTGTGGTCGTGCGATGCAAGATCGTATATATCAACCGCATCAGTATGTGTGAACGATCTGCAGTATGTGTGAAACAGACCATTTTTCTTTTTATGCTCCTCCTAAGGTTTTCGATCGTCCCGAGTTCAAAAGTGTTGTTCGTTTTCCATCTGATCTCTCGTTTATTGTGAAATGACCATGATATCCCCTAAAATACATAAAATACTTAATTAAAATAAAACATACATAATTAAATTACAAAGGACTTAAAGACATAAAAATAGAGATGTTAGTGAGACTTGGAGTGTAAAATGATGTTTTTCTCCATTATAAATACACACTTTCTAATACTCAACACACCCCCAACCACTTGTTTGCTAGTCCCTAGCAATTTGAGCGAAAACAAAACTCGAAACAAATTTTTTTCTTTTTATATTGTGGTATTTATTCAATCAGACTAATGATAACAATCAAATAAAAATATAAGCATTATCTGCAGTCTAAAGAAATATCATTCCCACATCAACTCTCCACATGAATCAGTTTAGAAAACTTTGTCACAACTTCAGTAATCTAGTTACTTTTAAGAATGACATGCAAACCCCAAAATCTCACCGGTAGTAGTGATACTCTCACAAAGACATTAAACCCAAAAATAATCACTCCAGTGAATGGTAAATTGAGTGAAAATAATAAAGAAGAAATATTACACACTCTCACCAAGGTGACAAAAATATGCCCTCAGCTTAGAAATATTACGATTTTAATTTAAAAATGCTAATCAAACCAATACATTTATCATCTTTTTTTTTTTTTTTTTTTTTTTTAGTATGCATTACCACATCTTTTCAACCCATATAACTAGTTTCTATTTCAGACTATATTTCTCCAAAATCAAGAAGGACTTTTATTAGGATGTAACGTAGGCTAGGGACGTGGCTAACAAAGAAAGGATAATAGGAAAAACAAAATATATGTTTGAAAAATAGAGAACTTTGGAGATTGTAAGGTGCTTTTCACTTGATTTTTTTATTTTTTTTTATTTTTTTTATTTGTAAAAATTTTTTTTTCTTTTGTTTCTTTTTCTCTCTTTTTTTTTTTTTTTTTTTGTGAATGCAAAATTATCTCTATTTTCAAACATAAATAGGTGGTGAGAAATACAAAATATAAGGTGATACTCCACATTGGAGTGAGACAAGATAATAGGTTGCCAAAGAAAAAGTCTTTATTTTTATTATTTTATTATTATTTTTTTTTTTTAAGGCTCAAAGGGGTTAACTATGGATACATATTAATAGGGTTGGCTAGAAAGGCTCAAACGGACCAAAGATGGCCTTTTCTGTCATCTTTTAGAGTTAAATAATCTTCCATATCTACTAGTTAGATGGACGCTTCGGATGTGGCAACACACACTTTAGTTTTTTTTTTTTTTTTTTTTTTTTTTTTGAGAAATTTGGAGATAATGTATAAAGCGATAAACTAAGCTAAAAATTGAATGAAAAATGGGCAAAAAGGGTTACTCTCCAAGAAAAAATAACAGCTCAAAACTCACTTGAAATTATTATGACATGTGCATTCTTTCAAACAACTTATATTTGTCTCCAACATCAACATGTAGAGTAACAAACATGGTGTAACATAACTAAAGACCAAAGATAATACAAATACTAAAATTTGAAAGTTATCATGTCATCTAATTATGAAAAATCATCACACAAAATGTTTTTTTTTTTTTTTTAATAAGAAGATGCGTTTAAGTCACTGCACTCCATATTCAGCCATCTTCGACTAAAAAAATTTAACCACAGTTAGTTTCTAAAATAAAAATTAGTAAAAACTACACCAAGATTGAAATATTCCACAATTGTCAACTATTCCCTCCCCCAACTGCGACGAAACATTGTCCTCATGTTGAAAGAAAATAGGGTTTAGAAGACATCACCGAGTCTTTGGATCACGAAGAAAAAATATTTACAAGCGGAGAGTTAAATTTAATTTGCACTTCTTACTACGCCATCATTACCATCATTAGTTGGCCATTCCAAAGACAAGGGTCTTGGGATCCGCTCGTCTATAAGCTTGTAATGAATGATCAATTAACTCGTTAGCAGTATAAGCACAAATAAAGATTTTTTTCGCTGTGAAAGGGATGAAATGATTTTTTATTGCATGATTAAGAAATGCGATGAAGCCATCATAAAAGTTATTGACATTTAACAAACCGATGGGTTTCTGATGAATGTTCGAGATGGGCCCAAGATGCTTAATGTGATTAGTGCCTCTAGAGTTGCAAGATCTCCTGGTAGGAAAATAAAAGCATCGGCGATGATTTAGCATTTCGATTATTCTTTCTTGCATACCGAGACAACTAACTCTTCTCCAGGTTGGTGAGTCGGACATACAAAGCCAACGGTTTGAGGCTTCTTGGGATGATGCCTAACACTTGGCTCCTCTCGAGATAAACAACTTTCCGAGACTAGTTTTGATAACCCTCGGTCACCTCCGCCATAAATCGATGCAAATTTCTTTCTCACATGCGTTGACCAAGATCGATGGTCGCCTCAACGAACTCTTTATGTTTGCCATAGTTAAATCCGAGAGCACACAAATGTTCTTGAATTGTTTATTGGGAGTAGCTGCCATTGGTATGCTTCTCAAAAATAATTTGTGAGTCTAAAAGAAAATGATCATATATCAAAGATCTTTGTGACAATGATTTACAAACAGATAGGAGGTAGAGGTAGCATGTCTATGTCAATTAACGCGTAAAAAGCACATGGATCGAGAGTCAAAAAGGAAATAGTAAAAGAAAAAGCACTCAATTATTAAAGACAATAATGCAATTGATAAAACAACGATGAAATAAAACAACAAGAAAGTAAAACAACAAAAAGGATTTTTACGGTGGTTGTGATTGTGGCTCACATCTTCCTCCGGTTTTACGTCCGAAACGGCTTGAACGCCTCTATGGGTCGAAGATAGGCTTCCCATCCGGTTTTCTTATAAACCGCAAACAGGTCGTTTATAGTCGATTCCCAAGACTATATCGGACACGTTCTTTCAAAAATAATGGCCATAACCGGAGAATTGCTCTTTATGCGTATCCACCGGGATGCGTTTGAGACAAAAGGATATCATCCAATGACTCTTTATTCAAGCCATCCCTAATGAATTGAATCTTATCTTCCTGTTATCGATATCATTCCGAAAGAACAAGGATTTTTATCGCATTTCATCCTGGCACACTTATGACAATTAACATGAAGTTTTTCACTCTTCGTTTTCTCGAGTAATTTCCTTTACCACAACCAGGCATGTATGCAATAAATTTAGGAGGTAACTCACCGCCAAACGTACCTTGGCCTCGATTAACCAACGGATGTCGGCAGGGGCGTTATTTCTCATAAGCAATCGCATGCGTTCGACCGAGCTTTATAGATCGTAAGGAGGGCATTCGAGGAAGTGAAGGAAATCGCTTGTGAAGCTTTGCTAGAATCGCGTTTCATCCCATACCTTCTTCTCAGAAATATTAGTTATTATGGGAAACTAAAGTAACCGACTTTGATTGTCACGGAGTACCGTTATCCGCCACTTAACCGGGGTAACAAACTAGAGAACACACAAAAAAGAAAAGAAAAGAAAAGAAAAGAAAAGAAAAGAAAAATAATAATCTCACAATTGTCCTCTTATTGAGTTTTCCTCAAGTTCGATTTGGGTTTCGTTGATACCTCCCTCAATTTCTTTGAGTTGTCTTTCTAGATCTTCAACGTGGGATACCAACTCTGGAGGTTGTAGCTTCCAAATACGATGCGTTTTACAAAATCGTATCTGGCTTCTCAGATGAGATTGTACACGTTGAAGTTGTCTGAGAATGTTCAAGAGGAACTGTCTAGTTGAGGAACACATAATTAGAAGTGATAAAAGAAAACTGAATGATTAAATAAACACACTTTCACAAAAATTTAAATCACCGAAAAGAAGAAATAAATAAGAAAAATTCTTAATTTAAATTTGGTGGGTCACTCAAATCTATTTCGGTGCCTTTTTTCACGTGGTTGGTACTCTAGATATGGCTTCAATCTTTGACCATTAACTTTAAAAATTACACCGTTCTTTGGATCCTTAATTTTAACTGCTCCATATGAAAAAACAGTGTGGACTATAAAGGGACCAGTCCATCGATAGCGTAAATTACCTGGGAATAGGCGCGGCGAATTGAATAAAAGTACTTTCGACGACTGGTGTGAAAGATTTTCTCATAATTTGCTTGTCATGAAAGACTTTCATTCGCCGTTTGTAAATCTTGGCATTTTTGTATACATCATTACGACTTTCTTCAAGTTACGCGGTTGTGATTTTCTTTCTAAGTTAGCTTGCTGCGTATGTCAAAGTTGAATTTCTTGCGCCCAATATGCACAATGCTCAAGTTTTGGTGGTGATTACGATGATGGACTCGGTTTCTTCTCTCGATGGTGCTAGTTGTTCCACTCTTGACTTCCATTTGTTAATGTCCATGGATGGTCTTGAATCAAGTAAGGCGTTAACCTCATCTATTGATCATCAATATCAAAATTCAAACCAAAGTGAGTTAAACATGTTTGTAAAGGGTCATCACTAAGATTTGAAATAAAAGTATTATCAACTAATTCTTCAATTAAATCCACATCAACAATTTCATCATCTGCATTGGGAAGTTGTTTGGCAATGTTGAAGATATTTAGCTCCATCGTCATATTGCCAAAGGACAACTGCATATTTCCAGTCCTGCATTGAATGTGAGCATCGGCGATTGCCAAGAAAGGTCGTCCTAAGATAATGGGGATCTGCTTCCTTGAATCCTGGACTGGTTGAGTGTCAATTACAATGAAATCAACAGGAAAATAAAACTTATCTACCTGTATAAGCACGTCCTCCACAATACCACGAGGTTTTTTCATGGACCGATCTGCAAGCTGTAACACCACTGGAGTTGGGTGTAATTCTCCCAGTCCAAGTTTCACAAATACTGAGTAAGGCAAATGATTTACACTAGCTCCTAAGTCCAACAAAGCATTCTCAATTGTGTGGTTCCCTATACTACATGAGATAGTGGGGGAGCCTGGGTCTTTATATTTTAGAGGAAGTTTGTGTTGGAGTATAGAACTCACATTTTCTGTTAAAAAGGCCTTCTTTTGAACATGAATGTTTCTCTTTTTAGTACAAAGGTCTTTAAGAAACTTGGCATAAGATGACACTTGTTTTATAGCATCAAGCAAAGGGATGTTAACACTTACCTGTTTAAAGATTTCAAAAATCTCACTTGTAGATTTTCCTTTCTTTGCTTTAGCTAACCTTTGGGGAAATGGAGCTTTTGGAACGTATTCTCGTGGGTTGGTTTCTTCTTTCTCCTCTGGTGATGAGTCTTCTTCATTTACCGGTATAATTTGAGTTGTTTTTGACCAAGATCTCCACTTTGTTGTCGACTTCTTTTCCTTTTCGCAAGGTCATGACGGCTTTGACCTCTCCATGTCTTCTTGAGGTGAACTGCATCGGCTTCATACACTCCTTTAGGATTAGGCCTTTGGTTGACTTGGGAATTTACCTTTCTCAACGGTCATTGCCAAGTCTGAACTGATGAAGCAAGTTGTCCCACCATTTTTTCAAGGTTTGAAATTGATTGGGTTTGTGAGTTGAAACCCGCTCTCATCTCATTTCGTAGTTCATCAATGGTGCGGTTTTGTTGCTCGATTTTGGAGTGAATAAGATTCTTGAAATTCTGAAATGCATCCTCCCATGGTCTAGGCTGAGAATGGTTTGGGTTCTGATTATATGGTCTAAATGGTGGTTGAGAGGCTTGAGGATTTTGAGGAATTGGTTGCATTGGTGGAGCTGGAGCTGGAGCTGCTGGTCCATTCTGTTGGAATCCTTGAGACCATGAAAAATTGGGGTGGTCTCTCCATCCGGGATTGTACGTGTTGGAGTAAGGGTTGTAGTTTGATGGCTTTCTCATTACATCTATGGCATTGGCTTGATCTGAGTATGAGTCCTGGTCATGTGGTTCCATTAATTTAGCAGCTGTTAACGATGCTATTTGACGGGAAAGACCTTCAACTATGTCTTTGACTTCTTTAATTTCCGAACTTGACTCGCCAATGTGAACCTCATTCACTCCCTTAACTCTTCTAGTACTCCTGAGTGAACGACTCCGTTGTTGGGAATTATCCGCTTGTCGCTGGAAGAAATCCCAAATCTCTGATGCACTTTTTGACATTAGCTCTCCTCCACTTGTTGCCATTAGCCATTCTTGCACATTCGGCAATAATCCCTCCAAAAAGTATTGGCATTGGTGCCATTTTTCGTACCCATGATGTGGACACTTTAGGAGTAGCCCATTGAATCGCTCCCATGCTTCGAAAAATTGCTCGTCTTCTCTTTGGGTAAACTATGAAATTTCCCTGCGAATAGCATTGGTTTTATGTACTGGGAAATATTTATTCAAAAATTTTGTTACCATTTGTTCCCATGATGTAATCTTTATTAGCGGCAATGCGTTGAACCCTGAACGAGCTCTATCCTTTAAAGAAAATGGAAATAATCTAAGCTTAACATCATCATCTGAAAAATTCTCATATTTAAAAGTTTGACAAATAGCATGAAAATCATTCAGATGATTATATGGATCTTCATTTTCTAGGCCATAGAATGTTGGGAGACAATTTAGCACACTAGGTTTTAATTCAAAACTCCTAGCAGCTACATTTGGGTATCTTATGCATGATGTGCTCAAGTTAGCTAAGGGACTGAAGTAGTCCTTAAATGGCCTCTCTTGTGGTGCTGGTTGCAAATCCATCCCAATTTTATTTTTAATTTCAACGTGTTTGTGTGTGCGAAGTGTTTTTTCTAATTCAAAGTCTATAGGCTAAAGATTAGGTAATTTTGACCTACGACCATGCATGCAAATAAAAAAATGATAACAAAATTAATAAAGATAAATAAGAGGGAGAAATTACAATACTAACCTTATCACGCTGTTACAATTTTGCTATGAAAATAACTCAAGCGCTAGATATAGAAAAGAAAATGCGTGAAACAAATTAAAATAAATTAAGAGGCGGTTGAACCTGCCGATTTCACAAAATAAAAAAAAATAACATGAAAATTAAATTACAGAAATTTAAAGAAGAGAAGAAAAGAAAAGAAAATAATACCTACTTCAAAATTTAATTCACTTTTTTTTTTAATAATAATAAATAAAAAAAATATTACAAGGAAACAAATAAAATAAATAAATAAAGAAGAAAAAAAAAATTCTACAAATTAAAATACTTACCTCCCCGGCAACGGCGCCAAAAACTTGTTGTGCAAATTCTATTGAACTCGCAAGTGCACGAATCTATTGTAGAATAGATTAATGGTGACGAGTGTCGATCCCACGAGGAGGTGGATTTTAATTATGTGTAGAATTAATTTTCTGAGTTGGTGGTTGGATTTATAATGAAAATGATGTAGACTATCAATTAATTTAAATTAAAGTGGTTGGAATAAACTATTAAAATGAAATGCTTGGATCTCCGGATCTGTACTCAACATGCACCATCGGCTTAATATTCATTATTAGTACCAATTAAATCATGAAGGGGGAACTTCCACTCATCATGAACCACACTCTAATAGATATGGTGCTAAGGGCTTCCCGTGCCAAATAAGTAATAACCTTGCTTGGGAGGCGGTTATTCCACCGATATCCGACAAGATTATTACTATCCTCTCTCGAAAAGTCAAAACAACCACATAAATTAAAGGGGAAGGAAAAGTAAATTTACCAAATTAAGCCCATGGAGCATGTTGAGACTTCACCTTCAACCCAAGCTTGAAAGGAAATTAGCCAAACATATTTGAACTAGGGGTAAAATGGGAATTTTATTAAAATACGTAGAAAATACAAGATGGTGATGGAATTAGAGAAAATGGAGTCCAAAACTGGATTCAGGGGTGTCAAATTAGGGGGGGGGGAGCCCCCTTTTTATAGATAAACCGAGTAAATCATGGCCATCGATTAAAACAATTTGGGCGCTCGAGGATTGCGCCACGTGGCAAGTTCCTATTGGATTGAACACATCATCGTGCTGTTATTCTGTGTATATGCATGTACCGTACACACGTTTTTTTCGTCCCACTAACATTCTCGCCACGCCACCGGTCAACATTTTTGGTCCATAAGCTCGTGACACGCCATCGTGATCAACGCCACATCATCGATCAATGCCACATAAGCGGTCAATGCCACATCATTCGTCCCAATCAAATGCTGCCACGTCATCGTATAGTGCCACGTCATCGCATAATGGCTATGCCAAAGATACAAAGACATGTGAATAAAGTTGTCGTGGTATGCGATCAGTATATATCAACCGTCATCAGTATGTGTGAACAAGATCTGTATGTGTGTGTGAACAAGATCCATTTTTCTTTTTATGCTCCTCCTAAGGTTTTCGACTGTCCTGAGTTCAAAAGTGTTGTTCGTTTTTCCATCTGATCTCTCGTTTATTGTGAAATGACCATGATATCCCCTAAAATACATAAAATACTTAATTAAAATAAAACATACATAATTAAATTACAAAGGACTTAAAGACATAAAAATAGAGATGTTAGTGAGACTTGGAGTGTAAAATGATGTTTTTCTCCATTATAAATACACACTTTCTAATACTCAACAGCCCGCTAGTATAAGTTGGACCGTTTTATGTTGTTGGCAAACCTCACAATTTTTCATGAACTTTTTTATTCCTTACCTTATGCTTGCTAGAAAAATTAGATCAAGTTTGCTACAAGGTTTTAATGAATCCTTTATGTGTGCTCTGATGGAATTGTTTTAGTATGGTAGAAATAAAAGGAGAATATATTGTAAGGTAGATCATGTCTTTAAAAAATAGGATGTCGTTTTGTAGCTTTCATGGGACCATTCTTTTCTATCTTTAACTAACTACGCAAGATTCTGTAGCTTTATGTTTGATTAAACCTCTTCTTTAATTGTTTCAACCCAATTGGCTACTGGTTGTAAGATTGTAGCAAAAACTCCAGTAGCTCTATCTTTTTCATGCTTTCTTGACAAAGCATCGGCCACAACATTTGCCACTCTTTTACTCCACCACAAAATCAAACCCCATTAACTTGTAAAGCCATATCTATTCAGTAAACTTATGATTTTTTGAGTCTACAAATGCTTTAAGCACTGATGATCAATTTGCACCACAAACTATCGTCCCAATAAGTAAGGATGCCATTTTTTGGCAACCAAGATTGGTGCCATAATCTCCTTTTTATGAGTGGAAAGTAAAAGATGCTTCCCTTGAAGAGCATTACTGTAAAAAGCAATCGGCTTGTCTAGCATTAATACAACACCAATTCCTAATTTGATAGTGTCACACTTTACAATGAATGGTCTTGAGAAATCTGGCAAGGTTAACAATAGAGCACATGTTACCTCTTTCAGCTTTGCCAATGCTGCCAAAATTGGGTCACTCCACTTAACTAAGTTCTTCAGCATCTTGGTTAGAGTTGCAAGAATCCACCAAGAGCTTTTAAAGTTTGAGGTTGGGGACAATTGAGCATTGCTTCAACTTTCTCAAGATCAACAGCAACACCTACACTTATGATTAGATGGTCTAGGTACTTCACTTCCCTTTGACCGAATTCACACTTTTGTAATTTACATGAAATTTATGAAATTGTAAAATAAAAAATACAATATCAAAATATTTTATATGTTCAGGCCATGATTTACTGTAAATCAAGATGTTGTCAAAGAAAACTAAGACAAAGTTTCTCAAGAATGGCATGAATACCTCATTCATGAGAGCCTGGAAAGTGAAAATTACATTGATGAGCCCGAATGGCATCATTAAAAATTTATATTAGCCATAATGGTCTTAAAAGTAATCTTCTCCATATCTTGTGAGCTTATGTTAATCTAATAATACCGAAAATGCAAATCCAACTTTGAGAATACTTATGCCCCATGTAATTCATCTAATAGCTCATCAATTACTAGAATAAAAAACTTGTCTTTGACAGTGAACTGATTTAAGGCCCTATAGTCAATATACATTCTCCATGAACCATCATTTTGCTTTGCTATAATAATGGGAGATGAGAAAGGGTTGTTGCTGTGGTGGATAATTCCAGAGGCTAACATTTCAACAGCCATCTTCTCTATCTCTACCTTTTGGAAGTGAGGATAATGATATGGTTTGACTAAAACAAGTCTTTGTCTTGATTGTAGTGGAATCTTATGATCACATGGTCTAATTGAAAGTAAGTTGTTTGGTTCCATTAGTAGATCTTCATATTTTAATAGAAGCTGCTTTATTTATGGGTGAACATTTGGTCGAATAGAAGGTGAGCTTCCAGCAGGTATCATTTCTAGCAAGAGCCATTTTGTTTTGGTTGCTGTTTCAATTCATGGCTGTCAACGAATTGATTTTCTGCACTTTTTAAGCCTCGCAAGGTAATTTTCTTCCAACATAGTCCTAGTTCAAACTTCAAAAATATCTTAGAAAAATTCCACTCAATAAGTCCTAACAAATTGAACCATTGAATGCCAAGGATAACACCATACCCTTCAATTAGCAGCAAATAAAATTTTATTAAAATTGGATAAACTTGTAGGTTAATTTGAGTTTGAGAACACTTACTAATCTCCCCTTTTTTTATGATGATAAACACGTCATGTATTTTGATATTTTTACCCTCCTGAGTGTACAACATACATGATTATGACAAATATAAACTTCCCTTGATTACATACATGATTAAATATAAACTCTCCCTTAGTTCATGATCCATAACATTTGTAAACTCTCCCTGAATATCTCATAAAATACCAAAAATATTTTAAAAATTTAAAATACATGTTATCTAACTTCTCCTCTTTCATCATCAAACCTACCTCTAGCCATGCCAAGATTAAAAACAACATCGCAATTAATAATCAAGAAACCAACATAGATATGAGAAAGCATAAAGAATCCATAAATACCATCAATCAAAGTTAGAACAAAAGTATGAAATGCATATAGGTGCATAACAAAAATAGGGAACTAAAATAAAAAAAATGGACACTCATTAGGTGGCTGAGATGATGATAAGGATAGTGGTGGAAATCTGAGATTAGTGAAAATATGTTGCTGGCCGTCTAGAATTTGCTATTATTGAACAAAGAGACATTGTTGCTTAGAGAAAAAATGATCTTGAAATCCCGTGAACTGTGTCTTAGTTCATTCTACTTCTTGGATATAGAATGCAGTTCATTTAATAGTTGTTGCATTGGATACTCGGGAATGGATGAAGATAATGATGGTAGAGCATGAAAAAAGGAGGTGAAGCATGTGACCTCAGGGATAACTAAGATCAGGAAGCTAGTTAAGGGGAAGCACATTGTTAAAGATGCAATAATCAGAAGGAGCTATCTTTGCAAGATCTGATTCTTAACCCATTGGTTATCTACCCACCCAAATCCTAAGCTAGTAATGACCTTATTCCCTAACTCCTGAGGCTCATCATGAGATGGCTTAGCTATAGGGACCCAGAAATGCTGAAGAATATGAGTAATGATGCTACCAAATAGAAGGTATCAGTTTCATATACTTGGTATATTAAGCATGTGCTGGATGATAATATATCCCACATTTAACTTTCTTCCCTCAAGAATGCTATATAATAAAGCAACATCTAAGCGTGTGTCCTCATCACCATGTCCCTTGCAAGGACTGATCACATGCTTAAGAAAACTATATAGGATTCGAACTTGAAGATCAAATACTTGTGATTTAAGAGAAAAGTTACAAAACTCTTTAGATATATTGGATAGACTACACATGTTTCGAACAACATCTACAACTGAATACTAGGGATAAGCAATTTTATTTCTAGATGTATCACATACAACCCATCTTTTCCAATCTTGAGAATCATGTTTAAATCCTTTACATCAAACTCTATAGAAATTCCACTAACATTTGTAACAACTCTATTAGAAATGTCTGTAGAAATGAGCATTTTTAAGTAAAATACTCGTACCAAGTTCAGATAAATCGTCTCTCTAATAACTAAGGCATTCGTCCAACCCGTATTAGCAAGTAACACCCTAACAGTTTTGTTACAAATTGACAAATTCTCTAATAACTAAGGCATAGGTCCAACCCATATTAGCAAGTAACACCCCAATAGGATGAGAGGACTGACTTTGTCATAAACCTATCATAAAACCATTTCTGTTAAGGCAAAGTTGGAAAGTTGGTGGAAACGAATTTCAGAATGTCTTCATGAAGCCATTTTCGCATTTTTGTTGTATGCTTACCCTTGGACTTTTGACCACCAGCCATGTTGAAATTGCCAAAATACCAAAAAGTGCTTAAATTTGGTTTTACAAGATATTGAGTGAAATAGATGATTTTGAACTAATTAAAATGTTCTTAGAGAAGACCTAAAGGAATGTATGAATTCAATTTGGTCGAAAATAGTTAAGAAATAGTTCAAATTTGAGAATGTTGAAACAATTGACTTATGTTTTAAGATTTTTGGATTTTGAAAAAAGAGTGATTAGATTGTGTTTTAAGATTGAATGAGTGAAGATTAATGGATGGGAAATGATTTAGAAGGTTTGATTTTACATAAAATGATGTACAAATGGAAGATTTTAGAGAGAGAGTAAGAGAGAAGAGAAACAACAGTGATAGAGAGATAGGGTAACTATTGAAAGTGGGGAAAAAAAGATGAACCGTGTGTAAAAATGCAAAGCTGGCTAGCCGCTTGAAGGAAGCGGTTAATCGTTTCATTTTTAGAGACTAAGTGGCTAGCCATTTGTTTTAAGATGGCTAATCGGTTAGTCTCTACCTCACAAGCAACTAATCGCTTATAATTATCGATTGGTCGGTTCCCTTGAATTTTGCACCATTTTGCTTTGGGTCAAAATTTGATGAATTTTGAGACCATTTTGTGATCCTGAAATTTTCAAAAGCCATTTTTAATGCATAAGACATGATTATGATTATTCAAAATCATAAAATTAAAACATATAACATAGTGAATATAAATAAATCATTCATTACACAATCATCAAAAATATTAAATAGTGAATATAAATAAATCATTCATTACACAATCATAAAAAATATTAAATCAGACAAGTTAGTAGCTTCAATATCATGAAAAGAAATGTTAATGCAATATCCCCCTTTTGAATATGATCTCTCAAGAAATGATGTCTAATGTTAATGTGTTTGGTCCTAAAATGTCGAATAGGATTCTTTGACAAATTTATTACACTTGTGTTATCACAGATGATACGCATGCGATCGAGATTAATCCTACAATCTCTAAGTATTTATTTCATCTAAATAACTAATGTTAATGTGTTTGGTCCTAGAATGTCGAATAGGATTCTTTGACAAATTTATTACACTTGTGTTATGACAGATGATACACATGCAATCGAGATTAATCCTACAATCTCTAAGTATTTGTTTCATCTAAATAACTTGTGCACAATAATTACCGACAACAATATATTCAATCTTGATGGTTGAAAGTGCAATCAAATTTTATTTTTGACTAAAGAATGAAACAAGTGAATGCCCTAGAAAATGACAAGTGTCACTAATACTTTTTCTGTTGACTTTATAATCGATAAGGTTAGCATCCGAGTAATATGTCAAAACTATATATGTTCCCCTAGGATACCAAAGGCCAACATCAATGTTCGACTTAAATAACGAAAAATTCCTTTAATAGCAAGCAAATGAGATTCTTTGGGACATGATTGAAACCTTGCACACAAAAATACATTATACATGATATTGGGTCCACTAGTAGTCAAATACAATAAAGATCTAATCATACCTCGATACATTTTGACATAAACTTCTTTACCTTTTCAACTTTGTCGAGTTTGATCGTTGTGTTCATTAGAGTACTTTTGGCCTTTGAATTATCAAGCCAAATCTTTTGAGTAGATCTTTCCTATATTTGACTTGATTTATGAAGATTTCTTATTTTTTATTTAATTTGGAGTCCAAAGACATACTTCAATTCTCGCATCATGCTCATTTTAAATTCCTTGCTCATACAAGATGAAAACTCCTTGTGCAAAGATTCATTAGTAGAACCAAAAATAATATCATCAATATAAATTTGAAAAACAATTATATCTTGGTCCTTGTGCTTAATAAAGAGAGTAGTATCTGCCTTGCCTAGTGAAAAACTATTTTCAAGAAGAAATTTACTAAGCCTATCATACTATGTTTTAGGGGCTTGCTTTAAGCAATATAAGGCTTTAGACAACTTATTGACATGATTTAGATATTTTTCATTTCCAAACCAAGGGGCTGTTTTACATAAACTTCTTCTGTAATATATCATTTAAGAAAGCACTTTAAACATATAATTGATACAAAATAAAATTCTTATAATATGCAAATGTTAAGAACATTCTCATGGAATCTAATATGACTACAGGAGCAAAAATTTCATCAAAATCAAATCCTTCTTCATGGTTGTATCCTTGAGCCACTAATCTAGATTTGTTTCTTACAAACACACCAGATTCATTCATTTTATTTCTAAATACCCATTTGACTATGTTTAGCTTTGTTTCTAAATGCAAAGAGTAGCATAACCTTTTTCATTTTGAATCTTTTTACAAAAGATTTTAAAAGCATAATCCTTATTAGCTAAGAATAATACCTGTGTGTATTTAGAATAATAATGAACAATTATAAATGCATAATACTTGCCACTTAAACTTGCATATCTAAAAGGTGAAAATAAATCCATGTGAAGAAATTAAAATGGTTTTGAAGTAGAAACATTATTTTTTTTAAAGTTGTTTTGATTTATTTTCTAAATTGGCATGCTTCACAAATTTTATCTTTTTGAAACCAACTTTTAAAAGATCTTTAACTAAAACATTTTTCAAAATTTTTAAAATCAAATCTATACTTGTATAACCTAGTCTTCTATGCCACAACCAACTACATCATGTAATGCACAAATTCTATTTTTTAGAAACTAATTTTTTGAAGACATTTAACCAAAACATTTTTCGAAATTTTTGAAATCAAATCTATGTTTACATGGCCTAGTCTTTTATGCCACAACCAACTATCATCATTAATGTAGAAAAACATTTATCATAGGATAATGTACAATCTATATCAATGGTATATACATTAATACATCTTTTCCCAACAAATAAAACTTTGCCATCACATGCATTCTCAATGATACAGTTGATTTTATAAAAAATAACTCTATAGCTTTTATCACACAATTGATTAATACTAAGCAAGTTGTGTTTTAAATTTTTAACTAAACACACATTTTTAGTAAAGGTAGAGGAATCTTTATTGACATTACCAATACCAATAATCTTTCATTTTGAATTATCTCCACATGATACTTTTCTATCATTTTTTATCTTCGTAAAACATAGAAACCAAGAATAACTCCTTGCATATGTCTCAAGCATCCATTTTCCAAGCACCATTTGTTTTTCCTCTTCTTTGAACCCTACAAAAGAAATCTCAAGTTTTAGGTATCCAAAGCTTTTTGAGTTCTTTAATGTTAGCAATGGTTCCTTTTAAAATCCAAATACATTTGATTCCATAATATGCATTTCTCTTAATTAGACATCTATAACTCATGTGACTATTTCTATTGCAATAATGACAAATAGTTTGATGATCACTAATAGAGGTAGCCTTAACAAAGTAATTCTTGTAATATTTTTATTTTAAGTTAGACTTGTAGCCAATGCCTCTTTTATCAAAAACACATTTTTGAGAGGAAAGTAAATTATTTAAAATCTCTTGCCCATTCGTAAATTTTAGAAGATTATTATTAAGCTCATTACAGTTTTTCTTAATCGTTTCATTTTCCTTTTTCAAATCATTTACAAGTAAACCTTCATATATAGATGAAACATTTTGTTTTTCTTTAAAAGATACAATTTCTTCATGCAAGCTTCTGCTTTCTACTTTTAGACATTTAATTTTTTCATTCAAAGTATTATTCTTATTTGAAAGTTCTACATTTTTCTTTTTAAGTGAAGCATTTTTCTTTCTTACCTTCTTTAAGTCATTATGCAATTTAGTAAATGCTTTAAACAACTTATTATAGGAGGGAAGATCATTTACTTTATCAAGTTCTTCTCCTATTACCATAAGTGTCAGGTTTGACATTTCATGTGATTTATCCTCATCACTATCGTCCCACGTTGCCACCATACCTTTCTTTTCCACTTTTTGGGGGGAGGACATTTTGATTTTATGTGTCCAAGTTTTTTGCATTCAGGGCATATGATTGCTTCCTTCTTTTCCTTTTTGTTTTTAAAGTTCTTGAACTTTCTTCGCTCATTAGATTTCTTGAAGAACTTCCTGAATTTTCTAACTATTATAGCCATGTCTCCATCTTCGATCTTTCTTTCATCGTCTTTTTTAGATCTTGAAGCTTTCAGGGCAATACTCTTATTCTTTTTGTCATTCTCACCTGTTTCAACTACTAAATCATCTTCATAAGAGATAAGTGAGCTAATTAAATCAACAATAAATAAAGTATTTAAATCTTTATCTTAGCAATGTCTCCATCTTCAATCTCGCTTTTGTTGTCTCTTTCAGATCTTAAAGCTTTTAGGGTAATACTCTTCTTCTTTTTGTCTTCCTCACCTATTTCAATAGCTAAATCCTCTTTATAAGAAAGCTAATTAAATTAGCAATAATAAAGTATTTAAATCTTTATCTTAGCCATGTCTCCATTTTTGATCTCTTTCTGGTCGTCTTTTTTCAGACCTTAAAACTTTCAGGGCACTAGTCTTTTTCTTTTTGTCCTCCTCACCTGTTTCAACTGCTAAATCCTCTTCATAAGAGATAAGTAAGCCAATTAAATTAGCAATAGATAAAGTATTTAAATTTTTTACTTCCTCAATACCAATTCTCTTAGGCCTCCATTCTTTTAATAATGACCTAATGATATTCTTTACTTTTTTACTATTTAAAAACATCTTTCCTAGAGCTTCAAGAGTGTTTATAATATCTATAAATCTAGTATACATAGAATGCACACTTTCATTTTGTGCAATTTGGAACAAGTCATATGTTCTAGTGTATTTGCTGATTTTGGATTTTTTAATGTGATTTGTCCCCTCATAAACAACTTCTAGTTTCATTAATATTTCATATGTATTAGAACAATCTAAAACTCTATAAAATTCCTTCTTATCTAAAGCACAAAACAATGCATTTATGATTTTTAAAGAGGTATTCTTCTTTTCTGCCTCACTTTATTCACATGAAGGTTTTAGAAATTATTTCCCTTTTTCATTTTTAGTAGTTGGCATGAATAGACCATCACTAAAATTTCCCTTATTTTATAATATATAGCTTACAAATAAATTCTCATCGTAGTTTTCTAATATGGATAATCATTACCATCAAAGAAACATGGTCTAGTATGGACTGACCTTTTCTAAAGGCATTCCATTTTGGGTTGCCATGGATCTTTTACTTTAAATGTTTAAGTCCTAATAAAAGAATCAGGCTCTGATGCCAAATGAGATTCAAGCTATACAGCCTAAAGGGGTGAATTGGGTTTAAAAATTATACAAACAAAAACACAACACAATTGAAATAAATGCTTCAAGAAATTTAAAAACAGCAAATTCAATAATGTATAAATTTAAAAAGGATAAGGGAGAAGAAAACAAACACGTAAATTTTACATGATTCGACAAAGCCCACCTACATCCATGCTTCCAAGCAAACCAAGCTCAAGGATTCCACTATCTAAGCCTTTTAATGCTTCAAGATTTTATAATCGATTTTCAACGTGTCAATAAACTTTTACAAATAGTGATGTACATATACACCTATTTCCCCTAAGTGTTTCCTATACATATGCTCACTGAATTTTGATATATAAATGAAGATTACAAAGATTGTTCTCTATAAGAGTATATAAGAAAATTATAGCTCAATAATGATTCAATGTATAAAGATACGCAAAAAGAAAGCTCAAGATCAATTGGATTAACATGTTCCAGCTTAATTGAGATTGAGAAAGTTGTGAAATTTGATTTTGATTTAAATTTATATAATTTGAACAAACAAACTAGTTATTATTGACTTTATAGGGACTTGCCAGATTGTCGCTAAAATGAGGTGGTTGGCCATTATGACGATGTGGCAAGTCACTATTATGAAATCTAATTTACAATTTTGCCCAAGCGGTTCGCCGCTAGAATTAACCGGCTAGCCACTATGTTTTTGGACCTCAAGCGGTTAGCCATTAGTAATTAAAGTAGTTAATAGCAACTGTTCCAAAATTTATAGTTTTACCTTAAAACTTCTATAAATTACACTATAAGCCAAAATATTTTAATCTTTTCCAAATGGCCATTTCTATTATTTTAAAACAACACTTATAAACTTCAACATTTTCAAAACTTTTCAATTTAGTCTATAAAACTGGAAATATAACTATTTTTACAAAATCAATTTTCTTATAAGTATAAAACTTTTATATTTATGGAAAATGATGATTTATTTTAAAAAAATAATCCTGAGCTTTTAAAATACCAAACCATGCATACATTAAATCATACCGACTTTACTAGAATTATAGCAATAGAGATCATTTTTAACTAATACTCTAAATATTTATCCTTGATCATGTCATTGTCCATTGAGTTGTCTTGAGCTTAATCTTACTTGAATGAATTTTGTCATTCAAGAACTATTGAGATAGTGAAATATAAATTTTACCATTTTACCCTTGACACATGTTTGTTATCATCAAAATCAAGATTTGTATAGCCATTTAGGTCAACAACTAATGTTTACCAACTTTTCATCAAATGCTACCATAAGCACCAAATGTCTTTTGAAAATAGGTTAGAGCCCTGCCTTTTTAGCCATTTTCTGACTAACAAAATTATGCGAACTGCCCAAATCAAAAAGCACCATCACAGCTCTATGTGCAAGAGTGCCTAAAAAAAAAAAGAATAAGCTTCTTGAAATACAAAGTTCATATCTATTATCTAATAATCAATTCATCATCTCAACTTTTTATGTGCTACCATTCTAAATATTCTATTCGAAAATAATATTGTTTCTATTTATTTGTTTATTTTTGTAGTAATTTTAACAAAAGTAAAAAAGATATATTCTTGACTATCCTTTTAGGTTTTGTTTTTGAAATTTTTCAAGAATTTAAGATGGAATGAATTTTGATTCTTCTCAAGTTTCTTTAAGTATTGAAATTGCAGAATAAAAAAGGAGTCTCACAAAAAAAATATATATTTATCTTAGACCCTAAATACTCTGAATCGACCATACTTTTATTTGTCCGGTTTGCAGAAACTGTAGATGCTGACAGCTCATGAACTTTCATTAGATGATATTCAGATATAAATGGTGGGCCGGAGACCTGGAATGCTTTCATTTCACTAACAAATTGCTGGTGATCCCCGTATGTTTATGGTGCATCACTCCATTTTCCTAACTGATGATTCGAAAATTGTATGCTGTTAAATATCTGTAGTGTCTAGAATATTTCAGATGAGCATCCTGCCCGGCTTAGGAAGTGCTTTTCGGTTTTGTATTATAATTTCTATGCTGGATTCAGCAAGTAATTCACATGTATAGTGCTATTGTACAACTAAAAGATGGTGATGTCTTCTTATGTCAACATTGGCAAAGGGTATTTCGTTTTCCTTGAGATTATTTCGGGTCTTTAAGCTGCATCCAACAGTTAGCATTTCTTCGAAGTCATATATAATTTTTTTTTAAGCATAATTATCGTTAGTTCTGTTAGTTGAATTATCTGCTCAAGTTTTTTGGTTTTCTTTTTTCCTCGAATATCATTAGCTTATTTTAACCATTCTCCTATAAAGTGCTTGGTGAACATTTGCAGAGATGATTTTTTTTAAATTAAATTGAGTTTAACCCATAGTTATTTGAGGAAAAACTTATAATACCTTTACTAATTTAATAAAAAGTATTATTCATAAATCATATTTACCCAACATAATTAATTTCTATATCACAGCAATTAATTCAATACTCGCCAGTGGATTACAAGTCCAAAGATGACTTGTGGATCATTGGCATTATGTCTTAATTAAGCTAACATATCCATCTAATAAGGAGGCTTCTAACATTTTCTTGATTTTATAATTCATGCTTTACATGCTACGGGCGGTATTGGGATTGACTGGTTTTCGTGGGATACAAGGCTTCTACTTAGTTCAACAAAATACGTTTAAAAATCAAAATTGCCTATTTATAAACACATGGCAAACAAACATGTTCTTGGAAAGTCAACTCGTTTTGGCTGAGGAATTCAACATTATTTCCAATAACAATCCAAGGGTATTGTGCTTGCTTGGTGTTTTTTTTTTTATTCCCTCTTACTCAACTTACTGAATGTGAAAATGTTCTGCGGGATGTGATATTGTTATGTAAGTGAAGCTTTTCGGTCATTGATTTCGGTAACAGCATCTACAAGGAAGAAGCAGCCTGTAAACTCATGGAATTGGGACCCGCAAAGGGTGTTGAATGTCTATTCTCCCTAAGAGTGGGCGTTGAATGTCAGTCTATATGCTGCATTAAAGAAAAAGATGTGGACGGTTTCAGGTGATGAAGCTTTGAAACTCCCTTGGTAATGATATTTGTGAATTGTACCCTCAACGTCTTAAGTAGGTTCCAGTTTCCCCAAGAATGAGGTTGCCAGCACTCATTGGACTTTCATATGACCTTTGTGGATCACCGTTTGTCACTTTGTTGGCATCTCTCTCTCTCGGATTCAAGTTTTGCGCATATGTATATGCATGTGCATGCTTGATTATTTTTAGGTAGGCTTGTCTTAGTTTGTATACTGTTGTAATATATAACCCCATTTGAGTGGCTCTACTTCGTTGTGCCTTTCTAAGCAACGAAGCTCTCATGTAAATTATCCTAAGGATCTGCATTAGCATAGTTGGAAGAACTAGTATTGAACCAGCATTGCTATTTTTGTCCTCAGGGAGTTATGTTATTTCCATTTTGGAAAAAAATGTTTGTCTACCTTTTTGTAGATATCGATTGCTTGTTCCTGGTAAATTGGATTTCTATTTCTCTAAGGATTGCAGCCACTGGAAGTGGGTCCTTTTGTTTAGTATATTTTAAGCTTGAAAGTATAGGAATAAAGTTAAGGGTTTTTTATTTTAACATGTCTCATTTGTCCTTAAATACTAAATTTATGACTTATTACATACTGATGCCTCATGAAGATGGAAAAGTAAAAAATACTCTTAAAAAACCATCTATCTAGATTTTCTTCCTTTCTTACGGTTTCTTTCTCTCACCATTCATTTCTCATGATTTTCTCTTCTCACCATTTCTTCCTCTCTCACCGTTTCATCTCTTACCTTCAATAGGTTTTTGATAATACAAACTCTTCAAAAGGTGCATTGTCAAGTGTTCGACAAATTATGTTTGAAATGTAAGAATCTTGTATGCTTAGGGTTCGATTTGCTTTCATTATAAGTTTATTTACTGATGATTTATGATTTTTCATAGTATATTATTCATTTTTGTACTTGCATACACACACTATTGCATAAAATGTAGGGATTTAAGACTTAATTTAGGTCATGAGTGATTGCAGGAAGAAGTCGAATATGAAGTCGAGTATTTAATCGAATAAGAAATAAAGTAATGGAGTTGAGTAAGTCGAGTATCTACTCGACCAAGAAGTCAAGTAAGTGGAGTCATTTATAATGTAAATTGAGTATTAAGTTGAAAAATATTTTGAGTAAGAGCAAGCCTTGTAGTAAGTATAAATCAAGTAATCAGTCAAGTATTGTAGAATAATTCGAGTAACTAGTGGAAAAAGTTTTTGAACAAGTCAAGCGAAAATCAAGTAAGTCTATAAATAAGTCAAGTAGGAGTTGAGTAAGTCTATTAAATAAGTTAAGTATTAAGTCCAATAAGTCTTTTAAACAAGTTGAGTATGAGCTGAGTAATTTTTAAGCAAGTTGAGTAAAAGTAGAGTAAGCTTTTGAACAAGTTGAGTAATAATTATTTTAAATTGTTTAAAGAAGTCAAGTCTATGAATAAGTTAGGTAGGAGTCGAGTAAGTCTATTGAATAAGTCGAGTATTAAGTTGATTAAGTCTATTAAACAAGTCAAGTAAAAACCAAGTCTTTCGAACAAATCGAGTATTAACTATTTTAAGTTGTTTGAACAAGTTAACTAAGTTTTTTGAATATGTTGAGTAAGTCTTTTGAATAAATCGAGAATTAATTATTTAATGTTTGAAGAAGTCAAGTAAGTCTTTTGATCACGTTGAATAAAAGTTGAGTAATAAGGTCGAGTAAGTGATATAAACAAGTCGAGTAAGTCTTGTAGTGTAATTTTATTAATCTATTTTATTAATTTTTTTGCTAATTTTTTTTAATGATTAATACTCTCATTACTATTCAAGTAATGTATGGGTGCTAGTATATTTTAAGACCATATAGGGATGGCAAAAATTTCGAATACGGATCTGGATGTAGGTGCATCCGGATCCAGATCTGGATGTAGGTGCATCCGGATCCAGATCTGGATGTAGGTGCATCCGGATCCAGATCTGGATGTATGTGCATCCGGATCCAGATCTGGATGTATGTGCATTCGAATCCGAATCTGCATTGAACTTTTAATATTTGGATCCGTATCCGGATCCGAAAAAAAATATGTGGATCCAGATGTGGGTATGATCCGCACGGATTGCGGACAGATTTTTTGGATATCCGAATCTGCATATTTTTAAATTTATATAATTTTAAATTTAATAATTTACTTAATAATATCAAATCAAATTTAATTATAATTTAACATCAATTCAATATAAATAATGTACAATACCAACATAAATTCACAAATGATAATTTCATAACATAAATCAAAAATAAAAAAAATAAAAAAATCTTAATAAACCAATTCATTACAATATTCTCTAATAATAATAATTATTATTATTATTAATTTTTTAACATACTTTTCATATTCAATGAAGATTATAGAATTAATTATGCTTATAAATATTTTAATTTATATATATTTTTAACTGAAATTTAATTAAATAAATAATTTAATTTTATAATAATATGGATCCGGATATTTAGTTTTCCGAATGCACTTGTATTCGGATTCGCACGGATCTTAAAAATTAAGATCCGAATCCACATTTTTTAACATGCAGATATGGGTTTTTCAGGATCCGAATCTTTACGGATCTTTACGGATCCGGGCCGGATCTGAAGTTTATTGCAAACCCTAAGACCATATACCCTATCAGTTCTCAAGAGAAGTGGGATATTTCTAGTGATGTATTTGCCGCGAAGTATATCCTCCTCTTGAAAAGTGATCAAGTGGGCATTTAAAAAATAATAGACTACCATCTAAGGGTGAGAAAAGGTTCTCTCATAAATGTAGTTGGTATAGTGGTCATGGACACAATTGACTTAAATGCACGACGCCAACACTGTTACATGAGGAGTAGTGCCTTATTTTAAATTTATATGCAATACAAGTGACTCAATTCTCAATATTCATTTTTTGTTTTGCCATTAATTTATTCTTTATTTATTTCCTTAATGTTGTTTAAGCATAAACTAAATTTAAAATTATTTTTTTATACAAGATTTGATGGAGGACCATAGATGGTATGTCGTGTTTAAGGGGTTGGCGTTCTGGGCCTTTTGGGTCATAGCTTGAGTGCTTGGAGTAAGTCAAAGACATTTTGAGTCATTGTATAAGGATTTCTGTACTGAAATTGTATAACAATGTCTTTGCTATATGTTATGAGATGAAATTTTATTTAATGTTTATTAGATAATTTATGATTGTTGCAGATCCTATTTTTAATGGCTATTGCATATCTTTGTACATGATTAAATATTGACATAATCGAAGTCAAGTATACTCAACTTTTTACCAGACCTAATTAAAAGGGAATTTTTTTATTTCAATTTTAGTTAAGTATTCTTGACTAATTATCAGACTTTCATGAAAGTCAAGAATTTTTACTGAATAAATACTCGGGCTAGATTAAATTGAGATAGAGTATCCTCGACTCTCTACCTGACTTAATTAAAAGGAATTCTTTATTTTAATTTAAGTCGAGTATTCTTGACTAGGTACAAAATTTTCATGAAAATTCGAGAATTTTACTAAACGAATACTTGAGCAAGATTAAATTGAGGTTGAGTAACCTCAACTCTTTACTAACTTATTAAAAGGGAATTTTTAATTTTAATTTAAGTCAAGTATGCTTGATTAGTTACTAATTTTTTATGAAAAATCGATAATTTTTGCTCAAAAAATGCTCAAGCAAGGTTAAATTAAAATCGAGTATCTTTGACTCTTTACTCCACCAATATAAAAAAGTCAAAAATTCTTTATACAATTTTTCATTTTAATTGAAGTCGAGTAATTTTAATTATTTACCAAATTAACATGAAAAAGTCAAAAATTTAAGTTTGATTACTAATTATGTATTATTTAGTTGAAGTCGAATATTGTTGACTACTTACTTGACTTTAAGGATATAAGTTTAGTTTTATAAGAATTTAATTAAGATTATTGTTATACTTTTTCTAATTTTTTTAAAGCCTACTTTAAAGAAAATAGGGTATATCCCACGCAATTAACAGTAAAGTTTAAATATCGAGTTGATTTTCTTCGCACAAACTTTTCGCTCTCTCCCCTTCATCTTCAGTATGTCAGCGGCTTCAAGATTCTCTCTCTTCAGCACCATCCCACTAGATAACACTCTAAACCCTCGAGGCCTCTTGACTAGTGGTTTCCCTTTCTTTTCCCTCCGGTTCCACCGCTACTGTTCCTCCGCTTCCGCTTCCATCACCGCAACAACAATAGACACAGATGCCTCGAGCAATATCATCTCTCCTCATCACCCTTGGCCCGAGTGGGTCACTTTTCTCGACCGATTGAAGGCCAAAGGTTACTTTGATGCCCATAATTTTAATATTACAGATGATAAATCGTCAGCCTCGGCCTCTGTTCAAACTAATGATAGTCGTAATTCTAATGTTTATACGGACATAGCATCGGTGAAACACGCTTGTCTCAGCTTCGGTCGTGACCGCTACGATATTTTTAAGTAAGCTAAGCTCTAAGCCCTACCTAGTTTTGTATTTTGCTCGATGAATTATGTTTTACAATTAATTACATATGATACAATTAAACTCTCTCTTGTTTTTATGTTGTTGATTCAGATCGTTGCCAGTGAAAGATATTCGAGCAGTAGTGGAACATGGATGTCCTAATCTTTTACGCAAAGCTGTAACTTCTGCTAAAAGGTTGAGAGCCCATGTGCGACTCGATGAAGGGGATGTATGTTATTATTATTATTATTTATATATTCATTTTATTGCATTTGAATTAATTAATACACGAGTGAGATTCGAACACCTGACTTTTATTGTTTATTGCATTTGAAATGAACAATAGACTAAGGCTTCGTTTGATACAACTTTTCAAATAGAGCTTTTGTAAGTAAAGTTTTTATAAATAGAGTTTTTACCTAAAAGGTTTTAGTTGTTTAGTTATCAATAACAATTTTCATTAAAAATTTATAAAATTATCTTAATAGGTAAGGCTTTTAAAGTTATGTTATAAAAAGAATAAAATAAGATTGTAAAATATGTAAAGAATATTTTAGATATTTTAACATTTAAAAAAAGTTTTTCAACCTCTACTCTCAAAAGTCCGAAATTTGAGCTTTTGTTAGTAGAGGCAAAATAACTTATTTAAACTTCAAAAGCTCTATTAGAAAAACAACCAAATAACAACAAAAATTATAATAAGAGCTTATGAGATTAAATAAGTACTTATGGCCATAAAATAAGTCATACCAAACTGGCACTAAGGGTTCAACATGCAGAAGGGAAACTCAGTTGTACTGCTTCTGAAGTTTCAAGTCCTTCATAAATTTGTAGTCTGATTATAATACTTCCCTGCAGATTTGTAGTGCTTGCAATCTGCGAGGTTCCTGTGATAGAGCTTATAATTTACTAAAGGAATCAGATGGAGATGCTCGTACTGTAGACATAGTTCGTGTGCTATTGTTCTATGCTCTAGATCCCCTTGTAATTACAGGAGGCGACATACCTCCTGTTAGAGAGCTTATTGATGCATCTGCAAGGAAGCTGCTTTCTCAGTTGATCATATTGAATGAGACATCCATGGATCCATCACTTCCGATGCCTTCTTCAAAATCACCCCAGAAAAAGGACAAAACTGCCAAAGTATTTGATAATGTCTCATCCAACAATGTTGAAATGAAAAGGGGCGATTGGATGTGTCCCAAGTAAGTCAGATTTGAAAGCTGGTTGTCTCCTGTTGATGTTGAATTTCTAAATCTTTCTTAGTGATTTTAATTGTCGCTAATACTATGCCCTTTAGATATAAAGGGATCAAATGCATTTGATTTGATATTCTTAAAATTAATTCATTATCGGATCACTGCATCAATCCAGGTTGTTGTGAAAGTTTTTAATTTAAGGTTTGATTAGATTGGATGAAATTCCCCTTACTGTTTCAGTTAATTTGATGCTTTCTTTCTGACAAAATGATTTGGACATGTACTAATAGTACGCTTTTAAAGCTTTGTCTATAAATTTATATCTTTCAATTTTGGTTGCAGATGCAATTTCATGAACTTTGCTAGAAATAGACAATGCCTAAACTGCAATGAAGATGGTCCTCGAAAGGCCGCTGTTGAGATTGAAATGAAGAAAGGGGATTGGACCTGTCCTAAGTAAGTCTGCAGTAATCTAACCATCGCTTTGTCTTACAATCAGCCGTGTTAACTATTATGCTTTATCTAATTACAATAAAATGAGAATGCATTTAACCTTTTAACAATCTTCAACTGATCATCACTTTATAAAATTCATGATGGAAAACCAATAGGATGATCAAGAAAGGGGAGAAAAATAGAAGAAACTGGGAGGGGAATAGTTTGTTCGATATCCAATATTCATCAAGTCTGTCTCAAAATTAAAACTTAAGCTGAACCCTAAAAGTGATGAAAAGAAAATCTAGGAAAATAAATCCCTACTAATAAACCCTATTCTAACTTAAAATTAAGAATATAAAAATAACTTATGATTCGATTATATGTTGTTTGTCTGCTCAACTGTAAACTGTGTATTTTCCCATTGTTCACTTAGTAATGGTAAATGAATAAAGAGGCTGTTTTCATTAGTTGATCTTGTTATATGTATTCTTAAGGTTTCATTTATGAAAGAGCTTTTTGGATCATGGGGTAGTATCTTCATTACAAGGTGAAATTTTGTCACTTTCCATGTGTTCAATCTGCAGTTTTGAATACCATCTAGTTGGTTTTGGTGATTTTATCCAGCAAGCTATTATTTTCATTTACACTTGTAGTTGATATCAAAAGTAATTTTAGGATTTCAACCCCCACCCTAAAAGAAAATAAAAACAATAACTTATAATGTTTTCTTATCCAATAACTGCCCGTGCAGATGCTCTTTTACTTCAAATGCGTATGTTAAATGTTATAATTATCGTAGATGAGAATTGATACTGTTAATCCTACAGATTGTGAACTAGCAAACTGTGATCACCTCTTCAATGTATATGCATATATATGGTTTAAATAAACCTTTTGTGTCTCAATATGTTCTCATTTTATTCCGTCTTATTCCAATCCTGTTTTTAAATTGCAGATGCAATTTTATCAACTTTTCTAGAAATGTGAGGTGCCGGGACTGCAAAGCAGAGGGGCCAAAAGGATTGCTGTGCATGAGGTTGAAATGAAGCCAGGCGATTGGAACTGTCCTAAGTGGGTTCTTTTCTGCTTTCCCACTGCTAAACTATGTTCTAGGAACAGTTTCTCTACCATCATCAACATCATTATCTTAGCACAATAGCCACACAATCTTTAATTATTGTTTTTCATTAGGGCTATAGTGAAGGATATTCAGAACCAAAAGCTTTAACGAGATCCTGAGGTTGTATTCTCATGTTGGACTACATTTAGTTATTCTAGAGAAAGAAGAAAGAAAGAAACACACACACAAACGCATCTACTTATTCGTTCATTCACAAGGATTATTGTCTAGGGGCATTTAATTTCCCTTTTTATTTATATTTGCCTAAATTGTTTGTACTCTTAAACTTGACCTGTTCTTAGTAATTGGTATCAATCAATCTACAGATGTGGGTTCATGAATTTTGCTAGCAACAAACGTTGTTTGCGTTGTCCTGAGAAGCGGCCGCTTGTCCACGGAGAATGGGAATGCCCATCGTGAGTCTCTTTGTCTTCCCTTTATCGGTCACATGGTTGTGGATTGATCTCTAGGCTCCATATTGACCTTGTTTGTTTTCTGTTTTTGTAGTTGTGATTTTATGAATTACAGCCGAAATAAAATCTGCCTAAAGTGCAAGTCTGAGCACCCAAGAAAAGCTACAACAGCTTATGAAGAGCATTTATGGAGAAGCCCACACTAATAAATGTGTTTACAAGCTCACATTAATTTTTGCGTGTGGATTATTATGTGGTGGTCATGTTATGATCTACTGGCTCCTTTATTTGGTCAAAGGTTGGCTGCTGATTTCGATGAGAGTACTGCATACAAAAATAGTAGCGGATCATATCAGTTTCATCATTCTTAATAAACAAGGGAATGATCGATTTGATTGTCACAGTAATTCGTTTTGCACCTGAATGTTTGTAGCAGTGTTGTGCATCTAAACCCAAGGAAAGCAAGATGGGATGTGGTGCGTAAATCAGTTTTAAACAATGTTGATGCTTTTGCTTTTGGCTTTTTGTAACATATCTACTGTAAGTTTTTTTTCCTTTTTATGTTTTTTGAAATTGTTAAGAGAGAACTTTTGGCTCCTTATAATTTTTATATAAAATTAAATTGTACTTAGCTAATGGAGCTAAAATAAGTAGTTGGTGCTAGAGATTGCCACGGGCTAGGTACCACGTGGCACGACACAAGCATGATACCGCACAACTCGTATGCGGGTTGATCTGAGCTTAGAGTTTTAGGCACGCAGGCTTTCAAAGCACGACAAAGCATGACACGTAAAAAGGTTTACAATAAGTTCGTTTTATTTTTCAATAAAAATCAACTTAGAGTTTTATGATTTTATAAATAACTTGAAATTAAATTTTTAAATATATTTTATTAATGTAGGGTTTTTTTTTTATTTTTTTATTCTTAGTTTAAAAAAAACTTTAACTAATTTATAGTTATAATTCATTAAATGAATAATTGATATCATGATTTTAATAAACAAAGTTATAAATGTCATGATCTTATAAATATGTATTAATATTATTATAGAATATGATTTATGACTTTATGTAAATTCAAGTTAACAATTAAGTTGACTCTTAAAAAAATTGATCATTGTTGTTGTTGTTAAGTATTAAAAAAGAAAGAATTCTAATATCTTAAGATTTAATTTAGTAATTAATATTACATTCTTTTACTATTAGTAGTTTATTATTATCGAATATAGATGTAAGTTTTGAGTTTTTGATTTTATTAAATTTGGCTAAAGTTACATGAACTCAAAAAAATATATAGGCTTGAAAAAAGTATGCCAACAATGGCCAACAACTTAGCATGCTTAAAAATTTTTTTTAAAAAAAAGCTTATTTTGTTTTTTATCTTAGGTCGGCACTGTATGAGAGTCGGGCCTAAGTAAAAAAAAAAAAAAGTATGTCATGGCACAACACGAAGCACATGGTAAGCACGGTACAATATGAATACAAACACACATGGACCTTCTTGAATTGACTCGGCTTGTTGGCCATCTTTGGCTGGTGTAAAAGAGTAGCTGATTGCATAATGGAAGGTGTGAGACTTGTGAAAAGAGGTGTGATAAGACTAGTTTCGTACATTTTTCTTTTGGTTGGTAAAGCTGAAGCATTATATAGAATTTTATAATTTGCAGCGTCTTCGTTTATATTTAAAATTATTCATCATCACCAACTTTTGTGAACATTATTTTTTTTGGGTGAATAAAAATATAAAGGGGAATTATCAATGTAATCCTTAAATCATTTTATCAAATGTACTATCGCATTTTCAACATGTGTTAGTGATCCACTATAAGTTGACAAAATATACCTTGCATCTGAAATTCTATTTAGGCTACCCAAGAGGGGGGATGAATTGGGTATTTAAAAACTAAGCCAATAAAATTGCACGATATTAAAACTAATGTCTTAATCAAAATTAAAATCAATAAATTCAACAATGCTTAAAATTAAAAAGGATAAGGGAAGAGAAATCAAACACTTGATTTTTACGTGGTTCGGCCAACCGTGCCTACGTCCACGCCTCCAAGCTCACCGGGCTTGAGGATTCTACTATGCAAGCCTCCAAGGCTTCAAAACACTTACACTTGACTTCCAAGGTGTCAATGGACCTTTACAATAAGAGATTAAACACAATCTCTCAACTTAAGTGTTTCCCAACACTTACAATCACTCAATGATAGAGATTTAATAACAAATAATCTCTCACACACTCCAAATGATTACAATTGAAATTTTAATGTGCGAGGGAATGAAATGAAACACAATTGAAGCTCAAAGAAGATTGTTTCTCAGCAGGAAGCTCAAATATCAAATGTTGGATCACATTTGTTTGAATTTGATTGAGCCTTCTTATAGTTGGAGCTGAAAACTAGCCGTTATTGACTTTCTGAGCATAATCGGATCCCCATTTGTCTCTACCAGTTAGCCATTTTGACTTTTCAACTAGCCGTTATCCTTTGGTTTCAAATAAACGGTTTACCGTTTACAATTATCGGATCATCGTTTATTTCTAGTAACCTACAAAACAAATCTCAGCTCTCTGTTTTTGCTAAACGGTTCAAGAGTAGAAAACTTTTTCTTTACTGAAATTTATCGGTTAGCCGTTTTTTTAATAAACGGTGCACCGTTAATTTCCAGAACCTTAGAAACAAACTCAGCTCTCCGTTTTAGCTAAACGGTTCAAGACTAGAAAACTTTTCCTTACTGGAATTTATCGGTTAACCGTTATATTTAAATGGTGCACCGTTAACTTCCAGAACCTTAGCTTTCCGTTTGTGCTAAACGGTTCAAGACTAAAAACACTTCACATCACTGTAAATTATCGGTTAGCCATTTTATATAAACGGTTCACCGTTAATTTCCAGAAACTTCGTTAAGGAATGGTGCAGGATTTTGATGACAATTTTTGCTCTCTGTAAATTATCGGTTCACCGTTTTCCACTAAACGGATCACCGTTAATTTCCAGTTTCATCATTTTGAAAAAGTTTTGTTTCTTTTAAACAAATGTATGACTCTAAAAAGTTCATTTTAATAGCCCCAACATTTTAATCAATAACATATAATTTTTGTTATCATCAAATTCATTATTATAAGATTAACAATCTCCCCCTTTTTGATGATGACAAATTTTATATGTGAAGGTAAGAAAAATTTTGTTTTAACTCCCCCTGAAAATAAGCTAAGCTCCCTTGAAAAATAAAAAATTTTTGGAAACTCACGTTTTGGTATTCTCCCCCTTCAGCATCAAAAAGAAAAGATTAAAAAATAAATAGCCGTGTTTTGACAAGTAAAAAATTTTGGCAGCATTTCCCTTGTATTTTAAGCATCCCAAAAAAAATATACACCCAACAAATCAAGAATAGGATACAACCAATTGAACCAAGCAATAAGATCAAGATCAAAAAGAGAAGATAATCATAGATATAAAACATGAGCATCCAATATCATACATAAATAATAAAAGTCATGAAATGTTTGTGCGAAATCAATGTATCCGAAACACTAAGAAGCTACTGCGGAGGAGGAGGAGGAGAAGAAGAAGAGGAAGGAGGAATGCCGAGAAGCGAGAAAGGATCTTGCTTTGTCCATCCAATCCAATATCGCTTCTTCTTCTTGAAGCGGAAGGATGCAAACGATCTTGAAGGCTTTCTTTTGCCGCTCGAAAAGTGCGCGAATATCGCTAATGAGCTGCTGAAGATAATGATCAGGAGCAGATAGAGCAGCTGAAGTAGATGGCCGATCGGTCTCCGTCTCATGCGCCGTAGAATCAGATTCTGCCGGAGGCTGTGAGGCAGATCCGCGACTAGGGGGCGGAGGGCGAGCACCTAGTCGAAAGTCAGGCAGCTGATTAGAAGTAAAGATGTTGTTGAGGAACCGGGCATCTTCTGGAGCTACGAGGGTGTCTTGGTTTTTCGTATTTGGCGTTTTGATCCAATCCTGACGCCTTCGAGAAAACCCAATCTCCGAGATAGGCTCTTTCCCAATCTTCTTGGTCTCAACATACACGGAGTCTCGAAGAGGTACGCGAAAGTATCGCAAAAGCTTAAAGATAATGTTACCGTACGGAAGTAGCCTATGTGTAACAGCTGGGGTATTCAACATATGGCGCAAAATAATATACCCGAGGTTAATACGGCGTCTACTAAGAAGACTAACAAGAATCCCTACATCCAGCCTAGTGACCTCATCTGAGTGTCCCTTTCTAGGGGTGACAATATGTTGCAAAATGGTGTGTAGAATCCTAACCTGCAGCGGCAAAAGTTAGGCTCTAAAAGGAAGGGCGCAGATCTCATCAGTGAGATATTGTCGCCGAAAAATGTTCCTAACCCCTTTGGTATGGTTAAAATCGGTAAAGGATAATTCCTTCCTAGAAGTGTAGATATTATGTCCATCAAGTGGGAGTCCTAAAATGGTGTTTAAATCAATAACATCAAAATCAATAGGAACACCCCCAACACTGGTAACTATTTTATCAACTCTTTCTGCCGACAATTCCATGTTCGAATAAAAAACATGAACTAGGTTAGGATAAATCCTTTCCTCTAAGTCTAATGCCGACTCCCATGGCAACAACATCTGCTTAACACTTTTTCCACAAACAACAAACTCCTCAAAGTTATCTAAATCCACAAAGTAAGAGTCGATTACCTTACGACCCATGAATCGGGTTTCGAAACGTTTAGCAAGCAGAGCGGTTGGAAAATGCAGTCTCTAGAACTCGGTTGTCTCTCTAGGAGGTATGAGGTTTCTACTTGGGACTGATTTCCTCTTCCTGCTGGTTCTAGATGATTCGGCCATTAATGGAGCTTTGAGAATTTGGGAGTTTGTCAAAAAGATGAGAATAATGAAAAGGGGACCAATCAGACGAAAAAGGAAGGATAAAGAAAGGTTTTTGAAGGCTCAATTTGGTGGGAAATTGTCCAAAAGTGAGTCAAAAATAAAAAAATTTGTTCCGCTGCGCTTACGGTTTCAAATTGGGATTTCAGGATTTGGGCAGCAATTTGATGTTTTGAATGGTTAAAAAAGGTCTAAAGATGATGAGAAATGTTTCTATGGTCGTGTTTTGGCAAGAAATGATAAGAGAAACAAGAAACTGGAGAGAGAGAAAGCTTCGGGTTTGCTGGTAAGAGAAAACAGTGAAGGGGTAACTGGAAACGAAGAAGAAGAACAGACTTAGTTTTATATCACACGAAAACGACGAGCCGTTTAAATAAATCGGTTCACCAATAGCGTCCAGAGAGCTAGAAAACATAATCGGTTAACCGTTAGTAATAAACGGTTAGTCGCTAATATCCAAAAAAATTTTAGTGTTTCTGGAATTAAACGGTAGGCCGTTTTAACCATAAACAGTAATCCGTTTTCTTGACTTTGATTTCGCACATATGTTTTTATCTACGACCAACATTCAATACATTTCTAAATCATTTTATTGATAAAAAAAATGTCTTGAGAGGCCAATACAATGCATGATTACAAAATTTAAAAACACATCCAAAGACAAACAAACATCATACTATAGAAAGACAAAGAAGATATTGAATAAAACATTATGAGACATTTATCATTCCAAGCTCATGCCTAATCTTTGAAAATTGTTCTTCGCAAAGAGGTTTTGTAAAGATATCAGTGAGCTGTTTTTCAGTTGAAATAAAATGTAATGAAATATCTCCTTTTTGAACATGATCTCTTAGGAAATGATGTCTTATCTCTATATGCTTGGTCCTAGAATGTTGAATGGGATTCTTTGAAAGGTTTATGGCACTTGTGTTGTCACACATGATAGGTATATGATCAAGATTAATACCAAAGTCTCTAAGGGTTTGTTTCATCCAAAGTGATTGCGCACAACAACTATCGACTGTAATATACTCAGCCTCGGTGGTTGAAAGAGCAATCGAGTTTTGTTTCTTACTAAACCAAAAGACAAGAGAGTGACCTAGAAAGAAACAAGTTCCACTAGTACTCTTCCTATCAATCTTATACCCAGCAAAATCAGCATCCGAATAACAAATTAAATCTAAATGAGTTCCCCTAGGATACCAAAGGCCAAGATCTACAGTTCCTTTCAAATATCGAAAAATTCTTTTAACAGCAAGCAAGTGAGATTCTTTAGGACAAGATTGAAATCTTGCACACAAACATACACTAAATACAATATCGGGTCTACTAGCAGTTAAATAAAGTAAGGATCCGATCATACCTCGATATGCTTTGACATCAACATCTTTACCCTTTTCATCTTTGTCAAGCTTAATTGTTGAGCTCATTGGAGTACTTTTAATCTTGCAATCTTCAAGTCTGAATCGCTTGAGTAAATCTTTCAAATATTTGGCTTGATTGATGAAGATTCCTTCTTCGTTTGGTCTTATTTGTAATCCGAGGAAGTACTTCAATTCTCCCATCATACTCATCTCGAATTCTTTGCTCATACAAGATGAAAAATCCTTACACAAAAACTCATTAGTAAAACCAAAAATGATATCATCAACATAAATTTGAACATTAAGTATATCTTGATTCTTATGCTTGATAAATAATGTAGTATCTGCTTTACCCATTGAAAAACCATTTTCCAAAAGAAATTTACTAAGTCTATCATACTAAGCTCTAGGTGCTTGTTTTAATCCATACAAAGCTTTTGACAACTTGTAAACATGATTTGGAAATTTTTCATTTTCAAAACCATGGGGTTGTTTCACATACACTTCTTCCATGATGTACCAATTTAAAAACGCACTTTTGACATCCATTTGATATAAAATAAAATTCTTATAACATGCAAATGCTAAAAGCATTCTAATGGATTCTAATCTTGCTATGGGTGCAAAAGTTTCATCAAAATCAATTCCTTCTTCTTGATTGTAACCTTGAGCTACTAACCTAGCTTTGTTCCTTACAACCACACCCGATTCATCCATTTTATTCCTAAATACCCATTTAGTGCCTATAATGGATTGATGTTCTGGTTTATGAACTAATTCCCATACATTGTTTCTCTCAAATTGATTTAACTCCTCTTTCATTGCCATAATCCAAGATTCATCGTTTTCCGCATCCGCAAAGGATTTTGGTTGAATTTGAGATATAAATGCGGTATGTGCACATGTGTTTCTAAGTGATGATCTAGTAGTTATACCTCGTGAAGGTTCTCCTAAAATCAAGTCTTTAGGGTGAGAAGATACATACCTCCACTCCTTGGGAGTGTTTAAGAGTTACCTTCATTTTGCTCCACATTGTTTTGTTCTTCATGTTGCTTCTCTTGATTCTCGCTAGATGAAGAATCTTGTTTAGCATTCGAAGTTTCTCCTTGTGGTACTTCTTCATCTGCATCATTAAAAACTTTCTCTATCGAAGATGGGTTAGATTCATCAAATGTAACATGCATGGATTCTTCAACAACCAAGGTTCTTTTATTGTAAACTCTATAAGCTTTGTTAGAAGTTGAATATCCAAGAAAAATGCCAACATCCGATTTTGGATCAAATTTACCAAGATTGTCTTTTGTATTCAATATGAAACATTTGCATCCAAAAAACTTGAAATAACCAATATTGGGTTTTCTATCTTTCCAAAGCTCATAGGAAGTTTTATTAAGAAGTGGTCTAATTAAAACACGATTTAAAACATAACATGCGGTATTTACGGCTTCGGCCCAAAAATATTTTGGTAATGCATTCTCATTTAATATGGTCCTAGCCATTTCTTGAATAGACTTATTCTTTCTCTCAACAATTCCATTTTGTTGAGGAGTCCTAGGTGATGAAAATTGATGTATAATGCCAAAATCATTACAAAAAAACTTTCAAATGCATGATTTTCAAATTCTCCACCATGATCACTTCTAATGCAAGTAATGAATAGCCTTTTTCATTTTGAACCTTTTTACAAAAGACTTTAAATGCATCAAATGCATCATCCTTATTAGCTAAGAATAAAACCCATGTATACCTAGAATAATCATCTACAATCACAAATGCATAATATTTTCCATTTAAACTAGCATGTCTAGAAGGTCCAAATAAATCCAAGTGAAGAAGTTAAAGCGGTTTTGAAGTAGAAATATGATTTTTGTTTTTGAAAGAAGTTTTGATTTGTTTTCCAAATTGACATGCTTTACAAATTTTATCTTTTTCAAAACCAATTTTCGGAAGACCTTTAACTAAATCATTTTTGGAAATCTTTGAAATTAAATCCATGCTTGCATGTCCTAGTCTTCTATGCCATAACCAATTATCATCATGTAATACGGAAAAACATTTATCAAGAGTAGATGCACAATTTATATCAATGGTATAAACATTAACACACATTTTTTCAACAAAGACAATTTTACCATCACATGCATTTTTAATGACACAATTTGTTTTATCAAAAATAACTTTATAACCTTTGTCGCACAATTGACTCATACTAAGCAAGTTATGTTTTAAATTTTCAACTAAACATACATTCTCAATGAGAGCTGAGGAAACTTTACCGACATTGCCAATACCAATTATTTTTCCTTTTGAATTATCTCCAAAAGATACATCCCCTCCATTTTCGATTTTGGTAAAGCTTGAGAACCATGAATAGTCACCGGTCATATGTCTCGAGCATCCGCTGTCCAAATACCACTTATTTCTCTTTCCCTTCTTCTTTGATTCCTGCAGAGAATATCTCAAGTTTTAGGTACTCAAAACTTTTTGGGTCCTTGAGTGTTAGTAATGGTTCCTTTTGGAACCCAAACAAATTTAACTCCATAATAAGCATTTCTCTTAATAGGACATCTATTTTTCATGTGACAATCTCTATTGCAATAATGACAAACAATTTTATGATTATTAGTGGTAGTAGCCTTAATAAAGTAGCTTTTGTAGTATTTTTGTTTCAAATTAGGTTTATAACCAATCCCTCCTTTATCAAACACACATTTTTGGGCACCAAGTAATTTTTCTAAGTTCTTTTGCCCATTTGTGAATTTAGAAACAATCTCATTTAGTTCATTGCTCTTCTTTTTAAGTTCTTCATTTTCTTTTATCAAGTTATCAACATGTAATTTTTCATGTTCATATGAAGTACTTTGTTTACCTTTTAAAGATGCAATTTTATCATGTAATCTTTCATTATCTAATTCTAGCTCTTTAATCTTATCATTTAATACATCATTACATTTTTGCATAACATCCTTTTCATTTGAAAGTTCTCATATGTTCTTCTTAAGACATGCATTTTTCTTTCCAATTTTCATCATATCACTATGCAACTCATTAAAAGCATCATATAATTCATTATAAGATGGAAGATCACTTACCTCATCAAGCTCATATTCTCCTATTGCCATGAGTGCCAAGTTTGATATTTCTTGTGATTGTTCATCCTCACTTGACTCTTCATCGCTATCATCCCATGTTGCCAACATAGCTTTCTTCTTGAATTTGTTGAGAAGGGGACATTCCGATTTTATATGACCCGACTTCTTGCATTCATAGCATATGATTGCTTCCTTCTTCTCCTTTTGATTCTTGAAGTTTCTGAACTTTCTTCGATCACCGGTTTTCTTGAAGAACTTCCGGAATTTTCTAGCTATTATGGCCATTTCTTCATCTTCAAGTTCACTCTCCTCATCACTTTCAAATTTTGATGCTTTCAAAGCAATGCTTTTCTTCTTCTTATCTTCATCTCCTCTCTCAGCTGCTAAATCTTCTTCATAAGAGATAAGTGAGCCAATTAAATCATCAATAGACAAAATGTTTAAATCTTTGGCTTCTTCAATAGCAGTTCTTTTAGGTCTCCATTCTTTTGGTAATGATTTAATGATTTTCTTTACCTTCTCGCTATTTGAAAAGGTCTTACCAAGTGCCCCTAGAGTGTTTACAATGTCTGTAAATCTAGTATACATAGAGTAGACACTTTCATTTTGTTCCATTTGAAAGAATTCATATTGCCTAGTGTATCTACTTATTTTAGATTCTTTGACTTGGTTTGTACCTTTATAAACAACTTCAAGTTTCTTCCAAATTTCATAAGCATTAGAACAACTTGAGACTCTATGAAATTCTTTCTTATCTAAGGCACAAAATAAGGCATTCATAGCTTTAGAATTGAGTGAAGCTTTTCTCTTTTCAAAATCATTCCATTCACGGAAGGTTTAGGAATATCTTCTCCTTCTTCATTTTTAGTTATCGGCATGAATGGACCATCACATACAACTTCTCATATTTCATAATCTAAAGCTTGCAAGTAAATTCTCATCCTAGTTTTCCAATAAGGATAATCATTACCATCAAAGAAAGGTGGCCTAGTGGTGGATTGTCCTTCCCTATAGCTAGAATCATTTTGGGTTGCCATGGATCTTTTACTCTAGACGATTAAGTCCTAACAAGAGAACCAAGCTCTAATATCAATTGAAATTCTATTTAGGCTACCCAAGAGGGGGGGTGAATTGGGTATTTGAAAACTAAGCCAATAAAATTGCACGATATTAAAACTAATGTCTTAATCAAAATTAAAATCAATAAATTCAACAATGCTCAAAATTAAAAAGGATAAGGGAAGAGAAATCAAACACTTGATTTTTACGTGGTTCGGCCAACCGTGCCTACGTCCACACCTCCAAGCTCACCGGGCTTGAGGATTCCACTATACAAGCCTCCAAGGCTTCAAAACACTTACACTTGACTTCCAAGGTGTCAATGGACCTTTACAATAAGAGATTAAACTCAATCTCTCAACTTAAGTGTTTCTCAACACTTACAATCACTCAATGATAGAGATTTAATAACAAATAATCTTTCACACACTCCAAATGATTACAATTGAAATTTTAATGTGTGAGGGAATGAAATGAAACACAATTGAAGCTCAAAGAAGATTGTTTCTCAGTAGGAAGCTCAAATATCAAATGTTGGATCACATTTGTTTGAATTTGATTGAGCCTTCTTATAGTTGGATCTGAAAACTAGCTGTTATTGACTTTCTGAGCATAATCGGATTGCCGTTTATCTCTACCGGTTAGCCGTTTTGACTTTTCAACTAACCGTTATCCTTTGGTTTCAAATAAATGGTTTACCGTTTACAATTATCGAATCACCGCTTATTTCCAGTGACTTGCAAAATAAATCTCAGCTCTCTATTTTTGCTAAACGGTTCAAGAGTAGAAAACTTTTTCTTTACTGGAATTTATCGGTTAGCCCTTTTTTTAATAAACGGTGCACCGTTAATTTCCAAAACCTTAGAAACAAACTCAGCTCTCCGTTTTAGCTAAACGGTTCAAGACTAGAAAACTTTTCCTCACTGGAATTTATCGGTTAACCATTATATTTAAACGGTGCACCGTTAACTTCCAGAACCTTAACTTTCCGTTTGTGCTAAACGGTTCAAGACTAAAAAAACTTCTCATCACTGTAAATTATCGTTTAGCCGTTTTATATAAACGGTTCACCGTTAATTTCCAGAAACTTCGTTAAGGAATGGTGCAGGATTTTGATGACAATTTTTGCTCTTTGTAAATTATCAGTTCACCGTTTTCCACTAAACGGATCACCGTTAATTTTCAGTTTCATCATTTTGAAAATGTTTTGTTTCTTTTAAACAAATGTATGACTTTAAGAAGTTCATTTTAATAGCCCCAACATTTTAATCAATAACATATAATTTTTGTTATCATCAAAATCATTATTATAAAATTAACAGCATCCATTAAATTGCTAGCTACTGTTTGAAAGTTTGAAAAATTATAGTAAATTGATGATTTTGTCCTTGAAACTCATATTAAGGTAAAAAGACCAGATTTATCCTAAAAGTGAAGCAAACCAAAATGTAACTATTGGAGCCAATAACAGTTGCATTTTTGGGCTATATAATCACTTAAAATGCACCAACATAAATAGTTTCTAGCATTCAACCAATTTATTATTAATTTACAACAAAATATTAACAGCACATTTACAATCATTGATCCATCAACACCTAATAGTCACTTCAAATTCAACCAATTTGTTACTTATTTGCAACAAAAAATCAACAATACATTAACGAATTATTAATCCATCACACACTTAACACTTCAAATTCATTTGAGAAATCCTCTAGTGTAGCATCAAATTATGCTATATGAAAAAGTGAAAGGCCAACCAAATTATTGCAAGTGTGGCATGCAGGCAGTGGTTATGGTGTCAACTACATTGCAAAATCCTAATGCAATGTTTTAGTCATGTAGATGGAAGCATTGTGGTTTTTAGGAATGATTCACTACTGAATCTCTTATATATTTTAAATACTAATGATAAGATGCCATATAAGCAAAAGTCAAAGTTGAATGATGATGTGGTGAAGATAAAGAAAAATCTAAAAGTCATCAAAGGAAAGCTTAAATATACCGTAATTGTGCTAGCTTGTGCCTTTGTAACTGTCTTTATGAGAAAGTAATATAGCATACAAAATTTGTATTCAAGAAGTATTCAACAATAATAATCATAAGCTAAACAATAATAACCTAATCAAAAGACATCTAAAATATGCAAGTAACAACATATCTTCTCCAAATACATGTTCCCAAAAATCAATATTTAGCTTATGCAAGAGAATAACCAAGTTCAATTGAATTCACATAACTAGCATTATAGATTAGGAATCTAAAGTTAATAAACTATCTCTAACAAAATTATACCATGCAAAATGAGCATCAAACTCATTACAAAGCACTTGTTATAATTGACCTTGTGATAGATTCTGCGATCGGTTCACTTAGGATAGGTTGACATCTGAAGTCCTTCCTATACTATCAAAAAGAAAAAAAAAAATAAGCTCCTATATGTGAAATTATGACTATGAACAACAAGAAAAGAAATTCAACCTCTTTTTTGGCTTGTTCCAACAACTCCGATAACACTCATCTAGATTACTTGGTATATGGTCTCTCCTTATTGTATTTCTTATTCTGGTACTTGCCTTTGATGGTTGGCTTGTTGGTTGGCCTCAAGAATTTACAACTGACACTTGCAAAAAAATATAACTTCTATGTTAGATGACAATATAAACAATAAACAAAAATAGATAAAATTGATGAACTAAACAGATACCTAGGAATTAGTACTTTTACTATAGTTATCGTTGCAATAAATGGCCTCAACGGATAAGATCTCCCATTATGGTTCAAGTCACCACAAATTGCACAATTGACCAAGAATCTCCTACTTCTTTTTTCAGGTTCAGTAGCTACTCTTGTCCTATATTTCTTTGGCCTTTCAACCTTTTTCAACACAATTAAGTGATCATTCAATGGCCTTTTCACAATGCTCCAATGTACGTTAATTAAGAATTGGCCTAAACATAACTGAATAAGTAGTAATGTAAGCCTACCTGGTGAAGCAAAGTGGAATATACTCTACAATTTAATGACTTTTCATTACCTATGATAGCCACAACATGAGAACAAGGTAAGCCAACAAATTCCCAATACCCATAATCACACATCTTGTCTTCTTATTTTACTATAAAACTCTTAGCTAAATAAGATTTGTCCATGACCTGAAAATTCAAGTCTTCTAAGATTGCACAATCATTTTCTCTCATTTTTTGTAAGTTTTATGTAGCTCTTTGTAAATTCTAAAAGCCACAGTTTTTGACCAAATGTTTCCCTCCTTTCTTCTCTTTGTAAATCTTTTCATGGATCTGTATCTATTATCCTCAAGCATTGACAAAGCATTCCTATCTTTACAAGACAATATCTAACTATTCAAGCACTTAGAGGTATTGTTGTCAGTTCCTTTTGCCTTATAGTTTTTGTCATATGCATACATAGACTAAGTGTACACCTACAGTTCTCTTTCCAACCAATAATAAGCTTCTAACTGTTTTTCTTAGATCGATACCATTGCCTTATCAAAGAATGCTTGTTATTACATTTTTTTACCTTAAAAAAAAAAAAAGATGCTGCAAGTTGGCACTAGCATTGTCCTTGGAAAAGTTAACATACACATGCTTACAACATGCCTTAGGATAGGTAGTAGGGCATGTGCTTAGGATTGTATTCCATAGCCCTTTTTACCCATCATTAATGAATGTTACTTGCATTCTATCATTTAAGTATTTCTGTAAATGATCAAGAAACTGGGTCATATTTCAGTATTCTTAATCTCCACATAGACAATGCTAATAGGACAATCCCTTTGGTAGCATCTAAAGCAACAATAGTTGGCAATACTCTACCATATTTTCCCTTAAAGTGACATCCATGGGTTCTAAAGAATGGTTGACAACCACTGAGAAAAATATTTCTTTATATAGGAAATGCAATAAAGAATCTCTGAAATAGACATTTCTCAAGAGCAATCACTGTATCATATAACACCTTGCATATGGTTCCTAGATTAGCCTAATGAATAGTTGCAGAAATAACTTCTCATAGCCCTTCAAATAATCACTATACACTAACAACCTTATTTTTCTTTAATCTATACATTGTGTGAGCTTTTCAATCTTTTCTTTAACTTGTATTTTTCTTGCATATAATTCTTGAGAAGAGATATCTTAACATTAGGATCAATAACAACATGTCCTCTTATCGTTTTAACAATCCATGTAAAAGTCACTTTCATAGATTTTTTAGTAAGGCTGCAATGATGCTTTTCGTGATATCTTTGTAACAAAAAATCATTTCTATTATTTAGTCTTGCACCATTAATAAGCCATGGATAGTTAGCATCCTTATAAGTTGCATAATGGTTCATTGTATTTTATGTTAATGTTAAATTCTTTTCTAACCATCACCTCATGCAACTCTTGTCCAAAATGATATATACCCTTGAACATATCACTTATTCTTAGCCTATTTATCTTATTGGCATTGAATTTATATTTATTTTTCTCGAAATAATTTGTAAATTGCACACTACTAACATTTATGTCATCATCAAAAGAGTTAACAACTATTTGGACCTCTTCGGTATCATTATTTAAAAGACAATTTGCACGTTGTCACTCTCACAATGGTTGTCCTCGCTACCCTCACTATTATCACTATTCTCACCAGACATAATATCATCAATAGGCACAGTACATAGTGGTTACACAGTAAGTTCATCATTATCATCATCATTGTCAATTCTTTTGTTTGACTAATCTGATAATAGTTCATCTTCATCAGTTTCACCTTCATGACTAGCAGTAGCTTCATTTTCATTACCCCTATACATATCATCAAGTTCATCTATGTTACTCCCCTCTTCTTGAATTGTGTGGCCAATTATTCGTGTACTTTGATGTACTGCTCTGTTAAAAAGATCATTGAACATGTTTATGACTTTTGAAAGTAGTTGTATTCCTAAGTTAAATAACAATAATTGTATTAACGAAGCTTCTACATATTAGGGGCATACAACTGGCACAACTTCAATTCAAATGTTGTTACACCTATTAAGTTAATTACCCCAAATAAGCATTTCATCCCAAAATCAAAATCTAACACAACCCTAAGTTTGTTCTCTAGGTTCATAACATTTAATGGGATTTTTCTAATTGTGTTGACCATATATACACTAGTAATTTTGCAATGCCTAAACTCTTATTCCATTAATAGTATAATCTTTAAGGTTAGTCAAACTTACATAATTTTTTTCTCCTTTAAAAGATGTCAAGAACTGCATTGGTGACATGTCTACTTTAATACCAAAGATAATAGAGCATACTTAATTGCAAACTCAATCTTTTCAAAGACAAAATAGAGATAAACACCATACAATACTCAAGCAAGAACATATTAATCACATTCTAAAAAAGCTCCAATTTGTTCAAACAAAGCACATGTAACAACAATATCTAGAATAGATATAGTTTATTAGAAATAGACAATTAATATACAAAAGCTAGAACTAATACAATTTACCATTTAAATGCACTTTCAGAAACCTAAAAGATTGATTAAATAAAAACACAATCTATTTCCTCATTTTCTACATTTTAGGGTTTGAACATAAACTAAATTCATACAAATTCAAATAATTTCTAACAATTTCTTACATCTATTGACCAAATAAGATATATATTGTATGAAACACATTTGATATATGAACATACCCAATAACCCAATGGTTCACTTGCTAGGTTTGAGCGAAATTAGCTTATTCTACATATCAAACTCCATAACTGTCACTTAAACTTGTTTGATAGTAAAATATTGAATGTTTTTGGTGAATGAATAGAAGGCATGCATGGATGAAGAAGGCTGCTCATATGCATGCAAAGTTTCTCTCGGTGTGAATAAAGAATAAGGAGGATGGACCACTTTACTTTCTCTTATCCAAGTTACTGTAAAACGATGTCATTTCACTGAAACTATTCTTTTCAATACCAGAGAAACAATGTTATTTCATATAGATAAAACAATGTTGTTGTCTTTTTTGTTTTAGTTACAGTGAAAAAGTGGTGTTTAATTTTCTTTTTTTCATTCCCAATGAAATGACATCATTTCACCCAACTAAAATGACATTATCTTTCATTACAGCTTCCTATATTAAAAGACTACATTACCTTTATGACACAGCACATTCAAATGGTAGCCAATGGTTTAATAGACTACAAGCATATTTTGTCAACTTAGGATGGATGATTGATGTGTGTTGAACGTGTTATAGTACATTCAATAAAAGGATAATTTAAGGGTACATGAGTGATAATTCCCCATATAATTGATATTAATTTACATCATTATAAATTTGATTATGATTATCTAATGCAAATGAAATAAAGTACGAGAACTATAGAGAATATAAGAAACACAATTGGTTAAAGACGTTTAACATTAATTTTAGAAGAGAATTAATGATATTTGAAGTGAGAAGAAGTGAGACTCTAAAATAAGAAAATGAAAAAACCTATAAAATAATGTTTGAGCCTATTTTTCTCTTAGCTTGGGAAACAATGAAAGTCCAAAAGAACTTATTTGATAGGGAACTATGAAACAAGCCTTGGATCAATCTGACATTTTACCTATAGTTGTATGTTTTGGAGTCTTCAAGGGATTATTATGTCAGACTTGAAATACTAACTAGGCTACCCAAGAGGGGGGATAAATTGGGTTCTTAAAACTTAAATAAATAAAACCACACAATAATTTAAACTAATGTTTTAATAAAATCAAAAGCAATAATTTTAACAATGCTCGAAATTAAAAGGATAAGGGAAGAGAGATCAAACACGTGATTTTTACGTGGTTCGGCCAACCGTGCTTACATCTAAGCCTCCAAGCTCACCGGGCTTGAGGATTCCATTAAGCAAGCCTCCAAGGCTTTAACAACACTTATAATTGACTTCAAAGGTGTCAATAAACCTTTACAACAAGAGATTTATTCCCAATCTCTTAACATTCCCAATCTTTTAACTAAAGTGTATCCCAACACTTACAATCACTTAAAAACAAAAATTATAATCAACCAATCTTTCACACAATGTGTGTGATTACAATTGAAATCTCAAAGTGTGAATCAATGAAACAAAAACAAGTTTAAAGCCTAATGATGTATGTTTTTTCAATAGTAACCTCAATGACAACTGTTGGATCTCTTTTGATTTGAATTTGATTGAGCGATTTTATAGTTGGAGCTGAAAATTAGCCGTTGTTGACTTTCTGAGAATAATTGGATTGCCCTTTGCTGCTGTCGGTTTATCGTTTTGACTTGTCAAAATAGTTGTTGTGCCTAGATTTTAAATAAACAGTTTTTCGTTTACTATTATCGGATAATCGTTTATTTTCAAAAACCTGCAAAATAGACTTAGGTCCCCGTTTGTGTTAAACGGTTCAAGATTAGCAAATTTTCTCTTTTCTGTAAATTATGGGTTCTCCATTTTTTTAATAAACGGTTCATCGTAACTTTCAAGAATCAAAACAAGTCTAGTTGAGATTAGAAAACTCTCTTTTCTATAAATTATTGGTTTACCGCTTTGTAATAAATGGTTCACCGCTAATTTTCATAATCTTATCAGATAAACGGTTCACGATTAAGAAGTCAATTTCCTATCTGTAAATTATCGGTTCACTGTTTATAAAATAAACTGTCTACCGTTAATTTTCAGACTCTATATTTTGACAACTTTTGTTTAGAAAAAGATTTTTCTACTAAAGTTAATGGTCATTAAGCTTCTTTAAACATGTCTATGGCTTTAAAAAATTTATTTTAATAGCCTCAATATTTTAATCAAGAATATATAAGTTTTGTTATCATTAAAATCAATATTACAAGATTAACAATCTCCCCTTTTTTTATGATGACAAACTTTTTATGTAAAGGTAAGAAAATTTTGTTAAGTCCCCCTGAATATAACTCCCTTGAAAAATATATAACTTATTAAAAAAATTTTATTAACTACCTCTAAATATAAGCTCCCCCTGAAAAATATATAACTTATTCTCCCCCTTCAGCATAAAAAAGAAAAAAACAAAAGCATATCTGTTTTCGACAAGTGAAAATTTCGGTAGAATCTCTCCTATATATTGAGCATCTCCCAAAAAATATTAGCAACAATTTACACTTAAGAAGTCAAAATTAAGATAAAAACAACTTCAACCAAACAATAAAATTAATGCCAAAATAAGAAAACACACACATATATATACCCATAAACATCAAAGAATTTCACCCAAAAACAGCAGCAAATAAAGCCCAAAATACCAAAAAAATTTACCAAAAACTTTAACCTAAAAACAGTAGCAAATGAGTTGAAATACAACAGAAAATTTAACTAAAAACAACAGCATATTTACCCATAAACAGCAAAGAATTTCACTCAAAAATAGCAGCAAATTAGCTAAAATACAACAAAAAATTTGACTAAAAAGAACACCTTATTTACCGAGAAACAGTAGAGAATTTCACCCAAAAACAACAACAAATGAAGCCCAAAACACCAGAAAAAATTTACCAAAAAATTTAACCCAAAAAAGCAGTAAATAAGCTAAAATACAACAGAAAATTTAACCAGAAACAGAAGCATATCAAACCCAAAATTTTTCTACAACTTCACATAATTCTCTGTCACTTCAATTATATTTGAGAGAAAAACCTAGTTTCAATTTCAAAATTTGATCCTTTGCACTTAATTTATCTGTTTGTGTCTGATTTATATTTTCATTTATTCATTATCCCCATCCATACATCCATTCATGATGAACCACACATTTGTTAATCAACCAAAATCAATGTATATGATAATACAAAATCAAGGCCACAACAGTTAACGAAATGCACTTTCAATTTTCTTGGAAACTTAACAATAAAATTTATGATAACAATCCAAAAGTCCATAAATGATACTCACCCCAACTGCTCCACCTAAAGCTCACTTATGCAAATATTTGGAGTCCCTTTGACATAGATTTAGATTTTTTAACTATAACAATTAAAATATTAAAACTTTAAGCTTTTATTAGTGGGGTTGAGGGACAGTGCATATCATTGCTCTATAGATAAAGAAGAAGTTGGATTGAGCGGTTAATGATATTAGCTGTGTTGATCATTTTTTTAATTTTTTGCTATGTTTATGACAATATATGGTTAGATTTCAATTAATATTAAAATGTAGCGTAATTTCTTAAGCATTCAAAGTCAAGGAATACAATATTTGCACTTTATAGACATCATTAGTATCGAAATCTATATATCAAAGTAGAGTGGAATATACAAAATGAGAAAGATTTGAATTAAACAAAATACCACAACTAATCTAAACGCAAAGTATTCAAAAATTATAAAAACTCCACTTAAAAAAACTTAGAAAAAGGTTAAAAAAAGTCTTACGAAAAATTTACCCCTTGAATCACTAATGCCTAGCTGTTATCTTCAATCCCAAACCCCTTCACGAACATAGTTTCAGCCGAACTCTCCTCAATCACATCATTCGTAGAGCTTCTTCTTGTTACATTAAATAATTTTATTGGTATTTAGTGAATGATTTAAAGAAGAACAGCTCAGTGAGGGGCAAATTTCAAATATGCTTCTCTTTTGCTTCAAGCAGATTTTAAATTAGTAATGGGTAGGAACACAAACCCAGCCCCTTCACCAACATGAACTGTTGTAAAGCTTCTTCTTTCTCGCTTCTTTTGGGTTCAAGCAGTTTTTAAAGCAATGATTGGTAAGAAAAAAGGAACAATTGAGGAAAACAAAACTCAGGTTAGCCAGCAACCTGATCGCTTCGAAAATACAAGATTCGATGTGCTATGATTTCTTAGATTTGATTATGTAACCTTCTAATTATGAGCAGACTTTGATTCTATTTGGACTTTTGTAGATTTAGTTTTAAAATTATATATATAATTTTAAAAAATTTAATGAGTTAATTATTTTTTAAATAAATTTTAACTGGTTGTCAACCGGTTAATGAAAAAAATTTTAAAATTTTTTATTATATTATAATTATTATGTACTGTTAATTTAATCAAGCGGTCCATATATTATTACGGTGTTAATACCGTAAATTTTGTTACAGTATTATAGAATTTTCCACAATTATAGTTTGTTATTTGGATATGAGTTCAGTTTAATAAATAACCAATTAACTCTTTTTATTTTTGTCATTATATTTATTTTAGAATTTTCTTAATCTTGCTATTCAATATTCCATGTCATATTGATAATATTGTATTGATCAAATATAATTTGATCCTGGAGAATTGGACCTGTTTATCTCGGTTCTATAGGTTTTATTTATTTATTTATTTATTTTCATGTTTCCATTTTGAAAATGTATGCAAAGTGAAATCATCTTGTCACATATAAATGAAAATAGCTGTCTCTCACTTTCTTTACAATCACCGCTAGAACCCTAAAGATGGATTATAATGGAGAGGACTATCGGTTTCTTAAGATAAAAGATGCCATTCTCTCAATAAACCAAAAAGTGAGTTTTGTCGGCGTTATTCTGGAGGTTGGTTCTCCTAAGCAAAGCAAGGGCACTGGTAATTGACTTGACTCGCCCTCGCTCACTTGCTATTAGATAATTAATTCATTCTCAAGTAATTTATTTTAATTTAAAAATGAAAATATTGGCTGGCAATGATGACAGAAAGGCCGGGCTTACGGCTGCTACTAACTGTTCGTTTGGTAGTAGAATGATTATTCTTCCTGTAAGGTGTACGTGCTGAGCCAGTTGCTTAAATCTTTTGTCTTATTTTATTTATTTTGATTGGGTGGCTTTAGTTTCATTCAGATCAAGTTAATATGGCCCTGGAATCCAAACAAGCTTGAGTATTGGTGGCATTTGGAGCAATGGAGTCTAAATTTGTTTGTTTTATATATTTATATATGGTTTGAAAAATTTTGAAGGCTGTCCCTTTGCTCAACAAGCATCTTGTTTTCAAATTGGCTTTCACTACAGAATTGGAGTATCTAGAAACTGGGAATTCAGATGTTGTTTTACTTTTAATTATGTTTTTTGATTTGTTTATGTTTTTTTTGCCCTCTTAGTTTATATTGCTTATGTAATAAAGCAAAACCCTAGACCCCTTCCACAATTTAGATAACATGAAGAAGAAAGAAAAATGTTGAAATTTCTTAATAATAGAGGCCGAAAGTCGGGCTGTTAGCTGCACTATATCTCACAGCAACTTATTAACTTGCTTAAAATCTTCAAAGGTCAGTCTGTTTCTTTCATGCCAAATCAAAGAGTTGTGAGAATTGCACATTTCCATAGCACTCAGCTTTTTCACCACTCCCGAAGGGACAACGATCTTCTGAAAGCAAAGAACTTTTAAATGCTGGAATCACCCTTTAAATTAGAAGTATGATAATTAATATTGGATCTCTATTTTCAGATTGTTGCTGGCAATTGCTCTTTGGTTTTACAAGAAAATAAGAAGTACTAGAAGCCTCTCATGTAATCAATAGGCTCATATGATATATATTTGCTCGTGGTGGATTGGCTGTGATGTAAACATTTATTGAAAAAGATTTTACCTTATTTCAGTAGGATGCATGTTGATGGGAGTTGCTTATTGTGGGAAATTTGGTTGTTTTTAAACAGTATGGTTTATGATCCTAACCATATTTACCATTTTTTTTTATATGACTTATGAAATGGTCAAAGAGCTTTTTTGAGAAGTTTATCTGCTGGTTACAAAAATTGTAAAACAATCGGAAACATCATGACGCAGGCCAAGCTAGTAATGTACTATAATTTTGCTTGCTTGTCCTAAATCACATCCTTTCTATGATTGATTTTGAAACAGTCAATAGGCTTTTGCTAACAGTTTCCATTGTATAATTTAAACAAAAGCTCGACCTGCCAAAACATTTTTAGAATAGTTGTACCAAACAGCCTTTTTTATTAATTAGATAATTGTTTTAAAGAAACAAAACTTGAATTGTATTAAAAGTAATACCAATCAATTTTGGTAAAACAAATTTCCTTGTTTTTCTTTCCTTGACATCATATTAACAAACAAATTAGTGTATTAATGTAATGTGCTTAGCACTTCACAATGGTGGGCTATGTAACATTAATTGACAAGTGTCATTTATGATCATTCTTTTTAAACTTCAATTGGGAACCAAATTGCCTTCTCTAGTATGGCTTCTGAAATTCGTAATTCTTTTATATTATTTTCTCTTACAAAGCGTATGTGTTTCATTTGCAGATAGCTTTTGTGCAATAAAAGTAATAGATGAATCACATACGAAAGATGGGATTTCTGTTAATATCTTTGCTGAGAGTATGGAAAAGCTACCCCATATTGCATCAGTTGGGGACATAATTCTGCTTTCTCGTGTCGTGGTATAAAGTGATACTGACTTGCTTTACTATTAGATTTCTATGGTGCTTTTCATGGTTAATTTTTATTTATGTTTGTATTTAGAAAATTTATGGAACATGTCCTTATATGTTACGAGTTTATTCAATTGTTCAAATTTTTCTTACAGGGAGAACAGAAAACTATCATGTAGTGAGAAAAACCGAGATTTGTGAATTTGCTTGCACTTTGACTTAAGTGAATGACAAAGTGAAATGTTTGGGACTGAAAACAGATGAAAATAAAAGAGACCTAAAATTTTCTTATGTAATTTGTCTGTATCCCTCTCTCTCTCTCTATATATATAAGCAAGGAGATAATGTATTAAGATTATTCCCAAATGTCAATTCTCTGAAAGAGTGGATGTCGAATGCCAATCTATATGCTGCAGTAAAGACAAAGATGTTAGTGAATTGTGTATATGTATGTTCATTCTTGATTATTTTTAGGTAGGCTCTTCTTAGTTTGTATTCTGTTGTAATATATAACCCCATTTGAGTGGCACTACTTTGTTGTGCTTTTCTATGAAATGTAGCTTTCATGTAAATTATCCTGAGGACCTATGTAGAACTGCTAGCATAGGTGGAAGAATTAGTATTGAAGCAAGATTGCTATTTTTTGTCCTTTTTAGGGGGTTATGTTATTTCCATTTTCAAAAAAATGTTTACCCACCTTTTTGTGGTAAGATTTTAGTTGCTTATTGCCTTTTTCGAGTTAAATTGGGTTCCTATTTCTTTAAAGATTTTATTCACAGGATGTAAGGGCCTTTTGTTTAGTCTATTTTAAGCCTAAAAGTATATGAATAAAGTTTAAATATCGAGTTGATTTTCTTCATATAAACTTTTCACTGTTCTTCTATTTCTCTCTCCCTTGCCTTTCTTCTCTTTAATTGTTCTTCAATCTCTGTCAAATCCTCCATTTCCTCTCCTTAAAATTTATACCTAAAAGGCTGTAATCAAATAACATACACTATCATTGACATGCCTCTTTCTTTTCTTTTACTTTTTTTTTCCCCTTTTGAAAATTTTCAATTTGGACACGGCAGGAAAGAGCAACAAAAAATTCATTCTAGATTTAATCACTCATAAGTTGGCTGGAGAGTTGTTCTATTTTCCTTTTTACTTTCCTCTTTAAAGATAGAATCCTTATGTGCATCATAATTTCATGCTATATTGGCGTGTTACATAACTTTCCATGCATATACCAAATTTTATGATTTTGACTAAAAAGTGAATTTTAAGAATGCTTAAAATTGGGAGCTATGCTTGCGCAGATGAAAACACACGATGGGCAAGCATATGCACTTTTCAACAAAAAGTTTTCATCGTTTGCTTTATATGAAGGGAAAGGTGGTGAAGACTTCCTCCCTTACCAAGTTTCTTCTAGATTTTTCATGAGAGATCAGGACAAGAGGATTCTAGCTACTGTGAGAAAATGGTTGCTTGACTTTCAGTTTAAGGAAGGTATGCTCTAGAATGCTTCAGTCAATGAACAATAATTTTAATTTTATTAATATTAAAACTTAGAAAGTATGTTTATATACTATTATGTCAAAATGTCAATGAGAATAAGCTTTTTTAGTTGATGTTAAATGTACTTATGCAAATATGATAATGAAAATAAAGTTATCAGATGATAGATTTTTTTTTTTTCCTTTTTAAGTCTATATGTATGTGTAGTTTGTGTCTATTGTTCATTGTTGATGTTTATTTGCTCATAAAATATGCTGACATTGATGTGTTGAGGAATTCACTGATGTTGATTGTTGAATGCTTTCTTGATGATGTCCCAAACAAATAGAATTTTCCCAATTAAAATAATTGTATGTGTATTATCCAAACTTGATGCAAATGCGCATCCATGCATGAAAGCACTAGTGACTGAGGGGATTGCGATATTATCAAGCATTTGTTTAAGAAATTTAGACCTGGCCATTTTTGAAGGAAAAATTTGATAAGCATTATATGCTCTTGGGTTGTGCAAGTTTCTAATCTGCAGTTTGTGTTTATTTTCTTATTACTTCTTGTTTTTATTGAAAAAGCTTTAGAAGTTCTGGCATCTCTATGTGCTGCATATTACGCACCTAGTTGCATGTGAAACAAGTCATTCTCAAGGGGACAAAAATGAAGCAACCAATTCCCAACTTCTCCTTGGGTATATTTATTTATCAATATAATTGATATGGTGATCTGATTTTCTCTTGCTGATGGGACTACCAGCTATATAAATTTATGTTGATTCATGATCAGCTTGCTGTTGTAGATTGTCACAGCTCAAAAAAGCTCAAGCTTAGTGGTATTTTCTACAAAAGAGTGACTTCAAATTTGTTATTCATAATTATCTTTTCCCTCATTGTGATGTGGCACTAAGCTTGTTACAGTGAGCAAAGAAGCCAATATTTCTTGGGCAATTCTGGGTTCATGTGATCCCTCCTTCTGGAGGAGACTTTTGGTTTCTGAAAAGGAAAGAAAGCCATGCTTCTTTGGAGTGGTGTCTTTTTGGCTCTTTTTTGGGTGTTATGGCAAGAAAGAAACAATTAGATTTTGGAAAGAATAAGGAAGATAACATGGATGGTTTCGTAGGATAAAGTTAAGCTTTTGATATCTCTTTGGGCTTTGGTGACGTAGAACTTAAAAGATTGTTCTTTTTTCTGCATAGTTCTAAAGATTGTTCTTGTTTCTGGATTGGGGAAGGATGTCTAGGGCTATTGATGGGCTTTGTATAGATTAGTTCCCTTCTCCCTTTTTTCTCTTTTTTATTGTGTGGACACCTGGCCCACCTTTGTAAAGAAATTGTTATATATGTGGCTAAAAATTGAAAAGAAAGAAAAAAGAAAACTTGTGTAGAATTTTTCTTTTAACCTATTGTAGTGTATTTCTGTGCCAAATTTCAGATTGTGCTTCTAATCTGCATAAAATGCTTTGAACATTTTGCTTGATAGATTCAAAAAAGTTCCTATTGTTGAGAGAAATCAAGGATGGACAGCGCATTAATATGGCTTGCAAGGTAATTCAGTCACATTTTTGTATCCTTTTGTACATTTGAGTTGCTGTTAACAAATTGATGCCTTTGATTAGAAAATTTCTGTACCAAGTCAATATAAATTTGAGAGAGAAACAAATGACTTTCCACGCTAAGCTTACTGATATTTCACTAATTCAAAGTATTGTTCATTTTCAATTTCATTGCTTTTCCTTATCAAGGTACTTCATATTTGTGAAGTTGCTAAAGGTGAGTGGATGGCCTTTGTTTGGGATGGAACTGATATTCCACCCGCCCAGATCAGTACAAAGTGAGTAGATGTAAGTTATTTTTCCTTTAATATTTGTAATTTATTCTCTGATGAGATTACACATGAATTCCAGTTGATGTTTTAATAGTGAATAATTTGCTAAAAAAAATGACCTAGGTTATAGATTTTACCCTAATCAATTTGAATGGTAAAGTAAAAAAGGACAAGAAAGTTATGTTCAGAGGGAATTTGTGCTTCCATATCCTTTCTTACACGATGGCCTTGATGTCCTTAATTTTTATTTGCCCAACCATTTCTTTCTTTTTTTATTTTTTATTTTTTGGGGGTGGTGGGGGATTTTCATTAAATGAATGCAAAGGTTCTTAATGGTTGAATAAATAGTTTATACAGTAGAGGATTCTTTAATGTAATTTTCAAACTCTAAAACACAAGCAAGCTACTTTTGAAAGAATAGCCTCTTCTTGAAATGGTAACAAAGACCATAATTTTCACCAGACATGTTTTTCTCACTATTTTCATTTTCATATTATTTTTAAAACATGTGGTTCTGTTTGCTCATGGAGATTTTTATTAAGTTTGGTCTTGCTGTAAATAAGATGGTGGAAGAATACAGAAGGAATATGGATTTATTTGCAAGATTGGTCTTGAAAAGCCTATAGCTAATATGGATTGGGGTTTTAAATTTTGTTTTAGGAGTGGATGGATGCTACTTTATCACTTCTTGTTCTTCATTTACCTGTATCATGGTAGTAAGTTGCACAGGCACTTCACTTTGTGGTCTATATAATTGCTTACTTATATGATTGTCTGAACTTTGTCCATAATTGGCCTGACTGACAGAAAATATACGTGGCCTTTGTTGTTAATTGCCCAAAGATGTGATTGTTAATGTTTATCAAGATTCAATATTCAAATCATGTGAATCCAATTATAATTTTTGTTGCAGTGCTTAACAAGAATGTGTACCAAATTAAATTCTAATTTTTTAATATCTTTTCAAATTCTGATGAAAAATTATCTCTTCACTAGAATTTTCTTAGTATTCTTGACAGAGTAAGTTCTAGTCTTCCATGAGGCAGGCAGTTTATAATAAAATTTGGATGTTTAAAATAAACTTCTAATTTGTCTGTTATTGTTAATTATGAACTATAGGCTTGAAGATGAAATGGATCGTGAGCTGCCTTTACAAGTGGAGCCTTTGCCTTTATCAAGAGATATATTATGTTCATTTCCTGCAGTTGGAAGTATCTTGAGAGTGATCATAGACAAAGGCATTGAGAAGCATATCCTTCATCTTCTAAAAATTGGTAAATGGGTGAAACTTCAAAATGTACTCTGTCAAGTGGATGCGGGATTATGGTTTGGTATGTTGACGCACTTCACAAGGCTACGTTATGTGCCAAATAACGACAATCTCATAGTGGAGCGTCAAAGGTTATTCTGACTTCCAAGTGACTTCATTATTCTTATGGCTGAATGCTTTATGCTTTTAACTTTGATTTACTGATTATTATTATACATTTAACATATATAACTCAGGTCTTATGACGAGCGATTGTCATGGGAACATAACCGGATGCCATATTGGTGCTTTCCTTGGACTTCACAAGTTACAGGTTACCATATTGGTTTTTTTATGATGATCCTCTCTATTTGAACTTTTTTACATGTTTTTTGTTGGATTTAATCTCGTGGAAATAAAATCTCTATCCCTAGAATTTCTGGATCATGATGTTTATTTACCTATAATTTTTCATTGATCCATCAGATATTGATTATTCTGAGGATGGGCCATTTGTTACATTGAAGGATGTTCTTACCCACTCACAGGTGTCCTATCTTGTGCAAACCTTTTGTTCTTAGTCTTTTTTGTATAAATGCCTTCAATTATTCTACTTTGATGACTGTACTGTTGTCATTGTCTTTTAAATTTCTTTATTTTTTTTATTTTGAAACCTCAGGATTGAGGTTTGGTTCACTTGTTCTGAATAGACTTTTACATGTCTTATTGTTTCTTGTATTTCTAGTGTGTGATTCTCCCAAAAGAGCATGTTAAACCATGAAAACTTATGTTAGACGCAAATATAGAGTAGGGGTAGTTTAGTAATTTTATTTATTCATTAATTAGGGCTTAGGTATAAAAAAGAGATTAAGGAGTCATTTAAGGTTTATGCTGAGTTTTCCGAAATATTTGGAGAGATCAAGAGTTTTGAGAGAGGTAGAGATCAAGAGTTTTGAGAGAGATTAACGTACCTCTCGAATTGTAGGTTAGGATTTGTTCTTTCTTTTGATTCAATTAATAAAATTCAACCTTAATTTAGCCCTAAGCCCTATCAAAGTGGTATCAGAGCAAGAATCCTAGGACAATGGTAGCAAATAAGGTGGACGCGCTTGAAGAGAAATTGGAAGCAAAGGTTGGATCTCACAAGGCCACTGTTGACGAGCGATTTAACGCCGTTCAACAACAATTTTCATCCCTTGAAGCTATGTTGTTCAAATTGACGGAACTCTACCTCAACCCACCACTGGCGGCATTGATGGGCCATGGCGGTGTGGCAGGAAAAGATTCGGTGGTATGAAACCTGTGTTGGGCAATGGCATAGGAGTCAGGGTGACTGGGCTTGGCGACTTAGGGGCGTTTGGGGGTGAGGCCCGACCTGGACAAGTTGGATTTGGAGGGAAAGGTGCTTCCATGGTTTCAATGGCGAGAACCATGACAATCATTGAGGTTGTGGGGTGAATTTAAGGATCGGCTGTTGGAGAGGTTTTGGGCCACTAAAGAGGGAGATTTGCATGAACAACTTTTTGCCTTGACCCTGGAGAGAACGGTCATGGAGTATAGGGAAAAGTTTGAGTTGGGGCGTCTAGGGGAAATCTCAAAGGCAGTGTTGGTATGGAATTTTATAAAGGGACTGAAGCCGAAAATCCGAGTCGTGCTATGCTTTTTGAGGCTGAGAGGGTTAGGGGAGACAATGGAGTTGGCACAGATGATTGAGGATAATTACATAGCAGAATGGGTTAATAGGAGCAATTTAGTTGAATTTTCATATTGAAACAGCACACCATCGATATGACAGAAAACCCAAACCTTAGGGTTTTAGCGAGAGTGCTAAAGCACACTATTGAGAGGCTAGAAAATGGAAATTATAAGGATGCAGAGAGATTCCCAAAGGGATCGGGTTAGTGGTGCCTGAGCAGGGGTGACTTTCAAACACCTCATGGTGACAGAGATTCAGGACAAGAGGGCGAAGGGGTTGTGTTTTCAATGCAATGAGAAATTTTGATCGGGGCATCAATGTAAGGACAAATCACTGCAAGCCCTAGCTGTGTGTGATGAAGACAAAGGCAGGGAAGAAGTCGGGGAAGAAGAGGTGGTGGACGACCCATTTGGATGTAGCTGAGGTCTCGCGTAATTCAATGGTGGTCTTTACAACGAAATACATAATGAAAATAAGCGGGAGAATAGGGGAGTAGGACGTGGTGGTGTTAATAGACAATGGTCGACCCACAATTTCATTTCTAAGAGAGTAGTATACTAGTCGGGACTCTATTTGACGTAACTAGCAGTTTTAGGGTGGTCATGGGTACTAGGAAGGTAGAAAAGAGTAGAGGAATATGTAGGTGACTGATCTTATTATTACTAGGCATTCAAGTGGTGGAGGATTTCCTACCGTTCGACTTAGGAAGTACAGACGTAATTTTGGGAATGAAGTGATTAGTCGTTGGGAAAAATGAAAATGAATTGGAAACCATTAATAATGGAGTTTCAGCTAAGTGGTTAGGCGGTTGTGCTACAGGGTGATTCGAGTTTAAGCAAAACCTTAGTGTCACTTAAAATCATGATAAAGGCGATTCAGGATGCGGGGCAAGATTCTTGGTGAAGTTGCATAGCCTAGGAGGGGAATGGACAAAGGCATCAGTGGTTATTTCGAAACCGATTCAGCAATTATTGGAGCAATTTAAGGGGATTTTTCATATGCCTAGTGGCCGACCTCCACGGTAGGAACATGAGCACGCCACAGTGTTGAGAGAAGAGGCCTCCCCAATTAGCGTCTGGCCATATTGATATCCCCAAATACAAAAGAATGAAATTGAGAGACTAGTTAAGGAAATGTTGGAGGCCAGGATAATCAAATTGAGTGTGTGCCATTTTCAAGCCTGATCTTGTTAGTGAAGAAAAAAAAATAGTTGGAGATTTTGTATTGACTATCAAGCCGTGAATAAGGAAACGATGCTTGATAAGTTTCTTATTCCAATAATCGATGTTGGATGAGTTGCATGGGGTGACAACATTTATAAAATAGATTTGAAGTTGGGATATCGCCAGATTTAGATGCAACCAGAGGATGTGCATAAGACTGTATTTTGGACCTACGAGGAGCATTATGAATTTCTGGTCATGCCATTTGGCCTCACAAATGCATCGGCCACTTTTCAATCATTGATGAATAAGATATTTCAACCTTATTTGAGGTCCTCGTTTTCTTTGATGATATCTTGGTCTATGGTCGCACTTTCGAAGATCATGTGGGTCATTTAAAATTAGCGTTAAAGGAGTTATAAAAATATCAATTGTATGCCAATTGGAAGAAGTTCTTGTTTGCGTGGACGAGGGTGGAATATTTGGGGCATGTGGTGTCAGCTAAGGGGCTTTAGTAGTTCAATCTAAGATGGCTGCAATACTAGAGTGGCCTTTACCTAAGACACTGAAGGAGTTGAAGGGTTTTTTTGGGCTCACTAGATGCTACTGGAAATTTGAAGGGATATAGCACTATAGCATGGCCTCTAACAGAGCAATTGAATAAGGATAGTTTTCAATAGGGGGAAGTAACGATGCAGGCTTTTGAAAAATTAAAGCAGGTCATGACTAGTGTTTCGATGTTAGCATTACTGGATTTTAGCCAACCGTTTATCGTAGTGTCAAACATATGGGGTATGGGTTAGGAGCAGTTCTCATATAAAATCAGCACCCAATTGCCTACTTTAGTCAAGTGTTAACAAATAGGGCACTGCTCGAGTTAGTTTATGAGCGCAAACTCATGGCAATTATATTAGCTATTCAAAAGTGGAGACCATGCCTCCTGAGGCAATGTTTCATCATTGGAATCGATCAGTAGAGTCTCAAGTTCCTGTTAAAGCAATGGATGGTGTTAGTCACACCAACACTGGTTGCCGAAATTACTAGGCTATGATTTTGAGATACAATATTGGTCAGGGTTGGAGAATAAGGCAACAGATGCTTTATCGCGATAGGAGGAACATGAGTTGGTAGCTTTATCAGTGCCTTTGGTGATGGATTGGGACGCATTGTTACGAGAGCTTGAAGTGGATGAGGGGTTGGCAAAGATTTAAGTTACGTTGTGTGGGGAACTAGGATACCTGAACTATTCCATGGATGGACAGCGACTGTTATATTAAGGATGTCTTGTGCTGCTAAGGACATCACATCATGTATCAAAGTTGTTGTAGGAGTTTCATGGGAGAGCTATTAGGGGACATTCATTCTGGTGTTCAAACAACTTATCAACATTTGGCTGCGAAGCTATATTGGGCGGGGATGAAGAAGGATGTCAAGGAGATGGTAGCAACATGTGATGTGTGTTAGCGACACAAATACATGGCAATGGTGCCGGGAAGGTTATTGCAGCCATTATCACTACTTGATAAAGTTTGGGAGAAGATGACGATGGATTTTATTGAGGGATTGCCACGGTTGAATGGGTATACGGTGATCTTGGTGGTGGTCGATCAACTAAGTATGCTCATTTCATACTCCTACGATACCCTTATACTGTTGTGATTGTTGCAGTAGCATTTATGTGAGAGGCGATATGTTTATATGGAATTCTAGAGTCGACAGTAATGGATTGAGATAAGGTTTTTTTGAGTCACTTTTGGAGGGAGTTGTTTAGGATGTTGGGTGCAGTTTTGAAGAGAAGTATAACTTGCCACTCATAGACTGATGAACAGATTGAGGTAGTCAACCGAAGTGTAGAGTCCTGTTTGTTGTGTTTTGTGTCGGACATGCTTAAGTAGTGAACAAGGTGGTTAGCATGGGCAGGGTATTGGTACAATATTTCTTATCACACGACTACGTACACTACTCTTTTTAAGATCTTATATGGGCTTGATCCTCCTCCTTTGGTGTACTATGGACAGGGTTCGACACTTGTGTCTCAAGTGGATTAATATTTGGAGGATCAAAATCAAATACTGGAAGATTTGAAGAGGCATCTGTCTAAGGTGCATCAAATAAAGGAGAAACAAGCTGATGGTCATAGGAGGGACGTACAGTTTGAGGTAGGGAATCGAGTTTATCTAAAGTTACGGCTATGTTGGCAGAAGTTTCTAACGCGACAGAGGAATAAGAAGCTCTCCCCTCAGTATTTTGGGCCCTATGAGATCGTAGAAGGGTTTGGAGAGGTGGCATATCGATTGAAGTTGCCACCAACATTGGTCATTCACCCAGTGTTTCATGTGTCTCAGTTGAGATGAGCTATTGGAGAACACAACCTTCTCCTTCACTTCTGCCGATGTTGATTGAGGACATGGAGGTAGTGCTAGATCTAACTGCTGTGCAAGGAGTACGGCAAAGGGCGACAACTATCTAATAAAGAGGTATTGATTACATAGAAGGACCTACCAGAGTATGAGGTAACGTGGGAGCCATATGAGTTGATACAACAATAATTTCTTAGATTCCACCTCGAGGACAAGGTGTCTTTTTGGGAGGGGAGTAATGATAAACTAATGAAAATTTATGTTAGGCGCAAATATAAAAAGATAAGGGCAGTTTAGTAATTTTGGGGATAGGGGTAATTTAGTAATGTTGTTTATTCATTAATTAGGGTTTAGTTATAAATAAGAGATTAAAGTGTCATTTAAGGTTTATACTGAGTTTTCTAAAATATTAGGAGAGATCAAGAGTTTTGGCAGAGATTGACCTACTTTTCAAATTGTAGGTCAGGATTTGTTCTTTCTTTTAATTCAATTAATAAAATTCAACCCTAATTTAGACTTAAGCCCTATCAGAGCAGTTTATTATATAAAATTAATAGAGTTGATTTAATGTTGTAATTTTGCTAACAATCAAAATTATTTGATTTGTATCCTTTTTAAGGTGCACTAGATATCCTATGGCAATTTTTATGTGGCCGTATTGTTTTATGTTATATTTTTAGAAAACTGGATTTTTTGTTCAAGTATATTTGTTATAAATAGAAGGGAAATTGATAGTCGAGCAATCTCTAATTTGGAACAAGGACAGTTTGGTCTCAAGTTTTTTCGGATATCTGTTTTTCTTCCTATCATTAGTTGATAATCGTCAAATGCAAACAAATGAAGGGCTAAAAGGATAATACAAACGATATTTACCCACCATAGGTCATCTCTAGTTTTTTGATCCAATAATCTAATGGGTTGGGTTTGGATAAACAAAATTTAACATGAGACAATAGCATGACATGAAACCACTTCAACAAAACCCATTGTCGTTGAATAGATCTAATTTGGTTTCAAATTTGAATAGGGCCGAATGTTTGAATATGATTGACATGCTTATTTCTTTCCGAATATTTTAATATTGATGTTATTTCCTTTTTAAAATTCAAAGCCAATTATTTTACATTTGTGCCTTTTAGATTCTGGTTAAATAGGTAGTAAAGTATCTTGAAATTACATAAACTAAATTAACTAAATGAAGATTATAAGTTACTGTTTTTATTGTTTTGTAAAAGTAAATATTTATTGACAGAGATTATAATAGCTTTAATTTTAATTTTGTTATGCTGTAAAATAATACTGTAAAAATTATATAATTATGGTATATGGAGAAACATACTTTCTTGTTGGAGTTTTTATATAGTTAGTGCTCTAAATAGATTCATTGATATCTCTAGATTAATTAGGTCTTATATATTGAAAATATAAAAGAAAAATGAAAAACTTTTCAAATTTGATAAAAGGTTAATGAAATCAACCTCTTATACTTAGATGAAAATGTTGAAACTTTTCATTAACTTCAGAAAACAAATAGCCTAAAATGTTTGATGACTTCATTCTAAGTCGCATTCAGAATTGAGCGGCAACGATGGATAAACCTCCCATGTGGACTCTTGCAACAATCATAAACTCAATAACAAACATAAACACAACTCATTATAGTTTAATTAATTTCCAATTAATGGGATTTGAATACATGATCGCTTGGTCATAGTTATTCTTTGGTACTGCATAAAGTCATTACTTGAGCTAAAAGTTTAGAGAAAAGATAAAAAAAAGTGTCTATGTTAAGTAGTTGCCGTAAGGCGGTTTTTAAAATGTTGTTTTACGGTATTTTTAGAATAACTGGTAATGTGGCAGTCTTTTTTGAAATATGAAACAAAAAATAAAAAATTGGCACAGTTGTAAGACATAATTTTGTCCAAATAATATAGCTCGATATGTATGCTATCCTGAACTAACTTCTAAATGTCTGGACTCTCAATTTCCCCCGACCATGATGGTTAAACCTTAGTTCCTTAGCAAGTTACTGCCTGATCACATAAATCTTCTTCTGTTAGGCTTCTTTCTAGGATGGGGATTAGTTATATGGATATACCATTTATGCTTTTTTGCGTCAAATATGCCAAATCACATAACAACTGATTGCACCATAGAAATAAAACTCCAGTTCTGAATCTGAATTTTCAAATTCTATTGGATCAAAATATTGGATTTCAGTCATCAACCTGACACATCAAAATGCAGTGCCTGCAAGGAACCATTTTGGGGCCTACATGTTAATGGCATTTTATACGTGATGACAGGTAACAGCTAAATTCAAGTGTGTGGCTCGAGTTGTAGCTGCACTTCCATGGCGGTCTGAGGATTTCTGCTCTCCCCTTGGGAATTACAGGATCAGGTTGACCTTAGAGGATCCAACAGCAAGAATTCATGCTTTTGTCTATGCAAAAGATGGGGTGAGCTCATGTTTTTAATCTCCATGGTTTTCATCTGTCATTCTCTGTCATGACTAAAGTTTTTTGTCAGAAAGCCTATAATGCAACACATCTGCTTGTCAGTGCATCTCTATTTTTGTTTTGAATCATCTATTCTTGGAAATCTGATATTTCTATATTCTACATTTGAAACTTTCCTTGATATCACAATCTTCACCCATGACAGGAGAAACTTTTTGGCGGTTATCCCTCTGTCGATGTATTGAAAAGAAAGATAAACAAATTGCTTGGAGCGGCTGTAAGTGATGGCGAAGAAATTAAGGATGCTCCCAGAAATCCACCATGGGTGCAGTGTTGCCTAAAATCGTACTACATCGATAGAAATGATATTTGGGGAAGCAGGCAATATAGAATCTTTGACACCATGATTTCAAGTTAAGGAGTTTGACAGTTTTCCTTAGATTTGGTAACCGACATCTAACGGCAGATGCAACTATTTCTAAACCTAGGCTGTTTAGGTAACATGTGGATTAAAGGTGTCTTTCGGCCTCTTGGGGCCTTAAGTGTAGCTGTTGATGGTACTGCTTCCAAGACTTAAAGAAAGATACCAATTTTACGAGTCTTACGTTCAATGTCCAATGGTGACGAAATGCTACAAACTAATCTGCAGAAATCTTTCACCTATATTTCATCATACGATCAATTCTTGTGCAATGTGCAAACAATGGAAACTTTTCTTCCCCTTTCTACTTCTCTACGGTACAAAAAACCTGTTTCAGCTAATGCTGGAAGATAGAGGAACTGTCTGTACAACATATTGCCACACAAATCTGTGCATTTTCGAAGTCAAAAGGCAGAAACCATCCTTGCAGACGCTTAACACTATGATCACCACCAATTAATTGAATTGACCAACAGCATGCTCATTGTGCTCGTTCGGCAAAGCCACATCACCAGCTGCTTGAACAGCATTTCTTCGCTGCCTCTCACGGAGATAGAGGACAGTAAGAAGACAAGCAAAAAGTGTTAATATTGTTGCATTTCCTTCCTCCATGATAAAATTCTCCACCCATGCTTCCATTCTTGGATAGACTTCAGGCAATGAATCAATCAAATGGACCTGGTAAGAAAGCAGCACCAAGATCAAAATACAATAAAGCAAATTCAAGCACACTCAACAAAAACGAGCAAAGGATAAACTCAATGCGTCTTATCATCAATTTGCTCAAATAGAAGGAAGATGGAAGGACAAGCCTTTTTGGCATCTTTATGCTGTTAAGGTATATAATAACAGCAGTATATTAAACTACCTTTCCTTTCCACAATCATTAAAGACAGGAGGCAATTGATGGTTTTAAGTTTTGATTGAAAAGCTTGTGTCTGAACTACCATTAGTGGGCATATTTGTTTATTTTAAAGAAAAAATAATTTTAAGCAGAGCAGGACACAATGCAGATATCAGATCAACTTTTTAAACCATGCCAAGAAAAGTAGCAAATAGACCAGATAAAGGAAATCACCAGGAAACTGCCAGCATAGTTCTTCCGTATCCACAAGCTTGTGAGTGCAAGTGTGACAGGCAACTTTGCTGCAGGATCAGCCTCTAGGGCTTGATCATAGTAACGTTTGGCAAGATGAAGATCAAGAGGAAGTCCTTGGCCATGCTCGTGCATATAACCAAGATTGAACATGGCTTGTGCATTGGATTGTGATCTTGCATGCAAGTAAGCCTCTGCTGCACGCTCATAATCCCTCTGAGTGCCCTGGAAAACAAAGAAACATGAAAAGAAAGTTATGTTTCCAATGAAAGTGATTCCCAAACTTCAAGGACATCTTTCGTCTTGAGACACTTACCCGACCATAGTAATATGCATCCCCAATCAACAGAGCAGCATGCTCATTACCCTGTTCAGAAGCTTGCCACCACAAAGAGTGTGCACATTGATGCCTCTCAGCATCAGTACAGAAACCAGATTCTCCCATGCACATGCTTCCCTCTCCATATTTGTCAAGGATCCAGGCAGCATTACTTTGTGCCACCTCATAGCCTAGCTCAGCCATTCTTGAATACAAAAGGAAAGCCTTACCCACATCACCTTTTAAGTATGATTCAAGTGCCCATCTAGATAAGGAACTCCATGGTCCTCGTTCTGCAACTAGTTTGTACAATGCAGTAGCCTGAAACCAAGTAAAACTCAAATTTATTTGTATGCTGACAAGCATGCATTTCAAGAATAATAAGGTTTAGCATAGTACGTATATGCGCCAATAACAACTATGGTCTTCACAAAGTCATGTGAAGGAGGGGGCTAGAAGGAAGAGAGAATCAAAATTTTCTATTATCAAAATTCCACCATTGAGAAATACCTTACAGCAAAAACAAATGAGATACAATTGCCATTAGATTCCAAAATTGAAGAACTTCTAAGTGGTTCAATAAAAAAGTAGGCATATGAAACCAACTGTATGCAAAGAAAGTAGAACATGAGCCCTAGGCAACCCTTCAAGTACATCTCACGAATAGATTTACAATTACTTTATAAATAATAATAATGATCATGATACATAAATAAAGGCCAAACAAAAACTAAAAGCATAATAGCACTACATTTACCATGGGGGGATTCTTCTTTAGCCCAACACCAGTATGGAACATCTTTGCCAACTGGTAAAATGCCTTCTGATGACCTGCATTAGCAGCTACAAAAAAGTATTTGCACGCAAGTTTTACATCCCTCTTTACCCCAATCCCTTTATAATACATTACTCCAAGGTTATAATGCCCACCAGCCTCCTCATTATCAGCTGCCTTTTCAAAGTACTCTTTTGCCTGTAATAAAATGAGATGGTTTCCATCATAAAGTAAAACAAATTAGGAGCAAACAAATATACTTCATAATTTGGATCAAAATTTAGGTTGAATAACAGAACATACAAAGAATGTGTAATATATATCATTGAAAACAGAAAAAGGGAAATAGCAAGGCTTTTAAAAAAAATTAATTTTAAAGCTTTATTTGAGCATGACTGCTTCCTTTCTAAGTGCCATTGCTTGCGAATCACAACTGGGATTTCCCTAGATTCTCAATTTCTCACACTCCATCGTTCTCTTCTTTTAAATGGTCCTAATTTTCTAACACTGTACCAACAATTCTAGCACCAAAGTGTCTAAAAGCATCAAAACTTTCCACCTCAAGTCAATCCCTAATTAATCAGGAACCTAATCATATCAATCTCCAATATATTCACATCAGCTACTGCTACTAAAATCTAAGATATAGTGCATAATATAAGATCCTGTGTGGTAGAAATCTTCCAACCAACATCAATACTTTAATTTCAATCTCAAACAGAAAAGAATGCAAAAAATAAATACTGCAGCAATCTTTAACTGGAGAATACACGCACACACGCACACACACACACACATATATTTTAGATGTAGGAAATGTACATAGAGGAAAGATAAGTACACAAAGGAAATATAGGAGACGAACATTCAAGATACTTGCAAGGCTCATTGAGTAGGTATTTATCATATTGGAGCATGTACTGTAACAGCCTCTGCTAAAGAAGAAATTGTCTTGAACTGACACACTTAATGCAACATTCTTAATGCTTAACTCAGATTAAAATAAACGATTAACAGAATAGTTTCAAATATTAATTTCCAATGATGGGTTTGAAAAAATAAACCAAAATAGGCACTTGAAGAAAGCAATCTGCCTTAGCCAACAAGCAAAATCATACAACCAAACAAAACCAAAAGAACTTACTTTTGAGTAGTTTTTCTTTTCCACCCCATAACCCTTTACATATAAATACCCTATTCCATTATAAGCTGAATAAAGTTGCTGTCTGGCAGCATGCGAAAGCCATTCAAGTGCCTTAGTATAGTTCCTTTCAACACCTGCTCCTCTTGCATATATCTCACCAAGAAATTCCATGGACTGGGGCTCACCCTTGTCCGCAGCCTTTGAAAACCACATCAATGCCTTGGTACGATCACGCCTCAATCCTCTCAAACCAAAGTAATAAAATAGCCCTATTTTATACATCGCTCCAGCATTTCCTTTCTGCGCCTGATACTCTAAGATCTGAAAGGCCTCATCCTCCTCCCCTCTGGACTTCCTTAGGGCGCCCTTATTCTCTTCTGCTCCATTATGAATTCTGATTGGTTCAATAACAGGTGAATCTTTTGAAATCAAGAAACTATTCACTGCTATCTCTGCTAATTCAGCATATAATTTAACTGCTTTCTCATGCATCTGCAGCAACAAATCAAAATAAAACCTTCAGCACCAGATTCTAAGCTACTCGGCCATTTCTAACTCTATAGTTTCCACAGATTTCAACTTATGAAAAAAAGAATATAAACCAATTAGCTCGAACCAAAATCATATTTAAAAAAAAATTATTGCCAGTAAAAGAACATTGTTTCCTAAAATTATAACACTGCGAATCTGTATATGCCCTATAATCAGTAAATCCAACAAAATTCAAAATTTAGTATTTAGGGTTTTTATAATTGACAATCACAACAATAACGGCTGATGTACTCACATCTTGGCGCAAATATGTGTAAGCGACAGCCATCTTGGACTGAATATTACCACCTTCAGCAGCAAAATGGTGATACAAGAAAGCCTTACCCGTATTCCTCTCTCGCATCATCCCCATTCCGTACAAAAACCCCAATACCGACCGCGCATGTGGGTCACCTTCCATAGCCGCAGACTCAACCTCCGACGTCGCCTCCTCCATCATTCTCACGTCACCGTTAGTAACAGCAGACATCATCTTCGAAATGGTTATGTAATAGCTTCCGTTAATTGCACCGGGGTCGATGCTAGGTTCAAAAACGGGGCTCCATGAGCCAGGATCAAGGTTCTCTTCGGTCATGGACTCAGAGTCGCCGAAGTCATCCCAGTCGGCCGCCGACTCATCGTCCGGAGAGGCAGCCGAATCCTTGATGTCGTCTTGTGAGAGCACAAGAATGAAGGGGCGCGCTTTGAGAGATATAGGATAGAGAGAGAGGATGAGAAGACAAATTATCAGTTTCGGTGTTGATGTTAATTCAGGCATTTTTTTTCCCTTTGCTGGATCCAACGGCAAGCGCGAGTGCAAGCTACTGCATCTCCTCTGGCTTGGGGGAATTTTGGGGAAGAAAGATCTCGGTAGGGTAGTTTTGGGATTTTACAATTTACGTTGTGTTGCCACGTTTTGATTTAGTCATTTCACCAATTATGCTTTGCCACGATAGATCTTATGCTCACCGTAATTCCGCCCACGCACAGTCCCAAAGGTTGGCTGCTATTTAAGCAGCTTAGCTTATTGATAAGTTGTCGCTTCTTTTTTAAATTTTTATTACAATTTTAAATTTTAATAAAAAAATAATTATATTTTATATATAAATTATATTTTTATCATATTTTATATAATAGATTATAAAATTATTTAGTTTTTTTTAATTAAGTTTATTTAATGTAATTTTACATATTTAAGAAAAAATATGTGTAAATAATTTATTAAACATAATTTAAAAATAAAAATTAATTAAAACTTATAATTTATGTCTATTTTGTTTATTATATAATAAAACAGTACTTTCATAATAAAATTTACCAAATGCAAGTTTCCTACTTTCAAACTCACAGCAACTGCAATAAAATAATTTACCAAACATCAAGCTACATTTTTAATCAGTAGTTTATTTCATCTACACAATACAAGTAGCTTATTTCATCAGCCTCCATAATCTCAAACTAGCCCTTAGTTGTTTCGTAAAAATAGTATTAGAGCCAAGTTTTGGTTTACAAGATTTTAAAATATCAAGGTATATCAACAGAAAACTAGTGATATATATTCTAATAGTTAACTTGAATAGGAACTATATCAGTCTGCATGTGAATATAACAAGCCACATTCCTAATTATTTTTCAAAATCAAAAGATAAAAGTGGATGAAACAATCGTTTATTTTATAAATAATTATTTGATGATAGATAGTATAACAATCAAGGATAATATAACCAAAAATAGACAATATTACTCTTTGAATCAAAATGATTTAGATATTAAATAGTAAGAACAACTATATCCACCACATGTTCATGAATTTAGAGATGGAGAACTCATAATAATAAGAAACGAAAATTTAAACATGGATCATGTTCTACTAAGTAGAATTAGAAAAGGAATTTCTAGAGATAATTTTTCTTGGAAACAATGGAATATCAATTCTGTTGATGATTATGTCGAAGGTCTTGTGATAGACAATAATAAATAATTATCTATTAAACAAAGAGATGAATATAATTGGAATAATAACAAGATCAAGTGTAAAAGCTATCCTTTTTATAATATGTTAATTGGACAAAAACATATATTTATTTATAATCTATGTCTTCTGCATAAAGGATTAGAGGAGAATAATATTCCAAAGGATATAAGAAATATCATATGTCATAGATATCTTATTAAATTCAATGAATTATTTGAAAGATGGTACAATGGATAAATTACCAAAACCTCCAATAATTTCTCAAAACATAGAAACTAACAATTTTCTACCTTCTAGTTATAGACATAGAGGATTGACCTATAGAAGATTTCAACCATTTGATTTAGTAAATGATCAAGATATGTAGGAAAATAATCAATTAAACTAGATTCTCTATATTTATTAAATAAATTAGAAAACCCTAACTTATCTATAAATGATATAGAAAGTGCAAATGAACTATTTGAAATTAAAAATTTTAATAATGGAAATATAAAGCAACTAAAAAAATTAGGAGATCAAATGAGTAAAAAATTTGATCAAGTCAAACAATTGATCAAGAACTTCAACATTGAAGATGAAGATAAATTAAAACAAGAGATCATCAACATCATGAATAGAAAATCAATATATAAAAGATTAAATAAGATAGAAATTTAAGTAAATGAAATAGAAGAAATTATTGAGCAACTTTGTAATAAGTTTGCAATAAATATAAATGGAAAGTTACAAAAAAAAATGAATTGCAAAAGATTAACAATAATATGGAAGAATTACTTACACATGGTAATTCAAGAACAAAATAAAATTTTACAGGATACCATAATTCACTATACTAAAAAGTAAAATAATGAAATTGAATCAATATCAAGACCAATATTTAACAAAATAAATGAAAATAAAAAAAAATTAATAAACCTGAGAATGTTAAGTGAAAGTACAGACAATGGATTAAAAGAATTACTAATTCAAACTTATCTGATGGAGAGTTTGATGAAGAAGAAGATATATTTATAAATTTACAAGATATTGAAAATAGAATTGAATATCTAAAAATAAATAAAATTAAAGGCTCTTTGAACAAGAAGAATCTAGAAATAGAGCTTTTTATGCTAGAGAAGAAATCCAACTTATGAAAACCTCAAAGTCAATATTTTAAGGCTAGCAAACGTTAAAAAAATATAAAACTCCAAGAAAGTATCGAGATAGACCAATTAGTCATGATGGAGTATGGTTAGATTTAAATTGTGTCAAATATAGAGATAAAACAATAACCACTTGGGTTGGACCCATGAAAATTGCTTTTGCATTTCACAAGATTGATAAAAATAATAATATAAAATTCCTTAAAACTATGTTTATAGGAATTGTAGCATAATAGTTTATGGGATTAAAAGATACTAGTAAAACATAAAATATTGCATGGAGAAAATAATGATCTAATTGAAAATATAGATTAGATCTGAAATAAATTTGAGAATGAAATAAGAAAAGAATTCTTAGGAGAAGATTGGGAAGCTAATTTTCAATAAGAAGTAAAGAGAACAGGAATGGAAAATATAATGAAGCTAACAAGGCTCGAAATATGTGATACATATTATTTAGAAAAACACATATGTAGCTTCGATGAATGATATTATAAATGTGAGTTTGATAGTGATTAAAATACAATATAATATTATAATGATTTATATTTTATAAAAATACCAAACTCATGAGATAAAAGGATTATATTAGAATATAGCAAAGAATATGGAGATAATATAGACATTGATACTCTAGGAAATAGGATCAAGTTTGCTCGAAATAGAATAAATGAGTGATGTGCTGAAATAAGGGATAAAAGACTTATGAAAAAGCAAAATCAAGGATTTGTTGTTCTAAGTTAGAAGATCCACCAAGATTTGGATGTTCAAAGAAAACCTATAAATGTTGTGCAAATTTTGTTGAAATTATAAGCGCACGAATCTATTGTAGAATAGATCAATGGTGACGAGTGTCAATCCCACGAGGAGGTGGATTTTAATTACTTGTAGAATTAATTTTCTAAGTGGGTGATTGGATTTATAATGAAAATGACGTAGTCTATTTATTAATTTAAATTAAAGCAGTAGGAATAAACTATTAAAATAAAGTACTTGGATCTCCAGATTTGTACTCAACATGCACTATCGGCTTAACATTCATTATTAGTACCAATTAAATCATGAAGAGAGATTTTCGACTCCTCATGAACCTCACTCTAATAGATATGGTGTTAAGTACTTCCCGTGCCAAATAGTAATAATCTTGCCTAGAGAAACAGTTATACTAGCCGATATCTAGACAAGATGATTACTTTTTGTTTACGAACAATTAAAACATCCACATAAATTAGAGGGGAAGAAAAAGTAAATTTACCAAATTAAGCCCATGGAGCATGTTGAGACTTCATATTCAATCCAAGCTTGAAAGAAATTAGCTACTCATAATTGAACTAGGGGTAAAATGGAAATTTTATTAAAATACATAGAAAATACAAGATAGAGATGGAATTACAGAAAATAGAGCTCAAAAATGGATTAAGGGGTGTAAAATTAGGGGGGAGGAGCCCCATTTTTATAAATACAATGAGTAAATCATTGCCATCAGATTAAAATAACTTGGACGTTCAAGATTGCGCCACGTGGCAAGTTCTTATTTGATAGAACACATCATCAAAGCTGTCATTCCGTGTATATGCATGTACCGTACGCATATTTTTTCAGTCCACTAATATACTGCCAAGTCGCCAGTCAACGCCACTTCAATATTTTAGTCCAATAGGATCGTGACACGTCATCAGTCAAAAACACATAATCAATCAATGCTACATAAGTGATTAATGCCACACCATTTGTCTAATCAAATGCTGCTACGTCATCAGTCAACACCACATCATGAGTCAATGCCACATCATTCGTCCAATCGAATGCTGCCACATCATCGTATAGTGCCACGTCATCATACAATACAGGTGAAAAGTGCCGTGTACAGTACTGTATATATGAATAGTACCATATATGTGAACAGTACTATTTATCTTTTTAGGCTCCTTCTAAGGTTTTCGGTTGCCTTGAGTTCAAAATTGTTGTCCGTTTTTCTATCCAATCTCTCGTTCATTGTGAAATGACCATGATATCCCCTAAAATACATAAAATACTTAATTAAAATAAAACATACATAATTAAATCACAATGGACTTCAAGACATAAAAGTAGGGATATTAGTGAGACTTAGAGTGTAAAATAATGATTTTCTCCATTATAAATACACACTTTCTACCACTCAACAATAAACATAAAAGGAAATTCAAAAAGAAGAAATTCTTTAAAACCACTAAGCAATATTATAAAAAAATAAATATAAGAAGAAATTCTTCAAAAGGAATAAATTTAAAAGAAAATCTAAACCAATGCACCCAAAGAGTGTAAATGCTGGTTTTGTATTCAAGAAGGGCATTATGCAAATCAATGTCCTAATAAGATGATAGTCTTGCCATGATAGATTTCTTCATAATGATGTGAGCTGAAGGTCAAGAATTACTTCTCAAAGGCAATGGAATGATTTATGATGGGCTTGCCATGATAGATGATGCCTGTAAAAATCTAGCAAACTTTATCTAGATAAAAGTTTTCAAAATCATCCAAAAGTCCAAAACTTCATAACAACAATTAGCAATATACTAAAAAAAGGTCCATTTCAAGGATTAAACTAAGGGATAGATTACCTATAGTTCTTCACAGAACTCAAAGATCACATATCTAGAAAAATTTCTTACAATCAATGATCTTAAAGGACAATATATGAAGAAAGAAGGTTATTAAAGCTCTTCAGTAAGTTTAAGGCCCAATATGATAAAATAGCCTATGAGATTCATCTTAGCCAAGTTGTAATACCAGATCATTAAAGGTTACACTCGAGGATTAACTTTGTTTCAAGAGCTTATCCAAAATTGATAAAAGAAATGTTTGAATATGATTTTCTTAGCCTTGTTTATGTTAATAATGATTGTAAAGAATTAGAAAAAAAAATAAAAAAGACTGCCAATGACATGATAAGGATATATAGGACAAAAGAAATGGTTTTCATTAAGATCCTCATTACTTGCCTTGAATATTGTGTAATAAGTGGTATTCGGCACAACACATGATTTAAGTTGGCATTAGTAATAAAAAAGTAAATCCAACTGTTAATTTAGATAAGATCTATAATAACTGTGATCCCAAACTATTTGAACCTAAAACTCTCAGTAGTAAAGGGCCATTGGGATGAATATCCTCTATGACTCACTTGAGAGGATAAACAAAGAAAAAATATGGCTTAACGAGGCCATAAAAGAGCATATAAAATTTTGTATGAGCAGAAAAGAAAGCATCTTAGCCAAGCAAGCAATATTGAAAAAGAAAAGGGTAATATATGAAAATCTTTTAGATTCCAGCTTGCCAACACACCACGAGATATGCAAGGTGCTAAAGCATTAGCCATCATGCGGCTAAACGAGGAGGTCATAATAGACATGTGACAGAAAAGTCACTAGAGTGATAAAAGATACTAGCTGAAATGCATCAATAATTTTAAAAGAAAAGATTCCAAAAGATAAAGCTTATTAGAAGTATATGAAAGCTGTTGGCCAACAAGAAGAAAATATCAAAAAGAGAATCTAACGAGGAAGATATGTTGCTAAACGAGGAGGTCATAATAGACATGTGACAGAAAGGTCACTAGAATGATAAAAGATACTAGCTGAAGTGAATCAATAATTTAAAAAGAAAAGATTCTAAAAGATAAAGCTTATTAGAACTACATGAAAGTTGTTGGCCAACAAGAAAAAAAGACAACAATTGCCTTCAATGATAGGAGGAGGGGCACCTTATCTCGAGAGAATCCATGATGCGCCAGGAAAATGTAACAAGTGTCATGTAAGAAGAGATAGCCTTATCCTTTTAACTTTATAAATAGAATCATATAAGAAGAGGAGGACATCTAATGTCTAATCTTTCCCACGCATTTGTATTCTCTCTTCCTTTGTAAAATTCCAATTATGAAATAAATAAAATTCATTCTGAGTGAAATTATCATCTTTCATATATCTTATATATTCTTAGAAATTAACCAAGAGTCTTACATCCCACCAATCCTATTTGGATAGTCTGCTATATATTACGTTTGGCCATGTGGAACAGTTGCTAGAGTGATCTTGCATGATATGTGGGGCTATGATGCTCGTGACCATGGACCTATCTATAGGGATGGCGACGGACACCACCCACAGTGGGTTTGCCATTGCCACCATTACCGAACCCACTCTTGTACAAAATTTAAATTATTAAACCCACCCATAACTTGTTGCGAATTTTAATTTTTTTTAAAGAAAATCCACCTCTGCGGGTTTTGACAATTACCAAATCTGAAATGATACCTGATAGATTTTTTGCGGGTTCCCACATTTAAAATCACAAATGTTAAACTATACTTTTAATAAAACCTAAAAATTTAAATTATGTAACTTGATATGTAAATTTATAACAATAACCTAAAATTTCACATAAAATACTCTATTATAAATTTAATCAATATAAATGAAAAATAAAAAATTCAATGAAAAATTAAAAATTCAACATTAGTTCCAAAAAAAAAAAATACAAGTCCAACACCAGTTCTTAATCCAACACTAATTCTCAAATGTAAGTATGAAATACACAAGTCCATCAAATAGCGAAAATGCTTTTAGTTAAAAAAGAAAAAAAAACTAAAAATTGGTGCCCAAAAGTAAAAATATAATTACGCAAAAGTATCAAATTCATAAAATTGGAAAGATCAATTAAAAAATTTTTAGATGCAATTGATAATTTAGACTTTAGTTAATATCAAGTTATTTATACAATTTCCATTGTTAAAACTTGATTAAGTACAAGCAAATGCTTGTATAGAGAAATGAAAAGGATTAATCTTAATAATGATCAAGAAATATTTGATTCATTCAAAGAAGAAAATATAATAGTATAAATGGAATTTCTATTAACTAGTTTAAAAATAATTCAAGATAGGTGTAGAGCTAATATCAGGACTCAAAATCATCCATAATGGGTGATAATAATCAAATGAACATTTTAATTTAGGATGTTGATTTCAAATTACAACTTCGACACGAAAGCTTAGATGGGATGCATCTTAATTGGGAAGATAACGTAGAGATATACATAGATATATTGGAAGAAAAAATTTGGTTTATATCTTAGGAAAGACAAATAGTTATAAATTTAAGATGTAATTTAGAATACATAGATCTCTATGAACATTATAATTGTTTAGAACTTTCTAAAATTATAGTCAAAACATTAAAAAAAAAACATTAAGAGTAGATGTAGAAGAGATAGAAGGAGAAATACTCTGGTTAATCAAAGTTAATAAAATAAAAATGAAAACATTGAATTTTAAAATTTCATAAAATTCTAGCATATTTTATAAACATATCCCTGTGGTACTAAGTGCGGTACTCATTGTCGTAAGCATCTCAGTGTTGTATTTAATTATTATTATTATTATTATTTAACATTTAAATTTATGCTTTTTATTATTCTTCGGGTTCACAAGGGTTTTTAATTAAATACCCTTCAATAGTTGTAAAATTATTTAAATACCCCTTCCTTTTTTTATTTTCATGGATACCCTAACAAATGAATGTAAAGCCTGAAATGCCCTTAATGAATTCATCAAATCTAATAATAAAGATCAAGCTTAAGACATCTAATCTTATGCTCTCAGTTACAATTCAAACTAACGATGATGTTGAGTTTTTCTTAGAGGAAATAGCTAGTGGAATCAAGTTTAGAAACCCGCTCTGCGTTACTTTTGAACGTAAATCAATTTCAGCAATTCCCATGGGTAGACAACCTTCACCTTGTCCTTTATGAGAAGAGAGTCATGCTTTCTCCAGCCATGTGCCTCCATCATTTCCTATTGTTAGTCCAAACAATTTTACTGTGGTAGATGAATCATTAATTGAGTGTTTGCCTACAATGCAACCTACTGATGAACAAGAAGTAGTTAATGAATTTGTGACTGCAACTGATTGTTTGGATAAGCCACCATTAGCTGCTGATTCAGCATTAGGAGATAATGCTCCAACTACTGCAAGTTCAAGAACCTCAAACAATGCATATATGCTCAGAATAAATTTACTTGCTAGTAGTAGTAATTTATTGTCCATGGAAGTTGCTGGTGATAGTGATGTATCGATGGTGAAAGAGGTGTTTGAGTCAAAAGAGGTTTTGCAAGAAAAGCTTAAAGCATTATGACACGTCTTAAAAGTGATTTCCAACTTCTAAGTATAATAGTGTTTTGTTGTATTATAACTCGGTGAGTCCGAGGTCGATCCACAGAGAAAAGATTTAATTTGTTTATTTTTTTTCTAAAAATAAAAATAAAACTTGAATGTATGAGACTTAATTTAAGTGAAACTATGAAATTGAATTAGTTAGGGTTATGGATTCACTCTTAGTAATAAATAAAATTTAATAAATTCTTTTTGTCATTTTTATTTAAATTTATTGCCCACAAGATTAATTATATAAATTATTATTATTTTCCCATTAATTTTGTTATGGATTAAGTATTTATTGTGCCAAAATTTAATTTGTCTACAATAAATCAAAATATCATATTACCATATCTTATATTAAGATATTAAGAATTTATTGTGCCAAAATCTATTTTTTTCTACAATAAATCAAAATTTCAAAATATAAAATATGTATAAAATTAATTAGAAAATAATTTAATTTAAATAGTTAAAAATAGAATTTGATTAAATTATATTTATTTATCAAAAGTTTCACCTTACCCTAACTATTATTATTTAACTAAACAAGATTGAATAAAAATAATTCTTGAAATTAAATTACTCATAATTAAAAGGAAATAAAACAACTAAAATTGAAAATAAAACTAATAATTATTTATGAAAATAATTACACAAAATATTAAAACACATATCGCAAAGAGGATTACAATGGGATTGAGAGAATTTGAGAAGAAGAAGGATGATTAAAAACACAAAAATGAGGATCATTTATAGAGAAATAAATTCATAATCCAGTGCTTTACAGTCTATGATAAGCTTGATGCATCCACTCCACACAACCATTAGATCAAGATCCAACGGCTGGTCAAACTTCAAAAGTCAACCTTACACGTGACATCATATGAAACGTCCGATTTGATCAAAGAACGGCTGAGATTTGGTGGATCGGGTCGACCCAAATACAAAGATTTGGATTCTTCAACTTGCTTCACCAACCATTGCCACGTGGAACAATCTTAGCCATTGAATAATGAACAACTGAGATTTAGTCAAAATTGACAGCTATTCAGTACATCCATATCTATTGTAAGTTCATTTTATCATCCAATCAATACTTTGTTAACTGAAAAAGTCAACTTTTCTTCTAAAAGCTGAATTTTAAACTAATCTTGACCTATCCTAAGGTTTTTGGACCTCTGGAATCTAAATTAGATCTTCATTTCCCGTTTGGAGCCTCAAATTACATGAAATCAATATTTTACCTAATAAATACACAAAAATACTTAAAACTAAATATAATTAAAATATAATTAATAATTCTTAATATATTACGTAAATACAAATAAAATTATAATATATGCATAAAATAACATTTTTATTCCTTAATAAACATAAATTTTTAACACTAATCACATCCTCCAACCAGCTTATTACTAGTCTCTAGCAATTAAAGCGATATATTAAATTGAGATTTATAAAATTTATATGCAAGTTAATAATTATTCATCTAACCTCTAAATTACCAAATAAATAAATTTTCTCAAATTTCTTTAACTTTTTGTCATTCACTTATTATCCTGGACATCACCAAATATTCTTTTGTACTCAAGTCATTAACACAATACTTATGGGGATTTATTAAGAGAAAACAACATTTTCGTTTTAAAATTGATTAGAAACTTTTTCTTTAGGCAGCTGATTATTCACATATATTTTAAAATATTATATTTTTAACCCATGTAGCGAGCTTTAGGCCAGTGACTCCCAAAATAGTTGGCCTTAGGGCACTAGTTGTTGAAACACCCCTTCGGACTTAATTACTCAGGTTTTAGATATAGCAAAAGTAGACATTCAATTTTTTTCTTTTTTTCTCTTTTTTTTCCTTTTTTTTTTTTTGCAATATACATTTTCTATTACCTTAGATATCATCTCTAATAAATTAAAAGAATTAAATATTACAAAAACTTTAACTTACAACCCACTAGCATTTGTTGTAGTGTGTGTGTGTAGAATGATTTAATAATACATGTTAAATGAATAAACAAAATGACTTAATAACCAATTGGAGAGTTTAAAAATTTGAGTAATGCAAAAAAAGGGGAATAAAAACAACTTACTATGAATTTAAAAATCAAAATATAATACAACAGAACTATTAGGATGCGTATCAAAAGTCGTGACTCTTTATACAGACATCCTAGACACAAAAAAATTATTTTTTTTTTTAAGAAAAATAGATAAGCACATCTATTTATAATGTACATTATTATCCCCTCCCCCCAACCTAATTCAAACATTATTCATATTTTAAAGATATGCATGCAAAAAGGTAAAAAAGATAAAGAAAACATAAATAATAAAGAAGAGATAAGAAAGATCACACCTGAATCGACTGCAGAAGCTTGAAGAAGATGACAAAAAAAGCCAACAACTCTAGGAATAAGAAGATGCATTTCTAGAAGTATTACACTCTACATTCTACTATCTTCGACTCAAATTTATTTAAAGTTAGTTTTTACAACATCACCAGGACTAAAAATTTCACAATTATCAACCATTCCCTCCCCTCAACCAGAATGAGACATTGTCCTCAATATCTTAAAGGAAAAAAGTAAAGTTTAGAAGACATTATTTGACTGCTTCAAGAAAATAATCACAAACGAAGAGTTAAATCTAATTTGCACTTCTTACGAGGGCTATGGTCACCATCATTAGTAAACCATTTCAATGTCAAAGTCTTGGGATCTAGTTCTGGTTTATAAGCGTGTAAAAGATTAAGTAACTCATTAGCAGTAGAAGCACAAATAAAGAGTTTTCTCGCGGAGATTGGAATAAAATGATTCTTAATTGCATGGTTAATGAATGTTAGCAAGCCATCATAAAAGTTATTAACATTTAACAAACCGATGGGTTTTTTATAGATGTTCAAACTAGCCCAAGATGCAAATGTAATCAGTGCCTCTAAAGTTGCAAGATATCTTGGAAAGAAAATAAAAGCTTCAGCATGATTTAACATTTCAGTTATTCTTTCCTGCATACCTGAGACAACTATTTCTTCTCCAATTGATGGGCCAGGTATGCATACTAGAGATTTTAAAGCTTATGGAATAATGCCTAGTACTTAGTTTCCTATAATAAAAACAACTTCTAAGACAAACTTTGATAACCCTCGGTCACCTCCTCCATATACAAGGCGTAGTTTTCTTTCAGCTATGACATGACCAAGATCTACAATTGCCTCAACAAACTCTTCGTATTTTCTATAATGAAATCCAGAAAACACACAAATGTTTTTGAATTGTTTACTCGAAGATGATGCCATTGGAAAAATTTTCAAAAAAAAGTTGTAAATATTTGAAAAAGAAGATCATATTTAAAAATCTGGTGACAGACATAATGATACATAGTTGTAAATGGGTTGGTGTATTTTTCGAATGACGGTAAAGCTCGTGGCTTAATAATTCAAAAGCAAACACCAAAAAGAAAAAATAAATAGTGACTAAAAATAAATAGTAAAAAGAAAACATACAATAATTAGATACAAAAATCACACCATTAACTACAATAATACAAACGATAAAAGAATAAAATAAAAGGATATGTACTAGTAGTTATGATTGTGGCTACATCTTACTCTAGTTTTACGTCCAGTAACGGCTTGAACGCCCTCTATAGGTCAAGGATAGGCTTGCCATCCAATTTTCTTATAAACTGGAAAATAGGGTATTTTTGAGTTAGATTCCAAAGACTAAACTGTGCACTTTCTTTTTGGAATAGTCCCCATAAGTTTTGAATCTCACGTTGCATATATCCACTTCGATGCGTCTCAAGAGATCGTAAGATATCATCCAACAATTCTTTACTCAGGCCATCTTTAACAAATTTAATTTTATGTTCTTGAGTATCAGAAACCATTCCTAAAGATTCACAAACTTCTCACTTTCAACTAAGTTATGACGGTTAGAGCCAAGTCTTTTAGCTCTTCTTTTTTAAGCATATGTGCTTTTACTAAAACCTGACATGTAAGAAATAAATGAATCAGAAAACTCACCTGCCAATCGGACCTTTGCTTTAATTAACCAATGGATATCAACAGGAATTCCATTGATCATTAGCAAACGTAATCGTTCACAACGAGCTTTATAAATGTTTTTGAGAGCATTTTGAGGGAGAGAAAGAAAACACTTATGCAATTTACGTTGTATTTCTTCCGTGTCTAATTTTGAGGTTTCAATTATTATGGGAAACTGAAAATACCGACTTAAAAAGCCACGAAGTACCGTTATCTGCCACTTATATGGGAAAATAAATCAAAACACACTAAAATAAAGAAAATCAAATATGCAAAATCGAATCAAACGTGAAAGCGAGCAAAATAAAAAAACACATAATAAAAAGAAAAAGGAACTTACATTCGTCCTATTATTGAATTAACCTCAAGTTGTAATTGAAAGTCATCTATTGCATCCTCTATTCCTTTGAGTTGGTTTTCCAAATCCTCAATATAGGACACAAATGTTGGTGGTCATTGATCCCAAATCAGATGTGATTTACAACTTTGTATCATGCGTCTCAAGTGAAATTTCACTTGTAAAAGTTCTCCGATATGTTTGAAAAGAAATTTTCTTATGGAGGTTCTCATGATGTACAATGACAAAAAATACAATAAGACGTTTGAAAAGAAATTTTCTTATGGAGGTTCTCATGATGTACAATGATAAAAAATATAATAATTAAACATACTTAAGCATAATAACAAGTAAATAAAAGTCAAACAATCCAATCGATAAAGTCAAAGTGAAAAGTTAAGTTATTTACAAAAAAACAAAAAAAACTTAATCAAAATTTGGTGGGTCACTCAAATTTATTTTGGTACTGTCTTCACATGGTTAGTATTCCAAATAAGGTTTTAATCTTTATCTATTAATTTTAAATGTGACACTGTTTTTTGGATTTTCAATTTCTACGACCCCATATGGATATATATTTTTTACAACAAATGGGCATCTCCACTTTAACTTTAACTTTCCTGGAAATAAATGAAGATGAAAATTATAAAGCAACACTTTTTGACCAAATGTTTTCCAAACAATTCTTTTATCATGAAAAACTTTTGTTCTTGCCTTAATAATTTTTGAATTTTCATATGCATCGTTCCTCAATTTCTCAAGTTTATTCAATTGCAATTTCCGCACATTACCAGTATCATCCAAATTTGAATTAAAAGCTTTAATAGCTTAAAATGATTTATGCTCAAGTTCAAAAGGTAAATGACAAGGTTTATCATAAATTAGCCGATAGAGTAACGATGTCTTAAATGCAGTACGATAGGCCTAGAGTGCATCAGTCAATTGAACAGACCAATCTTTACGGGTTAGGTTAATCGTCTTTTCTAAAATTTGTTTTATCCCCCTATTTGCTAATTCAAATTGACCATTTGTTTGAGGATGATAAAGGGTAATAACTTTATGTGTAATTCCATATTTCTTCATTAAAGAATCAAATAACTTATTGCAAAAATACTTACCTCCATCATTGATCATGGCTCAAGGGATTCCAAATCGACTTAAAAGATTTTCTCTTAAAAATTTAATCACAGTTTTGCTATCATTATTTCAATAAGAAATTGCTTCAATCCATTTTGAGATATAATCAACTGCAACTAATATGTACACATATCCAAAAGATGGTGGAAATGAGCCCATGAGATTAATTCCCCAACAGTTAAATATTTCAATATCAAATATGAGATTTAAGGGCATCATTTTTTTTTATTAATTGATCCCAATTTTTGACAATTTTCATAAGTTTTACAAAATTGATATGTGTCTTTAAATATGGTAGGCTAATAAAATCCACATTGTAAAATTTTAGCTGTAGTTTTTCTTGAAAAAGAATGTCCACCACATGCTTCAGAATGACAAAAATTAATGACACTACTTACCTCATCGTTTGGAATACAACGCCGAAAAATTTGATCAAGGCAATATTTGAACAAGTAAGGATCATCCCAAAAAAAAATTTTTACTTCAACCAAAAATTTCTTCTTCTCTTAAGTATTCCACTGCAAAGGCATTTTACCTGTAACAAAAAAATTAACAATGTTAGCATACCATGGCATTGAAGTTACAGAAAATAGAAATTCATCAGGGAAAGAATTATTGATGGGTGTTATGTCTGTGCAAATTTCATATGTGAATATTGATAAATGATCAGTAACAACATTTTCAACACCTTTTTTATCCTTGATGGTGAGATCAAATTCTTGAAGTAACAAAATCCAACAAATTAGTCTTGGTTTGGCATCCTGTTTAGTCATCAAATATCTCACAGCAATATGGTCAGTAAAAATAATGGATTTAGAACCAAGCAAATATGAACGAAATTTGTTTAATGCAAATACCATAGCAATTAATTCTTTTTTAGTTGTTGAATAATTCATTTGAGTATTATCCAAAGTCTTACTTGCATAGTGAATCACCAAAGGGTTACTATCCCTTTTTTTTCCTAAAACAACACCAACGGCAAAGTCATTTGCATCACACATTAATGCAAAAGGCAAAGACCAATCATGGGATTGCATAATGGGTGCAGATATTAAAAGATAAATTATTTTCTCAAAATATTTTTTACAATTATTAGTCCATTCAAATGATGCATCTTTTAATAAGAGGTTACAAAGTGATTTAGATATGGCACTAAAGTCTTTTATAAACCTCTTATAAAATCCTACATGTCCTAGAAAGGATCTCACATCTTTAACTATTTTTTGTGGTGGCAATTTAGATATGACTTCAATTTTTACTTTGTCAACTTCAATTCCTTTAACAGATACAACATGACCCAAAACAATTCCAAAAGTAACCATGTAATGACATTTTTCTTAATTCAACACAAGTTTTTTTTTAGCACCCATTTTTAAAACTTTTTCCAAATTATCAAGGCAATCATCAAAAGAATTTTCAAACACAATCAAATCATCCATAAATACCTCTAAATAATGTTAAATCATATCACTAAAAATACTCAGCATGCATCTTTGAAATGTTGCAAGAGCATTACAAAGTCCAAATGTCATTCTTTTAAATGCAAATGTTCCAAAGAGACAAGTAAATGTGGTCTTTTCTTGATCCTCAAATGCTATAGGAATTTGATAATAACCAGAATATCCATCTAAAAAACAGTCGTAAGGATGTCCAGCTACTATTTTTAAGATTTGGTCAAGAAATGGTAAGGAAAAATGATCTTTTATAGTGGCTTCATTTAACTTTCTATAATCAATGCACATGCGCCAACTAGATATAATTCGTGTTGGGATTAATTCACTTTTATCATTCTTGACAATAGTGATTCTAGATTTTTTAAGCACTACTTGTGTAGGGCTTACCCACTTACTATCAGAGATAAGGTAAATAATTCTCGCATCAAGGTAATTTACGGACTTCTATTTTTACTACTTCTTTCATGTGTGGGTTTAATCTTCTTTGAGGTTGTTGACATGGTTTAGCATTTTCTTCTAAATTGATTCTATGTGTACAAATTAAAGGATTAATTCCTTTAATATCATTTAAAGTCATCCAATTGCATTTTTATACTTTTTAAGAATTGATAACAACTTACCTTCTTGGTCGCTTGATAGAGTAAAAGAAATTACAACAGGATAAGTTTGTTCTTTCCCAAGATAAGCATACTTCAATTCCTCCGGCAAAGGTTTCAATTCCAATTTAGGTGCTTCTTTTTGTTTAGTCTTTTCAATAATTCCAAGCTCGTCAAATTCTAGTTTCTCATCATCATTTTGTAAAGTCTGAGCAGAGCCAAGCGACAAATTTATATTAGAAGTATCATGTTCAAGTTGCTTATTTAATTCAATTGAATTAACCAAACAAACATCATTAAGTTCAAAAAAATTCCCTTTTTGAATATTTTCCTCTATACAATATTCAAGCAATTCCTTTTGTTCATCAGTATTATCTTCATTCTCATTTTCTTCATTAGGTTGCCTACACACGTTAAAAACATTTAATTCTAAAATCATATTTCTGAATGACAAATTCATTAAACAATTCCTACAATTAATCAAAGCATTAGCAGTTGCTAAAAATGGTCGACCAAAAATTACAGGAATTGGTTTATAATTATTCACAACAAGTTCAGTTTTTAAGACAATAGAATCCATAGGGTATATAAATCTATCAACTTGCACTAAAACATCTTTCACTATTCTTTTTGGTACTTTAATTGATCTGTCGCAAGCAAAAGTATAGTTGAAGTTGATTTTAGCTCACCAATGTTAAGTTGAAGATAAACTGAATATGGAAGCAAATTAACACTAGCACCAAGGTCTAGTAAAGCATGTTCAATTCTGTAATCACTAATAATACAAGAAATAGTATGACAACTAGGATATTTATATTTAACCTTATTATTAGTAGATAGAATTGTAATTACCTGTTTGGCCATGAAAGCACTTTTTTTTACCTTCAATTTCCTCTTGACAATGCATAAATCTTTTAAACATTTGGCATATGAAGGTACTTGCTTAATGGCATCTAACAGAGGAATGTTAACTTTCACTTGCTTTAAGATTTTATAAATTTCAGAAGAGTAGTTTGATTTTCTAGGTTTATTCAATGCTTGCGGAAATTGTGGTTCAGATGAAACAATGGTTATTTCTTCACTATGTGTAAGTTTATTTAGTCCCTTCTTACTCTTTGAATTTTTATCTTCATAAGGTTCAAGAATAGGTCTATCAATAACCTTACCATTATGAAAAGTTATAACTGATTTGACTTGGTCCATGGTTGGATTTTCTTGAATCTTGGGATTTGGTTGTGGTTGAGCTGGAAATTTTCCTTTTTCTTGAATTGTAAGTGCAAAAGCAATTTTGGCAAGAGTATCTTTCAAATCAGAAAAGGTTTGTGTATTTTGATTGTTAATAGCATCTTGTTTCCGAATGAATGAATGCATTGTATCTTCTAATTTTTTCCATGGTGGTGGAACATATGGTGCATAAGGTTAAGCATTTTGAAAATTTTGTGGAGGTGGTGCTTATGAAGATTGTGCATTATTATTATTCCTCCAACTAAAATTTGGTTGATTTCTCCAACTAGGATTATAAATCTGTGAATATGGGTTTAGCTTATTAAAAGTGTTAATGGCATTTGCCTGATCATACAAACATTCTTTAAGTGCAGGCTGAGTGGGAAAATCTTGAGTGAAATGATCATTAGAACTACAAACATTACATGCAATTTCTTTAACAGATTTCACTTGATCATTTTTTTATTTTCTAAAGCTTTAACCTTCCTAACTAGGGATGCAAATTTTGCTTGTAAATCATGACTTTCCTAAGGTTATGAATTCCTCCACTGGATGGAGATGGTTGTGGTTTATTTGTCAATTCAAAAGTTCCAACAATATCCCAATGTTATGCATTTTCAGCTAATTGGTCAAGATAATCTAATGCATCTTTAGAATTTTTATCTCTAAATTCACCATTACACATCATTTCTACAACTTGTCTACTTTGAGGTGTCAAACATTCGTAGAAATAAGTGACCAATCACCAAGTTTCAAAACAATGGTGTGGACATATGTTAAGCAATTCTTTAAATCTATCCCAACATTGGTATGTGTCTCCATTTTTTCGAGTGAAGGAAATGATTTGCCTAATTGGTTCTATGAGGTGAAATTTTTTTTTTTTCAAAAACTGTTCTTGCATGTTATTCTAAGTTCTTACTAATCCATATCTAAGGTTTTGTAGCCAGGTTCTAGCTTTATCTTTTAATGAAAAAGAAAAAAGTTTTAATCTAATTATGTTCATGCTACAATTTTTGTTTGTGTATGTATTACAAACTTCCTCAAAATCTCTTAGATGAAAAAATGGATTCTCAGATTCTAAACCATGGAATGTTGGTAAAAGTTAGATAATACATTGTTTGAAATTGAATCGTACTGCTTTTAGAGGAAATACTATACATGAGGGGGCCCCGGTTCTGGTCGGATTTATGTAGTCTCTCAAGGTTCTTGGTTGATTATGATCTTATGCATTATGCTGAAAATGATTGTCTCCCTGATCAATTAGAGGATTAAGTTGGTCCAAAAGGTTTTTGTCTTAAATCTCAGCCATGATTGGTGGCAGTGATTGAGATCTACGAATTAATCTACCACTCGAAGTTCGAGACCAACGTCTCATGCAATGATGATGATGATGATGATGATGATGTGTGTGTGTGAAATTATAGTGTAAAAATGATACACAAAAATAAATAAATGAATGAAAATTACACAAAATAAAAGAAAAACTGAAAATTAAATAAACAAGATAAATATACAAGAAAAAAATACGAAATAAAAATAAATAAAATAAAAATTAATTAACTGAAATTAAATAGCTAGTTCAACCTACCATATAAAAAAAATAAATGCGAAAATTAAATTGCAAAAATTAAAATAAGAAAAAAAACGAATACTTACCTTAAGGTGTAGACTCTTTTTTTTTAAAAAAAAAATTACAAACCAATTAAATGATTAATTCAAATTGTTAGGCCTTTTTTGTAATTTTTAAAGTCAATATTTAGTTTATTGAGTCCAAATAAGGTCCAAATAAATTCAAATAAAGTCTAAATAAAGTTCAAATAAAGTCCAAATAAGGTCTAAATAAAGTTCAAATAAGTCAAAGGATAGTCTAAAGAAGTTCAAGTTATAAGTCCAAATTGGATTATTATGGAAAATTTCAGCAAGGGATTTAATTGTAAATATCTTAGAATTTTGTGGTCAAACTGCAATTATGAGAAGGAGCTAGAAACAAAAATTTTTGAGGTGAAAGTGAAATTATGAAGAATTTTAAGGACAGAACAGAATTTAAGAAAAGAAAAAGAAGGTAAATGAAAATTTATAAAAAACAGATAAAAACGAAATAAAATAAAACAAAATAAATATCTTTCTCCGACAACGGTGTTAAAAACTTAACGCGACTTAAAAGTAATTTCCAACTTCTAAGTATAAGAGTGTCTTATTGTATTATAACTCAATAAGTTCGAGGTCGATCCATAGAGAAAAGATTTAATTTGTTTATTTTATTTTTTTCTAAAAATAAAAATAAAACTTGAATATATAAGACTTAATTTAAGTGAAACTATGAAATTGAATTAGTTGGAATTATGGATCCACTCTTAGTAATAAATAAAATTTAACAAATTCTTTTGGCCATTTTTATTTAAATTTATTACTCAAAAGATTAATTATATAAATTATTATTATTTTCCCATTAATTTTATTATGGATTAAGTATTTATTATGCCAAAATTTAATTTGTCTACAATAAATCAAAATACCATGTTACCATATCTTATATTAAGATATTAAGAATTTATTGTGTCAAAATCTATTTTTTTTGTCTACAATAAATAAAATTTCAAAATATAAGATATGTATAAAATTAATTAGAAAATAATTTAATTTATATAATTACAAATAGAATTTGATTAAATCATATTTATTTCTCAAGAGTTTCACCTTACCCTAACTATTATTATTTAACTAAGCATGATTGAAATAAAAATAATTCTTGAAATTAAATTACTTATAATTAAAAGGAAATAAAATAACTAAAATTGAAAATAAAACTAATATTTATTTATGAAAATAATTACACAAAATATTAAAACACACCTGGTAAAGAGGATTACAAGGAGATTGAGAGAATTTAATAAGAAGAGATATGATTAAAAACATAAAAATGAGGCTCTATTTATAGAGAAATATATTCATAATCCAGTGTTTTACGGTCTATGATAAGCTTGATGCATGACTCCATACAACCATTAGATCAAGATCCAACGGCTGGTCAAACTTCAAAAGTTGACCTTACACGTGGCATCATATGAAACGTCCGATTTGATCAAAGAATGGTTGAGATTTGGCGGGTTAATGGGTGGATCGGGTCGACCCAAATACAAAGATTCGGATCATTCAACTTGCTTCACCAATCACTGCCACGTGGCACAATCCTGAGCGTCCAAATTGTTTTAATTCGATGGCCATGATTTACTCAGTGTATCTATAAAAAGGGGGCTCCCCCCCTAATTTGACACCCCTGAATCCATTTTTGAGCTCAAATTTTTGTAATTTCATCTCCATCTTTTATTTTCTACGTATTTTAATAAAATTCCCATTTTACCCTTAGTTCAAATATGAGTGGCTAATTTCCTTTCAAGCTTGGGTTGAAAGTGAAGTCTCAACATGTTCCATGGGCTTAATTTGGTAAATTTACTTTTCATTCCCCTTTAATTTATGTGATTTTTTTGACTTTTCGTAGACAGATAGTAATAATCTTGTCTGGATATCGGCTGGAATAACTGCCTCCCTAGGCAAGGTTATTACTATTTGGCACGGGAAGCCCTTAGCACCATAGCTATTAAAGTGTGGTTCATTATGAGTGGAAGTTCCCCCTTCATGATTTAATTGGTACTAATAATTAATGTTAAGCCGATAGTGCATGTTGAGACAGATCTGGAGATCTAAGCATTTCATTTTAATAGTTTATTCCTGCAGCTTTAACTTAAATTAAAACATTGTCTACATCATTTTCATTACAAATCCAATCACCCACTTAGAAAATTAATTCTACAAGCAATTAAAATCCAACTCCTCATGGGATCGACACTCGTCACCATTGATCTATTCTACAATAGATTCGTGCACTTGCGTGTTCAATAAAATTTGCACAACAACACCTTCATGCAACTAGGCTTAAAGGTTGTAACATGTTTGAAATTAGAAAGTATTATAATGTTCAAACTTACTCTATTGATTCGCAACAAAAAGATCACCGCCAAGCTTCATCAAAGCTAGTCGGGCAAAACTTTCGGCATAAGTTTGATGGTGCTTCATCTTCTTATAAGCCTGCTAATATCAAACAAGATTCCCAAAAAACGTTTGGCTATGAAATAAGTTATCACAAGGCATGGAGAGCAAGGGAGTTTGCAATTGAGATGGTTAGGGGCACTCTGGAAGATTCATACCATTTATTACCCTCATACATGGCAATGCTTGAAAAGAAAAATCCTAGAAGTCGAACATTCATTGAAAAAGACAATGCAAACAACTTTAAATACTATTTCATGGCCATTGGAAGTTATTTGAGAGAATTCACTTCATGTATTAGGCCTGTTATTGCAGTTGATAGTACGTTTATGAAGGGCAAGCTTAAAGGAACATTATTCATTGCAACATCTCTTGATGGCAACAATCAACTCTACCATGTTGCATTTGGTGTAGGCGATAGTGAGAACAATGCTTCATGGGAATGGTTTTTTATAAAGTTAAAAGAGTCCATTGGTGATGTTCCTAATTTAGTATTTATTTCTGACGGCCATAGAAGCATTAAGAAAGGAGTTGATAAAGTGTTTCTTGATGCAGGGTATAGTATATGTACACATCATCTAAAATGAAATGTAAATGCTCGAAGATAAAAATGCTTTATCCATGATCATCATATTTTAGCCAAATACATAAAAAGTAAATTGATTGTATATTGATAACAATCAATTCATAGATAAGCACTCTTTAACCCCTTAAAAAATTAAGCTAAATGTAATGTGTAAGTTTTAGTGACAATAAACAGAAAATGAAATTATAAAAATGATGTTAAAAGAGATATATCATAGAAGACACACCTGAAAAAAGCCCCAAATAGCTGAGAATGAGAGACAACTCTTTATCCCTCAATCTATGAAAAAATTCCATTCATCCTCAAAAAATTAAACTTGCTGAAATCTCATAAAAATAGACTGGATTCAGTCCAATTAAGGCTTATAAAATTTCAAAAAAAATACTCAGCTATCTAGAAATAATAAAAATAAATTAAACCTCAAGACATATTACTTTAATCAATTCAACATTTTTCATGGGACATGCATCAAAAGCTATTTGGAAAAGCACTTTAATTAGTGATTCTTCCTATTTATAGCCTAGGCTCACTGACAGTAACGTTCTAAAACAAGAGGAATGATAATAACATATAACAATAATTCTTTCAAAAAGGTAGATTCATTCATTAAAAAAACCATGGAGTCATATATGTAAATTATCTCGCTTACAATGTCAACCTCAGCAAGAATCCAATGACACTCAAGGACATTAATGGAGACATAAACCTACAATAATGTGAGATAATTTAAATAAGAAAATTTGAACACACATTATTATAATATTACCAAGTACCTGGAATCCACTGTCCATGATTGCACATTGTTGCAAATATGACATAGTCAGCTTGGCCAAATCATGCTGTATAACATAACAACCAACTTTATATGTTGTTTGTATTCAACATATGTAAATTAATATTTATAACACACATTATTATAATATTTTACATGATAATTAAAAATTAAGCAATACCCTGCCATTTAACCATGTGTCTGCCTCATACAAGTCACGAAAAAAGTTCTTTGTTGCTTCGTGCATAGGCCATGATATTATTTTGCTGTGCAGTTAGAAAAAAAAATATGACAAATGTTTTATTGCTTGTTATAGTCAAGAAAGAAACATTGTTTGAAATAAAAGTAATATAAAGAGAAATAAAGAATTACAGTTCTATGTTATCCTCCTTCAGCCAATGTTCGAACTAAAGTTTTTGTTTCGCTTCATCGACATTGACATGTCCCAGTTTTCTAAATGGGTTAGTATATGGTGTGCATAAAACAGTGGCATCCTTTCGAGATCGCCTTTTTCTTTCATATTTTTTTCACCTCTTGTTGTGTAGACGGAATAATTATTTAATCTTCTTTCACTATACCAAGATTTGTGGTCAAGCTTGGTTCAATGGTCGCAGGCGTAGTGATACTTGGGTAATCATCAAATGTTGTTTGAATCACCAAAAAGCAAATACTGTTAATAACACACAATTTTTATGCAAAAATTTGTACTTTGTTAGAAACAATAACGTAATGAAGATCATGAAGGTCATGTAATACACAACTGAAGGTCTGTAATATTACAAAAAGTCACGTCAATCCTATGTTACATGACCTTACAAGACCAAATTGTGTGTTATGTGACTTTCCATGATCCGAATTACAATCTACACAATTCATTAATTTTTTGTCATTTGCATGGAGAAAAACAACTAGAAATTTATTTTTCAATATATTATGAGAGATGCACAACCAATTTAATCTATTTTTTTAATATAAAATCCTAAATTATGAACTAATGTGTATTACACAACCTTCAATTTTATGCTACATGACCTTACACGACTGAATTATAATGTGCACAATCCACTAATTTTTCACCATATGTATGGAGCAAAACAAATAGAAATTTATTTTTCAATTTGTTATGCGAGACCAAATAGCTAATTTAATCTATTTTTTCAATATAAAACCCTAAATTTTTTATTAATTTTTTATTTTTTCCTAATTATTAAAAGGAAAGCTAATTACAAGGAATTACTTAAATAAAAAAGTTAAATTCTGATAATTTTGCAGCAAAGGATGAGCTCTCACCAGTAATTTTGCAATAACGAACTAGGCTTTTCTTTTTCAGTTGCGGCAACTTCCCCTTTTCAAGCTCAGTTTACTCATGTGTTTGATATTTTGTTTAGCATGTATGAGTATGAGTTTTTGTTTTTGTTCAAGCCATGTTAACGTTTGGGTTGTGTGTTTTAAAATGAGGATAGTTTAGTAATTTTATATGAGTTTGCAGAGGGTATTGATGGAAATTTTGACAAATTCTATTTTTAGGGTATTGAGATAATTTTTGAAGTTTTACGATGTATCAGCTGCAATTGCCTGTGGTTCACAGGCGTTTGTCCTTCGCGCGTTTGCCCTGAAGCTCAAGATCGACATGTCAACTGTAGAGATCAAACTTTCCCGATCAAACCGCATATATCGGCCCTCTGTACGTACATTTATAATAATTAATTCTCTGTGCAGTGTATTGATGTGTGTGATCTTAATTACTACCATGGTGATTGGTGAATGAGTTATAAAGCTGATCATTAATTGAATTAATTAATTATTGGAAAATATCAGGAACCTCTTCAAGGTAAAATCGTAATCAAGTCTTCTTCTTCCATTTCTCACTATGGAATTCACCTCACCGTCAACGGATCCGCCAATTTGCAGGTTTCTTCTCCTAAACTTAATTCACTTGAAAAGATAGAAAGCCACAATTTAAGCTAGTTACTTACAGGAATACATTGTTATTATTGTTGTTGTTATTATTATTATTTGTTTGAAGGTTCGAGGAGGATCAGCTGGTGTTATCGAGTCTTTATACGGTGTTATCAAGCCTATTAAAATTCTGTATGTCATTTTCCATTTGTTATTGCTTAATGTTGAGGAGCTTGAATATTGGTGACCTGTAAATGTTTGCAGCATTTCGTTATGTTTTGTTATTTTCTGGTGGGTAACGTCATCACAATTCACAATCTTAATGATAGTGGTGATATTAATGAGGCTCATAATCGTGGACATTATTTTTGATGCTGTCTTGAAATTTGGCATGTGAAGTTAATGCGTGTTTGAGATTTGATCTCAACCAATTTAAAATGTTTGCACCACTTTAAAAGGTCCGACTGATCATAAATAGGTGTAGGAATTTATGTATAAAAATTAGCCTTAACTTGAACTTTACTTCTTGAAACAGCACGGAAGTCGAGCTTAGATTACTAGTTTGAACTTGAAACAAAGGGATTTGTCATGTTAGATACAGTGCATTGGTTTGAACTTGTTGGCGTAACAGAAGCGACTTCGAGAAGGATACGTAGGAAATTTTTTGTTGAGGCACAGGATACCAATATGTTTCTAATGAGAATGTGAAATTTATTTATGGTGACAAATAGCGATTTCCGATCTTGTATCCTTGTGATCTGATTATATTTAGTGTTAGATATGGATATTAGTAGTCCGTTATATGCGTTAGATAAAAACTCTATTCGTAATTCGTAATTCTTGAAGTTTCTTTTTACTATGCTCCCATTGACCTCACCTATGACAGTTACACATGATCTGTGTGTTGTGTAGTGTGGCCTTGTGGATCATTAATGATAGTGTGGGACTTCTGCTCGAGACATAATATTTAACTACTTTGGTGTTTGATATGGCCAATGAATGGGTGCTGAAGGGTTTCATAATCTATTGTATGGAGATCTGGAGTCAGGGTACCACCCTGTCGCTATAGGTGAAGCATTTATGTGAGTTGTGTTAAGGAAACTAGAAGATAGGCTTCAAGCTGGAATACAAAGTCTCGTAACTTAGGAAAGTTTCTAGATTAGACTCTGTACCAGAAAAGAATTTAGTCGCACACCGGAAAGATAGCCCACAAAGTTCATGGCACACTTGTCTTAGTGTAACTGGTTTAGCTGAACCCTTCCTGGTTGAGAAGACATGTGAAAATGCTATTGCCACAAACTGACAAGGTAATATTTTCATTTATTCATCAGAAAAGATCCTTTGAAGCCAAAATGTTTTAATGGAAAGTGCTGCGTAGGACATTAGATTTGTGTCTGAGACTTGGGTTGGTGCTTTCTAAACAACATTGAAATGTCTTCTGATGGCTTGGCTAGGACTTTTTGTTTTATGATGCCACCATCAGCTACCTATTAGATTTGGCCATGGTCAGTTGACTACCATATGATACCAATAAAAAAGTTTTTGCCATTTTCAACTCACAGCTATTCATTCTGAATATTTATAATCCAAAATAGAAACATGACTTTTTGGTTCCTCAGAATATTAGGAACAATTCACCTAGTTGCTGTGTGGATCAATTATAATATGATAAAACCTGCCAACTAGTTGAATGTACTGAAATTGTTTTTCATTTAGCTTTTGAAATGTATATATATATATTCTTTTAATTCAATTCAAACTCATTATCTACTAGAGATAAAGATTTGTACTTTTGTGTCACTAAACCAATTTGTTGTGAAATCAAGACAGAATCAGTAATAGTGCTAGTGCTAGTGTGCTACCAAGCCCATTGAATCCCATATTTCTTTATAAGAATTTCAGTGGCTCTGTTTTCATGGATGATTAAGATTTTGTCAATTGTCATGCTTTTCAGTTTCCAAAGCATTAGAATTTTGAATGCTCAATGCCGCCTAGCGACATCCTTGAGCTTTAAGAGTCTTATCTCTTCCCTAGGTATAATCCTTTTGCTTAAACCTCAAAAATTCTTCCTCCCTTCCTAGATATTCAAATTTTCTCCAGCAGAGCTGGTTGGCAACATCCTAAAAGCAAAGAGAAAATTTAGTAGTTGGATGCAATCAGTGCACTAAAGGGAAACTGAGTGCCCAAATCTCACTCACCAGGCTGATTGGAAACTTTAAAAAATGGAAAAAGAATGGAATTTTCTCCCTGATAAGAATGCTTGAGGCAGCTAAAAGTTATAGGATGTTGTTTATGCCAGGTTCTTGGACATGCAAGTAGAGATTCAGATTGAATGGATAATGATCCTCAAAATAAGCTCCAGAATGAAAACTTTGGCTCTGGATCTGTCTGATTTCCCTCTGGCAGGACTGGGCTTTAAAAAAAGGGGAAAAAAACAAGAAGTCAGGGGATATTGGCATCAAATTGTGTGGTTGCATTTGGGTTGGGGTGTGGCTGATCTAATTTCTAAATGAATGGGGTTTAATATGAGTTACATTTATAATAATTGAGGTATTAGGATAGTAGTAAATTATTATTCTCCAAGTTACTTTAAGTTTTTTATTTGTGTATTAAATTTTATTCATTTAATTTTTTTTTTCTTTCTACTCTTGGTAGCTGTATTAAATTTTATACAGCTATCTAAATCATTAATTTACTTTTCTGTAAGCAGAAAGAAGAGCCAAGAGATCAGAACTTCTGGAAGGATTGGTTCAGGCACAACTGAGGTAGTGTTTTTTGTAAGAAGTTGGTTGTATTGGTGTCTTGGACATTGATACTATCCTGTTATTGTTGGTTTGCTAGAATTCTGATGAAAAGTTTATTTTTCAGAAACTGCCAACGCATGCCCATGCCCTCCAGCTTTTGGAATGGCAGTCATCTTTCTCATATGTTGCGTGAAATCTCTTTGTTTTATTGTCTATACAAAGTGCCGTTGTCATTAGTAATAGCTCACTTCATTGTTCTGTGGCCTCAAAGTTGTGGAATAGTTTATGCAAAGAGGCTAACATTTTGTGAGTCATTCCGGGTTCTTGGCACTCTATGCTTTTGGAGAATTCCTATGCTTTTGGTAAAGGAAAAAAGCCCAAATCTCTTTGGATCTGTGCTGTGGCAGCTCTGTTTTGGGTAATATGGCTGGAAAGAAATCTTCTTGTTTTTGAAGGCCAAAATGTGGGATAGAGTCCGTCTTCCAGCTTCGCCTTGTGCCTCAGTTTCTAAGGAGTTCCAAGATTCATCTATTTTCCTTATTCATCTAAGCTGGAAGAGTGTTTTGAGATAGGTATCTAGGTTGGTCTGTTATTGTAGAGGGTTGATTTATTACAGTAGACGGTTGATTTTTTTTCACCCAGTTTTTACTCCACTTTTCTGCTTGCTACTTGCATAATTATACTTATAATGATACTTGTACCTTTTTTTGCAGGCTATTCATGTTGGGCTTGATACTTTTATCTACATCTCCAAATTTTCTTTTATCTTTTTTTGTATATATATCAAGTACAAATACCTATTGCTTTCTTTATAATATACGCAACTTTTGCATTGGCAGATACCATTTTCCATGAACCTTAAGCAGCACGGAGAAGAAAGTTTAGAAAGATTTTACGAGACCTTTCATGGAGCAGATATCAACATACAGGTGAGGATATGTCAAGGGAAAATCGCCATTGGTTGACCTTTGAAATTAGCTTGTTGTTGGCCCCACTGCTTTCCATAATCTTATGCCTTATTATCGTTTTATCAATCTTTTGATGATTAACGAATCCTGTAATAGTATTTGGTAACTGTAGATATAATGAGAGGATACTTGCATAAATCACTGTCAGCTACAGTGGAATTCATCGCTGAAACTGATAAAGGTATTCTGTGAATTTTATCTATTTGTTTTAATTACTATTATTTATCTTGTTTTTGCCTTTTGAGATATGTTCTCTACTAATTGAACATGCACTTCTTCTTGCTGTGTTCAGCTGATCTCCTTGAGCGACCAGTTTCTCCTGAGATGGTTGTCTTTTACATTACTCAGGATACTCAGAGACATCCTTTACTTCCTGAACTAAAATCAGGTTTACTTGTGTTCTCATGTCTTGCTGTTACTTTAACTGGTGATGCTTAATTTAACTATTAAACTTGGAGTGGTCTCTGAAACATACGTGCATGTACATTATATATCTTTTAAAAAATTTATAAAAGACCACATGATCTGCAATGCATTTGAATGTCTTATTGATGCAACCTTCTGAATCTCAGAACTTAGTGGATATAGTTATGATTTGATTGTGAAACTGACGATGTTTGTTTAAAAAGGTGGTTTTAAGGTGACAGGAAAAATGTCCACTCAATGTTCTCTGTCGGATCCTATCACTGGAGAGCTAACAGTAGAAGCATCTGCTGTTCCTATTCACTCCATTGACATTCACCTCCTCTGCATGGAGTCGATTCTTTTAGGAGAAAAGATTATATCTGAAACCTCTTTGATTCAGACAACACAGGCATGCAAAAATCAGCATATTATTCAATTTTCTTTTTCATTTCTTTTGACATCTTTTCTTTTTCCTTATAACATTTGTTTTGTCATCTTTTATTTCTCATCATATAATAGGTAGCAGATGGAGATGTCTGTCGCAACATGACTCTGCCTATCTATGTCATACTCCCCCGTCTTTTGACTTGTCCAACTGTCTTGGCCGGGTGAGTTGCCAATTAGGCAAGATATTCTATTACTTCTGGAATAATATCATCTTTTTGTAGTATACTGAAAGCTGATATTCATAATATGCCTCAGCCATCTATGTTTCGGTCATTTGACTTTTCAAACAGTCTTAGCTGACTTACAATCTGAGAGGTTTCTTTTTTAGGGTGTTTTGTTTTCATCTATTTTTTTGGTGTTTTTTCACTTGTTCACTAACTGAAAGAAACAGTTGGCTGGTTTGGGGTTCGTTAGTGAAGTTTGTCTTTCTTTTTGCCATTGTAGCTCACTGAGCACAATTTTCATTGTTTTGTTAAATTATGTTTGGGAGGAAGGTGGTTTTGGTTGTTGAACTATTTGGTGAAGAATGTATAATATTTAAAGTTCATCTCCCGGAGATTGGTCACATTCTCCAATTGGTCTGTCGGAAAATGCTCTGCACGAGCATAATAATTGTTGTATAATTTATTCTATTGTCTTTTTTCTCAAAGAATCTTGTCAATTAATTCTGTTTCCCCTGTGATAGATATTACTCTCTGCCATGTCTCTCTTTTCAGCTAATAGCTGGTAATGACATGTTAATGTGTCAGATCAGTCATGACGCTGGGATTGTTTATCTTTGATGGTAATCTACGGTTATACATTTATGACATTTTTGTCCACATGCTGCTGCTTATGTTCTTTGATTGAGCTCCTTGTGTTCTTATACAATGAGGACTCCTCAATAACAGTGCTCAGCTTTAATGTTTTCGTTTTGAATGCTATGCACAGTCCATTTTCAGTTGAGTTCAAAGTTTCCGTAGTCATCAGCTTTCGGTCAGAGCTTTCCAAATTCCATAAAAAGTCTGATCCAACAACTCCAAGACTCTGGGTAAGGACTCTTTGAGGCTTTAGTGTTTTAAGATAAAACTGTATGTTGCATCTGAAACTTTTCAAATTTCAGCTGGCAATGGAAACTCTACCGCTGGAACTTGTTCGAATGAACTGATGTATAACTGTTCAAAGCAACAACTGTTCAAAGCAACAACTGTTCAAGAGCATCCGTGAATTCTGTTGAGATTGCGGGTCAAACACTCATATCAGAAGAAGCTGAATTCCACCACTGAATGGTGGGGATGTACCCTTGAGTACAGGTACAAATGATGCAATTTGTCGTGATAACTGCCTTGTTCTTTCAAATCAATGTGTAAACTTTATTTTTCATGTCAGATTCAAAGTATAGATCAAAGTACCGTGATGTTAATGGATATGGGCTACAAATTTACAGAGACCATGGTAGAAAGAGTTATCAAAGATCCCTGTGCACTCAATTCTGTCTGTGGGTATCTATTTCGTTTTGATAACAAATTTTTCCGTCATGTGTGTTAGTGAACTTGGAATTAGTAAAGTTACAGTTGACTATTGACGATCTTTTACATGTATGCCAAATCAATGGTTGAACTGATAAGCTCAAGTGAGCTATATAACACAACTGTGAGACTGATCACATCAATAGTGAGCCATAACTTTTCTAATTCCAATTTTTTAAACCAGAATCAGATCATGGTTAAAGTAGCAGCATGTTATTAAACTGATAAAAATTTGAATATCTGTTACTGTTAGGGGGCTGGCGTGATCTTATTAAATGGAGCATAACCATGCTCACACATATCGAAAAATCACATATAAATCATTGGTGACTTGTGATAGTTTTCAGCATTGACTTGAGCCAAATTCTTGTTACAATCAGAAGCTTTTCCGGCAATGCCCTGTTAGTCTTTACTTGAGACGATTGAACGTGATAGGCAATACAAGCTGTGGGTCCTTGTGCAATTTGTCCAATACCACTAGGCCTTCCTTTGAAAGAATTTTTCTCCAAACTGACACCCTTGTCATTGATTCCTTTCAATACCTTGTCAACATTCTCAAAAACTGATCTGAAAGATTTGAATAACATGTCAAACTCGAAGTGTTCTCCTTCACTCTTATTTAGGGCTTCTCGGCACTGATTAATTTGAAGACGGTGCTGTTTAAATGGAGCTGGAGGCACACGAACCATTCATTATTCAAAAATTGGGCAGCAAGTTTTGATTTATGGCCGTGGCCGGCCATGACGATCGGATTTTCTTTCCTCTTGGGTGTAACGGCAAGTCTATAATTGGAAGTAACATAAAAGACTTGAGGAGAGTCTTTACCGAAGTACATATGTTCCTTTCTTGGTAACAAAAAGGACTTGAGGAGAGTCTTTACCCGGGTACATATGTTCCTTTCTTGGTCTCTTTCTTGCTTGCTTCATTACTTGTGAACGATTTCCTTGCCATCGATTGAACATCTTTTACCGCACACAGTTTTGTTAGGCTCAGATTGAACATGAAACCCACCTATTTTTATCATGGTGGAATTCAGCAAGAAACTCCCCAATATCACCGTCATCACAGTAGAGAACAAGCTTTAAAAATTTACAATACTGAGCCTGTTAACTCTCATTTTCTCACAAACACTGAGGACCTCTTCTTAAACCTTTTGCTAGGGATTTCTTGATCTCATGCAGAACTTATGGGTATAATACACTTAGCTATTACATTGTTAAGCAAAAATAATTTACATGAAATTTCAACTTCGATGGATTGACTTCTTAACTGTCATTTTAAATGGGGTAATAAATAACTGTGATATTATAAATTATACATTAAAGAATACAACCTTAGCCATAGTACTATTAAATTCTCAAGTCTTCACTGTGTTTTTTTATTCAACATTACATACTTTGTTTTATTCTGCTTTTAGAAACCAGTTGTATGAATTTGTGTTTTGATTGTAGACTTTAGTTACAAACTAGTCTACATTTTTGTTTTTTTACCATCCACAACCTTTACATTTTATGTTGGTTTCAAAATGTAGCAAAATGTTCGCCTCCGTTCATGCGATACATCTTGCTTCAAATAACTCCAGATCTTTTATTCACAAATAGAACAGCCCCAAGCAAGCAAACCGGGTGTAGAAATACTATTTTTAAGATACCACTGATAATCAAGACAGATACAATCACTGATTTTCTACTAAGACAATAATTTGGGACCAGAAAAATGCTCTCACAATATTTATCATTTTGTGTTTTGGTGACCAGAAAATAAAAAAGCACCATCCATGCAGAAATTTGACAGAAAATATTAAGGGTTTAAAAAAGCTCAATACCTAGATATAGAATTCTTTTGTTACCAGAGTTAACGAACATGTCCCTACTATCAATAAGACTGTTTAAAATTTAAAAGCCAAGATACCACAGTGAATTTCAGAGAAAATCCAAAAGGATCTTCTATTAATGCAATTGTCTTATAATATTATTTTAGTAAGAGATTTAGCCATCATCCAAACATCAGTACTTGCCACGGTATGCAAACCCATGAACAGTAATCTTATTCCAATAACTACTCTTCAAGAGACTAATAGTTCACTCAACTGAAAACTCAAACAACATAATATGTTGGTAACTCTCACCAGGTCGAACCACAATAGAAGGGAAGTTAGGTTGATTTATGGCATTAGGAAACCCCTGCGTCTCCAAGCAGACACCTGAGTGCTTTCCATAAACTGCCCCCCTTTTTCCAACAACTCCATTAACATAGTTACCTGTGTAAAACTGCATGCCTGGGGCATTGGTCCATAAATTAAGGACCCTTGAGGTTGATGGGTCCTTCAGTTTTGCAGCATGTTTCAGACCTGATTTCTCTTCTCCACAATCAAGAACATAGTTGTGATCATACCCTAAACCAGGTACTTCATTGATTGATGCACTAATCTTTTTCTCAGTGGTGAAATCAAAAGGGGTGCCCGTGACTGGCATAATTTCTCCAGTTGGGACCGTGTTCTGATCTACAGGAGTAATGTGTGATCCCCATATTTGAATTGAGTGGTCAAGTATGTTCCCTGAATGATGGCCTGCTAAGTTCCAGTACGTGTGTTGAGCTAAACTGATTGGGGTAGGCTTGTTTTCTGGAACTGCTTCCATGTCAAGCCTCATTGTCGTGCTTGAAGTAAGTGTGTAAGTTGCCATCACAGAAACATCTCCTGGGTAACCTATTACCAGGGAGAAAAAAGAAAAACAAATGAGAGGGAGAAAAATCAGAAATGCAAAAGTTTGATTGTGCACAACTGTGGGAGGTGTGAGTGAGTGAGTGAGTGAGAGAAAGAGAGAGAGAGAGAGAGAGAGAGAAAACCTTCCTCGCCATCATGGCTACGATACTTGAAAGTAATGGAAGGGTTTTCACCTTTCTTATATTCTGCTACTTCCCAGACAACTTTATCAAAACCCTTGAACCCACCTAAAGAGGGAGAGAAAAAAAAAAGAAAAACAGGAGGAAAAGAAGAAGATGAAGAAAGATCAAAATGATATATATCATGGAAATTAACTTCCAAATGTTCGGTTGCTTCTTACAGTTTAATAGAAAAGAAAAAATGTGCTCAGCACCAAGAATAAAAGAGCAGAATACTGCATCTTTCTCTGCCATACTAATTAGCAACAGCTACTTTGATCTCTATGCAAGACAACAGTCAAAATATCCACCTTCCTAAGATGTTTGAACTATTGTACATGTTTTCTAAGATAATCTTCATACTGATTACCAAAGCCTATAAAGCAAAACCATTAATCAAAAAATATATTTGTATAAATGCATGTCACTGGTAACAAAAAAGGACATATTGGTATTACTTGGAAAAAGCAAAAACAGGATGCATTGTTCAAGGTGTTCAGAAAGATGATTCGTAGCTACATTAAGAAGCAAACTTATACGCTGGTGCATGGCATCGAATAACTACTGCCACCATGTTGATGCCCAAAGCAATATGGAACAGCCTTGAACTTCACTATAAATTTTTCAAGCCATGATTAACAGGTAGCAGGGTTCCAACAGAGACAAAAGTAATATTTGCCAACCCTGTGTCTTTATAATTTTAATTCTTTTCCAGAAAAATAAAAGGTTATGTTGATATTTACAATACAATTTTCCATCTGATAAACATATCAGAACAGGTAACCAGTTCAATAGGATGATTCTGCCTTCATTTTAATGTTAATTTTTCAAATCACTAATCAAATTCAGAATTTTATTACAACATAGCTGACAGGTAAAAAAAGTTTCTAACCAATAAACAACAGCAGCCTAAGCACAGATCTTGATTATATCATATGAATTATGCTTTAAAAAAAAAAAAAGAAACAAAATTCCATTCATATTTGTAATTTTTTTTTTGGGGCTTTTGTTAAGACAATAAACCAGTGAGATAACCTGGCTGCTTAAGAGAAGATACATGAACAAAGAAATGATTTTCAAACAATAAAATAAAAGGGAAACTAACAAACGGGGGAAGAAATTGAGACTTTCATACCGTGGAGACTGTTTGGTTGCTTGTTGATGCGCAAAGTGTACTCAACCCCGTCAAGAGAAAACTTCCCATTTTTAATTCTGTTAGCAACTCTACCCACAATGCAGCCAAAAAAAGGTGCAGCACCTTTCTGATAATATATTACAGACATCACCAAAACCATAGTCAAATGTGCATTACCAAGATTTCATTAAGCTAACAACTTGCACAAAATAACATATTTAACATACACACAAGAACAAGGTACTGATATAATGCTAATGAAAGTCCTATTAAAAAATGGGTCACATTATTTACAGCGAAAAAGGCCAATGAGTAAACCCGGAACCATGGTTAATCCAAAAATCAAATAGGACTCACCACGTATGGTTCGACAGAGTCGAATCCAAGAACAACATCAGCCCAATTTCCTAGTAAAATCAATCAACAAATCCAATCAAATTATCAGTAAATTAAAAGAAATAGTGATCAGATTCTGGGTAAAGTAACCAAAAGGGAGGGGCCCGGGGGGGGGGGGGCGGCGGGGAGGGGGAAGGACTCACAATCACATACCATGTTTGTCAGGTACAGAAAGTGAGGTGATAGTGGCTCCGTAATTGGTAATTTTGACTTGCATGCTCCCGTTGTTCAGTTCAAACACTTTCGGTTTTAAAGTCTGATCGGCCATTTTTCTCTGTGTGAAATTTGAGTACTAATATTATTTTATATGCGACTAGAGAGAATAGATAGAGGTGTGTGTGTGACTACAGATTACGGGAGGCTGCCGGCGTGATGCTGCTGCCATCTGGCAGCCGATAGCCAATCGCGGCAGATACTCCGGGATTCCAGGAATTTGTCCAGCTATACTTTTAAAATATATATTTATCTAAATACACCCTCATATTTCAAAATTTTGTATATGTATCTTTTTTCATGTACAATTATCGAATTACCTTAATTGAAAACTTAATTTTTCAAAATCACTAACGACCCGGTCGCGTAGATAGTGCTCAATTCATCATTCACGACCAGCATACACAATGCCCAATTTCCTCCAATTCATATAGACTAATTCCAGGTGAAAGAAATAAAAAAAACAATCTCATTCGATGAGGTTGTTGTGAGTTTCATCGGTAGCAGGTTGTTGTGGGAGTTCTCCTAAATGAGTCCATGAGCATCATAAAATTTACATAATGAAGTTATGGGCCACAAATGAGATTCAAGCCAATTTCAAGTTCCAGTGAGTGATTTTGTTCATGTTCTATGGATTCAGCCTTCTTAATTGAATGATTGGAGTGAGATTGGTTAAGCTTCGTGAAATATTTATGGGTTTCTCATGTTTGTTTAGTTTTTACTAAAATAAAGTATTGTCTTAATCGGTTCTACTAAATCAAATCTTTTTTAGGCTTTTTTATAGTTAGTATCCACTAAATATGTGGTCAGCCAAAATAAAGAATTGAAATAAATACAATTAAGACAAAATGCTATAGCAAATACAGAGCAACAAGCATATGACAGTCAAACATCCATTAAAATTGTTTATCACTCAATCACAATCAAATTCAATTCATGATTTGTGATAAAACAGTGAATAAAATAAGTTCAGCCATCAAATAAATTCCAATGAATAAACAGAAAACAAGAAAACAAGAAAACAAGAAAACAAGAGAAAGAATTGAAATTCACTTAATCTTGTGATATCTCCTTCTTGCTCACTGTAAATCCTCTGTTGTGGACCTAAAAAACTTCTTATTTTCTATTTTTCTTTTGTTTTCCACTGTGATTTTTCCTTGAGTGACGGCTCTCACTTTTTTTTCTCATGAGTGCTCCTTTTATAACTTAAAATGAGAGCAATCGAAAATGTGCGGTGCTCATCCTTCATTTTTGGAAACTGTATATCACAATCTTTTAATTATCTTGCGCAAAATCTTCTCTATCAATATTCTAGGATTGCTACAGCAACATGTATAGCATTTGCTTTATTCCAAATTTATTTCAATTCTTCTGTAGTCAAGTTCTTTAATTGTTTTGCAAGTCTGTTACAGTAGGATTTTTTCCTTAAAACATGAGTTTTCGGTCACTTATAATTATGTACATAATCTAAGCACAAAATATTCTTAAACAACTCAATTTATTAAAAGTTAACCTATAATGAATGATCATGCAAAATGTAACTAAAATGCAATAAAAATACATCATTTACTCTTTAAGTAATATTAATTTAAGTTTAAAAGTGCCATGATAACTCTCATTTCATAGAGTTATCACACCCTCAAACTTAAATCATTATTTATCCTCAAGTAATGACATAATACAAACTCCTCAATCATACAATCATGCAGTAAATAACTTAACTATGTCCTCAACATTGTTATGATTCATCAACCCTTAGATCACACTCTTAAATATGCCAAATTATCATAGAAGTTCTAGTTCTAGACTTAAGTCTTGCTCTGTCCAAAATGTGCGTGCACTTTCATCAAGTCTCAGATATGCTACAACATCACTCAAGAATCAAATGTACATCATAAAAATACCGCAAACAATTCCATCTTTTGATGGAGACAAAGGTCTTAAAATAGATTCAAACTATGCTACAATAATCATTCTCAGTTTTTTTTTAAGTTAAACACCCTATAATGAAATATTGAGCTTTCATGTGAATGACTATCACTTATAATGATGACGCCCAATTACTCACTCAAAGCACATATTAGAATTACTGCAACAATCACACCCAAGATTCTATATCTAAGTCTTATCTTTGGATACCTTTTAACTCAAGGTTGAACATGAGGCTCATGAACAGATCTGGCTACTCAATATCTTAGATAGTGGACCCCTTTATCTTTCATTCCTTCCACATCATTCATTTTTTTTCTTTTTTTTTTTTCAGTTGTTACAACAATGCTCATAACATTTGTTGCTTTTTTACATAAGTTTATATATGGGGTACATACTCATCCCTGGTTACTCAGTAACTAAGTAATTGGAGCATAATTTTATTGAATGCCTAGCACAATTTATAACACTCATGAAAATTTTCAAGTCCACCCTTAAGCTTGAGTTAATTTCTAGATTCATAATGTTACTATTTTCCATATTATTCCACCTGATTTTTGCTACAGCATACTCACGACACTCAATCAACACCTAAGTGTCAAGACAGAAGTTCAACCCTTATTTATACATTGGTTCTACTTGGCCTTTATTCATTTTCCATTTCCACACTCAATTCATTCTCATTGGGTTTTCTAATCTTAATACAGACACTTGATAGATAGAGCTATACACATAACAAACACATGTAATCAGAAGCTTAAAATATCATGACACTACCATGACATAACCTCCCCAAACTTGAGAGGTGTTGTGTCCTTGCATGCACACAAACGATTTAACGATGAACATGCATATATTAAATAAAAAGACATGCAAAATGAACAAAATAAAATAACTAAATAAAAGAAAAATTTTTAGAATTATATAAATCAAATTGACTGGCAAGGGGTACTCCCCTATTGCTAGATTGGTTGCTGCAGCCCCAGCTAGAAGAGTTCACTGCTCTTTAGATCCACTTCTCAAACGTTTCTTGGGTGAACCCATTGGGGCAGTAGCTTGTTCCTTCTTTTTAGCAGGTTCAATCACTTTGGGTTGAATTTTTCTTGGTTTCTTCTGGCTTGGCTCTTTTGGTATTGCAATACCTCTAGATGGTTGTGCCTCTTTGCGTTTGCTGGAAACCCTAAGAGTTGGAGTTTTGGTCGGTGTTGGTTGTGGAGTAACTGGTGCAGGTTTTGCTACTGGTTCCTCAGTAATGATAATTGCAATAATATCTCTTAAACTACTTCTTGCTTCCTCTGTTGTAGCCACTCTGCTAATGGCCTCCTCGATTGCTACATCTACATCCTTCTCCCATTCTGTTTCAAATTCTTCTTCAACTATCATCTTCTATTTTCTTTTGCTTCCTGTAGTCACTCTTGGGGGCTCTTCATCATTTTCCTCTTCTTCTTCCTCATATTCCTCATGTTCTTCTTTTACTTTCTACTCTACACCTTCTGATTATTCTTTTTATTCTACATCCTCTATTTCTTTCTACTCAAGCTGTTCTTCTTTAGATTCTCCTTTAACTTCTGCTTTTTTTCTTCATTTTACTGAAGTAGCTTCTTCAGCAGTGTTAAAGTTAAATTGCTACGGTAATGACTTAGGAAAAGTTGCATCTTTGCTTTTCATGTACAAGACAAGTTGATGCTTTTGCACTTCTAGATGATGTAAATAAGCCCAGAATCTTTAATTTTCATCTGTTTGTGCTTAGACACATTCCCTTACAGATATACTGAGTTCCTGCAGCATACTTTCAAGGCTTGTTGGTTGTTTTGTTTTAGCTACAACATGATGTTTTGAGGTTGCTGCAACAGTAGCTTTTCCAATAATTATATCAACTATCCTTACTGTAATGGCCCCTTCATTCTTTATTCTCTCATCACTTTCTACAAACTTCACTCTTACGGCCTCATATATATCATTGATCAAAGAAGAGAATAACAAAACAACTAATTTCTATTTCTTTATTGCACACTCTTTAATCTCTTTCTCAATGATTTTGCCCATATCTATGGCTAACTTTTTGACTATGCCATAGAGGAGTATGAGTTTGTATTGTAAAACCGTAGTAGTGTGGGTATTTGGCATTAATCTAGATTTTAAGAATTTAACTTAAACTTTGGCAATGGGTTTCAAATCTATCCTACTAACTACTCAACCCTCTTCATTCATCCATTGACTACCCGGTACAATTAAGGTTCTAAACACCTCCCCATATTTCTTGACCATCATATTCTTAGCAAACTTTGTATATTCACAATTAGTGGTAGTAGGTAAATAGTAAAAGGCATTAATAACCCGAGAGTCTAATGGTACCTATACTTGCCTTACAAATATATTGCGTTGGTCTTACTGTAGTATGTTAGAATTTAATTCTTTGACAACTGGGATAATTGGGTCTTATGGGTAAAAAAAAAAATCTAACCCATCCTCGTCCTGCTGCAGTAGTAGAGATAGTGTTCATCACTCTCGTTTGCTACTTGGGGAAAATGAAGCCTTTTTCCTTAAAAATTTAGCGCGGTTTAATAAATTCTTCATATTTATCCTCGGCATTATAACTGTAAAAGCGTGCTGGATTCTTCAACCTTATGGCATGTGATTTGATTTTTACCATTGTTATGGTAGCACTTAGTAATTGGTACATTGCTGGAAGAAGACAAACAAATTGTGAAAAGTAATTAGAATTATGTTGAGAGTAAAACACAGAGAAAGAGTTGTGTGAAAGGGAAAGAGTAGCACTAAATCCCTAATTTATAGATAGAGGAAATGTTAAAAAAAAAGTATTGATTTGGATAATCTTAGAAAGATTTTTTTTTTTTATTTAAGAACAAATCTAAAACTAAAAAGGAAAGAATAGATGTCACGAGAATATAGAGATTGTGTAATCTCCTTTTTCTTCATTTATGAATTGCTGATGTTAGTGTAGTAGCCCTTCCAATGGTAAAAATCAGAGGTTGTGATTGCAACGGTAAAAATTGGTGATTTAATGTATGATCTGTTGTTGTAGCAATGCTAACTAATATACCATCTGCTTAAAAATCATCTTCAACCTGCCATGTTAAATTGATACTGCAATAATTTTTGTTTTTACATATTTACTGCAAGTTAACAAAATAAAAGAAGTTAAACGCATGATTAAACATGATAGAAAGATAAATTAAAAACATGTAAAAATAAAAAATTTGAAACAACCTCATCATTGGGTTACCTCTCAATTAGCACTTGATTTTAGGTTCTTCAGCCTGACCAACCTTGGCTTATATTGGCTTATGTTGGATCCCTCACGAACAGGTCCTCTCATGGGGGAGTCACAACGGTTCCCATGTATGCTTAACTCTTTGCCTATTAACTTTGAATCCTTGACCTGTTCTTTCATTCAAGAGTTCAACAACTCCATGGGGATACATTTTGACAAGATTGAAAGGTCTTGACTATTTAGATTTCAATTTTTTGGGAAAGAGCTTTAATCTTGAGTTATAAAGCAAAACTTGGTTGCCTGGAATGAGTTCTTTTTATTGGATTCTTTGGTCATGCCATTGTTTGGTCTTTTCTTTATAAATTCTTGCATTTTCATAAGAGAATAACCTTAATTCCTTTACCTCACAAAGTTGTAATTTTCTGTGCTCTGCTGAAGTAGTTATATCCATATTCAATTGCTTGACTGCCTAATATGGCTTGTGCTCTAGCTCTAATGGCAAGTGACATGCTTTGCTATAAACAATTTTGTATGGGAACATTGTGATTTGGAGTTTTATAAGTTGTTCTGTAAAGCTATAGAGTGTTAGTTAATCTAAGCGACCAATCCTTTTTATTGGGACTTACAACTTTCTCCAAAATCTTCTTTATCTCCATGTTGGATACCTTTGCTGGTCCACTTGTTTGCAGATAATATGATGTAGCAACCTTGTGCCTAATCCCATATTTGGCAAAAGTTGCAGCAAATGTTCTGTTGTAAAAATGTATTCTTTTATCACTAATAATGGCTGTTAGAGTGTTAAATATTGAGAAAATGTTCTTCTAGAGGAACTTCACTATTACCTTGGTATCGTTAATTGGTAATACTATAGCTTCCACCCATTTGGAGACATACTCTACAGCCACTCAGATGTATAGATTGCCGAAAGAAGGTGGAAACAGTCGCATAAAATCTATGCCCCATACATTAAAAAGCTCTACTTTTAAAATGTTGTTAAGTGGCATCTCATGCTTTTGAGAGACGTTCCTTATCCCTTGACACCTATTACAACACTTAACAAACTCATAAGTGTTTTTAAAAATAGAAGGCCAGTAATAGCCTAATTAAAGAAATTTTGATGCTGTTTTGTCTCACTAAAGTGTCTACATATGCTGTAGCATGATAGGACTATAGAATACTTGCAATTTCTTCATTTGGTATACATCTTCAAATTACATGGTCTGAACCCAACTTATACAAGTAAGGCTCATCTCACTGATAGTTTTTAATGTCATGAAGAAACCTTTTCCTCTGCTGGTAGTTTAAATTAGGTGGCAATAGTCTATTCACTAGATAGTTGGCAAAGTTTGTATACCATGGGAGCCTTGACTACTGCAGCATCTGCACATGTTGTAGTATTAATAACTGCTTATCAGAAAATGTTTTTGTGATTTCTTACTTAGTCAAAGCGCTTGCATCTGCTTTTAGTCTTGATAAATGGTCTGCCACTTGATTCTCAGTTCCTCTCTTATCCTTGATCTCCAAGTCAAACTCTTATAACAAAAGAATCCATCTAATTAGCTTTGGTTTGGCATTTTTCGTAGAAATCAAATACTTTATGACTGAGTAGTTTGTGTAAACAGTCACCTTCGTGCCAATCAGATATGCTTTTAACTTATTATAGGTAAAGACAACGACCAACAATTCTTTTTTAATGGTGGTATAGTTGAGTTGTTCATCAGTTAAGGTCTTGCTAGCATAATAGATAGAGTGAAAATTCTTGCCTTCCCTTTGTCCTAATATTGCTAGAACAGAATGGTCACTAGCGTCACACATCAACTTAAAACACATACTCCAATCTCATGTTACCAGAACTGATGCTGTAACAAGAGCTTTCTTTAACTGAACAAAGGTCTTTAAATAATTCTCATTCAAATTAAAGGGTCTGTCATGCTCTAGCAACATGCATAAGGGTTTGGCTATTTTGGAAAAGTTTTTTATGAACTTTCTATAAAATCCAACATGTCCTAAGAAACTTCTTATGCCTTTGACTGAAGTGGGTGGTGGAAGTTTATCAATTACCTCTATTTTTGTTTTATCCACCTGAATTCCCTTTCCAAAGACCTTATGACCTAAGACTATCGCTTCTTGTACCATGAAGTGGTACTTTTCTCAATTTAGCACTAAATTTATCTTCTCACATCACTTGAGCACATTTTTTAGATTATGCTAACAGTCATCATATGATTCTTCAATGACTAAAAAAATCAACCATGCAGACCTCCAATGTTTGCTCAATCATATTTGAGAAAATTACCTTTATTCACCTCTAAAATATTGCTGAAGCATTACATAGGCCAAATAGCATCCTTCTGAAAGAAAAGGTTCCTTAAGTATAAGTGAATGTTTTCTTCTCTTGATCCTCTAGTGCTATAGCAATCTGATTGTACCCTGAGTATTCACCCAATGAGTAATACTACTCTTTTCCAACAAGTCTATCAACATCTAATCCATGAAAGGTAATGGAAAATTATCTTTCCTTGTTGCCTTGTTTAACTTTTTGTAATCAATGCAAACTTTCTAACCTATGACTATTCTTGGAGGAAAAAGCTCATTCTTTTCTTTTGCTACAACAATCACTCCTCCCTTTTTTAGAACACATTGTACGAGGCTTACCCATGAGCCATCTGATATTGGGTATATTATTTCTGCGTCTAGTCGTGTGATGATCTCCTTCTTCATAACTTTTTTCATAATGTGATTTAGTTTTTGCTGTTACTCTATTTAGTTGCTTAGCAATCTTCTAACAAAATCTTATACATGTATATGGAAAGGTTGATTCTTTTTATATTTGTCATGGTACTTATTCAATAGCCTTCTTGTGTCTCTTCAATACATCCATTAAACTTTTCTTTTGATTTTCATTCAAAAAATTTGAAATAATTACAGGAAGTGTCTCATTGTCACCAAGGTATGTATATTTCAAATGTGAAGGTAAAAGTTTAATTTTAAAATAGGTGGTGACTCAATAGAAGGGACAGAGGATTTTACTTCTCTGTTTGAGATAATAAGAGGTTTAAAATGCTTGTCTGATCTTAAAGGTTGCTTTTCTCTCAACCATGCTACATCAGTAGTGTTTAATTTTTCATTTTCAAGCTCCTTAAATGTTGCAGTTTTGAGTTATACATTGCTACAGCAAAATCCACAACACTTGTAAAGTTACAATCTTCAATCTTATCGAAGCTCTTCATTACATCAAGCACATTGAATATAACTTGCTGGTCATTCACCTGCATAGTTAATTATCCTTTTTGTACATCAATTAAAGTCTTTCCCGTAGCTAAGAAAGGTCTTTTTAGAATGATTAGTACCTTTTTGTCTGCCTCAAAGTTTAATATTATAAAATTTATTGGAAAAATAAATTTGTCCACCTTTACTAATACATCTTTAATCTTCTTTTCTGGATAGGCATGAGATCTATCAGCAAGTTTTAATGTCACAGTTGTTGGCCTCACTTCTCCAACTCCCAACTGCTTGAAAACTGGTAGAGGCATGAGATTAATGCTAACTCCCAAATCACAAAGTGCTTTACCATTATATTTAGTTCCAATAGAATATGGAATTGTGAAGCTTCCTAGATCTTTCAACTTCTGAAGGATTTTATTTTGAAGCACATGGCTACATTCTTATGTTAGAGCAATTGTTTTAAATTTTCCAAGTGTTGAGTGCTAGAAAGTGTATTTATAATAGAGAAAATCATCATTTTACACTCCAAGTCTCACTAACATCCATACTTTTATGTCTCTAAGTCACTTGTAATTTAATTATGTATGTTTTATTTTAATTAATCATTTTATGTATTTTAGGGGATATCATGGTTATTTCACAATGAACGAGAGATCAAATGGAAAAACGAACAGCAATTTTAAACTCAGGACAGTCAAAAACCTTAGGAGGAACATAAAAGGAAAAACTAGATCGCTTTCACATATATACTAGGCATCGCAGACGATCATCGTTTCACAAAGATTGTTCACTTGTATCAGACTTGTCTGACGTGGCACCGCATTTGCGAGGACGTGACACTATATAATGACGTGGCGGCATTTGATTGGACGATGATGTGGCATTGACTGATGATGTGGCATTGACTGATGACGTGGCATTGACTGATGACGTATCACGATCCTATTAGACTAAAATGCTCACCGGCGACGTGGCAGAATGTTAGTGGACCGAAAAAACGTGCGTATGATACATGCATATACATGGAATGACAGCCCTGATAATGTGTTTCATCCAATAAGAACTTGCCACGTGGTGCAATCCTGAGCGTCCAAATTGTTTTAATTCGATGGCCATGATTTACTCAGTGTATCTATAAAAAGGGGGCTCCCCCCCTAATTTGACACTCCTGAATTCATTTGTGAGCTCCATTTTCTGAAATTCCATCTCCATCTTGTATTTTCTACGTATTTTAATAAAATTCTCATTTTACCCCTAATTTAATTATGAGTGACTAATTTCCTTTCAAGATTTGGTTGAAGGTGAAGTCTCAACATGCTCTATGGGCTTAATTTGGTGAATTTAATTTTTCTTCCCCTCTAATTTATGTGGTTATTTTGACTTTTCGTTGACAGATAGTAATAATCTTGTTTAGATATCGACTGGTATTACCTTCTCCCTAGGTAAGATTATTACCATTTGGCACGGGAAGCACTTAGCACCATATCTATTAGAGTGTGATTCATGAGGAGTGGAAAATCCCCCTTCATGATTTAATTGGTTCTAATAATGAATGTTAAGCCGATAGTGCATATTGAGTACAGATCCGGAGATCCAAGCATTTCATTTTAATAGTGTATTCCCGCCACTTTAATTTAAATTAATAGATAGCCTATGTCATTTTCATCCAACCACCAACTCAGAAAATTAATTCTACTTGCAATTAAAATTCACCTCCTCGTGGGATCGACACTCGTCACCGTTGATCTATTCTACAATAGATTCGTGCGCTTGCGAGTTCAACAAAATTTGCACAACAAGTTTTTAATTCGTAGAATTTTTTTTAATTTCTTTATTTATTTATTTTTTTAGTTGTTTCCTTGTAATATATTTTTTATTATTATAAAAAAAAGGAAAAGAAAGTGAATTTACATTTTGAGGTAAGTATTTTTATTTCTTCCTTAAACTTTTGTAATTTAATTTTCATGTTATTATTATTTTTTTAATTTGGCAAGTTCTACCTCCTATTAATTTATTTTAATTTGTTTCACGCATTATTATTTTTTTTATATAGCACTTGAGTTGTTTTCATAGCAAATTTGTGATAGCGTGATAAGGTTAGTATCATAATTTCTCCCTTTTCTTTATTTTTATTAATTTTGTTATCATTTTTTTTCTTTGCATGCATGGTCGTAGGTCACAATTACTTAATATTGAGCCTATAGACTTTGAATTAGAAAAAGCACTTCGCGCACACAAACACGTTGAAATTAAAAATAAAATTGAAATGGATTTGCAACCAGCAACATAAGAGAGGCCATTTGAGGACTATTTCAGTCCCTTAGCTAACTTGAGCACATCATGTATACGATACCCAAATATAGCCGCTAGAAGTTTTGAATTAAAACCTAGTGTGCTAAATTGTCTCCTAACATTCTATGGCCTAGAAAATGAAGATCCATATAATCATCTGAATGATTTCCATTCTATTTGTCAAACTTTTAAATATGAGAATTTTTCAGATGATGATGTTAAGCTTAGATTATTTTCATTTTCTTTAAAGGATAGAGCTCGTTCATGGTTCAATGCATTGCCTGCTAATAGCATTACATCATGAAAATAAATGGTAACAAAGTTTTTGAATAAATATTTTCCAGTACATAAAACCAATACTATTTGCAGGGAAATTTCAGAGTTTACCCAAAGAGAAGACGAGCAATTTTTTAAAGCATGGGAGCGATTCAATGGTCCACTCCTAAAGTGTCCACATCATTGGTACGAAAAATGGCACCAATGCCAATACTTTTTGGAAGGATTATTGCCGAATGTGCAAGAATGGCTAATGGCAACAAGTGGAGGAGAGCTAATGTCAAAAAGTGCATCAGAAATTTGGAATTTCTTCCAGCGACAAGCGGATAATTCCCAACAATAGAGTCGTTCACTCAGGAATACTAGAAGAGTTAAGGGAGTGAATGAGGTTCACATTGGCGAGTTAAGTTCAGAAATTAAAGAAGTCAAAGAGATAGTTGAAGGTCTTTCCCGACAAATAGCATCGTTAACAGCTGCTAAATTGACGGAGCCACATGACCTGGACTCATACCTAGATCAAGCCAATGCCATAGGTGTAATAAGAAAGCCATCAAACTACAACCCTTACTCCAACACATATAATCCTGGATGGAGAGACCACCCCAATTTTTCATTGTCTCAAGGATTCCAACAGAATGGACCAGTAGCTCCAGCTCCAGCTCCACCAATGCAACCAATTCCTCAAAATCCTCAAGCCTCTCAGCCACCATTTAGACCATACAATCAGAACCCAAACTATTCTCAACCTAGACTATGGAAGGATGCATTTCAGAATTTCAAGAATCTTACTCACTTCACAATTGAGTAACAAAACCGCACCATTAATGAACTGCGAAATGAGATAAGAGCGAGCTTCAACTCATAAAACCAATCAGTTTCAAACCTTGAAAAAATGGTGGGACAACTTGCTTCTTCAGTTCAGACCTTGGCAATGACTGTTGAGAAAGGCAAATTCCCAAGTCAACCAGTGCCTAATCCTAAAGGAGTGCATGAAGTAAGCACTAGTTCACCTCAGCAGCATGGGGAGGTCAAAGCCGTCATGACCTTGCGGAAAGGAAAAGAAGTTGACAACAAAGTGAAGATATCGGTGACAAAAACAACTCAAATTGTACCGGTAAATACAGAAGACTCATCATCAGAGGAGAAAGAAGAAACCAACCCACGAAAATACGTTCCCAAAGATTGCTATAGCAATGGCCACAACATCTGCTTTGTTCCAGATTTATTTCAATTCTTCTATAGTCAAGTTATTTTATTCTTTCTGCAAGTTTGTTGAAGAAGCATTCCTTTTTTAAAACATGAATTTTTGGACACTTATAATTATACACATAATGTAAGCACAAAATATTCTCAAACAACTCAATTTATTAAAAGTTAACCTATAATGAATGCTCATGCAAAATGTAACTAAAATGCAATAAAAACATATCATTTACTCTCTAGGTAATCTTAATTTAAGTCTAAAAGTGCCATGATAAAGATGTCCCGAAGGATTTACCTTCTAATTCTTAAAAGGCAAAAGCAACATGAGCTTTTAGATCTTAAATCATATTTATACAATTAAGACAAGTTAGCTAAGAACATTACAAAATGTCATGAATTTTCATCTGGAGAAACATTATACAAGAGTAGAATTATGTTTCGTAAGTAATGCCTAAGAATAAGACTTTGTAAAGTATTTGCAAGTAAACATTTTCTGAACATAATACTTTTTTGTTACTATAACAATAAAAAGTTGGATCGCCGTTAAGCACAAGATGGACTACCATTTTGACCTGAGCAAGTTTTTGTTGGGCCAAAATTCAATTTGTTGGATTACTGTTTTAATGATGTAGGAGTGCCATTAGTATCCAGAGACTAAACTTTCAATTTTATCCAATGTCGATTAGCCATTTTCTCCTAAATGGTTATCTGTTATTGTCCACAAGCTCAACTTTAAATTTTCTAAAATAACGGTTTGTTGTTTTTTGATAATGGTTTGCCCTTTTTTGATAACAGTTATCCAATTTCTTTCAGAATAAAAATTTTGCTTCAAGGTGATCTTTTTGCTAGAAATCCATTTATTTCCAAAAGGTTATTCTTTTCTTAGTTTATTATGTAGCTTAAAAAATATTTTGATTTGATTAAGAACTTCTCCAAACCTAATCAATTTCAAGACATGTTTGTTATCATCAAAATCATCATTATGGAAACACACATGTTAATAATAGGTAGTCAATAGTTCAGTAAGTTGATTAGGTTGCATGCAATTTTAGAGATTTTGACAAGTGTGATTCAAAATACATTTTGATAGGAAAAACTGATTCAAAATTCACTAAAAATATAATTAAATATACTCTCTTTATTACTAAATTCAATGCATTAAAGGCATTATTTATTTTCTAAGCTAAAAGTTACATTTTCTTTGTACTATGCATCAATGCAAAGGTTATAAAGATTTTTTTTTTAAATCATGGTACATAAGTTGAATCTTTTACTTATTATATACTCAGTTGTAGTCGTGTAATGAATTCTTTACTGATGATAGTGAGAGAATTGTTGATGAGTTCTTAGATAGAAATTGTGCGATCACAACAAAACAACTTCGCAAAAGGTTCATGAATGTTGATTCAGATGATGACATGAAAATTGTTAAGCTTGTCATGTTATGCTTTGTAGAGTTGGTATTACTTGGAAAGGAGAATAGAAGCTATATAAATGAAATTAATGTACTCCTTGTGAACAATTTTAGTGAGTTTAATGAATATCCATGGGGAAGCTCTTCTTTTAAAATGACCATTGAGAGTTTAAGAAAAAGGCTTTGCAGATCGTATGGCTAAGCATAAAAAGAAGTTGAGAACGGATTGTATTATATATATATATATATATATATATATAAACAATAAGAATGGTGATATTTTATTGATTTATATGAATTTTTCATAGTGGTGATTGTGAAGCATTTTGTTGCAATACTTGGAGGTCCTAGCCCATAGCCTTGACGTCAATACATATTGCCAATAGGATGATGTTACACAATTTTGAAAAGCATTGGTTGTCAAGTTATTTAGACAAAGGTCGTGGAAAAAAAACTATGTAGTGTCACACCTAAAAAAACTTCATTGCTGTGATTTTTTTTTTTTTGGATTAGTTATCATGAGATGTAATAGCTACAATGGGGATGCTGATATTTGATATCATTAAAGATAATTTGATATTATTTTTTTGCAATGTATATGGTATAACAGATTGTCATATACGTTCAAGGAATGCTCCGTCCAAATAAATGACTACAATCGAGTAACTTTATAAATGCATGACTATACTTGGGTAACTTTATAAATACATGACTACAATCGAGTATTTTGATTGTCAACTTCAGAAATGTACGGGTGCCCGAATTTTTCTTCTCCAACATTCTCATGTATAAAGGGAGTAACTTGAATGAATCCTCAAGCATACCTCTAACATTTTCCATTGCATATTCTCTTGCTTTCTATGCATTATGGTAACTTATTTCATACCCAAACTATTTCTGGAAATCTTCTTTAATATCACCAGGCTTATATGAGGATGAAACACCATCAAGCTTGTGACAAATCTTTTGTCCGATAAGCTTGAATGAAGCATGACGATGATCTCTCTTACGGACATCAAGTGCACAACTATGGAAGCTATAGTACCTGTTGATTTCAAACATGTTCGAACTTCCAAGCTTGGTAGCACAGAGTCGCCACTTATAATTATCGTCAATACACCTAACAACAAGTATGTTCTTCCTTGACTTGAAGGTTTTTAACTCATAATTTTTCCTTAAGGCTTCTATAGAAAACACTTCTTGCAACTCCTCTTTCGAACTGAACAACTGTTTCCCTATTAACCCATCACTGTCACTAACAACTTCCTTGGATGGCAAGTTATTACTATTAGAATGCGAGTTTTCGTTATCTAATGAACTGCTACATGCAAACGAATTGACTTTAGGCATATATCTACTATTAGGGGGTGAGAAACTCGTATTGTAAGGCGCTACATTTCCAATTGTTGGATTACTAATTGTTATCCCATCAAAATCATCACGAACAATAACATTCACATTTTCTAAATTTAGCCCCCTTCTATCATTGGGTCATGTTTTAGGAATAAATTCAGATACTGATTGATCTTCAGCAACAAAATTATTTGGGGTTAAACCTTCACCTCCAACATATAACTCGATAAGTTCTTATAGACACTTATCTAGCCCAAAGTTAATGTCAACATTAGGATTATGTGTCACCAAAATCTGTTTTTGCTTATAAGTAATACAGAAAAGAATCTTCAACTCAGTTCTACTAATCGTTTCCTCTAGAAAATAATTTATATCATCATCAATCATAATTGGAATGGGCGGCATTGGATTAAATGTTTTAAGCTTGAACTTCATTTTAATGTCAAATTCATAAATATCAATGGAAATAACCCGAGATACTCTTTTTATCAATTGTGCATACGTTGTAGAACAGGGCATTATAATCCCTCTTGCTTTTGCACTATTAAATCTATAATGGTCATTTTCCTCAATCTATTCACCAAAAAACATAATAGGCACACATATTGAAGTCATTTCCTACAATAATACAACACATGATTAAACAACAAACACAAAAACAAAATCAAACAAGGCATATAACAAATTATAGAAACGTTTGCACAATTACAAGACTACACAACTATTGTTGTGTAATTGCTTGTTTACAAAACAATAGTCGTGTAACCTGTTAAAATACACAACTATAATCTAATAAATAGTCAAAGGAAATATTTAGTAAAAAAATACATTCTTTATACTTATAGAATGCTAGGTGTCATAACAGTTATTATATTTTTTACACTTGTACAACTGTTGTCGTGTAAATTTATACATACACGACAAAAGTTGTGTAAGTTGTAAAAATACACGGCAATAACTTAGTAAATAGTAAAAGGACACATTTCTTCTCTAAAAAATATATTTTTTTTGCACTAATAGAATGTTAGGGTCTTACAACAACTGGAACATTTTATATATATGCACGACTATGGTATATAAGTTCGTACGTACACAACAGTAGTCATGTAATTTATTTAAATATATGACTATAGTTCAGTAATTGTCAGAGGACATATCTAGTAAAAAAATATATTTTTCACACTAATAAAATTGAAAAATTTTGCACACATGCACAACTATAGTCGTGTAAATCATACATACATGACTGCAGTCGTGTATGCCAGGTGCAGAACAAAATTTTGACAACAAATTGATGTTTCAATAAATGTAGTTAGAAAATCCATCAAATCGTAGTGATATGATGTAAATATAATGAAAATGTTTTATTGTTTATCACAAACTAAACAAAACCCTAAAAATAATATAATATTAAGAAAATGAATAAATAACACAAAATAAATATAAAGTTTCAAATATCTTATTCATTGGATGAATAATGTACTTAGCTGTAAATCAAAATCTTAGTACATTGGCGGTTCATAAGTGATTTTGAGAGTGTAGAGTGAGTTTTTGTTGTTGGAGAAAAAAGTGTGAGAAGTAAAGAGTGTGTTGGTGATTTTGCGTGTTTTATATTTTTCTTTAGGGGCATTTATGACAATATACAACATAGAATGGAATACCTAGATAATTTTCAAGCATGGGGTATATTTAATTAAAAACCACCCGAGACACTTTCAAAATTATTTAAATACCTTACAAATTGAATTTGCCAAATTTTTCATGAATGCCCTCTAAAAACTGAAATGAAATTATTAAAGTATCCTTAACTTAAAATGCTCACAAGGTTCAAACATGACTCATACATGCTAAATCGAGTTTGGAGAAAGAAAATGGCTGAAGTTTAGAGAAAGAAAAGATTGTTTCATTACCGCACAGTCGCTTGTGGAAGCTGATCCATTGCTACATAATTGCTGGAATCTAACTTATATAGGTAAGTAATTCTTTCTTTTAATTAGTTGTTGGGGTTTTGATAATGAGTAAAAAGTAAAAAATATAGGGTTTTATATTGAAAAAATAAATTAAATTGGTTGTAGGTCTTTTATAACATACTCAAAAACAAACTTTAGAACTATTTTGCTTCATAGAAATGGTGAAATATTAATGGGTTGTGCAGATTATAATTCGATTGTGTAAGGTTATGTAACACACAATTTAGGGTCCTATAATACACATGACTTCATCTAATACATGACCCTCAGTCGTTTATTAAATAAGTTTTTGTAATATTACTGGATCTTTTGTCATATTACACAACCTCTTAATACACAACTGCATCGGTATATGACCTCAAAATTGTACAACTTTTACCATTATTCTGAATTTATAAGAATAGTTTATTTCTTCGAAGACTTAACTTGTGTTAAGAATTTATATTGGTTGCTATGTAGAAAATTTCAATACAAATTATTCAAAACTTAAAAAGAAAAACAACAAATCGTAAGTGAAAATTGTCAATAATTCTTTGTTTTATGGTTTTAGTATGTAAAACTTGTTATTAGATGCAATTATACTACATGTGAACTGAAGGAACTATTTTTAACAAGATTATGAGAGTGACCTCATTTATGATTTAGAGCTTTTTACATTGACGGAGCGAATGGCTAGAGAGGAACCTTATAAACTTTCTTCAATATGCCAAGTTTTAAACCACATCCACCGCAATATTACATTTGTGCTGTGCCTGATTCTTGGTTGCATGCCGAGGCATTCTACTATGTATCTTTTCATAATCTAGCTGTCGCTCCTTGTTGTCTACCATATAAGAAACTAGAAAGGCTTGTTTCTAGTTACTCTCTTAAACTTGAGGTCTACTAATGAGGGAACCATAGGAAGACTAATAGCATCCTAAAGTTACAATTGATAGATTTATTGCTCATTTTCCTTATCTTTTGAAAATGTGCTATTGTTGAATCTCAAAAGAAGAAGGAAAATTAATGTCATTTTTGCTATTAAAATTCTCTCTACATTATTTCTTACTCTACATCAGTAGTAAAGAAAAACCACGATGATGATCATTGTTATTATTTGTACATGAATAAGATTGTTTGAGGGTTTCTAATTCAAGGAATCATGTTACATCATGTTGAATATTTTCAATTATATAGAGTTATTTTCTCTTTTCTTAAGTACTTTCTTTCACACATTCGACTGTTTGGCCTTTTTTTCCTACTTAATGATTTCATTAGAGAACTTTATTCAAAAGATGGTCTATTCATCATCTTGTTGTATGGTTGACAAAAAAGCCCGAGCTGTCCTAACTTAGGTTCGCATTCGTTGGGCTTGGATATAGATAGAAAATTTAAAAAATTCTCACATATTAGGCTTGGATAAGGGCTTAGGAAAGAAACCTGGGCTTTTTTATTTATAAATAAAAATAAATTAAATTTAAATAAAAAATAAAAAACTCAAAATATTAAATTAATAATTTTTATATTAGTATTTGTGATTTATTATGTTTTGTTACTGATATTTTGTGTATTAGACTATTATCCTATTATGTATTCGAGAATTATCTTTAATTTAAATTTTTTAACTTTATTAAAAAAATTATTTCATATTTAATGGAAAAGCCCAGGCCCATCTAGGCCCAGTCCAAGCCCAACCCATCCAAATTTGGATGGGCTTTTGGAAGGTTTAGACTTGTTATTCCAAGCTTCGACCTAAGCCCATATTTTGCCAACCCTATCTTGTTGTAGCCAAATGTTATTATTGCAAATGGTTTTCTAAAATGAAATATTAGTTCCCATGAAAGCTAATGATAATACAACAATCTTTACAATTCTTTCAACAAACAATTTATTTGTTCAATATAATAGGATAACAGTCTAATACACAAAATAGATATTCTAAAAAACTTAAAAATAACTCTATATAACAGTCTAATACACAAATAGATATTCAAGAGTCTTAGAAATTTTTATAACAGTCTAATACACAAAAAATAGAAACTTCTAAAGCTCCCAACCTTAAAAAGAATGTTTATTATGTGTTCAATATAACAGTTTAAATCAGCACCAGTGTCAAATAGGGCAATGGTGTCGATCTCAAAATCTTTAGAAAAGACTAATGTGATTTTTATCAAGTATTTTCTTGTGGTGATTTGCTTTAAGACAGAAAGGAAATCATTTGGCAATGATTCAATATTATGGAGATTATGTTCTCCATTGTCATCTTCAGATTCTATTTCTTTATCTGAATTATCCTCTAATTGTTTTTGTAAGAGGAGTTGGATAGTATCAGAATTAGTCTTTTGTTTTTCTTTTAAGGTTTTTATATCAAGTTTGATTTCTTTTATTTCTTTATGAAGATCTTGAATATTGGGTGTTGTTTTCTTTGTTTTCTTTTTGTCAAGGATTTCAGTAAGATCATACACATTCTTTTTAAGGTTGGGAGCTTTAGAAGTTTCTATTTTTTGTGTCATATCTAGAGTCTTTAAAAGTTTATCTAGATATTCTTTTTGAAGGGCAGGGTCAGAAATATGTTTGACTAGTTCAAGAAAAGTTTTTTGATCTCTAGTTAACACATTGACTTTTTTTAGGTAGGATTCTATATTAGAATCACTATCACTGGTTACAGAAGTATTAGAGTCAATTAACTCATCAATCTGTAAGGGCTCACTATCTCCTGTCATAGAGAACTCAGAGTCAGAAGACTCAATTAGTAGAGGAGCTATTTTAGAAAGTGTTTCTTCATTGAGACCAAGTTCGTGTAGTTTTTTGTTCATTCGACAGAATTTCGTTGTATGGCCTTTTCTTCCACATTTAAAACAAGTAGCTTCTTTGTAGTTGAAAGGGGTTTTTGTGGTTTTAAAATCTTTCTTTTTAGAAAAGTGGGGTTTTTTATAGGATTTAGAAGGTTTTCTATGGGAAGATTCCCTAAAGTTTGGCAAAGATTTTCTATATTATTGGCTTTTTGGCTTGTAATGTTTTTTGTAAGTTTTTTAAGAGCACGTACCATTACAGTATTTGGAGTTTGAGGTTTTAAAAGGATCATAGTTAAACTGTTTACAGAAACTACCTAATTTTTGTTTGGAACATCGGAGTTCCCATTTTAAGCGTTTCTGTAATTTTAAATCTTGATAAATCTTTAAGCCTTCTTTATTAATAAAGCTGACAAGTTCACCATAGGGGAGGTTGTCATAAGGAATACAATTGTCATAAAGAGCTTTAATAGAATTCCTGACCTTTTCTCCTAAGAGAGTTGGTAAACCTGTAAGGAATTTTTCTTTCCAAGTAATATGGTTTGCATCATCTCTAAGGAAAAGTCTAGTAAAGAAAATAGTTTTATAACTTTGGAATTCACTAAGTTTTTTACACCTTAGGTTGTGTAGTAACTCAGCATCTTTATCTCTAAGATGTGAGGGATCTCCTATGAAGTGGAGAGAAATTGTAAGGATCAGGGTGGCAATAGCATCCTAAATAGGACTATTGAATTCATTATAGATAGGTGCTTTATTTTCATCTGTTTGAATTGCATTAAGAATATCTAATTGCTGTTATTTAGTGAGAAGATGATCCCACCAACCTTTAAGTTGGCCTATAAAGCCAACAATGAGAATTTCCGCAATTGCTTTGTCAGAGGTTCCAGACTGGGTTTTATAAGCATTAGTGTTGTGCAAATTTTATTGAACTCGCAAGTGCACGAATCTATTGTAGAATAGATCAATGGTGACGAGTGTCGATCCCACGAGGAGGTTGATTTTAATTGCTTGTAGAATTAATTTTCTTAGTGGGTGATTGGATTTATAATGAGAATGATGTAGGCTATCAATTAATTTAAATTCAAGCGGTGGGAATAAACTATTAAAATGAAATGCTTGGATCTCCGGATCTGTACTCAACATGCACCAACGGCTTAACATTCATTATTAGTATCAATTAAATCATTAAGGGAGATTTTCCACTCCTCATGAACCACACTTTAATAGATATGGTGCTAAGGGTTTCCCGTGCCAAATAGTAATAACCTTGCCTAGGGAGGCAGTTATTCTAACCGATATCCAAACAAGATTATTACTATCTGTCTACGAAAAGTCAAAACAACCACATAAATTAAAGGTGAAGGAAAAGTAAATTTACCAAATTAAGCCCATGGAGCATGTTGAGACTTCACCTTCAACCCAAGCTTGAAAGGAAATTAGCCACTCATAATTGAACTAGGGGTAAAATGGGAATTTGATTAAAATACATAGAAAATACAAGATGGAGATGGAATTAAAGAAATTTGAGCTCAAAAATGGATTCAGGGGTTGTCAAATTAGGGGGGGAGCCCCCTTTTTATAGATACACTGAGTAAATCATGGCCATCGGATTAAAACAATTTAAACGCTCAGGATTGCGCCACGTGGCAAGTTCCTATTGGATGGAACACATCATCAGGGCTGTTATCCTTTGTATATGCATGTACCGTACACACATTTTTTCGGTCCACTAATATTCTGCCACGTCACCGGTCAACTTTTTTTGTCCAATAGGATCGTGACACGTCATCAGTCAACGCCACGTCATCAGTCAATGCAATATAAGCAGTCAATGCAACATCATTCGTCCAATCAAATGCCGCGCGTCGTGATAAATGCGTGCGCGCAACGCATGCGATGTGGTGAATAAAGGCCGTCGTGAATAAAGTCGTGCAGTACAAGATCGATGATATATCAACCGCATCAGATATGCGTGAATGAAGATCAGATATGTGAACAGTACCATTTATCTTTTTATGCTTCTCCTAAGGTTTTCGATTATCCTGAGTTCAAAATTGCTGTCCGTTTTTCTATCTGATCTCTCGTTCATTGTGAAATGACCATGATATCCCATAAAATACATAAAATACTTAATTTAAAATAAAACATACATAATTAAATTATAAGGGACTTAAAGATATAAAAGTAGGGATATTAGTGAGACTTGAAGTGTAGAATGATGATTTTCTCCATTATAAATACACACTTTCTAGTACTCAACACACCCCCCAATCAGCTTGTTGCTAGTCCCTAGCAAATTAAGCGAAAACAAAACAAGATTTTTTTTTTTAACTGTGGTATTTATTCAATCAGACTAATGATAACAATCAAATAAAAGTATAAGCATTATCTACGAAAATATCAAAACAAGATTTTTTTTTAGAAAACTTTGTCACAACTTCAGTCACTTTCAATCTCACTTTCAATCAGACTAATTTATTCAATCAGACTAATGATAACAATCAAATAAAAGTATAAGCATTATCTACAGTCTAAAGAAATATCATTCACACATCAACTCTTCACATGAATCAGTTTAGAAAACTTTGTCACAACTTCAGTAATCGAGTCACTTTCAAGAATGACATATCAAACCCCAAAATCTCACCGGTAGTAGTGATACTCTCACAAAGAAATTAAACCCAAAAATAATCACTCAAGTGAATGGTAAATTGAGTGAAAATAATAAAGAAATAATATCACACACTCTCACTAAGGTGATAGAAATATGCCCTCAGCTTAGAAATAGTACGATTTTAATTCAAAATGCTAATCAAACCAATGTATTCATCATTCTCTTTTTTTTTTTTTAAATATGCACTACCACATCTTTTCAACCCATATAACTAGTTTCTATTTCAGATTATAGTTCCCTAAAATCAAGAAGGACTTTTATTAGGACGTAACGTAGGCTAGAGACGTGGCTAACAAAGAAAGGATAATAGGAAAAACAAAATATATGTTTGAAAAATAGAGAACTTTGGAGATTGTAAGGTGCTTTTCACTTGATTTTTTTTATTTTTTATTTTTTATTTTTTATTTATTTGTATACATATTTTTTTTTCTTTTGTTTCTTTTTCTCTTTTTTTTATAGCACCTTTTTTTTTTGTGAATGCAAAATTATCTCTATTTTCAAACTTAAATGGGTGGTGAGAAATACAAAAAATAAGGTGATACTCCACATTGGAGTGGGACAAGATAATAGGTTGCCAAAGAAAAAGTATTTATTTTTATTTTATTATTCTTTTTTTTAAGGCTCAAATGGGTTAACTATGGATACATATTAATAAGGTTGGTTAGAAAGGCTCAAACAGACCAAAGATGACCTTTCTGTCATCTTTTAGGGTTCTCAATAATCTTCCATATCTACTTGTTAGATGGACCTTCAGATGTGGCAACACACACTTTAGTTTTTTTTTTTTTTTTAACTAGGAATTTGAAGATAATGTATAAAGTAATAAACTACTAAGCTGAATGAAGAATGGGCAAAAAGGGTTACTCTCCAAGAAAAATGACAAGCTAAAAAACTCACCTGGAAATTATTATGACATGTGCATTCTTTCAAGCAACTTATATTTGTCTCCAACATCAACATGTAGAGTAACAAACATGGTATAACATAACTAAAGACCAAAGATAATACAAATACTAAAATTTGAAAGTTATCATGTCATCTAATTATGAAAAGATCACACAAAATACTTTTTTTAAAAAAAAAAATTCTACCCCAAACCTATTCTTAGTCATGAAAATTATGCATGCAGAATGGTGAAAATGACATAGAAAAACTAGTTGGTAAAAGAAGTTAGAAAAATCACACTTAAAATGACTGTCAAAGTAAGAAATGTCTGAATTTTTTTTTTGTTTTAATAATAAGAAGATGCGTTTCTAGAGTTACTACACTCCATATTCAGCCATCTTTGACTCAAAAATTTAGCCACAGTTAGTTTCTACAAAAGAAAAAACTACACCAAGATTGAGATATTCCACAATTGTCAACTATTCCTCCCCCCAACCTGAACGGAACATTGTCCTCAATGTTTGAAAGAGAATAGGGTTTAAAAGACATCACCTGAGTACTGTATCATAGAAGAAAATATTTACAAGCGGAAAGTTAAATCTAATTTGTACTTCTTACTACGGCTACTGTTACCATCATTAGTTAGCCATTCTAACACAAGGGTCTTGTGATCTGGATCTGGTCTATAAGCTTGTAACAGATCAAGTAACTTATTAGCAGTATGAGCACAAATAAAGATTTTTTTCACTATGAAAGGGATGAAATGATTTTTTATTGCATGGTTAAGAAATGTGATGAAGCCACCATAAAAGTTATTGACATTTAACAAACCGATGGGTTTCTGATGAATTTTCAGATGGCCCAAGATGCTAATGTGATTAGTGCCTCTAGAGTTGCAAGACCTCCTGGTAGGAAAATAAAAGCATCAGCATGATTTAGCATTTCAGTTATTCTTTTTTGCATACCTGAGACAACTAACTCTTCTCCAGTTGGTGAGTCAGACATACAGGCCAATGGTTTGAGGCTTCTTGGGATGATGCCTAACACTTGGCTCCCTCTGAGATAAACAGCTTCTGAGACTAGTTTTGATAACCCTCGGTCACCTCCTCCATAAACCAGATGCAAATTTCTTTCTGCTATGCGTTGACCAAGATCGATGGTTGTCTCAACGAACTCTTTATGTTTATCATAGTTAAATCCAGAGAGCACACAAATGTTCTTGAATTGTTTATTGGGAGTAGCTGCCATTGGGATGCTTCTCAAAAATAATTTGTGAGTCTAAAAGAAAATGATCATATATCAAGGATCTTGGTGACAATGATTTACAGCTGTATAGGAGGTAGCATGTCTATGTCAAGTAACGCGTAAAGCACATGGCTCGAGAGTCAAAAAGGAAATAGTAAAAGAAAAAGCACTCAATTATTAAAGACAATAATGCAATTGATAAAACAACAGTGAAATAAAACAACAGTAAAATAAAACAACAGTAAAAGGATATTTACAGGTAGTTGTGATTGTGGCTCACATCTTCCTCTGGTTTTACGTCTAGAAACGGCTTGAACGCCCTCTATGGGTCGAGGATAGGCTTCCCATCCAGTTTTCTTATAAACTGGCAAACATGGTCGTTTATAGTCAGATTCCCAAGACTATATCGGACACGTTCTTTCTAAAATAATGGCCATAACTAGAGAATTGCTCTTTGTACGTATCCACTGGGATGCGTTTCAAGAGACAAAAGGACATCATCCAATGACTCTTTATTCAAGCCATCCCTAATGAATTGAATCTTATCTTCCCTGTTATCAGACATCATTCCTAAAGAACAATGATTTTTATCGTATTTCATCCTGGCACACTTATGGCAATCAACATGAAGTTTTTCAGCTCTTCGTTTTCTCGAGTAATTTCCTTTACCACAACCAGGCATGTATGCAATAAATTTAAGAGGCAACTCACCTGCCAAACGTACTTTAGCCTCGATTAACCAACGGATGTCAGCAGGGATGTTATTTCTCATACGCAATTACATGCGTTCGGAACGAGCTTTATAGATCGTAAGGAGGGCATTCTGAGGAAGTAAAGGAAATCGCTTGCGAAGTTTTGCTAGAATCGCGTTTCTGTCCATACCTTCTTCTCAGAATATCAGTTATTATGGGAAACTAAAGTAACCGACTTTATTTGTCACGGAGTACCGTTATCCGCCACTTATACGGGAAAATAAATCAAAACACACTAAATAAAGAAAATCAAATCTGTAAAATCGAATCAAAATAAAAGTGAACAAAATAAGAAAACACACAATAAAAAGAAAAATGAACTTACATTCGTCCTCTTATTGAGTTAACCTCAAGCTCTAATTGGAAGTTATATATCCCATCTTCTATTCCTCTGAATTGATTTTCCAAATCCTCAACATAAGACACAAATGTCGGCGGTCTTTGATCCCAAATCGGATGTGATTTAAAACTTTGTATCATGCGTCTCAAGTGAAATTTCACTCGTAAAAATTCTCCAAGACGTTTTAAAAGATATTTTCTCATCGAGGTTGTCATGGTGTACAATGAAAAGAAAATACAATAATTCAACACTTAAGCATAATAACACGTAAATAAAAGTCAAACAATTCAATCAATAAAGTGAAAGCAACAAGTTAAATTATTTAAAAAAAAAAAGACTTAATCAAAATTTTATGGGTCACTCAAATTTATTTCGGTGCCTTTTTTCACGTGGTTGGTACTCTAGATATGGCTTCAATCTTTGACCATTAACTTTAAAAATTACACCGTTCTTTAGATTCTTAATTTTAATTGCTTCATATGAAAAAACAGTGTGGACTATAAAGGGACCAATCCATCGAGAGCGTAACTTACCTGGGAATAAGCGCAAGCGAGAATTGAATAAAAGTACTTTCTGACCTGGTGTGAAAGATTTTCTCATAATTTGCTTGTCATGAAAGACTTTCATTCGCTGTTTGTAAATCTTAGCATTTTTGTATGCATCATTATGACTTTCTTCAAGTTCTGCCAACTGTAATCTTCTTTTTAAGCTAGCTTGCTACATGTCAAAATTGAATTTCTTGATGGCCCAGTATGCACGATGCTCAAGTTCTGGTGGTGATTCTGATGATGGACTCAGTTTCTTCTCTGATGGTGCTAGCTGTTCCACTCTTGACTTCTATTTGTTAATGCCCATAGATGGTGCTAAATCAAGTAGGGCGTTAACCTCATCTATTGATCTGTCAATATCAAAATTCAAACCAAAGTGAGTTAAAAATGTTTGTAAATGATCATCACTAAGGTTTGAAAGAAAAGCATTATCAACTAATTCTTCGATTAAATCCACATCAACAATTTCATCACCTGCATTGGGAGGTTGTTTGGCGATGTTGAAGATATTTAGCTCCATCGTCATATTGCCAAAGGACAACTGCATATTTCCAGTCCTGTATTGAATGTGAGCATCGACAGTTGCCAAGAAAGGTCGTTCTAAGATAATGGGGATCTGCTTCCTTGAATCCTGGACTGGTTGAGTGTCAATTACAATGAAATCAACAGGAAAATAAAACTTATCTACCTGTATAAGCACGTCCTCCACAATACCACGAGGTTTTTTCATAGACCGATCTGCAAGTTGCAACACCACTGGAATTGGGTGTAATTCTCCCAGTCCAAGTTTCACAAATACTGAGTAAGGCAACAGATTTACACTAGCTCCTAAGTCCAACAAAGCATTCTCAATTGTGTGGTTCCCTATACTACATGAGATAGTGGGGGAGCCTGGGTGCTGTATTTTTAGAGGAAGTTTGTGTTGGAGTATAGAGCTCACGTTTTCTGTTAAAAATGCCTTCTTTTGAACATGAATGTTTCTCTTTTTAGTACAAAGGTCTTTAAGAAACTTGGCATAAGATGGCACTTGTTTTATAGCATCAAGCAAAGGGATGTTAGCACTTACCTGTTTAAAGATTTAAAAAATCTCACTTGTAGATTTTTCTTTCTTTGCTTTAGCTAACCTCTAGGGAAATGGAGCTTTTGGAACGTATTCTCGTGGGTTGGTTTCTTCTTTCTCCTCTGATGATGAGTCTTCTTCATTTACCGGTACAATTTGAGTTATTTTTGTTATCGGCATCTCCACTTTGTTGTCGACTTCTTTCCTTTTCGCAAGGTCATGACGGCTTTGACCTCTCCATGCTGCTGAGGTGAACTGGTACTTGCTTCATACACTCCTTTAGGATTAGGCACTGATTGGCTTAGGAATTTACCTTTCTCAACAATCATGGCCAAAGTCTGAACTGATGAAGCAAGTTGTCCCATCATTTTTTTAAGGTTTGAAATTGATTGGGTTTGTGAGTTGAAACCCGCTCTCATCTCATTTCGTAGTTCATCAATGGTGCGGTTTTGTTGCTCGATTTTGGAGTGAATAAGATTCTTGAGATTTTGAAATGCATCCTCCCATGGTCTAGGCTGAGAATGGTTTGGGTTTTGATTGTATGGTCTAAATGGTGGCTGAGAGGCTTGAGGATTTCGAGGAATTGGTTGCATTAGTGGAGCTGGAGCTGGAGCTGCTGGTCCATTATGTTAGAATCCTTAAGACCATGAAAAATTGGGGTGGTCTCTTCATCCGGGATTGTACGTGCTGGAGTAAGGGTTGTAGTTTGATGGCTTTCTCATTACATCTATGGCATTGGCTTGATCTGAGTATGAGTCCTGGTCATGTGGTTCCGTTAATTTAACAGATGTTAACGATACTATTTGTCAGGAAAGACCTTCAACTATGTCTTTGACTTCTTTAATTTCTAAACTTGACCCCACAATGTGAACTTCATTCACTCCCTTAACTCTTCTAGTATTCCTGAGTGAACGACTCCGTTGTTGAGAATTATCCGCTTGTCGCTGGAAGAAATCCCAAATCTCTTATGCACTTTTTGATATTAGCTCTCCTCCACTTGTTTCCATTAGCCATTCTTGCACATTCGGCAATAATCCTTCCAAAAAGTATTGACATTGGTGCCATTTTTTGTACCTATGATGTGGACACTTTAGGAGTAGCCCATTGAATCGCTCCCATGCTTCGAAAAATTGCTCGTCTTCTCTTTGGGTAAACTCTGAAATTTCCCTGCGAATAGCATTAGTTTTATGTACTGGGAAATATTTACTCAAAAATTTTGTTACCATTTGTTCCCATGATGTAATGCTATTAGCAGGCAATCCATTGAACCATGAACGAGCTCTATCCTTTAAACAAAATGGGAATAATCTAAGCTTAACATCATCATCTGAAAAATTCTTATATTTAAAAGTTTGACAAATAGCATGAAAATCATTTAGATGATTATATGAATCTTCATTTTCTAGGCCATAGAATATTGGGAGACAATTTAGCACACTAGGTTTTAATTCAAAACTCCTAGCAGCTACATTTGGGTATCTTATGCATGATGTGCTCAAGTTAGCTAAAAGACTGAAGTAGTCCTTAAATGGCCTCTCTTTTGGTGCTGGTTCCAAATCCATTTCAAAATTTTTTTTAATTGTAACGTACTTGTGTGTGCGAAGTGTTTTTTCTAATTCAAAGTCTATAGGCTCAAGATTCGGTAATTGTGACCTACGACCATGCATGCAAAGAAAAAAAATGGTAACAAAATTAATAAAAATAAAGAAGAAGGAGAAATTATGATACTAACCTTATCACGCTGTTACAATTTTGCTATAAAAACAACTCAAGTGGTATATATAGAAAAGAAAATACGTGAAACAAATTAAAATAAATTAATAGCCGGTTGAACCTGCCGATTTAACAAAAAAAAATAACATGAAAATTAAATTATGGAAATTTAAAGAAGAGAAGAAAAGAAAATAAAATAATACATACTTCAAAATGCAGATTCACTTCTTTTTTTTTCTTTTTTTTAATAATAATAAAAAAATATTACAAGGAAACAACTAATCAAAATAAAAAAAATAAAGAAATAAAAAAAATTCTACGAATTAAAATACTAACCTCCCCGGCAATGGCGCTAAAAACTTGTTGTGCAAATTTTATTGAACTCGCAAGTGCACGAATCTATTGTAGAATAGATCAATAGTGACGAGTGTCGATCCCACGAGGAGGTTAATTTTAATTGCTTGTAGAATTAATTTTCTTAGTGGGTGATTGGATTTATAATGAGAATGATGTAGGCTATCAATTAATTTAAATTAAAGCGGTGGGAATAAACTATTAAAATGAAATGCTTGGATCTCCGGATCTGTACTCAACATGCACCATCGGCTTAACATTCATTATTAGTATCAATTAAATTATAAAGAGGGATTTTCCACTCCTCATGAACCACACTTTAATAGATATGGTGCTAAGGGCTTCCCGTGCCAAATAGTAATAACCTTGCCTAGGAAGGCGGTTATACCAGCCGATATCCAGACAATATTATTACTATCTGTCTACGAAAAGTCAAAACAACCTGATAAATTAAAGGGGAAAGAAAAGTAAATTTACTAAATTAAGCCCATGGAGCATGTTGAGACTTCACCTTCAACCCAAGCTTGAAAGGAAATTAGCCACTCATAATTGAAAGGGGTAAAATGGAAATTTTATTAAAATACGTAGAAAATACAAGATGAAGATGGAATTACAGAAATTTGAGCTCAAAAATGGATTCAAGGGTTGTCAAATTAGGGGGGGAGCCCCCTTTTTATAGATACACTGAGTAAATCATGGCCATCGGATTAAAACAATTTAGACGCTCAGGATTGTGCCACATGGCAAGTTCCTATTGGATGGAACACATCATCAGGGCTGTTATCCTGTGTATATGCATGTACCGTACACACGTTTTTTCAATCCACTAACATTTTGCCACATCACCGATCAACTTTTTTTGTCCAATAGGATCGTGACACGTCATCAGTCAACGCCACGTCATCAGTCAATGCAACATAAGCAATCAATGCCACATCATTCGTCCAATCAAATGCCGCCGCGTCATCGTATAGTGCCACGTCATCATACAGTGCCACATCATCGTATCTGATGCAATGAACAAGCGAGTCTGCGTGAATGAGCGATCGTATATATCTGATCAGTATATATCAACCGTCTCAGTATCGTGAACGATCTTGTATATGTGAACAGTATCATTTATCTTTTTATGCTCCTCCTAAGGTTTTCGACTATCCTGAGTTCAAAATTGCTGTCCGTTTTTCTATCTGATCTCTCGTTCATTGTGAAATGATCATGATATCCCATAAAATACATAAAATACTTAATTTAAAATAAAACATACATAATTAAATTACAAGGGATTTAAAGATATAAAAGTAGGGATATTAGTGAGACTTGGAGTGTAGAATGATGATTTTCTCCATTATAAATACACACTTTCTAGTACTCAACAATTAGTAGCCATGGTCATCTGTTGTAATAATCCAAGTAGGTTATACTAAGACATACTATCGATGTTCCATTCATAGACAGAGGAGGCATTAAACCGTGATTGGTTTAAAGCACTTAGTCTGTTGTCTATGGCTAAGTCAGGTGGGGAATTAATAGTAGGAAGGGTTAATTCCCAGTGGATTTTATTGTTTTTAAGAATAGGTTTTTCTTGAAAAGCTTCTATGTCAAAAGAGGCAACAGATGTCTGGTCTTGGTCTAGTACACCAATGGTTCTAGATTGGACACTATCTGGAGCTATTTGGACTTTATTGGAGGAAGAAGAGGCTTCTATCCTATCAATTTGTTCTCTAATGGCTTGAGCAAATTCTGACTTTGACTCTTGAATAAGCTTTTGACTAGTTTTTTATACTTGAAAAGGTTTTAAAATAGGTTCTTTAAGCTTTTTATCAGTGTCAGATTTGGCTGAAACAATAGGGGAGCCAGTTATGGTTGTCTTTTGAAATTGGTTTTCTATTCTATTTAACTTTTTCCTATTGTATCTAGGTTTGTATTACAGAAATTATTCTGTTGAATAATACTATCTAAATTTTTCTCTATATCATTAGTTTTGTGAATTTTATAAGGTGAGGCTTTAATCTGGATAAAAGGCATACCATGATTAATGGTCAAACTCCTAAAGGGTGGATGTTCAGATTCAATGGTTCTATCACTATCAGAAAGATTCCATTCTGTAATCTTTTTCCTGACTATGATAGGATTTGATTCTTTAAAGGGATAAGTAATCTTATTATCTGAGGCATATATTTCAAACCAATCAAAAAATAGTATATGTACTTTATGTAATTTTATAAATTCAAAATAAATTTCTTGTATTTCCTTTCTTTGGTTTAAGAAATTTTTGAAAAACCAAAGTCTTTTTCTGTGTTATTGTCTGAATAAAAATCTTTATGAAGAAAGGTTTTATTAAGCTCAAAATCTTTTTCGAGGACACTTATTACATTTTCTATAACAGCAGAAAATGTAGGAGAAGTTGGAAGAGAAGACTCCTTTTCTTCGTGTTTTTGTTCATGTTGACTGCTAGTGTAAATTGGATGAAAAACACTAGTAGTATAGTCAACTGAGTGTATAGAGGAACTAGGTATATCAGAAGTAGAAAACCTAGGTTGGCTTTTTACTAGTTGAAAAGGAAGATTTACAACTGAGGGAATTTTTTAAAATCTTTATTCTAATGAGGAGATACTAAAAGTTGAATCTTTATCAGAAAATCTAGACAAAGTAGATCTCCTAAAGGATAACTTTACTTTACCATCAGAATACTGAGTCACATTTTGTAACTCTGTATTGGGTTCTAGTTGTTTAGGAATCACTGGTTCAGTGGCCCCTTCAAGAATCCATTCCTCAGGAAGATTAACATCTTTCATTAGATTGGTTTTGGAACAACAGTGTTAGCTTTAGACAAATCAGTCTGTAAGAGAAGAGTCTCATATCTTTTCGACTGGTATTTATGTTGAGTATTAAACGCAGAGTTCATGGCTTTGTATGAAATTTTAAAAATTAGGGCGACATGAACAGATCCTTCAATCATATGATAATTATGAGTTTTGATCTGTAATATCATGTTTTTTAAAATATGTTTGTCTTTTAAAGAAACGGTTATATTAGGGGAACAGCTAAAGGAAATTGGACCTTTACAGAGGCTTGCTTCTATGCTGCTTAGCAAGGAATCATCAAAGGAGATGAATGTCCCATCTCTGAGGACAGTCAGAATGGAGGTATTTAGTCCTTCTTTAGTTAGAGGTTTTATTCTAACTTGTATTAAGCCGATGTTGAATAATTAAAGTTCTTTTCTTTTAGTTTCTTTAGAGATTGTTCAGAGAACAAATGAATTGTTTCAAAAGGCTTTGAAAAGGTTATATCTCTTTCTTCAGTTTTTATAACATAATCAGTTTTTAAGAAATCAAGCTTTCTTGTTTTATAAATCATATCTTTAGAAATTTTGGGTAATTCCCAACAGTCTATTGCTTTATTAAAATCTTCAATTATGAATTCTTCTAAATTCACAATATTTTTTGAATCACTAGTCTTCGCCGAAGAAGAGCTAGAGAAAGATAATGTTCTATAAAGTAAAGAATCCATGTTTGTTTTACTTATATGTGATCTAATTTTCCAAGTATGGCTACAATCCAAGGCTAAGAGTTGGTTTTACTGCCCTTCAACCAAATTGGGACTTACGACCAAATACTACCAAGGCACCCAAAGGTAACTCCTTCACCACACAAGCAAAGTTTCAACCAAACATAAGTTCTACAACACAGAGTCTGTAACCTACCAAACACTACCCTCCCAGGCTCTGATACCATAAATAAAATTGTAAGCTTTATGTTTATTTGATTATTTATTTACTTAAAGCAAATTTATAAGTATGCTCTACAGTTGCGGCCTTGGCTGATCTTCTGCATCAGAAAATTTGTCTTTTATAAACTGTTACGTTCCTCTAAGGCATAGAGACCAGATCTCTCACCTTAGTTGTATTTCTCTTCTCCCTCCATAAAATCAGAAGTACTAGTTCTGGGATTCAGATCTAGTCATTTTTAAAATTAATTTTTCTTAATCCAGATCTAAGTATATTGGCTGGAATACTTAAAAATGCGGTTTACTGGTCCAAAGAGAGTTTAAATATCTATTCTAAAATAACTAAACAGGACTCTATTTCTTAGATAACAACACCACGTACAGATCTAATAAATCTTTGATTATTTTAGTTTGAATATACACACTCCACGATCTGTTGCCTCTTCTGATGAACATACTAAAGCTGTTAAACAAATAAAGCATTATGTTAAAAACATTCCTTGCTTGTTTCTTGCAAACCCTGCCTTGCCCAAGGTTGTTGAAACTGATGCTTCAGACCTAGGCTATGGAGGAATCTTAAAACAAGTAGACAATAACAAAGAACAAATAGTATAATATGTTTCTGCTTATTGGAATGAGTATCAGAAAAACTACTCTACTATTAAAAAAGAAACTACTCTACTATAGAGTATAGAATCCATGTTTGTTTTACCTATATGTGATCTAATTTTCCAAGTATGGCTACAATCCAAGGCTAAGAGTTGGTTTTACTGCCCTTCAACCAAATCGGGACTTACAACCAAATACTACCAAGGCACCCAAAGGTAACTCCTTCACTACACAAGTAAAGTTTCAACTAAACATAAGTTCTACAACATAGAGTCTGTAACCTACCAAACACTACCCTCCTAGGCTCTGATACTAGAAATTAATGGGAAAAGTCTTTGGTTTGTGAAGTTGGTCACCCCATTCTTTTGGGCTCAAAACTTTCAATATGGTAGCAGTGGAATAAGCTGGCTCAGTGTGGGATTCACTGAGAAAGAAGTGTTTAAACTTAACAGACTCAGTAAACTCTAAAATGCTTTGGTAGAAAGGTTGGGGTTTTGACAAATCCCATGGTTTAAAAAACCATCTTTTTGGGAAAAATTTTTGAAATAGCTTGAAATGGATCAAAGTGATAGAAACCATCTTCCATTGATAAAATATTTTAGAGATGAGGTTTGTGAATCCAATCAGAGGATTTTTGTGAAAGCTTTGGTTGAGAAAGAACAATTTGGGAATTTGAACTTTCACCAGAAAGAACAATATTTGAAGATGTTTTTGAAATTTCTTTAGAAATAGTTTTTTCTTGTAAAGGGATCGCTTTAAGAGGTTTTTGGTTTTGTGAAAAGCTTTGGAGAGCTAAGATGAGCTCTTGAGAATTTGAAAGAGAATTTATCCATTCTTTTACCTATAGTTCCGAGGCAACTACTTTGGATTGAGCTTCTTGCTCTTCGATCATATCAATCCAGGATTTAACTGGCATGGCTCTGATACCAGAAATACCCAGCGATCATGGAGTGTGTATATTCAGACTAAAATAATCAAAGATGCGATCGTGGAGTGTGTATATTCAGACTTAAATAATCAAAGATTTATTAGATATGTACGTGGCGTTGTTATCTAAGAAACAGAGTCATGTTCAGTTGTTTTAGAACAGATATTTCAACTCGCTTTGGACCAGTAGCCCGCATTCTTAAGTATTCCAGCCAATATACTTAGATCTGGATTAAGAAAAATTAATTTTAAAAAGGACTAGATCTGGATCCCAGAACTAGTACTTCTGATTTTGTGGAGAGAGAAGAGAAATACAACTAAGGTGAGAGATCTGGTCTCTATGCCTTAGAGGAATGTAACAGTTTATAAAACACAAATTTTCTGATGTAGAACAGCCAAGGCCGCAACTGCAAAGCATACTTATAAATTTGCTTTAAGTAAATAAATAATCAAATAAACATAAAGCTTACAATTTTATTTGTTCTGCTTCAATCCAAGAAGGTTTTGTACAATATATATATATATATATATATATATATATAATTATTCATGAAACCTTATAATAATAATTAAAATAAATTTAAAAAGCTAGTAGTAAGAAAATTAAACAAATTGTAAATAATTTGTTGGTAGCCATAATATAATAAGTAAATAAAAAAAATAATTTAAATATTTAATCAATTTTTATCAAATAGTTAAAAAAATTATATAAAATCAATTAATCAATGGTATTATTAATTTTTATGATTATTAAGTTCAATAATAAATTAAATTATTAATTTGTTAATTTTATTCATAAATTATTAAATATACAAGTAATGAAAATTTAATCTCAAAATTTAGTAGAAGTAAAAGTGTTGTTTTAATTAGATCATCGATAATAAATAAAAAATAAATTTAATTAAATCATAAATAAATAATATAATATTAAGTATAAATAAAAAAAATTGATATAAATGAAATTCTCATAAATAGACAACTTTTTTTTCTTTAACCTAATCCCAACTAAACCCATGTGTAAATTAGGATTACTAATCCTATGAGTTTAGGATTAAATTTAAACTTAGGTGGCGTTTGTTTTTCCGTCTGAAATCTGAATAGATCTGAATTAGTCTGAATTCTGAATAGATCTGAATGTCTGAATGTAAATAATGTGTTTGGTTTTTTTATCTGAATCTCTGAAAATAAGTATTAAGTTGTTTATTTTTTAAACTTAAAAATCTGAAAATATATATTTTTACATTTGTATCCTTATTAAATTTAAATGTCAAATAAATAATACACTAAATACCATAATATTTTACTATTTATAAGTAAAACTATATTTAAGTGAATACATAATAATTTTAGAATTATAATATATAAAATATCATAAATTTTAAATTTTATCACTAATTCTCAATAATAGTACATAATATAAGAAAAAAAAACTAACAAAATGATTGAAATAGTTGATTTGTTATTTCATCTCAAAGTTGTCTCATGTAAAGATGAGATTATGTAGGATAAACGTTTATGGGTGAGTTTTGGAATACATATGAAAAATAAATTATAAAATAGGGATATTTTTGACATTAGAAATTAATTGACTTAATTCAGATTCTTCTATTTAGCAAAAAGCTAAAACAATTGGCTTCTTTTATTAAGTCAAAATTATCTGAAAAGTCCTATTAAGTTATAAAAACAAACATATCTAATTAACTTAATTAATTAAGTTAAGTCACTTTAAGTTATTAAGTTAAAAAACAAACGCTACCCTAGTCTCCCTTAATCCAATCCAATTAAGCTTACAAAACATGGGATAAATATTTTATCCTAAAATTAGTCTAATCTCCTACTTAATTGTAGCATCTAATCATGAATTAAAATGATTATGTTTGGTACGCAAACCCCCAAACCTATAGAATTACAACACATATATTATCTTAAAAGATTAAAGCACAAAAATTAGAAAGCAAAATCCCTAATCAATCTCTGTCCCCCATTTCATCTAAGTGAATCAAAACTTACAAAACAAAGCTTACAAAATCCTTAAATCTACCACACTGCCGACACACCTAAAACCTCTCCTGCCATTACCATCACTCGACTAGCCACTACCATTGACTCCCATGCACCAAAGTCTGGTCTCTTTTGTTGCCGTCATCTCTTGTGCACCAAAGTTGAAAATCCATTGCCATGACTTATTTATTATTTTGTGCCATCACCGGTAACAAATTCACTTTTGTCATCACCCTTAGGCCATAACAGCTTCCAACCATCATCAATACTCAATCGTTCATCACTGGTATAACTTCTCAGCCTCTGTCTTCATTGTTATACTACCTCAATCTCCATTGTCGCTTCCATACTACCTCAATCTCTATTCAAGGTAAGGTCAATCTCGTGCCTGCCTCAATATCTGCCTTTGTTTTTTTATTTGTTTCACTGGTCTTCTTTCTGTCCCCTATTTAAGTTCTAATTGACTGCAATTAAAAACTTACTAAGATTTATTTAAATAATTTTGTTATAATTATTACTTTGACAAGAGAAAATTTTTTTTGAAATATTTATGAAGAAACTTTATTTTTCTTTCCATTACCACCAACTTAGTACTTATACATGTGACCACTCACATTAACTATACTGATTTTAATGAAGAATTGCTCTTGAACATGTAGTAAAATTATTGTTACAATGAGTCTTTGATTATTGACATATTATTAGCATCGCTTAATAGAAATATCTACGTTATCCACGATGACTTAAAATTGAAAAATGGGCTTAATTGAAAATGGCATGATGGCAAACAAAAGTCATGAACAAAAAAGTGAAGTGGGGGGTGTTGGCAGTAGCATTAGGCATCTAGCAGCAGTAAAGGCAAGTAGGTGGAGATGGTCATGGTGGGTATTGTAATGTAACAAAGAAAAAAGGTGACTAGTGAGTAGGTTGCAGTTGCCTATTACAGAGTGAGAGAGACCCATGACCCCTTTCGAAATATTATCAAATATTTATACACATAAGCTGTACATTTGTTTGCCTATACTTAATTCATATAGATTTGGATTGCTATGAAGGGGTTGTGAAAATTATGTTTGATTTCAGTTTTCAATGGAAATTTCAAAGAGAATCCCAAGCCACTAAAATTTGAAATAGGGAGGAGAGTTAAATGGTTGTTTCCCTTTTTATTTGGTTCTTTCCAAGTGGAGATAAAAACTAATAGTAAAATGACATGGCCTTGATGGGCCTTTTGTCTTTTTATGGGGCTCTTTATTTTGGTCAATGCCAAGTTACAAGTAGCAAAATGAATTGTTTAGGAATAAATTGATTGGGACCATTGTAATTTTATAATTTTTGTTATAGTTTTTACCATTTAACAAGAGAACTAGAGACTTTATAATTTGAAATGACACATTACAAGATTATAGTTGAAGGTTAGCTTGTATTTGGTTGCATTGATTTTAGTAAAATAATAGAATTAGATGAAACTAAAGGTAATCTTTATTAGTAAAACTAGAGTTTGCAGTCTCCAACTCCACTCAAGCAACATAGTTTAAACATAATATCACTATTATTTTAATTAAAACTTTAGCTTGCCGTTTTGTTTTTGTTTGGATAAATTTTAATTCATAAGTAGGTTGTAAAATTGAGCATTCTCTCTCTCTAAATATGGTCTAAACATAAAAAAAAAATTATGTGATGATTAAACAATATGAAGACATTTTTTATTTTAATTCTTAAATCTTAATTTTATTAGTTACTCCACTTATAAATTAGCTTGACTTAATAAAAAGCCATTAGGGTCCATCTTACTTGTTCATCTTCTGCTTCGTTCTCAAAGCTTCTTTTGTTTCAATTTTAGGATTTTGTCCAAATTACTATTATAATTGCTTAATTATTAACCTTCTAAATATCTACTTTTACCTGTCTATCTTCTACTACTCATCACTCACTTACGTTTTAAAGGGTTAATTGCAAAGTTGTTATTAGTCGCAACATATTACAATATTGTTGCTTGTACTTCACTTTGATGAAGGTATATTGAGGTTTTGTATCTACATCCATATTTGCATTAAAGTGGTTAGTGTTGGCGTTCACAAGTTGGTTTATCTTCAAACATTACTATATGATAATGCAGATAAACACTCCTTGAAATATTTTTCTTATTAGAATGGTTTTCAAGATTTTCAATTCAATGTTTGCCTATATAATTTGGATGGAAGAGTAACATTGTTGGAGTTCATTTCAAGTGCATAAAGTGTTTGAATTGCTATCACATGGATATATTTAAATGAATGATAATTAAGTAGTTTACAATTTAATTTTTGGTGAATAACTTGTTTTGAAATTAAAGTTCAATGGAATTGATGAGTACTCCATGAAAGAGCTCTTGCAACTTCGTGATCAATGGGCTACATATGTTGCCAAATTAATTAAAACCTACAATCATGAGGTAATATATGAGTAATTTATGATCAATTTTTACTTCCAAATATCCAAGACTTATTTTTTGTGGTGTTTTAATTGATTTTATGTGCTTGTAGATGGGAAAAAAATGCAATCACGTGTGGATATTTAGTGACATTCTTATGCTTATTGTTGGTTAATTTTGCTAAAACTTAATTTAGTACTTTGCTGCTTTAAACTTGTTGAAAACTTAATTTGATATTTATGTTTTTTTTTTCTTTTTCAAACAGTGGTGTAGTTGAATTATGGTAATTTAATTGATGTATTTGGGATATTTATTATGTGAATTGTGTTGGGAGATTTAGTATATTTAATATATTTTGAGTTTTCTTTTAATTGTAAAACAAACAAAAAAAATACAATTAAAATAAAAATATACTACCAACCAAAAGCAACATAACGTCACTAAATAATGACTCAATTTTAAATATTGACACATAAATAGTATCATTAAATATTTACACTATCGTATCATTATTTTGGTGATACTATAGTCACATGGATTACTAACACATAAATAGTATCGTTAAGTAATAACGCCATGGTGTCATTATTTTGGTGATACTATAGTAACATGAATCACTAACATAAAAAATTAGTGTCAGTGTGTTCTAACTTAAGCATTATTGACACAATTAACAAGTGTCAGTAAAAGTCATCACTGACACTAAATTGGTGTTAGTAAAACTATTTTTCTAGTAGTGGTAAATGCTAAATATATAATATACTTGCAACTCAGCTGCTAGAATTATTTCAATTTTTCTTATAAGATTTGATTTTGAATCTTTACTAGGAGAAGTGTAATTTTTCTTTATATTATTATCATCTAATTCAAAGGATTTCAATTTTCTAAATCCTTATCTCTTTTTTTTCCTTTTCTAATAGAAAAGCAAGGATGCCAGTGGGTTATTTCTCAAGCCATTTCCCCATTATTACACATTAAGTGAGATCTTTGGATGTCATAGAGCTAACAGAGCAAATGACAACAATGCCAATGATGACGAAGATTGGTCAATGAGCCGAAAAAGGGGTATATTCTTCAAAAGATTGATCTTGATTCGTAAACTGTAGTCATTTTATCCTTTTGGAAATTTAGATTACGTTTTATCTAAGTTAACACATCATTTTGAAACTTTAAAAATGCATTCTTGAAACTTTAAAAATGCATTCTTTTCTAATATTATTTTGGAACTTTAGATTTGTGGTACTATGTAAAATATTTTGGGCATAAAAATTATATCGAACTAATGAACTACATTTAATTTTGCTTTCATGGCTATACTGATCTACTTCATGCTGCAGTCTAATGACATTTTTGGTCCACAGTGGTAGGGACTTTGATTTCTACTAATTATTGCCCTTTGGCAAAATGCCCTATAGCTCATGGGATCAAAATTGATGGTTGTCTTGTGCTTTGATATGTTCATAATTAGAACAAGTCGTGCAACCACATAAAATTTGAAAAAAAAAATTAAAAAAGAATCTACATAATGGAGAAATCAAAGTTATAAAAATCTACTGAAAAATAAAATCTATAAAAATATTTAATTTCCTTGAGGAAGGCTAGTAGTGGTCTCTTCATGGAAAAATATAATAATATAGTCCAACGTTTTAAATTTTGACGAATATTATCAATAATTGCTAGTTTTAAAGAATTAAAAAAAAATTCATGAAATTTTTATCTGACATCATTAAAAATATTGCTAATAATAATTATTTTATATAACTAAAATTAATAATAGAATAAATAGGTTATTATACAAATATATTTTCTTATTCATTTTCTAATTAAAAACTGCATATTCTTTGCATAAGGGTAAAATCATAATTTGAAACAATTTATTTCCTATCCAAGACAAAGTAAACAAATAATAGGGATTCTGATTGACAATGCACATTTTAATTTCAATCTAAGTAAACACTCTACTCTCATTCCCACTCCAAACTTACAATCTTAGTATTCTCATACTTCTCAGGATTCTCACTCCAATATGAAAAGTAAACGCTACTTATATGTAAGTAGTAGAGTATTATGTGAAAACATACTTAATTGTTATTTGGTTGTTTTTCTAGTTGAGCTTTTAAAGCTTAAATAAATTATTTTGTCTCTATTAGCAAAAGTTCAATTTTTGGGCTTTTGGGAGTAGAGGTTGAAAAGTTTTTTTCAAATGTTAAAATATCTAAAATATCCTTTACATATTTTATAATCTTATTTTATTCCTTTCATAACATAACTTTAAAAGCCTTACCTATTAAAGTAATTTCATAAATTTTTAATAAAAATTTTTATTGACAACCAAACAACTAAAATGTTTTAGGTAAAAAGCTCTATTTATAAAAGCTCTACTGACAAAAGCTCTACTTGAAAAACTATACCAAACGAAGCCTTACCATTACTAATTTTTAAGTTGTAATCGTAAATAAGTTTTATTATATAAAGCTTGATGTTATTTAATAAAAAAAGGGGGGATAAGTTATATGTAAGTAGCAGAGTATTATGTGAAAACATACTTAATTTGACTAATTTATAAGTTGTAATCTTAAATAAGCTTTATTATATAATAAAAAGGGAGATAAGTTATATTATTTTGGCAATATAAAAGTTGTATTTGGTAGTTTTATTAGTTTCTTGAATAATCAATATTTATTTGGAGATTCGAGTATCTTCCAATTATCTTTATTTGTCATTTAAAATTTTTATTTCATTTGATTTCTCCCTATAAACTTTAGGTAGTGTTTACTTTTCAAATTAAATTGGGAAGGCTGAAAAGTGAAAATTTTGGGATTGAGAGTGTGGAGTACAAGTAGGAGTAGGTTATTTACTTATATTAGAATGGAAGTGTAAAATATAAATTAGAATCATATTTATGTGTTTATTTTGTCTTGAATTGGAAGTTAATTATTTTAAATTATGATTTTACCCTTATTTAAAGAATTATATTTTTAATTACAAAGTGAATAAAAAATATTTCAAAAATAAACTATTTAATTTATTATTAATTTTAATCATATAAGTTAATAATTATTATTAATATTCTTAATTATGTAAATATCAAATTTTTTTACTAATTTTAATTTTAATGTAAATTAAAAATTATTGATACGAGCAACATAAATGAAATATTATTGTTAATAATATTAAAATAGTACAAAATTAATTATTAATATTAATTATTAATTTTATAGTACAAAATTAATATTTTCTTAGAAAAAACTATTTATTATTATTAATTATTAATATTATAACATTATAATACTATAAAAATTAAATAAATATAATAATTTTATATTTTCAAATAAAGATGTTATAGAGTAGAGGTGTCCTATGGGCCAGACAGCACAAGGCACAGCACAGCACACACGTGGGCCATGCCAGACTTACAATTTTCGGTACGTGGGCCTTAAAAGCATGACACGATTAAAGATGGGTCAAAACACGGCACACGAAAAAGCACGCAATAAGCATGTTTCACTTTTAATGAAAATAAACTTAAAATTTTATGATTTTATAAATAACTTGAAATTGAATCTTTTAATATATTTTATTAGCTTAAGTTTTTTAAATTTATTTAATCCTTAGTTTTAAAAAAAATATAATTGATTTATGTTTATAATTTATTAAATAAATAATTAATATCATGATTTTAATAAATAAAATTTAAAATATTATGATTTTATAAATATGTGTTAATATTATTTATGAACTATGATATATGACTCTATGTAATTTCAAGTTAACAATTAAGTTAACCTTTAAGAAAAATTTATTATTATTGTTGTTGTTAAATATTATAAAAGAATTCTAATACCATAGAGTCAAACTTAGTAATTAAAACTATATTCTCTTATTATTATTAATTTATTATTATTGAATATGGACTTGAGTTCTGAATTTTTTATTTTATTAAATTTGAATAAAGGTATATGGATCTAAAAGGGTAAATATGCTTGAAAAAAATACGCCAATAACTTAGTATGTGTTTTTAAGAAAATTAAAAAAAAAAACTTAGTGGGTTTTTTTCTTAGGCACGACACAACACAACCCACGGCATGGCACGTGTGGGCATGGCATGAAGGCCAGGCCTGAGAAAAAAAAATTAGGCTCGGCACGGCACAAGCATGAGCGCGCATGGTTTTTCCTTTGCCGACACGAGCACGGTACAGCACAGCCCGTTGGCCACCTCTATTGTAGAACAATATTATTAGTCCTTTGTGAATAGAATAAAATTATTTCTAAGTAATTTTAACTTAAAATCATTGTAAATTATTATTATTTTTAAATAAATATAACATTATTTTATTTTAATAAATACGATTATGTGATGTTTAAAGGAAATAGTAAAAAAAGAAGAGGTGGAAGTGGAGAGTGAGGAGTGGGATTCCTACTTCTACTCTTAAATAAGTATGTAAACACTAGAGTATGGGGACTTTACACTCCTCACTTCCACTCTACTAAGTAAAAGGCAAACGCACCCTTAGTATTGGTATCATTTGGTATCAAAGCATGGCAACAAATAAGGGGATCAAATCCTTACAACAGCGCATAAATTAGAGAAGATACAAAAATTGATGAGAGTTATATTCTTGAACAAAAATAATTTAAAAAAAAAAATTATCATGCATGATGGGTGAAATGTCAATCAAATTGGATGAAAAGTTCAATTATTTTTCGAGTATCCATAATAGCAAAAATATAGAAGAAAACCCTACACATTCAATTGAACATAAAAGTTCCGAACTATGTGGCCATGCGGCAATATCAGAGGCAGATGAAGTGGTTTAACTATGCAACAATCTTGTGGGTTCATTGCAAACTCAATGTATTCAACAAGTTCGCATTCTACAGCTTAGAGTTCTATTTCGCCAACCAAAGATGCAAGGTGTCTCTTTCAAGTGCAAAGTTGAAATGGCTGGGCACCATGACGAGAAATTATTCATCAATAAAAGTGCCAAATATTAGGATGAAAATATGGTTGAATCAATAGAGAGTTTTCAAGAGAGTTTTCAAGAGAGTTTCAAGGTATTGTATCTAAATTTGAAATGGAAGAGAAAATAAATTATTTCAGAAAAATCCACCCTTGAGGACAAGGGTATTTTCAAGGCGAATGACTGATACAAACTCTTAAAATTATCAAAATTATTTATTTTATTTACTTAATTTTATGTTTTGGTTAGTTTTCAATTAGCCAAAAGTAATTGCACTTATTTTATGGAACCATATGTAAGTAGTGAAGCATTAGCCCCCAAGAGCATAACCGAGTTGGCTGGCAGTGCAATCTGTCGTCCCTCACTTATGTGGACTCGGGTTCGATTCTTGGAGGTGGGGAGGGGGTAAAAATTGATTTGGTCTTGCCCATCTCCCCTTTCCCTTTTTTTTTTTAAAAAAGTAGTGAAGCATTATGTTAAAACATGCTTAATGTTACTAATTTTTAGGATGTAATCGTAAATAAGCTATATTATATAAAACTTGATGTTATTCAATAAAAAAGGAATGAGTTTATTATTTTGACAACATAAAAGATGTATTTGGAAATTTTATTGTTTCTTGAATAGCCAATGTTCATTTAGAGGTTTGAGTTTCCTTGGATTAACCTCATTTGCCATTTAATTTTTCTATTTCATTTAATTTCTCCTTATATATTTAGTGTTCGTATCATTATGAAACATAAAGGAAGCAAAGACAGTTATCAGCAAGCAGCAGCGAAGCCAAAAGAAACCAGCAGCGAACACAAGTTTTGATATCGACAGTGGCAACAATTCGCCATTTAGAATACAAATTATAAAAATAAGTATAATTGTAATAAATTAATTTACTAACATTAGTAAATAAAAATAAAATGAATAATTTTTCGTTCAGGCTGGCAAAACCGTCGTTAAATGAAATATTTAGCAAAATTTAATTTTTTAATCCATAAAATTAAAATTTTTAATCTATAAATTCTTTAATTTCTTCTCTTTCTTTCTCTTCTCTCAACTCTCGTTGATAATTTTTTTTTCAAATCAGTGCTAATCGTTCTCTAATCTCCACTCTACATTGATTTTTTAAGTCTCCACTCTTCATTTTTTTTTCAATATCCACGATCTAGCTGGCTTTTTTTTAAAAAAAAAATTATGTAACCTCTGGGGTCACGTTGTATAAAAAGCTTGATGCTGGTTTAGGTGACTTCAGGAGAAAGTTGTCAATTTTAGCCTTGACGACGTATATTGTGAAGTTTTTTTCTTAGTGATTTAATTGTTGGGGATCAAGTGTTTAACATTCTGAACTTTTTTTTATTTTCTTTTTTTTGAATGATGGTTACTTGTTATGGTTTGAAACTGCTCAAGGCATCTATGCAATTCAAGAATTTTTTGGCAAGCGTTCTCCTTGTAACATGGGAGTTTAAGATTTTAAGACAGTGAGTTTTCTCTATTTGTACGCTTTGTCATTTTAATATATTGTTCTGTTCTGTTTATAAAATATAGAATGTAAAAAAATATATATATTAAATAGTTTCATCTTCAGTGTTATCTTTGTGATAAAAATTGCTTCTAGTGAGTGTTGATTTACACGTTGATGGATAATTTGGAAGTGATGCCAACTTAGTTTTGCGTCTTCACTCTTCAATTTCTATTTCAATGTCCAATCCCCAATGCTTGATCTGGTAGCACTTTTTTTTATCCTTAAATTTTTATGTATTCTCTTGTGTCATTGTTTATGGATTGAGATATGGTTTTGATTACTTGGATTAGCTTTGATGGCCTTGTTTTTTGGCTCTTTAATATTTCTTAACATTTTGTTTGCTTCATGGTATGAATGTTGTGCGTTCAACTCCCCTATTTAGTCACTTGTTGCAACCTAGCCAATTTTTCACTCTTTTCTCTTTTGTTTCTTGAGTTTCTATCTTTAATTTTTTTTATTTGGTGGATTTTCATTTGCTTGTTACAATTTTCTTCAATCACAGGAGTAAATAAGAATATGGCATGAAACAATCATTCATAGTAGGAATGCAAATGGTAAAAAATTAGAGATTGAACTCTTTTTATTTTACTTTGTTTATCTTTGTGGTTTTACTATATCTTAGGAATAATGAAGTATTCTGCTCTTATTATTTTATTATTTTTAACTAATTCTATAACTCTAAAGGTTCAGTTGTATTTCAATGATGTTATTCATGGGAACTTCTATTAGTATTTCGGCCTATGTAAAGAATATTCAATTTAATTGAATATTTTTGCCAATGTAATTGATAAGCATTTTTCTGTTAGTTATAGGGAATATTTTAATGATCTAAAACCTGCATAGTCTTTAATGTTTTAGTTGAATAATAGTTATATGATTGCCGGATTTAATTTTATTTGCTTTATTGTTTGTTGGATTTTGTTGCTTTTCTTAATTCCTTGAATTATAGTCGTAACATTTAATATATTGAGTTACTGTTTTAAAATTAAGAAACATGCAACTGTTACTTTTTTTTGTTATTTTCCCATTGTCTATTTGCTTAAATGTCAAATTATATTTGATATGATAATCTAAATTCCATGTTGTTTGATTTTATATTACCTGTTACTCGTTAAAATGAATTAGTGGGTCAATGGAATTTGTGAAAATAAGATAGGTTTGCATGAAATACATGTAATATGCTAAGCAATCTTATAGGATAAGCTGAATTGTTTTTTCAGTTGTTCAACATAAATGTTTATATTATATGTGTGATTAATTTTCATAATTACTAATTAATCATTGATTGAATCAAGTAAGCTAAGGTGTGGGCACTATTTTATCTCTTCTTTTCGATCCAAGTACTTTGAATACATTTTTTTTAAAAAAAAAATTGAAGTTATTGGTTATATTGCATAATTTAATTTCTTGGTGAACTAATTCAATTTATTAGGGATCCAGGTACTTTGGCTTCCTATATGTATATATCCTTTTCTTAGGGAATAAAAAGGTCCTTAGTTTGGTGAAGCACTTTGTAATTCTTTCTTCAAAAGAGTTTTTTCCAGTTAATTAAAATACCTTTTTAGTTTTATTTATGAAAATAAAATTGGGCCTGTTAGAAAATGTGTCTCATGAAAATTTATTTTTCTTACAATTTGCTTTTTGAGTAATTAATTTTAAGTATTTGCTAGAATAAATTCTCATAGTGTCATAGTTAATGTTATTTCTAGTATTTATTTAGAGTTAACATTATTTGCTTATCAAGTGATTGGTTGCAGAATTTGTTTCTCTAATATGTTTCTCTAAAATAATTTTCAATCTTGGATAATTATACTTCCTGCTAGTTATAAGTACTTGTTGGCTTGTAAGAAAAGGGAAATGGGCATCATCTAACTAGAGTTTCTTCTTTCCAAATGCGTTAAAAATCTGAATAGATGTATGTAATGTTGCCTGCTTGGCTTTGCAGAAAAACTGCATGTTATAACTTTTATTTAACATTAGTTTGAAATGAAATTTTCAAAGTAAAATTATAACTTTGGAGTTAAACGTGAGAATGTTGGTAGAAATAAAGAATATTTATGACCTAATGCTCATTAAAATGAATTGTTTTTATTATTCTTTTTTCATTCTCATGTATATATATATATATATATATATATACAACACACACACACATGTTGTTTATTTGAAGGTTAATGTAATATTGCTATTCTTTCCTATTTTATTCAATTGATGCTTAAATATTCTGTTATTGTGGATCCAGTTGCAATAGTAAGCGTGAATTCTAGGTCACATATCGAATTTACTTACTAAATTAAAAAAATGATAATAATATTTAAAAATTAGTTTTTTTTTGTGTTTATTTTGTACTAATGTCTAAATTTTGTTGTTAGCTTAACTTTTTTTTTCCCTATTCATGTTGGGAAATAATTTTATTTTTATTTTTGAAATAGAGAACATCACATTTCATTGAAAGACAATAGCAACAGTTTTATTTATCCCTTAGGGATTGTTTCATCCTTTTTCTCTCATGCTGCATGGTTGAGCAATGAACAAGAATTGGCTGCTATCTAATTTAGTTGTAGATGAACTTAATTTTCGCTTAATTCGTTCTCCAATTGAGCAATTCTTTTCAACTTTTCTTAATCTATAAATTGAGTTTTAATTCTACAGGTACTCTATAATTTCTCTATCTTGAAAGAGCGAGCAAGCATTAGAAAAGTTGAAAAGACAGATTTATTTTGTTATTATTTTTTACTTTTTAGTATATCTAAAGGTTCAATTATGCTTTAGGACTTCTAGTGAAATTATTAATATGAAACTCTATTATTAAGTACTAACCAAAATCATATCAGTGAATGTTGTTACCTGTATCATAGTGTTATGTTGTAACACGATATTTGTTGGAATATCCATCAAAATATATTAAGCTTTTAAAAATAATTTTAGCTACTAAGATAATTTTTGGTTAAGTCATGAAAAATGATTGACTTATTTTGTTTATAGAAGGGATGACCCAATTCATGACCAAATCTTCTGAAGTAATGAATATTAATATTGAATAAATACAAGTGTTGTCGATATTGGTTTTTAGTTTTTATGACCTGTTAAAATCAATTGCAATTTGGAGTAAAAAGAAAATAGTTTAAAATTAGAAGTCCACATTATTGTAAAATAGCAGTGTTGAATTTACCTATTAGAGAAAAAATATTCTTTCAATATTTAATTGAGGAAGAAAAATTAATGTTTAATATATTTTCTTTTTTTGTGATTACATTGATTTGCTAATGTGTTCTTTAACAAAATATTGTTGAATTTGAATTGCTTTTATTGTGTTTAAAGCATTCATTAAAGATAGATAAATTGTTTCTTAGTAGAATTGGATTCAAAATAAATTCTAATTTGCAAATTTTTAAATTTCAATATAAATATTAATTTTCTCAATTCATGGGATAATCATGAAATAAATAAATTTTGGTATTGTAATAAATATAAAATGGTATAGTAAATAATGTTGTTACTAGGGTTATAAATTTTCATAATACCATATTGGCCATAATAAACTTTTAAAAATTATTTTAGCTAAATCTAGAAAATTTAAGAACTTATTTTGTAAATTGAAAATTGTATGCATACTTAAAACCAAAAAAGATAGATACCCATTATATAAAAAAAAAAAAAAAAAAGAAATGTTGTTAGCAAATCCCATGAGGTAGGATAGGAGTAGTGATAACTGTAGTGAGAGTAAAAAATAAATAATAATAGTGATAATAATACAAGTATAATATAATACCATTTATAATCAATAACATAAATAGAAATTAAGAAAACTAAATTGAAAAGAAAACAAAGTAGTAAAATTTTATTTTTCAATTAAAAAATCTTAATTCTTGATTTATTTTAGTTTAAAGATAAATAAATATAATTAATTGAATGATAAAATGGGCATACATTTATAAAGATCAAAATTTAATTATAAATAAATTCAACTTCAAGAAATCTCTTGAAGTCAATTGATCCCAAAAACAGTTAAAAGTAATTCAGCACAAATAGATCAAGAAAGTTTCAATTTTGTAAGTTAAAAATTTGTATAGCTTATACAATCATAACTTTAAATATAAATTTTGAGAAGCATAGCAATTGCGTGCACTCTTACATGTTATTTTTCATTTACTGTCTTGAAGTTTCGAGAAATTAAATGAATTGTTTTAAAAAATAAAGAGAAATATGAAAATCAATACATTAATTTATTTCAAGGATAACTAAAAATAATCAATTAAAATGATAAAATGAGAATAAATATGTGTAAAGACTAAAATCTCAATTATATATGTAATCAAGTTCAAGAGATCTCATAAAGTAATCAGAATGGGAAAAAGGGGGACTTAGATTATGCCATTATAGACCCAAAATATTGAAAAATACTAAGGTTGTAGTAAAGATTTTTCAGTAATATATGGTGAGTTCATATTTATCAGAATAGTAAAGGGGTCAAACATAATTTACCTTACTAATATTATTTTTTTGGTAATGCATGTAATTTTGGTATTTAACCAAATAATTGAAATCTTATCAAATTAATACAATATTGAATGTAAAACTAGTGAAATAATAGTTGAAATATATAAACTCATATGGAATAAAATATAAACAAAATTAGGAGACTACTTAACTAAAAGTAAAATTATCAAAAATAGACTTGATACTTAACCCAAGTAATTGAAATCTACCAAGTTAATAAGAATATTCAATACAAAACTAGAGAAATAATAAGTAGAAATACATCAACCAATAATGGAGAAAGTGCAACGAACATTAGGTATTTATCCAATAGAAAATGTTACTTGAAATTTAACCCCAAATATTAGTATTTAATGAATTTAGTAGAAATATCAAACACAAAATTGATGGACTAATAAGTTAAAACATATAATCCTATAAATGAAAAACCTTAATGAAAATTGGGGACTAATCTAACAAAAGATGTAATTTTGATATTTAACTCAACTAATTGGAATTTTACCAAGTTAATTGGAATATTGAATGAAAAACTAGTTGAATAATAATTGAAACATATAAACCTATATGTAAGAAAGTATAACCAAAATTAGGGACATACATAACCAAAAAATAAATTTGGTACTTAACTCAAATAACTAGAATTTTATCAAGTTAATGGGAATATTTAATTCAAAACTAGAGGAATAATTAGTTAAAACACAAGAACCAATGAAAGAGGAAGTGTAACGAAATTAAAGAACTCATCCAATGGAAAATGAACGTTACTTAGAATCTAACCCAAAAGATTGATATTTAATTAATTTAGTACAAAAATCAAACACAAAACCGGTGACTAATAAATTGAATCACATGAACTAATAGGAGAGAAAATGTAACAGAAATTAAAAACTCATCCAACAAAAAATGAAAGTTCCTTGAAATTTAATTCAAAATATAAGCATTTAAATAATTTAGTAAGAATATTAAACACAAAATTGGTGGACTAATAAGTTCAAAGATACGAACCTACAAATGAAAAAGCATAACTAAAATTAAGGACTAATCTTACAAAAAAAGTAATTTTGGTGCTTAACCTAAATAATTAGAATCTAACCAAGTTAATTGAAATGTTGAATGTAAAATTAGTAGAATAATAGTTGAAACATATAAACCCATATGTGAGAAAATATAACTAAAATTAGGGATGTACTTAACCGAAAAATAAATTTGGTACTTAATTCAAATAATTGGAATATTACCAAATTAATGGGGATATTTAACATATAATTAGAGGAATAATTACTTGAAATACATGAACTAGTAAGACAGAAAGTGTATCAAAAATTAAAAAATCATCCAATAAAGAATGAAATTTACATGGAATCTAAACCAAAAGATTGGTATTTAACAAATTTAATAAGAATCTCAAACAAAAACTAGTTGACTAATAAGTTGAAATATAAACCTATAAGTAAAAAAGCTTAAGCAAAATTAGGGACTAATATAAAAAAAATTGATATTTAACTAAAATGATTGGAATTTTACCAAGTTAATAGGAATATTTAACACAAAAATATTTGGAGAAATTAGCTGAAGCAAATAAACCAAAAGGGGAGAAAGTATAACCAAATTTGGAAAGTTATCTATTGAGAAATGAATTGAATTTAAATTTAACCCAAAATATTAGTATTTAACAAATTAAGGAGTAATATTAAACACAAAAGTAGTGGATTGGAGAGTGGAAACAAATGAACCAATTAGTGAGAAACTTTAACCAAAATTAGGGATATGTGAAATTAACTTGAAATGTCCACATAATATGTTGATATTTAACCAAAAAGACAATGGACATGATTATTTTATTTTTTTTTAACTTCTATTTAAATTAAAATCTTTTTCTCACTTATATATTTTTTATGTTAATTATTTACAAATTTCCTTATTTTTCCATTTTATTTTATTTTTTGCATTAAATATCTTTTGAAAATTATTAAATGAATAATTGGTAAAATACTAGTTATTCAAGTTGTAAAAGCAAGTTGTGTGAGATGCAACATTGCACTTTAGGATGACCTATTGTGGTAATGTGGATGTAAACTATAGCAAGATTTAGTTGCTAAATAATAATACATATTTGACTTAAAATAGTGGTTGTAGTTCCATTTTTGGTTAATTATTTTTAGCTTTGTCAAATTTCTGAATTGATGTTGGTTGCTTAATTCTACTGCTATGGTTGTTAATGTGCAAGTGAACACAACAAGTAATATACTGATAAATATTCAAATCATCTCCACATATATTGATGTTATTAAACTTGCTATAGTAATCTTAACAGTATATTTTTGTTCTAACTAAAACAAGGCAATTCATAAAACTAATGAACTAAATAAACTAAAATAGTAATAAATACAATGCAATAAAGAAAATTTTCACATAAAAAGACAAGGATGAAATCAATAAGAATATAGTTGTTCAGTAGATAAACTCTTTTAATGGCATTGACTATTTTTCCAATTATAATATCATTGCTACAGTATTTACTACAGCACTAGGTATAATCCTTCATGCATCCTCAGCTGTCGCCTGTTGGATATCTTATATCTATATGCAACCTAACAATGACCAGTTGTTATGCCAATATATGATATAGCATTATATGCTCTAGGTTCCACTTACCCTACAAGGTGAATCTATATGTCTAGTTCTTAACTAATTTTAGATGAAGCATGTCCTTGTTAAAATTGAGATTTACTCAACTTGGGAAACCTAATCTAAAATCAAGTATTTCTTTAATTTATTCTACTAATTCAGACTTTTTTTAGGCTCTTTCTTGGCTAATATCCACTAAATGAGTGTTCAGTCGAAATAGGGAATTAAAATAAATTCAATTAAGACAAAACGTTGTAACAAATACAAAGCAATACACATATGTCAGGCAAACATCTATTAAGATTGTTTATCACTCATCTACAATCAAATTCAATTCATGATTTTCGATAAAATAGTAAATAAAATAGTTTCAACCATCAAATAAATAGAAAATGAGAAAACAATAGAAAGATTAGAAGCCTGCGTGATCTTTCGATATATCTGTCTTGCTTGGTGTGAATCCTCTATTGCAGCCCTCAATTCCTTCTTATTTTATGTTTTTCTCTAGTTTTTCCAGCTATTCTTCCTTTTGTGACGGCTCTCCCCTTTTCTTTGTGTGTCCTTTCTTTTATAATATGGAACTAGGGCAATCGAAAGTGTGTAGCACGCATCTTCCATTTTTGGAAATCTGTATTGTCCCAAATTTGTTTCAATTCTTCTGTAGTCAAGTTTTTTTATTGTTTTTGTTGTTGCAGCAGCATTCCTCCCTTAGAACTTGAGCTTTCGGTTACCTATAATTAAGCGCATAATCCTACAATTAAGCACATAATCTAAGCATAAAGTACTCTCAAGCAACTCAAAATTATAAAAAATTAAATTAGAATGAATGCTCACGTAAAATGTAACTAAAATGCAACAAAAATACATCACTTACTTTCTAAGTAATCATGATTTAAGACTAAAAATAATATGATAACTCTCATTGCATAGAGTTATCAATTGACAAACTAGTGCAAATGTTAGGTTCTTGACCAAAGTACTACAATTTGAATCAAGAACACGTGATACCTGAACTACAGTAAGAAAATGTGTTTTAAAACATACAATTCTCTAAACAAATTGAGATAAGATATATGTCCTTCGTATAAACTTATTAATATTCTAGGCTGACAAGCTTGTTTAGAAGTTAAGTTCTTAACCAACAAAGCAGTCTTATTGTCAATATATGTTTGCTGAATGCATATTTCACCTGTAATAATAATACAATAGAACTGCGCATATAACATAAAACATTCACAACAGCTTACAGCCTCTGATTACAAAATCACATGTTCAACAATTATTCCATGAAGATATATTCATTTCAATGCATCTCATCATTCAGAAAATTTTCATTGCTATAAGGCACACATTGAAACAGCTACAAGTTTTGGTAGTTTGAGCTACCGTTTCAAGCAATTGCAAATATGTCAAAGAAAGATGCATAGTTATTCCTTTTGTGGCTAACGCATTGAACCTGTAATCATTGATTAAATTAATCCATTCACTATTGTACAAGAAAATGACACGTACCAAATTCATTTACCTAAAAGTCATTTGCAACACAGTCAGAACATTAACGAAATAATCTGTTAAAAGTTAGAGAATTCTATGCTTAAGTTCTAGACTTCTAAACTTATTGAATTACCTAGAGGTCTAGAAGTCTAGAAGTCGAGAACGCAGTCTAGAACCATGAATCTAACAAACTCAATTATTACAGATCAAACACAACAAGTTTCTTTTTAAAATGATAAATAACATGTATATTTAAGTATAATCAGTCACATATTACCACAAAATAGCCTAAATAACAGTATCCAATACTTTTAATTTTAAATAAACATGAAAACTAATCTTAAGATAAATATTGAAGACAATGTACCTTTTTCAAGACCATGCGGCTTGTCACAACCGTCAAGTATGAAGTATAAAGATTATGTTGAAGAATTATTTAGAGCTATTTAAATTTTGTTGAGGGAAATGGTGATTTAAGTAAGTGTTTGATAATACCTTAGAGTCTTGGTGTTGGGCGCGTGCTTTTGTTCGAGATGATAAGGGTATTTTAGAATAAAGTATCATAGACATTTAATTGGATAAAAGTTTTCATATTTCATTAAAGTGTGTATGATCTTTATCATATTTAAATAAAAATCCTTTGGGATTTTAGGGAATCACTACAACAAAAACATGTATTACCGAGGGACATAATCCCTCGGTAAATGTAAAAATTCCTTAGTAATAGATATTATCAAGGGAAAATGTCCGTCAGAGTCCGTCGTGAAAACGCTTGGTGTTAATTCTATAATTCCTACGGTCCCTCAGAAATATGGATTATTACCAAGGGATACTTCCGTCAGAAAATAATTCAAACAATGAATAAAAATATTGCCTAAGGATATATTTTCTCGGTAATGGCACATTTCCAACCGAATATATCTGTCAGTAAAAATTTGTAACCCTTGGAAAAACCAAACTCCAACCATATTTTGAACCCTTGGAAATATTGGATAGTTCCATGGAAATATAGAATCTTTTTGCCATTATGTTAATCAATTTGTGCATGAATTATATAATCAAAGTGTAATAAAATTAAAACAATTACTAAAAGAATCTAATAAGTTCATTATCAAAATAATAATCCAGTACATGTAACAAAAAAAAAATGTAATTCATTTATTGTTCAACTTCATATACATAAAATGATTCTTCATCTTCATTTGGTCTTACACTTCAAGAATTGGATTATACATTCTTACTTCTCAAATATTCCATCAAATATTCTGCTCATCACTTGCAATTTGTTCCTCATCTTCATAATCTACAATAAGATCCTGCATTATTTGAAAAACATATTGATAGTACTTAGTTATCAACATAATTGAAAACTATATTAATAGTAAGCCAGTACCCTTTTAGCATACAACAATTATCAAGCAAGAATAGGGCATTTCACAATTTTCCTTAGCAACGATAATAAACTATTCTAAATGTGTATCAATCATGTTCAATTACTCCAAATTTCCTTAAGTCAAATCCTCTTCAATTACTTTAAATTTACTTAAGTCAAATCCACTTTACAAGCACTGTCAAACTAATTCATGAATGAATTTGGATTCTATTTTGATGCATGAGATCATAAAATAGTTAATGAACTATGCAAAATATGATTTTTAACTATGCTAAATACTCATTACCAGAATATGTAACAATAATTGCCCAGCATACATACCTTTAATTTCTACAAACAAGCTCTTTGATACAAGTGTAAAGTCCTCAATCTACCTTAAAAAATCTGCATGCATAAACTTTACCCATCAATAAAATTTTCAAGTCATTTATCTACATCAAGTTTAAGGATATTTCAGGTACATGCATCTTCCTTTGGCTAAAATATGGAGCAACATAGACAAGGTAAAATTACCATGTACAGCTTTTAGCATGTTCAAGAAATATAGATGTCAAGACCACATTTGGCTATATATTTTACATATATTAATTAGGCCAAACGGAGGAAGAAGCATGCAATTTTTGCATGCAAAAACTTCCTTATATTTATATTTGTTTAAAATGTAAAAGAACTAACTTAAAAAAAAAATCGAAAAAGAAAAAAAAGATATAAAAGAATATAGATTGAAATTTCACCCTTGTGTTGGTGATTAATGTTAGAAAGTTGAGAGCCTTCTTGAAATTCACTTTAACTCTGTAACAAGGGACAATGCCATAATAATGTAGTGTCATATACTTGAATTAAACATGAACTTAACCTGAATAGAAGTAACATTTGAAGTTTTAATCATGAATCTTTGGCAATTCGCTAGGACATTTTACTTAGTTAATACAAAGTTTCTCGATTTCAACAATAGGGTGCTGTAATAATTGTTTCCCAGATTTATCTAGCTAAAGTTTACTGGGAATTGCCAACAAAAATAGTCCAAAAACAGAGTTTTCAAATATACACTTCAAAAGCTAGTCAACAGTTCTAACTAGTTTATATAGTGTATAAAGCCAAATTACATGTACTTCTGCCACGAACCATTAAAATGAATCAAGAAGTAATCAAACTACCTACTTACATTCAATAAACCATGTGCTCTCATTCAATTCATATGGCATTATCTAAAGGATATGGGTGCAAATACAACCTATATCTTCATAGTGTAAGTATCAGTTTTGGAAATTGGGTATCCTAAAAAATCCACATCCCCTCCCCTCAAGTAATTATGATGGGACAAGGATAGTATAGGGACATAAGCAAAATCGAGGATGGGTATGGGAATGTAGATCCCCCCTTCCTACCCTCCCCATTGCCATCCCTAGTAACAATAAGATTTTACTACTTTAAAATATCCTATTACACACTAGAAGCTATCAAACTAATGATGATCATAATCTGAATATAAAAAACTGAAAAATTATCAAAATAAGATAAATCACAAAAGATGTTGAAACTAGAATATCAAAGAAATCAAAAGCTTGATTTCCATGGGCTCATTATTGATAACCGAGATAAAGTTTTTCCTCTTAGTTAAGCCTAGAACTTCTCCACTCTTTGAAAAAAAATTTACTTTTTATTACCCAAGCTCCAAACAAACAAAATATTCATATAAAATATAAATTTTGGCTGTTCAAAAACTAACCTGTCACCAAGAGGTGATGATCCAGCCACCATAAGGAACAGCGATGGCAGCTCTCTTGATAGCAGAAACAAAAGCAACAATAACAGGAGAAAAAGAAGAATTAGCTCTCGAATTCATGCAAGCAGGTTTGAAAAAAGGGGGGAAAAACAAAATTAACAATACAAATAGTCCAAATCGCAATAGAATTCATCCAAATCAAAGCTACACATGCATTACAAAAGTATAAAAAAATTAATTGTTACAATAAAAGGCATGGGATTTTATTACATAGCGTTAGGTGCATCTTGATGTCATCTAGGGCTTCAAATCAAATGAAACACCTTTAATTGGGCAATCCCAACTTCTAACATCTCTTCAAATAGCTCAGACTTGGCATGATTTGCAACTGAACTATTGGAACTTCGCTACTGTCAATCTACGAAATCGATGGTAGATTTTTATCATTCTCATCGGAGCAAAGTAAAGCATTTTGATGAGGTCAAGAATTTCATTTCTATAATTCGCTTTCATTAACTCAATTTGCAGACAACTTTCTTAAAAATTGCAAAATGTTTATTCACGGATGAGGAGGAAAAAATCACAAAGTGGTGAGCTAAAGCATGATATGGGTGCCATTGCTTGATATTAAAACAAAAAAAAAATAAAAAAATTCCTATTTCCTATGGCTCAATGATGCCGCCGGCCCAAATTTTGGCGCTATAATACCCGCCAAAAAACCGTTCACTTTACCGAGGGATTTTTGTTAATTTTTCCGAGGGAAATGTTATTATAGGTAATAATATATGCATTTTTCTCGAATTACCGACGAAACCTTAAAATCCCTTGGAAACAGGCTATTCACCTAGGGATTTTGAGGTCCCTCAGAAATAAATGGTCAGCAATATACATTTTTGTTGTAGTGAAGGAGGAAACTAAAAACTATAATAATATAATCACTAAGTAAAAAATTTATTTGTACAAAAAGAGACAAATTGAAATTTTTTTGATTGTTTAAATACATTAAACCCACTTAGTAATCATAGTATTAGAATTAAATTAATTATATTCTTACGTAGAGATGATAACTTAATGGAAGTTTTTTTGAAATAAGTTTAGTTTTTTTTTTTTTTTACCTTTAAAATATTCATTTTTTAATTCGAGTCCATTTATGTCAATTCTTTAACTTTTAAAATCTGGTAACCTTATAACTATATAAGGCTGGGATAATGCAAACTCATCTTGAAAGTCTAAAGAATAAATTATTCTCCCGTATAATTTTAGAAAAATATTTTATTTTATTTTATCTTTAACCTTTAATGTAACATAATATATATTTTTTGCAAATATACTGATAATTATTATTATGTGAATGCAAGTTTCTTAAGATGAGATAACAGAATTACAACTTATTATGATTTAGAGCTTATTCTTTTTTACAATTGAACCAAATTGAGGTTAAAATTTTTTATGACTATATGAAAGTTATTTTTATATCGAGTATTATTATAAAAATGTCATAATTATCCATATCCATGAATCAAGAAGACTAAAATTCTAATACCAATTTTTTGTCCAATTTTCAAGGTGCAGTGGCATAAGTGCTCCCATTGAGAGTTTAATAATAATATAACATAAACTTTAAATGAAAATAGTTTGTCAAAAATTGTAAATAGTATTTAATTTCAATTTTTATTCTCAAATAAATAAAAAATTTGAGCTCTTCTAAGTGGAGTCTATTGTTACCAAAATATCGACACTAGGCTCAAAGATCCATCCAACCTATCAAGTATATTTTTCATGGTAGACAACCATAATGCTGGTGCAATTAATCTGGCTTGGAGTTTGGACGGCTCGAATGCATCAAAGTGAGACCTAATTTAGACTAAGTTCTTGGCCAAGACACTAGGACTACTTTGATCCTATAAGTATTATGGGCTAACGAAAAATCAATAACTATAAAAGATCCAAAGCTGTAAATAGA